>CM053596.1:223821191-223849892 GCA_028646575.1 Pseudocheirus occidentalis | reverse complement strand
ACTTTGGTGTATGGCATTAGATAATGGTCTATGCCCAGTTTCTGCCACACTATATTCCAATTTTCCCAGCAGTTTCTGTGAAATAGTGAATTCTTAGCCCAGAAACTGGGATCTTTGGGCTTATCGAACAGTATATTACTATAGTCATTGACTACTGAGTCTTTAGTACCCAGTCTATTCCACTGATCCACTACTCTGTTCCTTAGCCAGTACCAGGCCGTTTTCAGGACCGCTGCTTTATAATAGAGGTAAAAATCTGGTACGGCTAGGCCACCTTCCCTAACTTTTCTTTTCATTAGTTGCCTCGATATTCTGGACTTTTTGTTCTTCCAAATGAATTTTGTCATGACAAACACATTTTAAATGGCAGAGCATCTTAAAGTGAGGAGTCTAGCACTTGTAGTGCTCAAGAAATTATGCTAAATGTTGAGATGACCATCTCAGAGAAAAGATAAGGTTTTCTGGAAACTCCTTTATGTCTATATTAGGTAATCTCTTGGCAAGTTCAGCTCTTTGATAAATTATGAATTTGCCTGGCTTTCTGAATTATGAACTATTCTTCCCTTGATTTGATTCATCCAGGGCAAGTTTGTACAGTGGAGCCTCACCCTTGAATCTGACATTTTTAAATGGAGCTCAAAACAATGGAGAAGGCTATTGACCTGACCCAAACTGAGAGATGGAGCAGGGTGACACATAGAGACTCAGAGGGGAAACCTGTGCATCTATATAGCATGTTTTTAGGGAAACAAGTAGCTGCAAAGATGGCGGCAAACATAGGCAATAACAATGGAAAGATCACTCTGGGAACTGGAGGATATCAAGTAGTGAAGTGGTCTCTGGATCATGATTTACACAAAAATTTATATAACATAAAATTACTACCAAGGAGTAACAGTCTAATGGGGAGGGAAGACAGCTGTAAGGTATATGCTGAAGGGTTGTCTAAATATAGAGATGTGGCTAGCAGATAGGACATATACAATCTAAGATCTGACCTCTGAGGAAAGCAGAAAGGCTATGCTATCACCACCATGCTAGCTGGGATGGTGGGGAAGAGGAGGCATTGGTGGGATCAGACAAGGGGCATTTGAGGCCCATCAACATGAGGATGAGCGTGATATCTATATGGCATTTCTCAAATTTTTCTAGTCTAGGTATGCGTAGGCTATGATATTTAGGGGATCTGAAGGAAAGCTGCTCCCTGGTTGATTTTAAGCAAGGAGGGTAGCCTTTTACTCATACTCTCCAGTTTATACAAAAGACCCTGACCCTTACAAATAGAGAACAGAATGAAATGCATCTATCCAAACAAAACACCAAACAGAAAACAGAGTCCTACAGATTATACTATATCAAAGGTTATGTAAGAGTAAATGGGCTCTTTAGTTGGGAACAGCTCCCAGCTTATACCAGCAGAGAAAGAAACATGTCACCCAGAAGTTCCCTCTTAGCAGTCTACAGAATTGCAAAGTCTGGAGGTCAAGATACATAATGGGGTTAGTGGTCCACACCCCCCATTTCTGAGGTTCTGAGGTCTTTGATCTGTCATCCAAATAATCTCTATTGCCTCTTCTGACCTCTTCTTCTTATATCTTGTAAGTCTCTCTACAAATTGAAGTATGTCCCTTATGTAGGTACAGAACAATGTACTCAGTATTCCTTCAGTCAATCAGGAATCACGTTTCCTGTTGCTTAAACTGTAAGCTGAATAGGCATGTATGTGCCTCTGTAAAATGGTACCACTCTCTGGTAGAAGTAGGGATATACATGTGTACAATTAACCATATGATACAAGAGAATAAAATAAGTGAAAAGAAAATACATAAAGTTTTAGGGGAAATATGAGGAAGCTTTGATCTTGTGTGTATGTGTGTGTGTTTGTGTAGTCATGCTTGCATGTGTGTATGTATATATAAGGTTAAGGGAGAAGTGTCTAGAAGTACTACCATACACTTTCCTCTTGTAATACTTTTTCCTTATTTATAATACTCTTGATATTAGAGTCACTTGCCAAACCTGTCATCCTCCCTATGACTGTTAGCTTCTCAATATTATTATATCATCCCCAAGTTAGAAGAGTAATTAACATTCACAGCCATGTCTGCCCTTCCCAATGGAGCTGTTCCAGTCCCAGTTTTGACTAGTTGAGGGCTCTGTGCCCCCAGTACCCAGCATAATGCCTTGCCTATAGTAGTAGGTGCTCAATAAGTATTTGCCAAATGACTCAATGAATGGGCTTGGCTAAGGAGCAAAATGTTTGGGAAAAAGTGTTCTAGAAACATCATACAATGTGGATTAAACCCCATAAGTTTGTGCTAAATGCTCCAATAGGAAATACATGTATTATTCCTAGGAGAAGTGATAACTTTCATTTTTAAAACCCAAATTTTGGGTCTTGGGGAATTTATGTTTCTGTCCATAGACATTGCTCTACTCTGAAAGGCAAGAAAAGGTAGACAGTTCTTGTAAATTTACTGACTGGCAATATGTTTATTCTGAATCTAGGTAAAAGGGTGTGGGAGTGGGGACCATTCTGATAACGAGAGACATCTCAGTTTCTGCTAGTTTGGGAGAAAAATGAAACCTTTTTAAGGTGAAAATTAGTGTTTTCACACCACTAAGTCTGGGTTAGAAGTTGAAGATGTCTATCACTCAGGAGCCTTTATAGGTTTATTCTACTTAAAGGCAGGAGGTGGACCTGATGGTCCATGACCTATAAAGTGAGGGGGTAAGTGGAACAAGGATAGAAATGAAGCCAGTGATCTCTTTGTTCTCATGGGAAGTTTTTTTTTAAGGGTTTCATCAATAAAACCCTAGATGAATGGCATACAACACTGGTAGGAGGGGATTCAGGAAGTAATAAAGGTCAAGCCAATGCTTAGAATAACTCAGAACTTGGGATGGTTGAGCTGGCCCTTCACTTAACCTGGAAAAACTTTAAAATCATATGATTTTCTTGTATTTCAGGAAGATATATTTCAAATGGGCTCTCTTTATATAATAATTACATTTATGTGACAATTTAAACACCTTTCCCATTTTGAACCTTACAATCTCATGAGTTAGACACTATGTGAACTGTTATTCACATTTTCTCGTTCCTCTGTTTTTGAAGAAGAACATTGGCATCATGATGTGATGGTTGATATCTTGACTTGTGGGTGAATTGGATTTAAATGAGGCAGAGTTGTGCAAAATCATTGGCCTCACCCTCTCTTCCAGAGTTATCAAAATCCAGTGGCAGAACAAAAATAGCAATGATTGCTGATAGCCTAGGATGAAGTTTTTTTGATGCAGTTTTTGTAGGCATTTTCCATGTGTGACCAAACTTTAAGCACTCTACAGTACATCCATCAGTTGTCTTCATGGTCATTGTAACCAACTATTCTTACCAACCCCACCCATTCCACTGCGAGGAGTCTTCATATGCTTAGGGTAGGTATCTCCCTAACTAGCCAACAAGTCTGAGGTCTTTCAGTTGCCCTCAACCTGGTTTGCCTATCTGCTTAGACAATTTTACTGGTGTGTGACTGCTGTACATGCTACATTTTCTTGGAGCCACAGGTGAGCGTTGGGTGACAGGTGTAATGAGTGAATGAGTAGCCCTGCAAAGGTCTCAGTAAGCCCCTCATACCAGAGGTGCTAGTCCTCCCTAAGTACTCCATACAAATCAGTTTTATAGATGGGAAAGCTGAGGTTGAGAAAGCATAAATGACTTACCCAGGGTTATACATCTAGCAGATATCCTAGGTAAGAGCTGAATGTAGGCTTTTTTACTTCAGGTTTATCCTATCTATTATGCCACACTGATTCTCTTCATCTAAAAAGTTGCCATCTGGAGACAGATGGTTATTTGGTTTTCTTCAAAAAGTGAGACTTTTAAAAAATTGAACATGTTCAAAGGAATCAATAATTGGCTCCTTCTGCAAAGTCTCAGCATGTCTGGCATATGGCAGCTCTTTCAAACTTCATATCACTGACAAGAAGGTATATAAGGTATGAGCAGTAGTTTCAGATAGGACTTGGGGAAGAGAGTGAAGAAGAGAGAGAATCTATGGTAAGATGAGAAAAAGCAAGGTAGAAGTATTTGAGAAAAAGGAGTTGTAGAATAGATGAAAAGGGAAATAATGGAACAGAGGACAGTGCCATCACAATATCTGCTTCCAAACAGAAAATAAAAGACTTTGATTATTTTGTCTAAAGAAAATTTTGATACTAGTGCTTGAGTTAGAGAGGCAGGTGGGAAGGTGATGGGCAGGAGAAAGATTTTGGATGTTTTCTTTTGCTTTGTTGCCTGTGGAAAGAAAGAAAAAAAATCACCACCTGCAATTCTAACCCTGATTGGAAAACATTCTGTTATCTTAGCTTTGGGGCTGTAGTTAACAGATTGTCAGTTTGGCCTCACAGAAATACAGCAGCCAAAAAGCTTAGACATTTTAATTTCCTGAGCAGGTGCTAGTACCAGGATTGGTTTCAGAATACCTGCAAAAGAAGAGGGAAGGACAGAGAGCAAAGGTATAGGACCAAAGGTATAGAAATGGGGGGATGGAGGAAGATAGACTGAGGAAAGGGGGACAGGAAAGTAGAGAAGAACAGAAAGACAAACTATAAAGTATATACATATTTTAGGAAATGGGAAGAGGATACAGAGAAATCAGTGAGAGCAAAAATCGGATCTAGAAATGTCCAAAAGGAACAAGTAGGACAATTACACAGAAGTCAAAAGATGAGAGATTGGTTAAATCAATCAATCAATTAGCATATGTTATACACTTACTTCTATGTCAGTCACTGTGTTAAATATAGAAGCTACAATGATGAAAGCAAAATGGTCCGTGACCTCAAGGAACTTTGTTGTTGTCCTTTGTGCTCAAAGTGGACCAAAATGACATCATGATGTCAAGGTTAATGTATAATGTGTCTTACTATCGGTGATTAGACTAGTACAAGCATGGAAGGCTCTACCACAGGTCAAGTACAAATAATCTTTATGAATGTTTGGGAGGGAGATGTATCTAAATTTGCACATCTTATGCTTTTTTGTTACCATAATTCTGCTTTGTTTATAGAACGCAGCATTTTTTTTTTTTACTTTTTGGAGGGCAGTTGGGGGTTAAGTGACTTGCCCAAGGTCACATGGCTAGTTTTTGTGTTGTGTCTGAGGCTGGATTTGAACTCAGGTCCTCCTGACTCCAGGGCCGGTGCTCTATTCACTGCGCCACCTAGCCACCCCTAAAGGCAGCATTTTCTTTATGTGGGCAGGTTATGTTGGGTGTTCATGTGCTCTAGTATCTTCCATGGCTAACAAATGATGCCAAAGTTCTTCAGAGAGACCTTGAGAATATCCTTGTATCTTGTATCTGTATTCTTCTGGCTTCCATGTGAGTGCTTGCCTTGTTTGAGTTCTCCATAAAACAGGCTTTTAGGTAAACATCCATTTGACACTTAAACAATGTGGATAGCCCATAGGAGTTAATCTCTCTGCAGTAGTTTGAATGCTTTTCACCTCAACTTAAGAAAGGACCTCAGAGTCCAGTACCTTATCTTGCCAGGTGATCTTCAGAATCTTTCTCACTATTCAAATGGAAGTAGTTCAGTTTTCTGGCATGGTGCTGGTAGACTGTATAGTTTCATAGGCATACAACCATGAGGTCTGCAGAACAATTCTGTAGACTTTCATTTTGGTGGGTAGTCTAACACCTCTTCTCTCTGACATTCTCCCTTGAAACTCCCCAAACCCTGATCTAGCTCTGGAAATGTGTTTATCAATTCTTCATCTATGTTTGCATTCCTGGGAAGTATACTGCCAAGCTGAGTGAACTTTTCTACAGTTTTCAAAATATCTCCATTTACTGTACCCAATGGTTCCACATATAGATGAACGTGATGCTGGCTGCTGAAAAAACTCTCTTTTATTGGTATACCAAAAGCCTTTTGCCCATAAATAGCCTTCAGTTCAGGGATTTTTTGAGAACTTTAGATTGTTACTATCAGTTTAAAACTGAATCTCATCCACCTTCTTACTGAGCCAAGAATCCTACATATCTCTAAGCTTCACTTGGTCTTTACTTCTGATGGTGGTATACAAACTTGTTGACTAGATTAGATTTAATTGCAAAACCTATGCCAACGTCATGGCACCCCTCATCATAGCTGCGACTCTAGAAAAGCATGTATCCAGCTCTGACTTCCATAAGCTGGCCTTCATTTACCAGCCTTATTTCACTCAGGGTTGCTATTTGGATATGATACCTGCTGAGTTCTCTTGCAATGAGAGCTGTTTGTTTATTAAGTCAACTGGGATTTCTTATTGTCCCATTCCATGTACAAAATGGTGAGGGGGATCATCTTTGCAAAAGTTTTTTTACTTTTTTTTTGGTAATTCTACCACAAGGTAAATTCCTTGCCTGCCATAATAAGCAGGTTAGAGTTAGGTGAAGCACACAATATTAGGGTACCTTTTCTAACCCCTTACTCACACCAGGAGGTGAATAGTACAGTCTTTAAAAAAAACTGTTCAGAAACCCAGTAGACAGCTGAATCCTTCCAGTACTCTACTCCACTGAGAAGATGACCTTATGTCCTGGGCTGCCTGTGTGCTGGGTTGGGATTACAGTCCTCTGTGCATCTCCACATGCCACTTCGTCACTAGCTCATTAGCCCTGGCATTTGAGGTAGGTAAAATAGTAACATAGTAAAGCAATAGAGTATTAAAATAATTGAATAATGAAATAATAAAACAATCAAATAATAAAATGGTATGAGTGATGTCTTTTGACTCATGCATAAATTTAAGTGAGGAAGAACTGGGGAAAATCATCAGCCTTACTCCTTCTTCCAGAGTTATCAGAATCCAGTGGTAAGACAAAATTAAGGTGACTGGTGATGGCTCAGGATGCATTCAATGACCTTGGTGTCTTCAATGTCTGAATCAGTGCCTGATTCTGCTGCCTTTCTGGTCTGTTGGAACAAATTGTTGTTATCCACCTATGCTGCCTGGAAAGTCTTGAGACAGACATCTCCTATAACTCACCAATGGATTTGAGACCTGATGGTTTACCCTCAGCCTGGGTTAGCCCATCTTCTGAGATGGTTTTACTAGGGTACAGGTACTGCATATTCTACAGATTTTTGGTACCACAGATGAGATGGGTGGCAGGTAGACACCAAAGATGAATGAGCAGCTCAGCAGCCCTCACTATAGAGGTACTATTCTTCCCTGAGTATCTCACACACTCCTCAGTGAACTTGCATTCTATTGAGAGGGAGGGTATGTATATATAAGGGTACATGCAAACTAAATATGAAGTGATTTGGGGAAGAAGGAACATAATAATAGGCAGAGATATAAAGAAAATGTCACTCTACTTGTCTTGAAGGAGACTAGGTATTCCAAGAGGTAGATGTGAAGAGCAAGTGCATTCTAGGAATTGAGGATAGCCAGTGATAAGTTATAGAAATGGGAAAGTGAGAGTGTCTTGTAAGAGGAACAGAAAGAAGACTAATTTGACTTGATTACAGAATGCTCAAGAGAGAGTAATATATAATAAGACTGGAAAGGTAAACTGTGGCAAGGTTTTGAAGGACTTTAAATGCTAAATAGAGGAATTTATATTTGGTCCTGTGGGTAATAGGGCACCACTTGAGTTTACTGAGAGGAAGGCATGTCAGACTTGTGCTTTAGGAGAGACACTTTGGCAGCTCTTTGGAAAATGAATTGAAATAGAGGGAAAATGAGGCAAGGAGACCTTTTAGGAGACTGCTGTAATAGGCCCTATGAGAGGGGATAAATCCTGAACTAGTATGCTGATTGTCTGGGAGGAGAGAGGGGGATGAATGTGAGAAATGTGCAAAAGAAATGTTGTGGGGGAGAGATGTGGAAGTAGGAACACAATGTGGCAATTGATTGACTTATATGGGGTGACTGAGATATGGCTGTAAGGACAGTCAACTGAGTTGAATGGTGTCAACAATTTTCAAAGTGTGGCCTGAGGACCTCTGAGAGACTTTAAGATTCTTTTAGTGGATCCTTGAAGTAAATATATATGTAACTAAAGTATTTTAACGTAAATTAAATGTAAATGTAATTTACGGTAAATGTTGATAAATATACCCACATAAACAAAAACTTTGGAGAAGTTTTTCCAAGTGCAAAGAGGTTTTGAAGTTTAATAGGGTGAAAAAAATAGAAAAAATTGAGGGCCACTAATATATAGTTACTTCAAAAAGAAAAAGTCCTGAAGAAATGCTGGAGATTTGGTGATTGAAGCTAGGTTGCTCACCTTGGAAAGAACAATTGTAGTCAAATAGTAAAGGGGGAAGTCAGATTTTTAAGGTATTATGGAATAAATAAGGAATAAGAGAAAGGTAAATGTAGAAAACTTTCCAAAGGTTGCTGATGATCAAAAGATAAGAAGCAGGGGATTAGAAGGTTCTGTAGGCAAGAGAAATTTTTTTTTCTTTTCCCCCAAGATTTGTTTGTAGCAGTAAAGGAGACTGAAGATGCTATAAGAAAGGAGAAATTGATTGAATAATATTTTACAATAGATAGCAGAATGGAGAATATAGGTGAAGAGGTTAACTATTCCAAAAGGGAGAACCTGCTCTTTCTCTAAGACAAGAAATGATGAACAAATACCAAATTAGTTCAGGATGAAAAGAATAGTGGAAAGGAGATGATGTGAGAGGGCCTTTGGTAAAACAGGAACAAGGTTGTACGCATAATGGAGGGAAGAGCTAAAGGCTGGGAGCCTGAAATCCAAGACCTGTCCTTGAGGACTTTATTGTCTCATTTTAAACTGAGAAAGCACAAGAATCAGATAATTACTGAACTTTAATAGTGTGATCCAGGCTAAAGGAGAAGAAAATAACAATTTTGGAGCTGGGAGAAGCTAGAGGCGTTAAAATTTTTTTTTAATTTTCAATTTTCTTTTATTCTTGTGTCTGACCAGCCCTATGATTTATTTGATATAGTAAATCCCTGATGGGAAAAGCCCCTTTACCTATGAAGCCCAGTCACTCTAATGCCATTGTAATTTTAGAGAGTTGCCTCAGGCTTTTAGAATTTTCTTGTCCAGGGTCACACAGGTAGTATGTGTCAAAGGAATAACTTCAGTCAAAGTTGTCTTGACCTGAAACCTAACTCTCTATCCACCAGATAATACAGTGTCTTATAGGCATAAAAGTGTAATGCTGGAAGAAACCGTAGACATTATTTAGGCTAATCTCCTTATTTGGTAAATATGAAAATTTCAACCAAAAGGGATTAATTAACTTCAAGTGGCAATATGGTTTAGTGGAAAGAATGTTGGATTTGAAGGCAGAGGAAATGAATTTGAATCCCACCATTTATCACCTGTGTAACTTCAGGCAAGTCATTTAAACTCCTTTTAGCTAGGTGGCATAGTGAATAGAGCACCAGCCCTGGAGTCAGAAGGACCTGAGTTCAAATCCGGCCTCAGACGCAACACAAAAGATAGCCATGTGACCTTGGGCAAGTCACTTCAACCCAACTGCCCTCCAAAAAAAAGCAAAAAAAAAGAATGGGATTGGAATAGAGACACTCTGCGGTCCTCTTCAACTCCATCTATGAACCCATGATGAAGTTCAAAGAGCTAATTAGTGCCAAACCTAAAACTGAAACCTTGGTGTTCTTTCTACTCCAAAAACTATAAAAGGAGTTCAGGCAAGGGAGAGATCTATCTTAAGTTTGGGTAGTCAGGGAAGGTATCAAAGATGATGCATGACCTTAAAGGTCAAGTAGACTTTAAGTAACAAGAAAGTAGCAAGATAACCCTTCTAGGCAGGGAAAGCATGAATGATGGAGTTAATATGCAAGAAATGAGCCTGGTATGCGCTATTCAAATGAGGTGACAGACCTGGCTGGAGGGCAGTGTGTACATAATTTCATTCATGTCTGCCAGTGCCATCCAAAAACCAGAACAAAAACAAACAACAATGGGCAATGATGAAGCTCATTTAAACATTTAGCATGTTGTCCTGTGCAAAATTCAAAAGCCATAGCAGGGGATGTTAGATTAATATAAAAAGAATACATAATTGAACACATCAAATAAAATAAATGCCTCCATTTTGCTTCCAACTGGTTCCAACTGTGCAGCAAAGAGTCACAAACTACCACATAAAATGCATAAACCAAAGAAGTTCCCTTGGTACCTTCTTTCAAGGACAAATTTCACTGAAAAGATGTACTGTGGGTATAGAAGGGTCTGGCTCACTGCCCCTGCAATCTTCCAGTCTTTACATCTGTGGTCACCTAACGCCTACCCACAGTCTTATTCAGCTCCAGGCTCCAGAACCAAGCTAATCTCCATTTTAGGAGAGAGAAAGAGTCTGTTGGACACATTCTTTAGGTGGCTGAATAGCAATTAAGCAAGCCTGAGTGCTCTTCTTGCTCTGACCTCCAGCATTGGACTCTTGCCTTGTTCCTTATGACCAAACTCCTACCTTGTTCTGTAATTACCATTACAATGACTGGGATTCCTGGAGTTTTTATTTGAGTCCTTGTCTGATACCAATACTTTATCAACTTCCCTATGTCAACAGATTCAGACTGGTTAGGTCAGGCTACTTCCCACTGGAAGATGGAGGGAGGGGAAGGGCACATTTACAGTAGATAGACATAGTTAGAATGACTAATGGATCTACCATGGTAGCCCAAGACACCAGTGGAATTCTCCAACTCTCATTTTTTTCTAATCTAACTTGCTAATAATTAGTGTATTAAAAGAACCAGAGGTCTGTTTTCCCTGGAGGAATGAACCTGTAAATGGCTTTAGGTTCCTTTTCCCACCTTTGTATTAAGCCTAAGAGACTCTCCTTCCTCCTTTTCCTCCTTCTGGGGGATAAGGTGGGGAGCAACTTTTCCGAATTACTTTATATACTTATAGGATCCATTGCCTCATTTGCAAATTGTCAGGATGACTTCATTTCTATGAACTTGACCAAGATTTATAATTCAAGGGTAGTGAGGTGGAAGCATAAGTATCCTTGTATCCTTTTGTATTAGTGAATGCTACTGGACTAACTCATCAAATGGTTACTTGCCTGGCAATTCTTAGGACATTTCAGCTGTTGCTTACCACTGAATTCCTTTCTCTCTCCCTTCTCACTTGTCCCCAGTACAAATGCTCAATCTGCCTGGGTTTCTGTATTACTTTGTATTGCTGTTGCGAACTACCCCTACTCTGGTCAAGTCTCTTTCCTAGCTATCATCAGTTAATCTGTCCCATCTCCTACCAACTCTATTCATGAATTCTGACAATTTTTGGCCTTGGAAGAAACTGGTCACTCTAGAGATTGAATATAGAGGCTTAACCATTTCATCTAACTGGAATTGAGAGGTGAAAATAACTTAAGGGAGCATTTCAGAAGAATATTCTTCTCCCCACACACTTTATAATCATTAAAGATATATTAGAGAAAATTTCAGTCTTAGAAATTCTTGGACTAAGAACACAAGGGAATCAGGGTCAGCATCATCACTGGAGGTGATATAAAGGTTAAAGATAAAAGTCCACTAATGCCATCCAGTGTGACTCCTGAAATAGAAAACTCCACTTCTGATTTCTAATCTCAGTCAAGCTTGCCTTTGTCTCTCATCATTTTTTCCCATAAAAATAAAAGGATGGTTTATAAAAGTTGATTTTTAACTTGCAGTTTGAAAAGTCCAGTAGACAGATGGAGAAGCTATTAGGCAGTATTGTCTTCAAAATTTGATCTGACCTTCCGGAGATAACATCTCTGTCCTTCAAGATAAGGGTATAATTACTATCTCTGCCTGTCACTCTCTGTCAGTTTGAGATAGCATGCACACCCGGTTATCCTATCAGGAGGAAAAAAAAATCTCCTCAGAGGAGAAGCCAATTTGCTGTTCTCAGAACATTCATAACTTTCTAGCATGGTTTCCTTCAGGGGACAAGTTTCCACTGTTATTTTTCCTACTCTTTCTTAACTTCTGTGCTAAATTACAGGCATAATAATTGTTCTAATGTCCAAAAAGGAATATTTTAGGATTTGAATTATTGATGCACAATCCCCATTACAATCAGCCAAGGGAGATAAGTAATCTAGGAGAAATGACTTCTTCCAATTATGAGAAGGAGAAAGTAATATCTGTAGCATCAGTGACAAAATACCGAGGTTGACCTTATAAGTAAGTGGAGCAACCAACTTTCATGTGTGATTTGACAAATTATGGGTAGTTTGCTTCTCCAAAAAATCTCCCTCACTCCATTCTTCTTGCCGGTGCCCTATATCTAGATTTAATTGCCTACTCATAGATACCCTTACATCCTTTAAAATGCAGACTAAGTGCCATCTTCTACATGATGACTTTCCTAATGCTTTCATTTAGCTATTAGGTGTATTTAATATCTTCCCTCATTAACTCTTAACCTGTATATATTATCCCCATTGATAAGACATAAACTTATTATGGATACAATTTGTTTAATTCTTTGTATTTGTATCTTTAGTGTTTAGCATAGTTCCTGGCATAAGATAATCACTTAAATTGTGAACCAGTTGTAATGCTAATTAATTTAGGAGGTACTTAGCCTTTAGTAACTAAGGGCTAAGTACTCCTGTGAAAGAAACAGAAGGTGTGAACTCTGTCTAGGTTGCTGACATAAAAGGAAGGGGTTGGCTGAGACAGGCAGCCAATGTGTGTGTGTGTGTGTGTGTGTGTGTGTGTGTGTGTGTGTGTGTATTTAAGAAGAGCCCAGAGAAGAGACAATCAGAATCAAGAATTATTATTCCTGGTGGAAGAAGCTGTTGTACTGATTTTCTGTGATAAGATGTAATGTTGTTAATATTATATTGTGATTTCTTCTGAATGTTTGCCTTGATTTGTAATGGAATAAATGGAGTGTTCACTATACTGTGTAATCAGAACCTTAAAAGCTGTTCACAGCAGCATTATTTTGGGAAGCTGCTTGTGCATGGCATTACACCAGTGAAAGCCAGTTTGATTGGTTCAGCCCTACTCCCCAGGAGGCATGAATTCTAAGGTTTAACTGAGTCAAATATCTGGTTCTTCTATCCCAGCTGCTTTGACTCTGTGGAACAGAGTTAAATTTACTGACTCTTTACCTCATTCCACATTCCTTATTAGGTAATTCAGAGAATACCCCCATTTCAATGGTCATACGATCCCATTTCTTGCCTCATTGATGATGAGACAGTTTCCTATTAGTGCCACATTAACTCCTATCTAAAATCTCTGTATTAGTTTGAGCCCCAAGTGGATTGTGGCCTTTGATTACAATACGCATTCCACCACACATCAAAGCTATCTCACTGTGCATCACCTACCAGACTAGGGTTAATGGAGGCTTTACACCTGTGCTGGTCCACCCTAACATCTTATTTTCCCCCAACTGACATCCCTGTGATGGTGTCACTCTTTGGGAACAACTCTGTCCCCTTTGCATGAAATAAATGATTATTGTTCTTTGTTCTAAATTATAGCATATAATTGCTGCTCATTAGCATAACATAGTTAAGTCTTAACCTTTCACAGTCTCAGTTTTCTCATAAGTAATGTAATGATATTAGAGGATATGATTCCACCTTCCAACCTTAATATTCCATTGTTTTCCTAGATCATTCCAACCAGAGTTGTTGCTCTGAAATCAGATAACCTGGGATTAAATTGTACTTCTGACTATTAATATATATGTGATGTTGGAAAAACTACTTAATCTCCCTGTTAACCCACCAGTAAAATGAGGCAGGTTAGACCAAATGGCCTCTGTGGTCCTTTCTTGACTTGTAATCCTGTGATAGTATTCTCTGAATTCAAGTGAGGTGTATGATCTATACCACTCATTTGTTATTAATCATAGACTACATTGTAGTTACTTACAGCAATGTCTGATCCAGGACCTCAAGTAATTTTGGTAAGATTATTTATTATACTTGCACACAGAAGGAAATTAAAAAATACTAGTTGAAAGTAGGCTCAAAATTCATTTAAATAATTTCACAAACTTTTTCATTTTTGTACCTTCAGAATTTAGTATTTAAATAGTCAGCTCCTAATATATATTTTTATGTTAAATTGTACTCACCCAGAATACCCTTTTTCTACTTCCCATATACTTTCCCCCAAATATAGGTTATAATATTGATTAGTATGGTCTATTGGCAAAAATCTAGAATGGGAGTCAAAATGAGAGTCAATTTAGTTTTAGTTCCCAAACCACTAAAATGAGTTACCTTGGTTAAGTCACCATCCATTTGGGTTTCAGTTTTCTTATCTCTTACACATGAATAACAACTGATACAGTATTCTCATAGCTTATTGTGGGAACTCAGTGAGAAAACAGATAGGAAAAGTATTTTGGACAAGGCGACTGTGTAACGAGAAGCAGCATGTTGTAATGGTAAAAAGTTAACCTTGGAGACAGAAAGGTTTGTGTTCGTGACCTGTCTTGCTGGATTACTTGATGTTCAATTGCAGATCAGGGGTTAATTTGTAGTAATTGGCAGGGTTTTCATACAAGGAGTTTCCCACACTGGTGAAATTATAGTTCTTCCAACTCTACCTCTGACCCCAAGAAAATGGTTTACAAATTTGAGTTGTTGTTTTTAACCTATGGATGTGTATGACTTTTCAATCAATTCTGTGTGTCAGTGGAATTGAGGGACAGAGAATGGGATAGGAATAGGAGAGGTAATATGGTGTCAATGACAAGCTTATAATTTTCACAACTTTGTCAAGGTCTAGTCTTGATGAGTACCTGTGGAGTACACAGGTATGAGCTTGAAATTCTTCTGAATGGCACTGAATTTCAGGACCCTCTAGGTAAGGAGAGTACTCTCTGACAGACATCCACAGAACTAGATTTTATTATCAACTTGCCTATTGAGGCTGCTCATCTCCTCAGATCCTAGAATAGAGCATTAATCTTGGAGGAGGCTGGAGCTGGGGATCTCCAAGGAAAGGCTACAAAGTGTACTTGACAGACTGATACTGGAAGACATATTTGGAGAGGAGGAGACCCTGTCAAATTGACACAGTGATGCCCCAAGGTCTCAGACTGCTGAAGATGGGGGACAACATGAAGTCTTAATGTCACCTCTGTCAAGCTCCTCCAGTAAATATTAGTGATGTTCATGTACAAGAGCCTTCTCATCCATCTCTGATCCTCCAGCTGCTTCAAATCTCATCAATTTAATATCCTTCCTTCCAATGTGTTCATTCATTCCATCTGAACTTTGTCCACTCCATACTCCTGCTGTTTTTGTTGTTGTTATGATTAAAGCTGGCAGTGGAACAAGGGGGAGGAGAGCAAAACTGGTGATGCTCTTGACTGAAAGGTTGCTAATAATTCTTTCTGCAGCACTGAGAGTCCAGATTCCAGCTACCTCAACGAAATGTTCTGGTATAGTGTACATCTAGAAATCAGAGAGCTGGAAGGGACCTTAGAGAAGTTTTAGTCTTACTTCTCTAACTAAAGTTTAAACTCTAAGATAACTATTATTCTTGCAGATCATAAAAAGTAACAATTATCAGGCGACTGAATTTAGGATGAAGGAGTTATTAAAATAATTTCATCAACTTTTTATTTTGCGTTTTCAAGTATACGTTATATTCAAAATCTTTTTAACGTGCACTTTAAACCCCCCCCCCCTTACAATACAAGAAGCCTCTCCATTTCCCATCAGGCTATATACTCCTTCAGACTTTTCCATCATGTCCTAAGAGCTTGGTATCTCCTTGTGCCACCCTGAAACCTCCTCTTCCATCTTTCCAATTTCTTTTTATATTTTGCCTCTAGCATTAGAACATAAGCTCCTTGAGGTAAGGGGATAGCTTTGTTTTTGTTTCTATTTATTCCCAGTACTGGTAAATGGTATGGGTTTAATGCTTGTTGACTAGTTTTTCCTTCTATTACGTAATACAGGGATTCTTTCTAATTTTGATTTTCTCATGTCTACTTTTGAAGGAATCCCCAAATGACTTGCTGATGATTAGCTACAGCCCAAATCCTGCCCAGTGGAAAACTGTTTTGCATATGCCATTTCATTAAACACTTTTGATCTGAAATAATTGTGTCCCCCGGCTGAACGTTAAAAGTAAAAACATTGGTGGAAACTCAAGAGTGCTTTAGATGTGTAGAAAGATGATTTTTACCCTTGAACATTGAATAGTCAGTCCACTAGAGATGTTGGGATGTTCTATTGGGGAATACAACATGTCTATAGTTAGCTATTACATGTTGCTAGTAAGTATAAGATCTGGGACAAGAGTTCTGGCCTAATTCCCAGTCCAGGGTTCTTCCCATTCCTAGCTAAGGAACCATGATAATGGAGTTCATAGGATTAATGTGGCATAGTTTCAGAAATAGAAGGGAACTTAGAGGTTACTTATTTGAGCTCTGTCACTTTACAGATGAGGAAACTGAGGCCCAGAGAAGTGAAATGATTTACAAAGATCACACAAGTTGAATGTCAGAGATGGAATGTGAATCTATGCCTTTTGACTCCAAGTTCTACCCTCTTCACACTCTACCATTCTATTGTCCATCATTCCCATCTTTTCTCTCTGCTTATCTAAATCCTACTAATCCTTCAAGGCTCAGTTCAAAGCTTGCTTTCCTCTGTGAAATCTTCCTATAAATGAAATCTTCCTATAAACTAAGCCAAACAGGCATTTCTTCCCCCTTCTCAATACCAGGACAAAAACACAAACTTTTCTTTTTTGGGAGGAGGGTAGAGGGTCTGTATTTGTGATTTTATTGGTCAAGGAAATTCAAGATGCAGGAAACTCTCTTTACTGATAGAGGTAATTAATCTGTATGCATTTTATAACCTTAGAGAGTTGTTTGGTGGCAATGATATGTTCTTACATATTCCTAACATATTGGTTCTTACATATTGGTAACATGACAGCATGGGTCAGATGCTAGACCCACAACTTCTTTATTCCAAGACTAAATACTATGCTTCATTAGCTCTCCTTTATTGTAATATGTCATTGGATTTATAGTTGGAAGGACCTTGACCTTATAGATTCCAGTACTTTATTCTACAAATTAGTATACTAAAACCAAAATAAATTGGTTTTTAAGGGTATATGCATAGCAAGTAGCAGAATCAGAATTTCTTAACAATATTTTTATTAAAAATTTAATATTTCATTGTTTAAATTACATGTAAAAACAATTTTTACACTCATTTGTCCAAATTTTTAGTTTCAAATTCTTTCCACCCCTCTGCTCACCTGTCTCTGAGAAGGCAAGCAACTTCTTATGTTATACATGTGCAGTCATATTTCTGTATTAATCATGTTCTAAAAGAAGACAGACAAAAAATAAAACCCAAGAAAAATAAAGTTTAGGGGCAACTAGGTGGATCAGTGGATAGAGCACTGGCCCTGAAGTGAGGAGGACTTGAGTTCAATTATGGCCTCTGACACTTACTAGCTGTGTGACCCTTGACAAGTCATTTAACCTCAATTGTCTTATACAAAAACAAGCAAAAAACTAAATTAAAAGAAAGTTTTTAAAAAGTATTTTCCAATCTGCATTCTGATCCCACTGGTAGATAGCATTTTTAATTACATGTCCTTCAGGATTGTCTCACATCACTGTACTGCTGAGAATAGTTAAGTCATTTCCACTTGATAACTGTACAATACTGCTGTTACTGTGTACACTGTTTTCCTTTTCTGTCATGTTAGCAAATCTGATTAGTGTGAGGTAGTAACTCAGATTTGTTTTAATTTGCGTTTCTCTAATTAATAGTGATTTAGAGCATTTATTCATATGACTCTAGATAGCTTTGGTTTCTTTGTCTGAAAACTACCTGTTCATAACCTTTTGTCATTTATAAATTGGGGAATGACTTGTATGCTTTTAAATGTGCCTCAATTCTCTATATATTTGAGAAAGGAAGCCTTTATCATAGACACTTGCTGTAAACCCGCCACCAAGTTTGCTGCTTTCCTTCTAATCTAGGATGCATTGATTTGTTAATGCAAAATGTTTTTAATTTAATGTAATCAAAATAAATTATTTTACATTCCATAGTACTTTCTATCTCTTGTTTGGTCATAGATGCTTCTCATATCCATATATCTGGCAGCCAAGATATTCTATAATCCCTTATTTATGGTATCAACCTTTATGTTTAAAACATATAATCTATTCTGTTCTCTGATTCTGTTTTATGGATGAGTTCATCCCATACACATTCACAGTTATGATTACTCTGTATTTCCCTCCCTCTTACTTTTCCCCTATTTATCTTTTTTTCTCCTCTCTCCTTTCACTCTGTTCCTCCTCAAAAGTGGTTTGCTTCTGACTACTACTTCCCCCAATCTGCCCTTCTTTCTATTAGCCCACCCCCTTTTATTCTCTTTCCTCCTTCTTCCCTGTAGGGTAAGATAGATTCCTATACCTCAGTATCTCTCTCTTTGAGTCAATTCTAATAAAAGTAAGGTTCAATCATAGCCTACCACTCCTCATCTTTCCCTTTACTATAAAAGATCTTTCACATCTCTTTTATGTGAAATAATTTGCCTGATTTTACCTCTTCTTTCCTCCTTCTCCAAGTACATCCCTCTTTTTAAAATTTAATTTAAATTTCTTGAATATCATCCCCCTGTAGTCAACTCAGACTTATGCCCTCTCTCTATGTACACTCCTTCAAACTGCCCTAATAATGAGAGTTCTTAGGTGTTACAAGTATCATCTTCCCATGTAGGAATGTAAACAGTTTGAACGTGCTCTGTTTACCTTTTTTACTGCTCTTGAATCTAGCGTTTGTGAATCAAATTTTCTATTCAGCTCTGTTTTTTTCATCAAGAATACTTGAAAATCTTCTATTTCATTAAACATCCATTATTTTTTCTCCCTAAAGAATTATACTCAGTTTTGCTGGGTAGGTGATTCTTGATTGTAATCCTAGCTCCTTTGCCCTTTGGAATGCCCTATTTCAAGTCCCCCAATCCTTTAATGTAGAAATAAATACACAAATCTTTTATTATCCTGACTATGGCTCCATGATATTTTCATTGTTTCTTTCTGGCTGTGTGCAATATTTTGTTCTTACCTGAATATTCTGGAATTTGGACATAATATTTCTGGGAGTTTTCTTTTTAGGATTTCTTTTAGGAAGTGATTGGTAGATTCTTTCAATTTCTATTTTACCACCTGGTTCTAAAATACTTAGAATAAAATAAATTTCTTGTCAGATGATGTTAGGCTCTTGTTTTGAACATAGCATTCAAATTGTCTGACACCTTTAAAATTATCTCTCCTAGACCTATTTTCCACGTCAAATGTTTTTCCAATGAGATTTTGGACTTTGTTTTATTTTTTCTTAATGTCTAATAAAATCATTAGCTTTCACTTGCCCAATTCTATTTTTTAAGGGATTATTTTCTTCAGTGAATTTTTTACATCTTTTTTTTTTCATTTGGACAATTCTGCTTTTTAAGTAATTCTTTTCTTCATTGGATTTTTTTGTGCCTCTTTTACCATTTGGTCTATTTTGTTTTTATTTTCTTTGCTTTTTTGTGCCTTCTTTACCAAGCTGTTGACCCCTGTCCTCCTGCCTCCCCCATAATTTTATTGCCTCACTCTCATTTCTTTTCCCAATTTTTCTTCTACTGATCTTATTTCATTTTAAAAATCCTTTTTGAGTTATGACAGGAATTTTTGGGGAGTTAGTTAAGAATATTTCACTTTATTTTTCTTTTTGAGGCTTTGCATGTAGCTGCTTTGACATTTTAGTCTTCTTCTGAGTTTGTGTTTTGACTTTCCCTGTCAGTATAGTAATTTTCAACAGTCAGGTTCTTTTCTTGTTTGTTTTCTTTGTCTATTTTTTCAGTTTTTCCCAATTTATTAAATTATTTATTTTTGGTTTTCAACATTCACTTTAATATGTTTTAAATGATTTTTCCTCTGCTCCCATCTGATATGGTCTCTACACAGATATTCTGATTATACACATTTTCACATTAGTCACATTGCATGGAAGAATTATAAAAAATAGATGAAACCATGAGAAAGAAAAAAAAACAAAATAAAAGACAGCAAAAAAGAAAATAGTCTGCTTCATTCTGCGTTCCAACTCCATAGTTCTTTCTGTGGATGTGGCTGGAATTTTCCATCATGTGTCCTTTTGAATTGTTTTACATCCTTGCATTGCTGAGAAAGGCTAAATCTATCAAAATCTTTCCTTGTACACTGTGGCTGTTACTGTGTACAATGTTCTTCTGGTTCTGCTCCCCTCACTCAACATTAGTATTATTATTTTTTACTTTTAACTTTGTATTAAAGTTGGGTTCTGCTTCTGAGGTAGAAGTGGCATTGTACCAAGCTTCAGATCTTTCCAATTACTATTTTCAGAGACAGTTCAGGGGGTAAATTTTCAGTTCTTATAAGGTTATCTAAGGAGAGGTATGATCACTGTTCTCCTGGCCTTTGCTCCGGTATGTGAGTGACCACAAGTACTCTTTTTCATCCTGGAACTTTATCCTGAGTCCCTAATACTGCTAGTTCTTTTCCTTGTCTGAGGCTGTGATCTGAAACCACATGAGGACAATGTAACAGAATCTTTCTTGCAATGATATCAAACGTTCCCTTGTAATCTCCTCCTGACCAGTTGTTCAGCCTCCTTATCTTCTGTGTGCTGAGAGCTCCAGACTAGCTGCTACCCTCCAGTTCTGTTACTTCCAATGCTTGTAACTGGCCTGCTGGGGCATGGTTTGTGTTTTCATGGCCCATACTATATTGTGCTCCCCTTTCACCTCAATGAGATAGACCTTTCCTGCTAACCTAAGTTGCCTTAGACTTGAAAATTGTTTCACCCTAGTCTTTTGTTGGTTCTGTCACTTCAGAATTTGTTTTGAGGCATTTTTAAATGTTCCTTGAAGGGGAATTTGGGAGAACTCTGGTTAGTCTCTTCCTTTGCTCTGCCATCTTGGCTACTCCCCCAACAGTATTTTAAAACAATTATGACATGCAATTTATATTTTTAATCACATTCTGCCTTGCCTTGGTTCCCAAGGATAACAGATATAAAGCTGAAAGATCATAGGATCATAGATTCAAAGATTCAAGGGACCTTAGAGGCCATTTAGTCCAATTCCTTCATTTTACAGAGAGGGAAACTTGAAATGGAAGCAAATTATATGAATTGTCCATGGTCACATAGACAGGAAGTATCAGAGAGTGAATGTAAATCCATATTCTCTTATTGCACAATCAATATTCTAACCATTGCCTGCACAACCATATATGTCCTTAAAAGCAAGGATTGTATCATTGTATCAAGAATATAGTATTCACAATGCCTACAGTAACTATAAGTATGCTGATATGGTTATTAATCACAAAATGTAACACACTCTCTACATAGTTAGAGTTATGTGCTAAATAGTTAGCACATTTATTCAAATACCAGAAAACTGAGTCCGAAAGCCAAAGCCACCACAGTAGTTATGAAGTTGCCACATGTAGTTAATGTAGTAATGTTGTACACAAATCCCAGGTCATTATACCCCACCTGACTTGTGGCCCACCATTAAGCCTCTTTTGTATTTCTGTCTTTGTCCTTGTTTTATATTTTAGCTTGAAACTGCTTAAGGCATGTCTGGGCATATTGCTGAAGGTGTTCCCTGACTCTGTTCCCCCTGATCAGTATTTCATAGTTTCTCCTTGAATCATTATAGTGTACCAGGTTCATTATGGTGCAAGGATCTTATCTAAGTACCACCCTGTCCTGCCCCACTGACCAGGGCCTTCGCCTCCCTTGCCCGGAACATGACCCTGACCAGTCCTGGGGAATTCCAGCCCCTTCTGACTACCACCTGGGGAATTCCAGTTCCCTTCATACCATGCCCCTCCACCCTGTGTCCTCCACCCAGTTCTATGAAAGACCCCTTGTCCCCTTGTACCATAGCCCCCTGAGTCTTGCCTCATACTCCCCTGAGTCACATAGAATTGACCAATGGCTGATCTTTGCTTCTGTACATAACAGCTTTGGCTAGCTCCCCTCCCTATTATAATTTTGTGGTTTTGGCCTATATAAACAAGATCTGAAAGTCCAGAAACCACTCCCAATTTGAGTGAGAACACTGGCAGTCACATGCTTGATCAATAAATCCACATCCAAATTTTATCATGAACCCAGGTCTCTGCTCACTCTTATTTCTCTTCACAATAGTAAACACCCACATTTTCAAGCCTTTGAAAAATGACAGGCTACCTCAGGCAAAGATCCTTCTCCCCTCACTCATGGCAACTGCTCACCATCCAGGCAGCTTGCTCCCAGCAGCTTCAGCCCCTCACAGTTCCCCTCCATGGCAGTCCCCAACAGAAGTCCTTAGCAGAAATTCTGGCTGGCTCAAAAAAGAAAAGAGCTCAAGCAGCAGCTTCTGCTGCTGCTGCTGCTGCTGCTTCCAGTTACCACTGCAGGGACTCTAGCTTGTTTCCAGCTTCCTCTTGCTCCACTGCTTCCTACTATGCCAGCAAGTTCAAGAGGCATGGAAGATTTTCAAATCCTATTATCATTACAATCATTGTACTCCAATTTCTTCATACAGTTCCCATTACAGTGTTGACTCACAATGTATTAGGCATTCAGTGAAGATCTGCTGCACCAAATTGGATTGAATTGAATTGCTGATAGCGAGCAACCAGAAAAAAAGTTATTCAAATACAGGGCAGCTAGGTGGCACAGTGGATAAGGTGGTGGGTCTGGAAACAGGACAATTCATTTTTGTGAGTTCAAATTTGACCTCAGCCACTTAGTAGCTCTATGACCCCAGGCAAGTCATTCACCCTGTTCACTTCACTTCTTTATCTGTAAAATGAGCTGGAGAAGGATAGCAAAGCACTCCAGGATGTTTGCCAAGAAAACCCCAAATGGGATCATGAAGAGTTGAACATGACTGAAAATGACAGAACATCAACAATTCAAAAACAATCCAGAAAGACAGCAGGGATTGGGAGGCTGAATGCTGAATGCCAAAGGGATAGAATTAAGATAGAAACAAAGAGACAGCTGAAGGAGAAACAGAGAAGAGCCTTGGTAAATGAAGTGTGTGTGTGCGTGTGTATGTGTGTGCATATGTGTGTGTGTGTGTGACAGAGAGAGAGAGAGAGAGAGAGAGAGAGAGAGAGAGAGAGAGAGACAGTGAGAGAAAAGGGGTGGAAGGAGAGAGAGAGAGAGTAGAACTTTCAAGTTGCATTGTTTTGATACAACTATCTTTACTGGTTTGTATGGACTCACTGTCAATTAAACGGAAGAGATATTCACTTGTATGAACTAAGGATTTCAAGCTAAATGGGTCATTAGAGAATATATTTGGAGGTAGAAGATACCTTGGTGGTCACATAGTTGGACTGCTACATTTTACAGAAGAAAAAATAGAAAACAGAATTATTATTAAGTGCTGCTCAAAGTCATACAGGTACTAATGAGCAGAACCAGGAATTGAACTCAGATCCTAAGTCTTTGAAACCAACATTCTTTCTAGTGTGCCAGACTGCCTCCCTCTACCTTGAACTGATTAAAAATATTTGATAACTTTATTTCAATATAGTTTCCTTTGTATTCTGATGTATTTCATTTTATTCATTTAATACATTATTTTGAGAAGAGATCCATGCCTCAAAAAATCTTAAGAAACTCTGAGGTAGTGTTTTTACCATCACCCCCAGTATTCAAGTCAAGCTTTCTTGGGAGATGTTATACAATTACTTTCTGCTTAGATATTTGTTGGTCTAAATAATTCTGAGGTCCTTTCCAATTCAGAAATTATTTTATTGTTATTGTGAGAGATGCGAAATTCCCTAGTTCCTTCATTGGAAATGGGAATTTTGTTGAGATAGCAATTACAGAATCTCAAAATTGAAATTGACCAGAGAGACTATGTAGTCAATACACCCCTGAGCAAGATTCTGTTTTATAACATAACCGAAAAAAATGGCCATTTGATGTTTGCCCCAAATTTTCCTTAAATCAAATCTCAATTGGCCTCTCAGTAATTCCTGCCCTTTACTCTGGTTATGACCTCTGGAGCAAAGCAGAAACAGTCTAATATCTCTTTTCCATGGCAACTCTTCAAATATTTGAAAACAGAGATGATAACCCACAGTCTCCTCTTCTTGAGGCTAAACATTTCTAATTCTGTTAACTACTGTTCCAATGGCATGATCTTGCATCCTTGAGGTCACTATCCCCTAGATGCTTTCTACCTTATAAATTTCTTTCCAAAACTGTGTTATCCAGAACTGATCACAATCCTCCAAATGTCTGAACAGAACAGAGGACAGAAGATGCTGTTCTAATTCCTAGTCCTTGACACTATGCTTATTTTAATTAAATCTAAGATTATATTAGAAGTGTTTTATTGATATATAATAGCTCCATATGTATGAAACTTTCAAATCAATACCAGATCCTTTTTTTCTTTTAATTTTTCTGTATCTCTTCCAATGCTTTGCCTCCTCTATGTTATGGTTGTGAAGTTGAATTTTGCAATGCAAGTATAGGAATGTATATTTTAATTTACATTTCATCAAATTAGATTGATAACGATGAGAATTAGCATTGTAATAATGATTATTATTTGATTAGATTGAAGCCAATCTTCTAGCCTGTTAAGATATTTATGAATCCTGATTCTGTGATCCACTGTGTTAGATACCTCTCTGAAATTTTGGTTTTTTTTGTTTGTTTTTTTGGAGGGCAACTAGGATTAAGTGACTTGCCCAAAGTCACATGACTGGTAAGTGTGTCAAGTGTATGAGGATGGATTTGAACTCAGGTACTCCTGATTCCAGGGCCAGTGCTCTATTCACTGCGCCACCTAGCCACCTTGAAATTTATATTATCTAAAAATTTGGCAAGCAAGTTTTAACCAAGCAAGTGGTTTTCCAAGTCATTGAAAATAGGGAAAAAAATAATCAGTAGCACAGAAATGAGTGTAGCTGCCTGTAGTATTTCTCAGGAGCATTTCTTCCAAGTTGCCATTGAACCATTAATAAATTTTCCAAGTCTAGCCATTCAGTAGTTTCTGAATCAACCTACTTATTTTATCATCCATTTTGCATCTATTTATTTCCCAAATAGTCTAAGAAACTGTCTAATGCTTTGCTAAAATCTACAAAAACTATAAGCCTGATCTCTGGCTTCCATCAATATAGTTCAAATAACACCAACTACAGGAAATCTCTCCTGGCTC
Source organism: Pseudocheirus occidentalis (assembly GCA_028646575.1). NCBI lineage: Eukaryota > Metazoa > Chordata > Mammalia > Diprotodontia > Pseudocheiridae > Pseudocheirus > Pseudocheirus occidentalis. The sequence goes on along the minus strand of CM053596.1, from coordinate 223,824,661 downwards.
CTGATTCATCCTTCCATTCATCCATCCATACATCTACACCATTCCCGCCCCCCCAGACTCCTTGGCAAACACACACACACACTCACATATATATATTAGGGACTGTGTTTTCCTTTTACTTTCCCAAGTGCTTACTTAACATTGTGTCTGGCACATAGTAAGCACTTGATTAAATGATTTTTGATTGACCACTACATCATTCCCATGTTCTACAGGTCTAGGTATCTTGTCAGAAAAGCAAATGAAGTTACTTCTGATGAAGCTGTGATTGCTCATATTGATCACTGATTTTTAAATCCATTTGCATTAGACTCCTTGTTAGTGGAGAATGGTTATTCAATACTTTGTGCCTGTGTGAGGGGCAGCATTAATGACAGCTTAAGAGAGAGGAGAGAGATCCTCCTTCTTCTGGCTTCTAGATGTAAAAGAGGACATGTGAAATTCGAAGTTCTATCTAGGGAGAAGTCTCTGAAATGAAGAAATACTTCAGGAAGAAGCCAACATTTAGAGATTCTAGTTCCTCTGTCATATTCCTGTACCCACCTTACCACTCTAAGGTCTGAGGAATTTCTTGACGGGCAATACTGGGGACTCCCACTCTTATTATTGAAGGAGAGAGATGAGTGTGGAAACTCTTTTGAAGAGCTCATCAGAGTTTTCTGTGCTGTCTGTTAAATTCAAATATGTTCAATGACATCATTGATTTCTGTTGGCTATTGGCTTGAACAAATATGTTTATTTGCTTTTCCCTACGTATGACACTCTTTGTGCAATTGTCATTTGATGAGAAGGAAATCAAGTGTTTGGACTTGGGGCACTCTTTCCCATATTAAGAGACAGAGATCAGGAGATGACTTAAGCCTAAAAAATTATTTTTTCTAGGGTAACAATATTAAGTGAGGACAAGAAATGTATAAGCATGATTCTAATCTAGTTCTTCCCTATCTGAGGAGAATAGAGTGACTATCCTTATGGTCTCAATCTTTTGTTTCCTGCCTGGTAGGAATAAAAATTTCCCTTGGAAAAGGGTTAGTTGAGGAGATTTTAAAAATATCTATTCCCCCTTTCCTGAGAGCCACATCAAGACAAATGTGGACACATGAGCAACACACACACACACAGACACTTTTTTACTTGATGTTCAATAAGAATCTCTTTAATTACAGCTTCTAGAATTTTGTCAGTATCTATGTTGAATTCCCAAGTGTACAGGCTGTAGACTACCTTCTTCTCTATCCTGAAAATTGCAATGCTTTTCCTTTCCTAGTATTACAGTATTTCTTCCATTCTTGACAGTCTTTTAAAAATCACTTCTAAGAAAGGGAGAGCTAGAATGAGGTAAACTATCTCACATAGAAGAGGCAAGAGAAAAACTATTACAATGGAAGGGAAGAGCAGGAAGGTGAAAGGGAGTGCTTTGTGCACAAAGCAACCTTACTCTCATTGGATTTGGCTTAAGGAGGGAATAACATAGACACTCAATTGGTTATCTTACCCTATGGTAAAGTAGGTGGGAAGGGGAGAAGAGGGGGATGATAGAAGGGAGGGAAGATGGGGGGAGAGGGTAATTAGAAGCAAACACTTTCAGAAAGGGACATGGTTAAAGTAGAAAATAGAATAAGTGGGGGGTGGATGAGGTTGGAGGGAAATATAGTTAGTCTTTCACAATGTAACTACTATGGAAATGTCTTGCATAACCACACATGTACAATCTATATTGAATTGCTTGTCTTTCCAGTGGGGATGGGTGAGGAGGGAAGAAGGAAAAGACTCTGGAACTCAAAGTTTTAAAAACAAATGTTAAAAATGGATTTTTACATGCAATTGGGAAATAAGATAAACAGGCAATGGGGCATAGAAATCCATCTTGCTCTACTAGAAAGTAAGGCAGAGGAGGAGGGATGGAGGAGGACATAAGAGAGAACAGATTGGGGCAAGGGGCATTCAGCAGCCATGTTATCTTGGCATAGGAGGTAGAGGAAAGATGGAGAGAAAATAAAGTGAATAGAACATGATAAATTAATTAATTAATTTAAAAAATCACTTCCAAAGTAGCTGAGTTGCCATATCCAGCAGTTCTTTTATATCTCAATACACAAATAATTTCATTTAATTTCCATTCAATTTAACTACCATTTGTTAAACCCCTACTATAAATTAGGCACTGTGACAAGTGTGGAGGACACAGAAGGACAAAGATGAAAGTCTTTGTCTTCCCCAACTTATATTCTAGCGTTTGTCTGTAGCTGATGACTTGCCCTTATCAATGAAAGCTAATTGCTCTTTTTCTCTCCTTTTGCATTTTTTTGGGGCATAGGCTTCAACTTCCTATTAGCTGTTTTTTTTTTTTCTCTTTTCCAGTTAAAACATTGTCTGGTTCTTGTTTCCATGTTTCAGAAACTTCCTGAGAAGGAATGAGATTAGATATAGGGGAATTGGAAGAAAGTACTAAGAACAATCTTTTTTGTTGTTCCCAGGAAATGAAAATCCCCTATTACCAGGGATCCTGTAGCCTTATTATTCTTTTAATATTTTCACTTATCTGTTTTGTAGGAATCCAAAGCCTTTATGTTATGTCTTCCCTTCTTCTCCTTCAAGACCTATTTTATGAAAAAAAATACAATAAACTGATTTTTTTTATTAAATGAGAGATAAAACTTAATTTGTTATTCCTCCTTTCCTGTTTTCTCCTGTCCTACCCTGTCCTGTTATCCCTTTCCTCTTCCATACTCTTCCCTCCTCTTTTCCCCCTTCCCTCTTTCTTTTAATTAAATTAAAATTATCTTTTCTTTCATTTTCTCTTCCCACTTCTTTTCTTTCCCTTTCCTCTTCTTTTCTCCTCTTCCTTTCCTATCCTTCTTCCCCCAGCCCATCCTGGGAATCTGTGTCAGTGACTCTTGCAAATCATCCTGAATTCATACTGGGTCCAAATAAATTATATTATGGCCAGTGCTACATTTTATTTTGGGATGGAGCAGATATAGCAAGGGCACTAGGATGAAATGAATGAGCTCTGACTTTCAATAGATGTTGATTGTGCCAGTAAAGATATTGGATTGGAGTGTCAGTTTGCGCTCCTTTCAAATTTGTTCTCAGAATCTGCTGTGCACCTAATCTTCAATTTCTGGAATGCAATGAAATTCAGAGTAGAGAGGGCTAGACTTTAGACTCAGAAGGGGTCTGGGTAGGTGTAGACTATCTTCAGAGCACCACTTATACTTTCCAATTTACTCTTAGCTGTCCAGAATCTTAGGGGGAAAGTGGTGAGGGATAAGGGAACCGGGAGGTAAACTTGGTGGTTGTCTACTAGTCTGATTGAAGGGTACTAAGAAAGGGCTTCTCCCACTCCCTTCCCACTAGTAGACATAGTTGTTGGCCCTGCAGTTATACAACCCATTTGTTTCCTGGCTGTTGTCTAGTGAGCTTTACAACAGATTGGGAATTCTCTCTCTCTCTCTCTCTCTCTCTGG
>CM053596.1:223804978-223820691 GCA_028646575.1 Pseudocheirus occidentalis | reverse complement strand
TTACCCATTCCCCCAGTTTGCACTCTCTTCTATCCCTCTCATTCCTCCTTACCCTTTTCCCCCTTTTTTGTAGGGCAAGATGGATTTCTATACCCCATTGCCTGTATATCTTATTTCCCAGCTACATATAAAAACAATTTTTAGCATTTGTTTGTAAAACTTTGAATTCCAGATTCTCTCCCTCCCTCCTCACCCACCCCCCCTTGAGAAGAGGAGCAATTCAATATAGGTTGTACACTTGTAGTTATGCAACACATTTCCATAGTAGTCATGTTGTGAAAGACTAACTATATTTCCCTCCATCCTCTCCTGCCCCCATTTATTCTGTTTTCTCCTTTGACCCTGTCTGTCCCTTTTCAAAAGTGTTTGCTTTTGGTTAGCTCTTCCCCTCCATTGTAAAAGCTTTCTCTTCCATCTTTTATGTGAGGTAATTTACCCTATTTTATCTTTCCCTTGCTTCTTTTCCTAATATATATCTCTCTCACCTCTTAATTTTATTTTTTAGATATCATCCCTTCATATTCAACTCACCCTGTGCCCTGTGTCTATATATACATATGCACACACATGCACTTATACACATATATACATACATACATACATTTACACACAATACACACATATGCACATATATATGTATGTATATTCCCTTCAACTATCCTAATACTGAGAAAAGTCCCATGAGTTATAAATATCATCTTTCCATGTAGGAATGTAATCATTTTATCTTTAATAAGTTCCTTATGATTTCTCTTTCCTGTTTACCTTTTCATGGTTCTTTTGCTTCTTCTATTTGAAAGTCAAATTTTCTGTTCAGCTCTTGTCTTTTCATTAAGAATGCTTGGGGCAGCTAGGTGGCGCAGTGAATAGAGCACTGGCCCTGCAGTTAGGAGTACCTGAGTTCAAATCTGGCCTCAGACACTTAATGCTAAAACTAGTTGTGTGGCCTTGGGCAAGTCCCTTAACCCCAATTGCCCTCAAAAAAGCAAAAGCAAAAAATAAATTAAAAAAAATAAAAAATAAGAATGCTTGAAAGTCCTCTATTTCGTTGAGTATCCATATTTTCCTCTGAAGTATTATACTCAATTTTTCTGGGTAGATGATTCTTGGTTTTAATCCTAGCTCCTTTGACCTCTAGATTATCATATTCCAAGCCCTTCAATTCCTTGATGTAGAAGCTGCTAGATCTTGGGTTATCCTGATTATGTTTTGACAATATTAGAATTGTTTCATCTTGAATGCTTGTAATATTTTCTCCTTGACTTGGGAATTCTGGAATTTGGCTGTAATATTCCTAGGAGTTTTCTTTTTGGGGATCTTTTTCAAGAGATGATTGGCAAATTCTTTCAGTTTCTATTTTACCCTCTGGTTCTAGAATATCAGGGCAGTCTGTTTTGATAATTTCTTGAAAGATGATGTCTATACTCTTTTTGATCATGGCTTTCAGGTAGTCCAATAATTTTTAAAGTATCTTTTCTGGATCTATTTTCCAGGTCAGTGGTTTTTCCAATGAGATATTTTACAATATCTTCTACTTTTTCCATTTGTTTGTATATGTTTTTTAATATCTTGATTTCTTATAAAGTCATTAACTTCCATTTATTCTCTTCTAATTTTGAAGGAATTATTTTCTTCAGTGAGTTTTTGGACTTTCTTTTTCATTTAACCAATATTGCTTTTTAAGGCATTCTTCTCATTGACTTTTTGGACCTGTTTTGCTGTTTGAGATAGTCTATTTTTTAAGGTGTTATTTTCTTCAGTTTTTTTTATTCTACTTTAGCAAGTTGTTGACTCATTTTTCATGATTTTCTTATGTCACTCTCATTTCTCTTTCCAATTTTTCTTTTACTTCTCTTACTTGATTTTCAAAATCCTGTTTGAGCTCTTCCATGGCTATTTTTGTTGGAGGCTTTTGAAGCAGGAGTTTTGACTTTGTTGTCTTCTTCTGGTTTTATGTTTTGATCTATTCAAGAGACTTTATAATCTGATTTCTTTTCCTCTGTTTACTTTTCTGGCCAGCCCATTACTTGACTTTTGAGCTCTTTGCCACAGTTGAACTATACTTACAGAGTAAAAAGTGCTGTGTCCCAAATTTATGGGGTTTTGTGCAGCTGTGGTCAGAACTACTTCTAGACCCCTGCTTCAGAACTGTGAGGAGGACTCCTCCATAGCTGCCTCAAGGTCTGCCACACCTGCTTTCCTCCTCACCTCAGAGCCATCACCCAAGACTGTGACCTAGATCCAAGCAGGCAAAGTAAGACAATCCTGCCTCAGTGCCAACCAAGAGATTCCTACATTTGCCCTCTGATCAGCTGCTTGGTCCCCCAACCAAATGTGGGCTTGGAGCTCTGGAAGTAGCTACAGCTGCCACTGCTGTTGCTGCTGCCACCACCTTCATCACCCCAGGGGTACGGACCAGATCATACTCTTCTATCGCCCAGGTCCATCAGGGTTTCCCCACTGACCTTTTACTTTCTCTTTGGCATTTGTGGGTTGAGAAGTCTGGAAACTGCTACAGCTGCCGGTGATTCAGTCCTCTGAGGTCTGCTCCAACCCAATCTGTGCTGCTGATCTGTGCCAGTGTGGCCTACACAGGACTATCCTTTGTTCCCAAACCAATGTGATAGACCCTTCCTTCCAGCTGTCTTCATCTAGAGATGTATTCCACTCTGTCATTTTGTGGTTTCTGTAGCTCTCATATTTGTTTAGAGTAATTTTTTACAAGTAGTGGAGACAACCGGTAGATGAATTCAAGCAAATTTCTGCTTTTACTCCACAACTTGGCTCTACCCCTGACATGCTTATTAAAGAATGACTCAGTCTCACATATTATCTCACCATTGATATAGATGTTTTATGCAAAATATTTTTGTCCCAATTGATAACTTCCATTCTTATTCTAGGTGCTTTAACTTAGTTCATGTGAATTCTGTATTTTAGGAAAAACATTAATAACTTGAGAATATATAGAGGAAGAATAAAAAGATGGCAAAAGGCCTTGGAATTATGTTGTATGATGATTAGTTAAAAAGGGAATCTTAGACCTGGAGAAGAGAGAATTCAGTGAGTCATGAAAACTGTCTTCAAGCCTTTGAAGGACTGTGAAGTAGAAAAATTAGATCTCTTCTTCTTGGCCTTGTAGGGTATAACTGGGAGGAATGAGGGGAAGTAGCAAATTGATATATTTAGTTTTGGTGTGAGGAAAAGTTTCCTGGAAATACAAATATCCCAAAATATAATGAATGGGTTACTTTGAGAGATATTGCGTCTTCCTTCATTGAAAATTTCCAAGTGAAGGGTGTATACCCATATGCCAGGTATATTGTAGAGGAGATTTTTGTTTATGTATTTGTTGGATTAGATAGTCTCTGAGGTTCCTTCCTATTTATGTAATGTGAGCTGTGTGACCCTGGGCAAGTCAGTTCCTACCTTAAGAGTCCCAATTTCCTTATCTATAAAATGGGGATGATAAACCTACAATATAGGGCTAGTATGAGAAAAGCATTTTATAAAGCTTAAACTTACTTAGTCCTTCAAGGATTTGTAATTTTGCTGGTGTGGTGACCCATCAGTGCAGATTGCTACTTTTCTGTGATTTGGTTGATAGTTTTTGAAAGTTGCTATGGTTGAAAAATCCATTACCCTTCAATCAACAGGTGATGAGCCTCTCCAAACTAAGTGAGGCTGGTCCTGGGGAAACAGACTCATCATCCATCCCATATTCAGAACCCTTCTGCATGTTAGACCTTAGCATGACTAGTGTTCCTCTGATAAAACCTTCAAAAAGCAGAACCATCTCCATTCCTTGGTGAGCCCTAAATAGGTGTGTTTTATCATAACCATGATGAAGATGATTCTTATTTTTCCATTTTCATTTTGTTCCCCTCACCCCAAACTTTGTGTAGTTCTCTTTGCCTTAGCTACATTCTCTCTTTTGCTGTATTTCTGCTCTATGTTTTATCCTCAGGTTGACACATCTAATTTCCACCAGAGGCAGCTTGGTACAGGGGAGAGAGCTCTGGATTTGGAGTCAGAAGCCCTAGGTTTGACTCCTGCTGCTAATTCTTTCTGCCTATGCAACTTTGGGCAAACCCCTTAATCTTTCTGAGTCACATTTCCTTCATCTGTAAAGTGTGGAGTTTGGACTAGATCACTTCTGAGGTTCCTTTCAGCTTCAGATCTGTGATCCTATGATCAAAGAGATCCTTTGTAAAAAGAGAAAGAGAGAGCAAGAGGATGGATTTGCCTTTGATGATCTGTATTTGTCCGAAGAGATACTATAGTTACACATTCACATCTCTCCATGCTACATTATGAGGTCCTTGAGAGCAGTATCTTTGTCCGAACTATATTAATATACCCAGTGACTTGCCCAGGCTTGTACATTGGCAGAAATTAATAAATAATTGTTGAATTGCTGATAAGCTCAGCAGGAAAGGAGTAGGGAGCTAGCTGTCTGGGACAGGACCCTAGAAAGGCTGAAACTGGGGCATCTTGTTCATGAGCTTCTTAATAAAAGTAAATAATATTAATCATAATACTTTGCAAATGTATGTCATTACATAATTATCTCATTTGATCCTTATAATTGTGTGACATAGAGAATGAGAGCATTGGTATTCTCACTGTGCATATGACAAAACTGAGTCTAAGTGATTTGTCTAACTTAGAGAATTTGTCACCTGGCCATTGTCACACAGCTGGTAAGCAAGAAAGCTGGGGTTTGAACCCAAGGCAGAAATATTAGGGGAGAGGATGGGGGTAGAAAAGGCAAGATCTTCCTTCTACAGCTCCTTCCCTGAGCTAAGGAGCCAGAATTTGGCCTGTATGCTTTTTAAAATGCCCATCACTTGGTTACTATGGGTATGTCCTTAAACATAACTGGAAAATGTATTATGCCCATTATGGGAAAAATATAGATGAAACATATTTCTAATGAAAATATAGCCCCTGTTATTCCCATCATATATTACAGTAAATGATTGGATTTAGGATTTCAGAAGCAGTTTGGGATTGGCCTAGAAATATTTGAATTCTGTTTTGGAATGTGGCTCTGTAAAGAGGTGAGTGATGCCGGCTGTTTCTTAAAGCTAGATGGCATTGTGGCTTCAGTACTCTTTCTTTGAGATTTTTCCACTTCTCTCTACTCCCCATCAGTGATAAGCATCAGGGGAAAAGCACCAGGGGTAGGGCCTGACTAGGTGTCATTTCCATCGTCACAGCTGAGGAGTTTTTGAAAAATTGGATCGGGCTCTGCTTCTATATACTGGCTTGTATTTTTCTGATTCTTTAATGTGTCTGAGCATCGTCTTCAGAGAGGCTGTGTGCTCCTTCGGGGAGAACAGGAAGGGATCTGTTAGATCAGTTGTCCTAATCCTTTCATTGTATCAAGACCTAATGAAATTTAATCGCTTGCCCAAGGTCATAAAACTCAATATGCCCCCTCCTCCAGTGCCCCTGTCTCTATTGATGAAACACTGTTTCGTAGTCAGTCCATTCACTCAAGCTCAAAGTCTTGAAGTCCCTCATCTTTTTTGTCTGCTCTGTCTCGTTTTATCCTCTCAGGTGCCTAGTCCTATGGATCCTACTACTGCAGTATACTGGGGAGAATCATCATTGTATAGTGGAAAAAGTAATTAATTTGGGATCAGAGGAATCAGGCTCAAACACTTCCTTTGGTGCTTACTACCTTTGTGATCATGGGTAAATCTCATAACTTTGCTTGGCCTCAGTTTTCTCATCCATAAAATGAGGGAGGTAGACTAGGTGGCTTTTAAAGTCCCTTTCACCTCTAAATGTATGATGCGATGAATATCTTTCGAATGAATGGAAAACAGTTATTAAGTGTTTACTTATGCCAAGCACTGTGCTAAGTGTTGGAGATAGAAATGAAGAAATGATACAGTCCTTGTTCTCAGAGAGTTCACATTCTAATTGGGAGACACAACACAGATAAATCAGCTTTAGAATGGATGCAAAGGCCCAGAATCTCTAATGGTGCAACAGCAGGTCAAGTTGTATGTTGGGAGTCTGGCGGGTATAGCTTTAGGGAAGAAAGTGAAGCTTGGAGAACCTTAGGAGATAATGAATCTCAGATGGTAAAGCCTTGTAGACCTAGTCTCACTAGAGGACTACAGTTGGTGACTCCCACATCACCCAAGCCATGTGAGCAGATATACCCTTTCTCCTCTCTCTAATCCCTCTTAATCATGGGATTAATCTCTTCTCATATCTTGCTTAGACTATTTTAATAACTTCCCAATTAGTCTGTGACCTCCAGTTTCCTCCCTTTCCAGTGGCTTCTGGCCACTGCTAGTAAAACTCCCTAGGGCATAAATCTAGTCTAGTCAGTCCCCAGTTTAAAATCCACAATGACTCTTACTGCCTCAAGGGAAAAAAAACAAGACAAAAAACCAAAACTAGGCTTTAAGGCTTGTTAGTTTGTCTGCAATTTAACTTCTCATTCTTATTTCACATTATTTCCCTTCACACACACACTTCTTGTGGTTTGATCATTTCAGTTGTGCCTGATTCTTCACACCACCATTTTGGGTTTGTTTGTTTTTTTTTGCCCAAGATTCTGGAGAGATTTGCCATTTCCTTCTCCAGCTCATTTTATAATTGAGGAAACTGAGGCAAATAGGGTTAAGTGACTTGCCCAGAGTCACACAGCTAGTAAGTATCTGAGGCTAGATTTAATCTCATAAAGATGAGTCTTCTTGATTCCAGGCCCAGTGTTCTGTCCACTGTGCCACTTAGCTGTCCCACACATCCTACATTCCAGATAAATTGATCTGTTGGTTTTTGAACTTTACCTTGAGTCTCCCATTATGATTTCACATTGATCATGGACTATGTTTGGAGGTGACTTCCTTTAACACCGTTTTCTTCTTTCAATACTCAGTGCTTCCTGATGCTTACAAGTGAAAATGTTTTCTCTTCCACTTTTCCTTCAGCATATTGCCTGAATGTTTTTTACTCCTGTCATTCTCTACTTTGAATTAGTATACATCCTGCATCTCCTCTTAGTAGAATACCATATTGTTGAAGGTAAGTAATTCACCTTTTATCTCCAGTGCCTAGATGATGTTTTGCTTACTTTATAGACATTTGTTGAATGAATAAATGAATGAATGAGTGGACAAAAGAAAGGAGGACTAAAATCCAAATCTCCTAATTCTTGGTCCAGTATGCTTCCCAGAATAGTATTATGATTGAATAGAGTCAATTTTTCTCCATGTTCATTTACTCTTTAGGCCCTTTTCTCATATTATCCCCCAACTTGGGAATATTTTGTCTCTTCCCTTCTCACTATACAAATATTATTGAACTCTAGTATTGAACTCTATGAGAAAGGAGTGAAATTGGTTTGGGAGATGATTGGTAACTGTCCCTAGCATCTGAATAGGGTAATATATCTGAACAGATTAAAATTTCAGAGAAGAAAATGTTGCTCAGTGATGTTGAAGTATTAAACATGAGAATCTTGGAGAGAAACTGGAACAGAAGTATCCTCTTCTTAAGCTACAGTGAAAAGATAGAGCTCTGAACTATGTTAGAAGAAGAATTAGTTCTAAATTCTTCTCTGATGCAAACTTGGTTTGAGATCTTGGGTAAGTCACAGGACTTCTATGGATGTCAAATTCCTGATCTTTAAAGGGAGGAAACTGAACATGTCAGCCCTCACTCACTTTCTTTTTCCAAAGCAGAATGCCTAATATTTTCCAACTGTGCTGTAGTAGTATTTTGTTTCTTCAAAAGGCAAAAGAATCTCCTAGGAGAACAACTATTCTAGTTATGATTCTCACCAAAAAGGAGAAATTGAAGAAAAACAGGGAAAAAAAGTCTGACATGAAGCCTTGATTTTGCCAGAACAGATTTTAAAGAGTTTAGAGAAGGGATAGGTAGGTAGGATACCATAGTCTAAAATTACCTCTGAGGGAACCTACAGCTTTCAAAAATGACATTTTGGAAATGCTAAAAACATCAGTTATGATGAGGATAAAAAGAGAGAGTTGTCAAAAGGGACATATATGGATACACAGGAAACTCAATGAGAAACTTAGATTAAAAAATATATGTACTGAGATATAAAAAAAAGGTAAGCAAAAAGAGGGTGAGTAAAAAACCACGGCACAATTTATTAAATATCGTCAGGAATTATAATACTTGGAATAAATGGATGCAGAGAAGGAAAGCTATGGACAACAAAAATATTTTTTTAAAAGCTGTCTTGGAGAAAAGAGGAGGTCCAAAAAGGAGATAGAACTGAACTTTAGGGTGCTGGGGCTGTCATAATGGATAATAGAGAGAAGGTGAAACTCTTCAGCTCTTAATTGTGCTTTCATATTTTCCTCTTGGAGAATTATCTTTGATCTTGAAATCCAAAATATATATGAAAACAGAAAAAGAGTAGATAGCTTCCTTCCTTGACAAGATCAAGTCATCAGGCCTCAATGAATATCTCAGGATCCTGGGAAAAAATAAAAACAAAATCACACTTATAAATGTGATTGCTGAGCCACGGTTAAATACCATCAAAATATTATGAAGATTGAGAGAGGTACCCCAAGATTTTATTCTTCTCTTTCCAGTCCAGGAAGCTTCATCCTTTGCAAGGAAATAATAGACCACTGAGTTTGATTTCAATTCCTGAGGAAAATTCTAATTCTAGAAACTATTATTAAGGGAATGTTTATTAAATGTTTAGAAAAGGAAGCAGTATTCATAAGGGTAAGAATGGCTTAATCAAGAAGAGATCATGTCAGAGTAACTTCATTTCCTTTTTCCTAGGTTCCCTAGACTGTTAGAATTGAGCACTTTTGTAGACATAGTTTATCTAGATTTCATAAAAGTATTTAGCAGCCTCTTATGCTAAATAATTTTGTGCATAAGATGGAGGAATGTTGCCTTGATAATATAATTAAGGCAGATTCAGCACTTTTTGAAAGGCAGTAAAGAAAAATAGTCATTAGTGATTTAATGTCAGCTTTAAAAGAAATATCTAACAGAGGATCCCCAGTATACTTGGACTTGAGATATTTATAATTTTCATTAATGATGCAGTCAAGGCATAATTGGAATGTTCATTAAATTTTAAGGTGACGCAAAGCTCTGAGGTATGGTGAACACTTCAGATAAGAGAGTTAGGATCCAAAAACATCTTGGCAGGATTGACCAGAGAGATGACTCTAACAATTAACATAGCTAATCATATTAAAAACAAAATCAAATAAAACCTCTCTCTCTCTCTGTCATGTATATAAACAAGCTCAAAAAAGTCTTTGGAAAAAAATATACTTATTTATGCAATTCCCCTATAAAACAGGCAAAAGGGGTCTGTTCTTAAAAAAATGATAAACTCATTTTTATCAAACCAAAAGTTGACACTATTTGCAGTGGAGAAAGAGTAGAAGATTACTTCAAAAATATTAGAATAAAGCAAGGATGCTGTCTTCTCATTATTATTTGAAATAGCTTTGAAAATTCTAGTAATAAGACAGGAGAAAGAAATAAAATATATAAATATCAGCAAAGAAAAGACAAAATCATATCTGCTTAGAAGTCTTTATAGTTTACTTAGAAAAACTCAGCGTTAATCTTCAAAGAAATTAAGAAATTAGCTTTAATAAACAAAATATATAAAATAAATTTTAAAAATTATTACCATTTCCAGAACCCATGACAAAAACCATGAGGAAATAAGAGAGGGAAAAATTCCATTCAAAATATTCCAAAACGAATAAAATATTTGGGAATCAGTGTATTAAGAAACACTCAAGGCACATATAAATATTATAAGACTTTCTTTACAGAAATAAAAGAACACAAATATTACTTTTCATTACTTACTTACATTACATTACTTACCATTGGACCATAGCAAATATAATGAAAATGATGATACTAGGACCAAGTGATTGCTTTAAACATGGAAATAATAACAAAATATATTTGGTAGAAGAAAAGGTCTAGAATCTCAAGGTAAGTAATTAAGAAAAGGTAGGAATGAAAGGGGAGTGACTATGCCAGTTCATTCATTCATTCATTTAATCATATCCAACTGTTCATGACACCATTTGAGGTTTTCTTAAGATACTGGGGGTAGTTTGACATTTCCTTCTCCAGCTCATTTTGCAGATGAGGAACTGAAGCAGAAAGGGTAGGTGACTTTCCCAGGGACACACAGCTAGCGTCTGAAGCCAAATTTGAACTCAGGAAGATGAGTCTTCTTGTCTCCTAGTCTGACACTCTTTCCACTATGCCATCTAGCTACACAGTTCCAGACCTCAGACTATACAATAAAGCAGGAATCACCCCAAATATTTTGGTAGACCTTAAAAATATAGAAAAATATCTTAGTGGAACAGACTAGGTAGAGAAGAATCCCAATTTATCAGACTTATTAGTTTAATCTGTGATATATCAGAAAGCAAAGTTCCTGGGAAAGGATTTCCTATTCACCAAGAACTTCTGAGATTTTTTGGGGGGAGAGGGTTCTGGGAAGATGGTGGAGTAGGTCAGAAAATTCCAAACTCTCAAGGTTTTCCCCCATAAAAAAGTTAAAATAGTACCTTAGGGTGAATAAAGTGTGAGTGGAGATAAATAAGAATAGGGACACAACCCACATCTTCCTGGGACAATTTGAGAAGATCTGAAGAAAAATCCCAGGATGAGCTTTGTTCCTTGTGAAGAGTAAACACCTCCAGGTTAGGTTCCATTTGAACAACAAGCAGTAAGCTGCTGAAACAACAAACAGCAAGTCCCAGGCTTAGTTGGTTTGAGAGACTGCATTGGCTCCAGCTACAGGAACTTTTACCCCCAGTAGTGAGGGGAGTTGGGTATTTGAGCCCTGGAAGACAGAGGGAACCTCTACTGATAAGGAGTGTCAGACTCAGCTGTGCTTTGAAGAGCAGCAGGGGTGAGAATGTGCCAGCACGTGGCCAGTGAGTGCAGAAGCAGTGAGGTGGAAAATCCCTTGTTGTGGGCTCTTATAGGAGGTCTGAGATCTGACTTTGGTTCCAGGATAGAGGGTAGAAATGAATATCTGAGACTAGAGGTACCATTTCCCATACCCCAGGTTAGAAGTGATTACAAAAATTAAGCTATTACTGTTGAAGTATAGAGGTGCTCAGGACCCCAAAATACTGCCATGCTGGGTTCCACCTGATTGAATTAGACACAAGTCTTCTTTCAGCCAAAGTAAAACAAAGATTATTAAATATCTTCCATATTGGGTAGTCTTATTAAGGAGTCTGAGCATTTGTGATGCTTGTATTGACAAGTGGGCTGGGTTGAATCTGAGTGTCTTCATGGAAGCAAGATGGATCTTACATACAGAAAGACTGTGGGAGAGATTTAGGTGTAGTCTAGGAGTCTGGGGTGAGAGGAAGAGAGGTCCAGGGAAGATCTTGAGGAATCTAAGGAGGATCTTGATGGGATTTGGGTGTCTAGAGATCAGACTCCAGGAACTAAGAGAATGGGATTAAAGTTGGGAAGTAGTTGAAGACTACCTGGAGATAACAGACTATGGAGGGCTAGGCTAGGTTAAGGGTCACAGAGATTTGGGAATATCAATAATGAAAGGCTTATGTCCTCAGGCAAAAGCCAGATCAAATGGAAAGATTCAAGGTGGGGTTTTCCAGGGCCTATGGACAAATTGGACTAAAACTTTTTTGGGATAAGGGGCAAAGGTCTTGGCTTGGGTCTGTACCCTGTCATTACTACAAAAAATGCACAGGCAAAGGGAGAAATAATTCAACCACAGAAAGCAATTATGGGAATAAAGATAACAGGGAATCATTTTCAGAGGAAGATATAGAAGTAAAGAAAACCCCAAAGACTAATGTCAAATGGTCATCTGTCCAAAAAGAATTCATAGAAGATCTTAAAAGAGAATTTGAAAAGCAAATGCAAATGATAGAGATGGAGGAAAAACATTTAAAAAAGGAATAATCCCAGAAATATAAGAAGATTACGAAAGGAAAGTCAACCAGTTAGAAAGAGATCTGGAATCTTAAGGAAGAAAATGACACCTTGAAAATTAGAATCGGGCAAAGTGAAGCCACTGAAATTGTAAGAGATTAAGAAATAATTAAACAAAATATGAATAATGAAAAATTAGAAGAGAAAGCAAAACATCTCGTAAGAAAAACAACAGATTTGAAGAATAAATTAAAAAGAGAAAAACATAAAAATAATTGGACTCACTGAAAATTATGGTGAAAAAAATAATCTTGCTACAATAAAGAAAATTGTCCTGAAGCATTAAAACAAAGGGGGAAAGTAGAACTAGAAAGAATCCATCAATCACCAATTAAAAGAGATCCTATGAGGAAAACTCATAGGAACACCATAGTCAAATTCCAAAACACCCAGTTCAAGGATAAAATATTAAAAAAAATTAAGATTAAAACAATTTAAATATGATGGTACCACAATTAGAACCACACAATACCAGAAGCAGAGACACCAAAGGACCTCAGGTGTGGGAACACAATATATCAAAAAGAAAAAGAACTGGGGCTCCAGATGAAAATATCATACTCAGCAAAGTTAAGTATTATCCTGAATGGAAAAAAGAAATGGACATTTGATACATTCTCAGATTCCCAAGACTTTGTTAAAAAAAAAAGAATCCTAAACTTAATAGAAGATTTGACATACAAGACTCAAACTATAGAGAAACATTATTGCATAGCGAAACTTTATTGTAACCTTGGGTGGGGTTGGCGAGGAAGGGATGGAAAAAAAAGAACAAAGTAAAAAAGTGAACAAGAAAGAACAAAAGAAAATTCACAAGGAAACAAAGAAAAGATGGACAATTCTCAACACAATGTGTACTATTTATCGTATAGGCTGTTTTAAAATGAGCATTCATTGTTACATATTTTGGATCCTCTCATGTTCTAATATGCACATGACATGCTTCCCCCCCTTCTTATTTTGTATTTCCAATATTTAAGTCTATGATATAATGCTTTTGTTTCTTTTCTCTAGTCTGCATTTGTGTTCTGGTATTTGAGTCTAAAATAAAATTTTTTTAAAATTGAAAAAATCTTCTGGGAAAAATGAAAAGCAGTTTGATAAAAAGTAAGTTTGGAATAGCATTTGCAGCATGTAGGACAATAATAACCAAATGGACTAAATATGAAAGATCGTGTCATAAAAAACCATTTGAAGAAAATATAGTACTGGAATTCTCAAGAGTATGACAATCTGCTGTTACATGGTGCTAGTCAGATTTTTTCTCAAGGTGGGAGAATGGCTTGGAGGCCAATAGATAACATTTGCCAGCATCTAGATAAACTCTAAGATAGATACAGCTACCTTGATAAGGTGGTATATGTATAACAAGTGAATCTCAGAGGTGAGTGGGAATTATGGGTGGAATTTCTGAAAGTTGCAGCAAGGACCAAGAAGGCTTTTTACTGTCCATCCTATTGATGAGGTGTAGGCTCTGGGAGCCCCCTTGAGCTCCTTGAATCTTTGAGGCGCAGGTTCTGGGAAAGTAAATCTTCCTATATTTGCCTAATGTCATGGGCCTTAAGTTGTGGCTCTGCCCAAGTCTTTATCCCTCCTTTGTTCCAGTAGTTTCTCATCCTTGATGCTCCTGTTCCCACCCTTGAACTGGCCAGGCCCACCATTGTCTATGATCTCTAGGTAGCCTTCCACCAACTTCCCACCCTTAATCACTCTTTGCTGGACTTTGACCCCTGAAGACTCTCCCTAAACTCATTATGGGAGTCTGATCTTATCTGACTCCTCCTGAAGACCCTCCCCAAACTTCTCCTCTAGACCACTTCTAGATTCCTCCCACAACCTTTCTGTATATAAAATCCCATCTCCCCTCCATATGGTGTGAGAGCGCCACAGAATACTCTAGCACAGACTTGCTCTGTGAAAGTGCCATAGAATGACCTAGCACAGACTGGCTCCTTAAGAGTCTACCCCATATGGTGAACTTTTAATGAACTTTCAATAAACTTTACTTTTCTTTGGCTGAGAGAAAACTTGAGTCGAATTCTTTCTGCAGGACCCAGCATGTTGGTATTCTGGGGTTTCAGGCAGCCCTAACCCTCTAAGTGGGTAAACCCTCTTCACTATGTCATTGTGTCAGGGGCATGAGGATACATCTATATAATGCTGGAGAGGGTTGCTAAGGATAAGGACCTTCTGAAGAGGTCAGGGTTTCTATGAAATGAAGAGGTCACACATTAATGAAATATACTTAAAAGATGAAAACAAAACATGAGGTTTCTACAAGGCACAATGGAAAGGGAGAATAGAGTTGGATAGGGACCCAGGATAGTTGGGTATGAGGGGTCAAGAAATGGTGGCTTGTAAAGGGAGTTTCAGCATAAATAACCTTTGACTAACAATCAGAAAGATTCATTCAATGAATGAAAAAACAGTATTTCAAAGAGTTCAGTAAATGGTTCACACCTGTAATTTCCACTCAACTCCCTACTCTTTCACTTGGTGACTTAAAATTCATATTTTCATATTCTTTCATATCTCCTTCTCTCCCATTTCAAAAACCTCTTTAACTCTTCTCATCTGCACCTTCACTCCATCTTAGCCACAAAGACAGCAAAGTTCCTTGATTTCATTATCATCCACAAGTGTTTCCACTGGACAGTTCCAATTGGGCAACTGAGCTCCTCCTCTTCTTCTCCCTCTTACCCCTCTCTACATGGGGTAGCATGCCTTTACCTGAGGGTATTCTGCTCCAAGGAAGGTAAATTTTGAAGGGTGAAACCTATCTAGATATCTTGTGGTTTACTGGCTACATTTCTTTCTTAAAGACCAGGCCTTAAACCCAATTCACTCTTTGATTGGCCAATAATAGGTCCCTACCCAAGCACCACTTAGAGGTTATTGTTTGGACCCTGATGACTCAGAGTGAATCTAAATAAATAGTAATTGTTTCTCTTTTGGTCTTCCCCTCCTAGTCTTTTTTTTTAATTAAAAGAGGCATCCCTTGGCTTACTTCTTAAATAACCCTAATCACTGAACAGGCATTGCCTCAGTCAAAATGAAACCTTGGAAAGACCTTAGCTTAAAAAAGGCTCCCACTGAATCCTGGATTGATCAATATTTGGCCACTGGACCCAAAAAGCTCCAGAAGAGAAAGTGAAGCTTGTGACTTTGCATAGTTCTTCCTCACTTAAATCCAATTCACTTGCAAGTCATGGTGTCATCTTTCTGGTGACAAACCACAACCACAAGTGTTCCACCTCCATAATTTATAACTCTGAAATTTACTCTGAACATAAACTCTTACATGTCCAGCTCCCCCTGTTCCCAAGGCTTTTCTTCATCCAGAGGCTTACAATATGATTCTCTCACTCAAACACAGCCAGGTGAAATAGAGACTTAATTTTGTTGATTAGTGCCTTTTGGATACACACTAAATTCTGGGTCAATAGATGATCAAAAGTCCATCTCTTCACCACATAGTTACCAGACACCAACCAATTATAGAATGTCTGTACATGTCCAAGTCCATCTGAGAAAGTGTTAGCAAAGCACATTTTACACAGTCGTTTTGATTAGGCTTGAAGAGGGTGCCCAAAGAGGGTTAGGGCTGCCTGAGACCCCAAAATACCAACATGCTGGGTCCTGGGGAAAGAATTCCACTCAAGTCTCAGCCAAGGAAAAAGTAAAGTTTATTGAAAGATATGGGGTAGACTTACAGAGTAAGTCTCTGG
>CM053596.1:223780976-223799005 GCA_028646575.1 Pseudocheirus occidentalis | reverse complement strand
TCTTGTGTTGCTTGTCCCTGGTTTGTTTTTTAAAGCTTTTTCTAATCCCCCAAATTGCCAGTAATTATTCTGTAGCTTGCATCTTATTGTGCTTTGTAAGCATATACTTCTCTTCCCTCTCCTTCCCCAGGCCCTTGATTTCATTTTTTCTGCTTCCTATTGTAATCTGATTGGGTTTTTAATCTACCACTTTTTAAAAAATTGGCAATGATATTATAACAGGGGAGGTCTTCATTGTGCTTTTATTCCCCCTAATCTCTATGCAATCTTTATCCCTTTGTACTCTGACACTTGCTTTTGGCAAGAGAACATTCTCATTGCTTGCTAGATTTCTTTTCTTCACAGAGGCTGTGCCAGCCTGTGACACTTAATAAACCCTTTCTGATGATTTAGCAGTGGGTGAGTTATCCTCTGGGTCTACTGGGCCACTTTGTGGAGACATTAGTAAGATCACTATGGTACCATTTAGTCCATTGCTATCACAGGGCTATGTCGTTGCACACTCTGGCAGTGAGACAAGTCTAGCTGAGACAAATTCTCAGGTTAGCTCAGTTGGTTAAAACACATGGAAATAATGAGGCTAATGTTTGTGCTAATCTTATAGTAGGTAAAATAACTATCTAGTTAAGGGCATATCACAGGATTTTCCCCTTCTCTCCCTCACCAATTCCTACCCAACCACCATTGGGGTTTAATTCCCTTGGATCTTTGTTTTAAGCTTTTCTCTGTCTTTGAGACATTGGTAAAAGGCAAATATCTTTAAGTAGGATTCCACTGTAAATGTCTCTTATTAAAAAGACTGGGGAATTAGGACAAATAAAATACAGAATAGGCATAAGGATATAACAAATTAGTAATAAATATATAATGTAGCATGTAACTACTTTGTATATATTTGTATTTATTAGTTTATGTTTAATCTGTATACATTTTTCTATCTACAGATTGTCTCCCCACTATAACAAAAACTCCTTTGAAGTATGAATGGTTTTGTTTTTTTATACCTGGCACATTCCTAATAAACACTTGATGACTGATGGATTGAAAAGGTACCGTAGTTTGTGGAGAAGATGAATGATGTGCAGTCAGGTAGCCATAGGATCATAGATGTTAGAGTTGAGAAGACTTTAAATATCATGTAGTCCAAGCAGCAGAGACCTTTATCAAACTGGTCCTTTAGCTGCAAATCTTCCCAAAGCAGTACAATGTCGGACAACCCTCAGGATTCCTCTTCTCTACCATGAATTCTATAATGGGATAGTTGATACTTGATCCCAATATTCCTGTTGCTTCTACTTCAATGGCTAATTTCTCCCTTTTGGATAGAACACTTTTCCTTTTCCATTTTTCTACCTTTAGAAGGAAAATATAATAAAAATAACTAACATTTATAAAGCATTTGCTATGTGGAAGGATTGTGCTAAGCACGTTACAAATATTATCTCATTTGATCCTCAAAACAGCTCTGAAAAGGAGGTGATATTATTGTCCCCATTTTTCAAATGAGGCAAACAGAAGTTAAGTACCTTTTCAAGGGTAAGTGAATGAAGCTGGACTTGAACTCAGGTCTTCCTAATCCTAGATCCAGCATTCTATCTAGCTATTTAGAGGGATGAAATTCTGAAATTGTCATTAAAGGAAGTCAAGGTTTTTGTTATTCTGCTTTTGGTAGCATGTAAAGCCAAGCATGAGCACCTTTCCAGAGAACTGCTGCTGTGAATAGCTCTAAGGTTCTGATCACATAGTATAGTGAACTCTCTATTTATTCAGCCCTAAACCAAAGCAAAACATTCACAGAAACCAAAGTACAGGATTCACAATGATATAGCATAACAATTTATTGTTACAGTGGCCACATAGTTTTAAACAAAAGATATCATTCAGTAAGTCCTTTATTCAATCATCCTTAAGGAGAAATCCTCCTTAAGGGATACAAAGTACAATGGTGTCCCACCCCTAGGTCACATTGCCTTAATCTCATCAGTCAGAAAGTCTTCTTTCTTCCTGATTGGAGACTAGCTGCCAATTTTTCTTAACTCAATCTTCCTTAAGATACAAGTTACAAAATACAAAGTTGTCCTATCCCTAGGTCACAGTAAATCATGATCTTGTCAGTCAGCACTAAGTACCCAAGGAAAGATCTTTGCATGTTGGCTCCAGGCTGGCTCCCAGATTCCAGGACTCCTCTTCTATGGCCCCAACTGTCACCTGGATTCACAGGTAGGCAGCTTTTAGCTCCTCTTCCAGTTCCTCATCCAGTTCCTTGTCCAGTTCCCATTCCATATTGATGTTCACAGTGTCCAAAGGACTACCTCAAGTCCTTTGCAGTTTCTGTTTCTGGGAGGATAAAGTTTAACAGCCAAAACAACATGTATGCACATTGCCAGCACCATCATCAATTCACTGTCTGCCTGTGAAATCAACACAGACCCACATACAAGGTCTGAGAAATACAAAGTATCACAAACACAAATCAACACAGACAGAGTGCTGACCACCACAAGTGTTCCCTTCTCAGTTCTGCTCTGTTCCAGCTGTGCCCAAGCTTTTTATCTGTCATTAGCTCCTTCCTGTTCCACCCACCTCTTATGTCCTTCCTATTCCTGTCTTTGGCAAGTCCCTCCCACTGTGGGATTCACAGGTTCTGTTTCTTATCAAAGAATTGATACAATCAGGACAAAGACTCAAAGGCACTTGAACTGAAACAAGGTGCTAAGTATTCATTTGCTTGCTATTACATAGAGGCTCATGTAGCTCTAGCAGATCTCCATATAGTTATGAAATGGCAAGTTTTAACAAAGTGACCACAGAGTCTGAATAAAAGTTTTAAGGAGCTTTAATTAGCCAGCTGGTGAATGTCTCCATGCCAATTAAAGGAGCAGCCCCGTAATGCTGAAGTACAGAAGCTTTTATACCATTCTCCCCATTATCTATGATTTGTTAATTGATTTGTTACTACAGCTAGATGGCATCCAGGTACAGGGATCTGTTCTTTGTAATCAAGGGAATGTAAATACCTTACTGATTGATGAGGAGTTGGGTATGGGAACCAGGATATTGTGGTCACCCCCTTATTGATAAATGAAGAGTTAGATACAGGAGCCAGGACAATGAATAAGGCGTTGGGCATGGGGGTGCAGACTTAGGAACGTAGCAGAAAATAAGACAGACTACCTGGGAGGTACATTCCCTACCTAGCACTGGCTGTTTCACTTGCTTTCTATCTTGGGTTCATTCCAAGTTTACTGAGCCTGCTGATTCTTGATTCAGTTTGAGTACACTGAGCTCACTGATTTCTAATTTCACAAAGTATCACTTAACTGTTTCCTGGCTAATCTCTTGAGTTCATAGCTTAACTAGTTCCTGGCCATTTCAGTTACTGTCACCAACATTATTCCATTATGTTATCTATGCCTGGTTTTTGATTTGCTTCTCAAACTCATCTAATTACTACTTCTGCCCTAGTGGATTCCAGAGTACTCCCATGACAATAAAACTTCTGTTTCTTTCTTGATTGATAATCATTTTCTCATCATATTTCCCATGATGAATTCTTAGATTTCCTCACATGAATATATCTATATAATATATAATATTGCCCTTCATTTTGTCTAGTTTGTTTCTGACGTAAAGATTTTGATGCATTCTGGTTTAATTAGATTATTTGCCACTCAGGTAGGATAGGGGACATTGAAACACAAATAGCTAGAATGACTGATATATCATTAAGCTCAGACAAGGAACACTAAAGGAATTTTACTCACCTTTACTTTTATTTTTATCTAACTTGTCCATTGTCGTTGTATCCAAAGGTTCTTGGACTCTGCTTACTTTGGAATGAGTGCATATGTAAAGACTGCAACTTCCTATATCTTTGTGGTTATTAACCATGTGGTTATTAACTCATGACTTTTAAGAGTTATTCTGAATCAAGCTGCTATTGTCATCTGTGTTCTCAGATGTTACTCATCTCTCAGGACTAAAACTGAGAGTGAGACCCATGTGGTAGTGAAGTACATACTACTAGTTGAAAACTATATATATATTAGAAGGTTGGTATTTTACTTTGGGGGCTCATTCATGAGAAGGATATTTTGATTCCCTGGATGAGACTCTGAGCAGCCATTTGTTAAGCCTCCTCTCCACCCCACACCCCTACTACTCAGATGTTGGTGCTCTCCAGGTCTAGTGGTGTATGTAGGTGGTTGTATTGTTTTGATCAGACAGTTGGAGGCCTGTTTGTTGAATTCTTTCTTGGATATTCCCTTCTTTCTACTTACCTGTAATTAAAGATTGTTGACCCCTTTAAAGTTGCCTTCCCTTTAGAAAAGCAGCTCAAAGAACCTGTGCTAGCAGGCCATCCTGGGTGTGCTAGGGTGTTTGCTAATACTGTGTGTGAAACATGTATACCTACACCCCTGTAAAGCCAGGCACAAGCAGCTTTCCAGAAGAGTGCTGCTGTTAACAGCTTTCAAGGTTCTGATTACATACTATTATGAACATCCTATTTATTCAATAACAAATCAGAGCAAAACATTCACAGAAAATCAAGGTAGAGCATTTACAATTTTACAACGTATCACAGAAAATCAAAATACAGCATTCACAACAACTTAATCACTAAAATGGTCACATAGATTCCATCACAAAGGTCAAGTAGTTTTGAACAAAGTATAATCAGTTGGTAAATCAATCACTTAGTAACTCAATCATTCAATCAACTCAATCATTCAATCATTCTTAAGGAGGTCACAAAATACAAAATTCAAAGTTCTTCACCAATGGGACACACTAAGTTACAGTATCAGTCACTACTCAGCACTCTCTTAAGAGGTAAGGTAAAATACACAGGCCATCCACCCCTCAGTCACAAATAAGTTACAATTTCAAGGTCATAAGTAAGTTACAGCTTCAATCAGTCACTATTCAGTATCCTCAGAGAGATCTCTTCATCTTGACCTGAGGGAGGCTCTCAGATTCCCTGAATCACTTTCTATGGTCCCAGGTCCTACCTGGATTCACCAGACTGTTACCTGGGTTCAAAGGCAGATAGCTTGCAGCTCCTTGTCCAACTCTTCACACAGTCCCTGTTCCACACTGAAGTTCACAGTATCCAGTCCACCTTAAATCCTTCACAGTGTCTGTTCCTGGGAAGTCAAGGCTTAATAAAGCCACAAACAGACAAAATACCAGCACCACAGTCATGCTTCCTCAGTTTTATGCAGCTCCTGCTGGCCCTCGGACACAGCAGAAGTTTCAGCTGGTTCCCAGAATCAAAATCACTTCATCCAGGTTCTCAAAATAAAAATCATTCTCTCCAGCTTGGACCTGTCTTCCTCAGCCTCCAGACAGTGGTTCTCAACCTTCCTAATTCTACAACCCTTTAGTACTTGTATGTGGGCATATATGCATGTGGTTTGACCCACCCTGAGATGGATAGAGGAGTGGTGTCTTGTTTCCTAAGACCATCAGAAATAGTATTTTCTGGTGGTGTCTCAGCTCCTAAGACCATCAGAAATATGTGGTTTCTGATGGTCTTAGGTGGCCCCTGTGAAAGGGTCATTCTACCCCCAAGGAGTCACAATTCACAGGTTGAGAACCATTGCTCCTGAACCTGGCTCCAAGAAGGTCTGAAATTTCAGTTAGTGCTTCTCCTTATATACCTATTAACAGGAGCTAATTCTATATGTTCTACCCCTTCCTTTTACATCAGCAACTTCCTGTTAAGTCAGCAACAGGGGTTCATACCTTTTGTTTCTTAAGGAGGCTTGATTTAATTAATTTCAAACTAGGTGCTAAGTACCTGTTAGCTTTGCCAATACAAAGGGGTTAAATTACATTACTATTATAACCTGCTCTATCCCCATCCCCCCCCTGCAAAAAAAAAAACTCCCAACATACCAGGTGGTTTATATACTGTTACCAGATTCTGTAATTAGGTCAAACTAAGTATCATGAGTTAAATTCTTTAAAATCCTAGACTAGAATGAAAGACCCTTTCAGAGCCAAATGTCCCATCTGATTAAGTGAGAACTATCAGGCCAAATTTGCCTCTGTATTGGGATTGCCAGTTCATTCTATTTATTGCCCATATTTTGTACCCAAGTACTTCAGGGCATAGATCTTATTTCTGACTGCCTTCTTGGGTATTGTTTTTTTGTGAATCACTGCTTTCTTATTTTGCTGTCTTCTTCTTGTATTGTATGTGCTACCCTTTATGATGCTGAGCAGTTCTCTCCTCTTTCCCATTTAGTTTAAAGCCTTTGTGATTAGATGCATCAGATGATACCCAACCAAATGGGCCTTTGACATTCTTTAAGTGTACTCCATCCTTGGATCATCATTCCTGTATTTTAAGTCATAATCCAGAAATCCACATCCTAGTCTCAGACACCATCTTTTTCACTCAGATGCTTATATCTTAAACCCCATTTTTAATCTGCCACCTCCCGTCCTTAATGATGAAAACACAACCTGTTCCCCTAAGCTCTTTAGGTCTTTGCCCAGAACTACATAATTCTTGGCAATGTTTCCTAGTGTTTTTCCCCCAGTTATCTGATGAATAATCAGAAGCGGGTAATGCTTTCCAGGTCTGTAAAGCTTCTGGACGTTGTCATATGCTGTAGAAATGCCCTGGAAGACAACAGACATTTCTGTTTATTTCAGGTCAACAAATAGCTGCCTCAGCAAGGAGTCACCAACCACCAGTCATCTCTTTTTCCCCGTGACCATTACTGAATAGCCTCTTCCCTGATAACACCTGTGGATTCACACCATCAGTCCTTGGAGCACAAAAAAAAGCCTTTAATAGTTATAATCAAGTTAGCTTTCCATTCTACAGGAAGTGTCTCATAACTACTGTACAGCTCCAAATGGTCAGTTGTCATTCTTTCTTTTTCTGTATTCCATCCTCCTACCCTCCAATCTCCTGATATAACTAAGTAGCCTCTGCCTCTTTACATCTTTTTCCTTCATTAATCTTCCTTGAACAATATTTTTCCCTTTCTATTCCTTCAAATCCATTCCTCTTGGAAACCTGGAGAGTAGCAATGTGTTCCAGCAGTCCATGGATAGATTGTGAGAAAAGTGTGTTGTAAACCTTAACATGTTGTACAAATATGTGCTATTGTTCTTATAATATATTTGGAACATAGATACCATAGTTTGAATCCTTAATTCCATCAGCTGTACAACCCTGGCTAAATTGTTTAATTTCCTGGAACCTTGGTTTCTTTAGCTGTAAAATGGGAAGAATACATGATCTTGCTACAAAAATCAAATTGGCTAATAGACGTGAAAACGTGTTGTAAACTTTAAAGCACTCTTCCAGCATAAGATAATATTGTTATTAGGTGCATGCGTAAGGATGAGAATGGGGGAGAAAAGGATTATTATGAGTGTGGGAAAAATAACATAGTGTTGTAGAAAGGATGGAACCCCAGACTTGGAATCAGGCACAGTGGGGTTGAAATCCCTTCTCCAACAGTTCCCAGGCATGTGACCACAGGCAAGTCCCTGTTCTTTTCAGAGATTTAGCTTCTTTATCCATAAAATGGGGGTTGATAATACCCATACTAGCTAGGTGGTTCAGCAGATAAAATTCCTGGCCTGAAGTCAGGAAGACTCATCTTTGTGAGTTCAGATCTGGAATCAGAGACTTACTAGCTGTGTGAACCTGGGGAAGTCACTTAAGCTCCATTTCTTTAACTGTAAAATGGGGTTAATAACATCACCTACTTCACGGAATTGCAAGGAGAAAATTTGACAATAGAATTGCCACTATTTTAACAATACCATTTTTTAATATTTTAATGCTTATTCCCTCCCACAGAACCCACTTCACAGTGTTATGCAGATCAATGAAACAGTGTGAAATGCTTTACAAATATTAAGAGCCAGTATGACTTTTAGTTTATTATTTCACAACTCTGATGGAAGTCATGTGTTCATTTTTTTAAAGGCTCAAATTTCGAGGGATCTTGGACTGTATCTAGTTCAACAAATATTTGAACGGGATTACTAAAATCCCCAACTAGGAGCTACGTAACTTTGTGTGGAAGATCTTCAGCAAGGAGTGATCCCCTGGTCTCAGATGAGACCCATGCTTCTTTTGGATAACTCTAATTGTTAGGAAACTTTTCCTTCCCCGGGCTCAAATCAATCTCAAAACAGCTTCTGCTGATTGTCTTTGTTTCTTAGTACTGCCTTTGGGAGCCAAACAGAGTAAGTCTTTTCCTCAAAATTGACTACCTGTGTTAGTCAGGTTTGGGATTTCAAGGAACATAGACAGACGGTTTATTGAATAAATAGGGCTTATGGAAAGGTATGAAATCCACATGATCATACTAATATAAGAAAGATACAAGAAGGCAATATTAATATTGATTCCTTTCTCTCTAGTTATGCAGCTGACATCTTACTTCAGGCAGTCATTAGCTCTCATCTAGACTATGATGATAACCTTCTAATCGGTTTCTCTAACTGGTCTCTTGCCTCTCCAATCCATTTTCCATAATCTGGCAAATGGATATTTCTAAGGTACAGATCTGACCTTATCACTCCCCTGCACAAAAACCTTAAGGAGCTTCCTGTTTTTGTAAGATGAGACAGAACTTTCTCCTGTATGCAAGCTCCTTCACAATCAGCATCTGACTTGTTTTTGCGATGGACTGACAGTACCTCACTTCTCACGTGTGCTACAAACTAGGCTAATTTGCTGTTCCCTATACATGTCATTCTATCTCCTGTCTCAATGCCTTTGTTTGGACTTCCTCCCATGCCTGGAATGCTCACCCTTTTCACCTCCAGCTTGTAGAACCCTTAGCTCACTTCAAAGCACAGCTTATGGACCGGCCTCTCCTGATTTTCTCGTCCCCTACCAGTACTTTCCCCTTTCTCTGAAATGATTTTGTATTACTCTATATTTTATATTTGCCTATCTATGTATATATTAGTCATGGCCATGTGCTAATCCCTCCTTCCCACCTTCCCATAGTCAATTCAGGAAAAATTTCTCAAGTACCTACTATGTACCACACGCTTGCTCAGTGCTGAGGATATAATAAGAAAAAGAGAGAGTCTCTGTCCTCATGCATTCAAGGAGCAATCTAACAGGGAAAGACTGCACACAAAAATAAGATAAAAAGGAGGGGTAGGG
The DNA here is from genome assembly GCA_028646575.1 of Pseudocheirus occidentalis. Classification (NCBI taxonomy): domain Eukaryota; kingdom Metazoa; phylum Chordata; class Mammalia; order Diprotodontia; family Pseudocheiridae; genus Pseudocheirus; species Pseudocheirus occidentalis. Next base: position 223,789,848 of record CM053596.1, on the reverse strand, counting down.
AAAATACCCAAGAGTACCGTGTGTGTGTGTGTGTGTGTGTGTGTGTGTGTGTGTGTGTGTGTGTGTGTGTGTGTGAGCTTGGGCATGTTGTTCTGTGGAATGGAAGCCAAGGAAAGCTGCTGATAGAAAATGGAATTACCAGGAAGGTTATGTTTTTGTTCAGTCATGTCTTCATGGCTCCATTTGGGGTTTTCTTAGCAAAGATGCTGGAGCAGTTTGCCATTTCCCTCTCCAGCTCATTTTACAGGTGAGGAAACTAAGGCAAACAGGGTGAAGTGCCTTGCCTGCGGTCACACAGCTAGTCAGTTTCTGAAGCCAGATTTGGACTCAGGAAGGGCAGTCTTCCTGACTCTAGGCTTGGTATTTTATCCACTGTGTTATCTTGGGAGCTCTCTTTAAAGGAAAGCTTTGGAGAGAGTTTAGGGTTCTGCCTTTCAGCTCTCCACTCAGGAAAGGCAACTGAGGGTGAATTGAGAAGTACTGATTCTCAAGGCCAGAGTCAACTTTCATGGTGATGAGATGCCAGAGGATCAGTTTATCCCGGGGGTGGGAGGGGAATAATGTTGTTCTGTCAAATCAAAGTCAAGTACAGCTGCTGATGGAAAATGGAGAGATGGAAGTGTAAGTTCATTGAGGATAAGATCTATTTCATTTTTGTCTTTTTATTGCTGAGTGATAGTCACATTAGAAGTTCTTGGTAAGTTCATGTTGAATTGAATTGACATAGGCACATCTACTTCACCACCAAATACTGAGTCCCCCATCTTTGTCTGGCTCCAGGAAATGAAGCATACTTGTAACTCTCCCAGGGTGTTGGGTTGGTTCTTTCTGGCAGATAGCGGCGTGGCCACCAGCTGGCCCACAACTCCTCAGGGTGGTATGGTTTTATACTGAATTACACAAAGGGAAGTGGAGTCTCTTCCACATGCAGCAGTCTAGGCTAAATCATAGAAGGCTAAACATGGATAGAATGGAGTTGGGCTGAAGTCACAGTCATCAGCAACATTTGGTTTCTTTGTCTCCTTTCTCACTCTAGCCTTTGCTTCTGACTCCTTTGAACCGCCTTCAGCACCTGAGGCATTTATGCTCTGGAATATACTTCTGCCACAGAGGTATTGCGCCAGTGCAATATTTGCAGCACTCACAATCATAATAAAGACTGTGATTATAAATATTGGTGACATTAGATTGCAAAATATGCCAAACTCTCCAACTAAAGGATAGAACTGAAACATTTATTTAGACACCAGAAAACCAAATCCCCAAACCAGTAAGCTGATTCTATCATAGTTCCAAAGATATTCAGAAGCCATAATAACGCTGAGAGTCACTGCATCCTTCAGCCTTCCCACAAACCAATACGCCTTTCCACAAACCAATATGCCTTCCCACAAACCAATACAAAATCAATATTTACACACAAACCTCTGTATCTCCTTAATGAACATACTCTTCCCCCAGAGTCTGGTTAGCTCTCACTACCAGACTCCTGTGGGCTCTGCTTCTGTTCAGCAAATTCCCTCTGCCACAGGCTCCATGTGAATACATTCAGCCTATCAAGGGGCAGAGTTAACTTTCAAAGCAGGGGAGGTCTTCAAACTCCCTGATAGTCTATTAAGGGGCAAGGAAGATCTTCAAATTCCCATTCCCATTACAGGAGGGTCTCCTCCTTTTCTCATGGTGAGTTTTCCTGGGGTTTCCATTTTTGTGATAGCTCCAAGCTAGCCATGCTTCATTCCCTTTGCAGCTAGACTTCGGACTCTCCCCTTGACTTTTCCATTCTGTTCATGTGAAGATACCTTCCCCATCTTTCCCTGGCATTTCAGCTTGCTTTTGTGTTTTGTCTTTCCCCATTAGAGTACAAGTTCCTTGAGGGCAGAGACTCTTTTTGCTTATATTCGTGTCCTCGGTTCTTACTCAGTTGCCTGGAACATAGTAAGAGCTCAATGAATGCGTGGTGCCCACTTGACTGCCTGTTTCTGTAATTCTTCCTCCCCTCCCCCCCCCTTTAACTGAAAGGGCTGGTCTAATAAGCCTAAATCATAGACTTCAAACATTTCAAAAAGTGGTGATGTATTCCTTATATCTTCGCTTATCCACATTGAAATAACCCTAATTTCTTGAGCTAATTCTCACATAACATGATCTCTAATCTCCTTTTACCTAGACCTTTTTCTTTTTAAATTATTTTTCCCAGATCAAGTTCTAAGAAGACTATAGAATGTCTTGAGGGAATATTTTAAGTGTTCTTTATGTCATTTATGGGAGAGAGTAAATTCAGGTGCCTTTTTCTAGGAGAAGAGAAACCTTTAACAGTGTCTGTGTAGCCAAAATTTGAAAGGAGCAGCATTTGCTTACAATATTAGGTCTCTTTTCCATATTCTTCCTTCTAAGTACCAACAAAAGTTCTTAGTGACTTCACTCTAAATTCTGGAACAACCTACCCTGTCCTGCCCAAAGAGAAAAGTGCTTTAAATGAACCTTCCCTCAACAAATTCTCTTTCTTCAATGTTTTTTTTTTTCTATAAGTTGTCATAAAGGAAAGTATCAGAAAATCTCATATTCAGGTATGGATGACTGATAGCTTAAAGAGTTCCTCCCATGCAAGGGCTTAGGAAAGTGAATACTAAGTGGAAAAGAATAGAACATTAATGGCATAATTGGATATGCTATAATAATAATAGATAGCATTTATATAGCACTGCCATTGTGCTAAGCACTTTACAATTATCACCTAATTTTATCCTCATAATAATCCTGGGATATAGGAGCATTATTATCCTCATTCTACTGTGGAGTAAACTGAGGCAAATCTGGTTAAGTGATTTGTGTAAGATTACATATCTAGTAAGTGCCTAAAGCTGGATTTGAACTCAGGTTTTCCTAACTCCATATCTATCAATCTACCCACTTCATCACTTTTCTGACTGTTACAATCAAGTAGAGAATAAATATGTGTTTACATATAAATACATGTGTATATTCACACACGATATGTATATATGCACACACATACATATATGTGCACATATATGTATATGTGTATTTGTGTGTGTATACACACACAATATGTGGGGGTAAGAGAAATATGAGTCCATTGACCTTGAAATTCTATGATGTTAGCAGGCTTCTACCTTGAATTTTTTTCTTCAGTCACTCAACTTATTGTTGTGAGTACAAGTCCATACACCATGCTTCAAGAGCCCATTGTGTTGTGGAGTGAATTCTAGACTCAGAGTCAGGAAACCCAGGCTTCATATTCTTCTTCTGTTATTTTTAAAGTGTGATATCAAGGCTGTCACTTACCATCCCTAATTCTCAATTTCCTCTTCTGGAAAACAGGGGTAATACTTGTGGTTTGTATCTCATGAGACTTGAAAATAAGATAATATGTTAAAGATCTTTGAAGATTTGAAAGTGCCATATAGATTTCTATTATAGTTATGATACTGTTCTCATCACCAATAGGCAGAAAGGTAGCCTGAGATACTGAGACTATATGGCATGTCAGACACTTCACACTTCAGGAATGCATAATGGCAATTGGTCCTATCCTTGGGCAATGAATAGGAGGAATACTTCCTGGTGTTTTCCATTAGCTACTGTGTATATTTTAAAGTATAAAACTGTATTTCATATGTGGATTAAAAATTCCAATAAACACTTATTAAGTGACTTTTGTGTTCAGAGTGTTGTACTAAGTGGTAGGGAAGAGACAAAGAGGAGAAAAATAAACGATCTAAGCTCTCCTGGAGTTTGCAGTCTAGCAAGGGATTAAGATGCTGGTTCTTAACTGTAAAAAACAGAACTGCATAAAATCTTAGGATTTAGAGTTAGAAGTGATCTTGATAATGAGGTGAGTATTGACCCAAGAAATGGGTCACTGGGTTTGACTACCCACAGTAAGGATAAATTCATACCAGGCTCCTTGTTACTGATGACCTATATTTGTGAACTGTATGACATTAAGGACCATTCTATGGTCAGGGTTAGGGGTCAGTCCCCATTCCATGAGTGGCAAATACAATGAAGTCATGTATATATGTGTATACACACACACCCACACACAATATGTCGGGTAAGAGGAATCTGAGTCCATTTACCTTGAAATCCTATGATGTTGGCAGGCCTTGAATTACAATCTAGTGGGGGATTAAGATGCGTACACTGGATACGCTGACTGTAGATTCAGAACCTTGGACTCATTAACTTCATTCTTTAATTGTTAATACAACCAACGACATCACCTTTAAGTTTCAATTTCTCCATTTGTTTTGAGGAGCCAATCTATCAGCCATGTTGTCACCTAATTCCAGATGCAATGTAAGGTGTATGCACTCTCATTGAATTAGACTAGCCCTGTTGGCATTTGTTGTCCATATGGAAAAGGAACAGGAGGGCAGAAATTTTGGAGAAGCCTAAACAGAAACCCACATGGAACTCCATGGGAGTGGTCCCACATTTTCAAACTGAAGCTGGGATGGGCTCTCAAGAGAGGGTAGTAAGATAGAAAAAGCTTAGTTTTGGAATCAGAAGACTTGGGTTTGAATTGTTGTTTGAATACCTACTAAGTGTGACTGGGAAGGTTGTTTTATTCTCTCTGGGACTCAATTTCCCATTTGGAAAAATGAAGATGGCAATTTTTCTATTACTGGCCTCCCAGAGTGATAGTGAAAAAAAAAACAACTTGCTACTTATAGAATATTAGTTAAGCATAATATATGAGTTATATGGAAATACATATTACATATATATCCTATAAAAGTATGAGTTATTATTGAACCCAAACTCTGGCCTTCAGGATGCCTAAATTATCGAGTAAAGATTTTGACAGAGCAATTTCAGAAATCAAATTCACTACTTGCTGTATCTGGTAAATGGAGAGCAAAATTCCACATCCACTGTAGAATTGTTGTTTTCTTTTTAAAGGCCTTCAGTATTTTTCAGCATTGCTTTCCAAGAAGTAGTTCTACCTTATGAGAACACGGGGCCATATATGACTGAGTAGTTTGCACAGGCTGAGGCTGGAGAAGCCCTGTGATTTGCAATGCTGTTTGTTTCCATGAGGGACAGCTCCAGAAATAGGCTTCCTTCAGTTGGGGAGAACGATTTCGGACTGGACTAGGATTTTAATTAAAAGCAAAAAGTTCAAACTGTAGGGGTTTCAAACTTATCTGAATTCACAGACCTGCTCAGCACTCACTCCCTAGAAACCTCCCATAGGACTTCCTATGGCAGGCAGTGAATTATTGAACATGAGGATGTAAGTAAACAAGAAGGTAGAAATGTTCATCTACCCCCATAGCTTATGGACCTGAATGTGGAAGATGCAAACTTCTACTCAGTGGAGTTAACTTGGGAGCAGAAATTCTAACATTTAAAATGCAGATGTCTATCAGCTAGTTAATAGCCCAGAACAATGGCAAATCAGTGCATTATTCCTTTTTGGATTCTTCTGTGTTTTTATCTGCTCTCAATATAGCAAAATTAGGCTTTGAAAGCATTTAACAATTAGGCTAAGAACCAGAAAATATAGACTCAATTACAATTTTTCACTCTATTAGGGTCCTAGGACATCGATATCCTAACATTTGCTAACACATTCAAACTAAATAATATGAGGATCAGAGTGTGATTTTCCTGTTACAGAGAACGTCCAGATGGGGCTGTCTCTACCAATGCAGATTGGTGCCTCCTTTGCAATTTATAATCTTAGAGAACTGCCCAGACACCACTGAGAGACTAAATTATTTGTCAAGGGCCTCAAACCTAGTACATATCAGAGTCAGAACTTGAAGTAGGGTCTTGCTAAGCCTGAATCTCCATCCATTATCCCACACTGCCTCAGAATTATCTAAATGTACAAATTATTGTGTTGAAAAGTCCAGTCATTTTTTTTCAGTTGTGTCTAACTCTTTGTGACCCTGCGTTGGTTTTTCTTGGCAAAGATACTGGAGTGGTTTGCCATTTCCTTCTCCAGCTCATTTTATACTTAGGCAAATCAGGCTAAGTGACTTGCCCAAAGTCACACAGCTAACAAGTGTCTGAGACCAGATTTGAACTCAGGAAGAGGAGTTATCCTGAGTGACAGTATAATAAATTCTAAAAATAAAATTTTTTATCAGCAAAAATCTGCCTTTTCTCTCTTTCAACCCAAACCCTTCCCCCAATTAAGAATGAAAGAAAAACAACAACAAAAAACTATTATAAATATATATAGTCAAGCAAAGCAAATCCTACAATGGCCATATCCTAGTTATCTATCTATATACATATACATACACATTAACAAACATACATACACATATGCATATGTGGATATATGTATATGTATGCACACACACAAATGCACATATACATGCGTGTATGACCATACATACATGTGTCTTCTTCTGCACTCTGGGGCCTTCACCTCTCTATCAAGAGGTGGATCGTTTTCACATTTCATAATTAGTCCTCTAGAATCCTAGCTGGTCAGTATGTGGATCAAAGTTCCTCATTCTTTCAAGGTTGCTCATCTTCTGTCAAGATATTAGGAGACACCGTGTTTTCCAGAGCTAAGGCCCAGCAAGCAGATTGTGCCCTGGGCTTGACATAACAACAATCCTTTGCACTCACCTTCTGGATGATCTCATCCTCTGGCAAAATCACATAATTTTTGTATAGCTTTGACCTGCACCAGGTGTTCTCTGAGCTCAGACAAGTACTGGAAAAGCTTGTACAAGTACCCACATTCTGGTCATGAAGGCCTGCTATGAATCAAACTTGTCTCATTGTTGCTGTTCTCTCCCCCCCCCCCCACTGTTATCATGGCTACAGCTCACTGTGTAGCCATAGCTGTAAGTATTGAGATCTCCCCACACTGTTTCTGGTCCCTCCACTAGGGATGGGACTCTGACACACATGTCTTGTTCCCTCCTTGCTTACAAGTTGTTTCTTTCACTTTGAAATTATACTTCCATTTGATTCTTGACTCTCCTGACTCTAGCTTTGGTTCTGGCCATCCACAGGTTGGAGGCCAGTTTGGTCTGGTTGACACTTTGTTGTCATGGTACAGTTGTTCTTTTGGTTTTGCTGACTTCACTCCACATTAGTTTATGTAAGTCTTTCCCATGTTTTTCAGAAACCAACTTCATCATTTCTTTGAGCATAAGAGTATTCCATTGCATATATATATGAAACTTCTTTGGCCATTCACCCTAAGATTCCCATTCTTTGCCATCTCAAAAAGAACTAGAAATATTTTAATATGTCCTTAGCATCTGTTTTGCTTAGAACTAATTCCTTCCTTAGTCTTCCCTCCGTCTAATTCTTTCTCCCTTTTCCCCTTTCCCTTTCCTTCCTACTTCATTTTTGAGTTGAATGAAATGTATTTCTGGGACTAACATACTTTATTTCTCTCTCTCTCCCTGTCTCTATCTCTCTCTGTCTCTCTCTGTCTCTGTCTCTCTTTCTCTCTCTCTTCTTCCCTCTTTGGCACATATCTGATAAACTGTAAGCTGTTTATGGGTATAAAATATGACTTATCACAGGTTTGAGGAATATTTTAACAGGATCCTTCCAAGGTGGCTCTCATGAAGTTGTCCAGTTCAAGCCAGACCCAAACATGATTATTCTTTGTGACATCCCTAACAAATATCCCATACACTTAATTTGAGGACCTATATATGGATAGGTCAGGCCTTTGTGCGTGGTCAGAGTTAGGGCTTGGTCATTCTGCGGCAAGAGAACCTAATAGTCCTGCCCAGGTTCAAAGCTATAGCCTTGTTACCTGACTTGGGGGCATGGTGGAAAAGTCAGAAAGGTCCCAGAATAGTGTATCCAGGTGAGTAACAAGTTGCCTTTTGAGCTGAGCGTCCTCATTAAACAGAAGTTCTAGAGTTCAAGGCCCTGCTCTTCAACTGAACAGGGCAGAGGATAGTGGTAGTGATGAGGTAGAGAACTGAGACTGATGGGATCTTGCTCAGTGATGCAGTTTTATTAATAATGAGCTTTCTGGGACATGACGGAAGAGTAAAAAAAAAGTTCCAAGGTAGTATAGCTAGGTGAGGAATGATATGAGCAAAGTGGGGTGGAGCATAATGGCATTATCACCTACCTTATGGGCTAGAGAGTGTCATGACCGTCCAAGTCAGGTTAGGAAAATACAACTAGAAATAATAGCTTTGGGGGTTTAAAAACCACATAGGCTGGCATAGGTTGGGACTAGGTAGACTTCTTTTAAAAATAGAGAGTCTTTTGTCAGGAACATATGGGTTCCAATCCTGCCTCTGACTCAGACTGACTCTGTGCCCCTGGGAAAATCACTTTACTTTTTAGGGCTTTAAGTTAGGACTTAACTCTATAATTCTGTAAGTTAAGTAAAGTTACCTTCTATTTTGATAAATGGAATATCCTTCTCAGAAATTTCTAGACAAGTGAAATCAGAGGTTCAAACAACAGTAAAACGCCTTACCCTGACTTAGCTTTTTTTTTTTAATTTTGATTTTATTTTCTTGATTACATCATTCATTTCCAGTTTTGAGTTACAAATTTTCTCCCCTTCTTTCTCCTAACCTCAATCCCAAAACAGTGATCCTACCACAAAACCCCTCCCACAATCTGTTCCCTTATATGTCCTCCTCCAATGCCCCTCTAACTTTCTAGTAGGGCAGGGAGGGTCTTCCTACCTGTACGTCTTATTTCCCAGTTGCATTTGATTGTATAACTTTAATTTCTAGATTCTTGCAATTCCTCCCTTGTCACCCACTCCCACTGAAAGAGAAGCAATTCCATACAGGCTGTACATGTATAATTACAAAGGACATCTCCATGGTGGGCATATTGTGAGAGGCTGATTGTATGTCCCTCCTTCCTATCATACACCCTCCAC
>CM053596.1:223761131-223780476 GCA_028646575.1 Pseudocheirus occidentalis | reverse complement strand
CCCTTTTTAACCAATAGTGGTTTTCTGAGAATCAGATGAGATAATGGAAAAGAATACTTTGAATATGATGAAGTGGCATAGAAATGGAAGCATTATCTTTAAGGATAGAACCATGTTTTTACTCTAATGCCACTTTATATTTAACAGAAATGCTGGTATTGCAGAAAGAATTGAATACTGCTTAGGACTTTTCTGGGGGGCAAGGAGTGAAATTTTATACTGTGCTTTTTCAAATGAATGAGGGGAAAACATGAGAGAAAAAGCATTGGATTCAGTGTCAATCAGAATTCAAGATTCTGATATTTGCTGGTTGTGTGATCATGGACCTGTTAAGATCATAGATTTAGAGCTAGGAAGGCTCTCAAAGTCCACCTAGCCTCTTTTAATAGATAAAGAATATTGGGTCCAAGAATATTAAGGGATTTGCCCAAGGTTATGTAGCTAGCAAGCATAGCCCAGGGGCCCTGGCTCCATTTGGTCAGCTGTTTTATCAGTCCTGCCTGACACTTTGTGGCCCCATTTGGGGTTTTCTTGGCAAAGATACTGGAGTGGTTTGCCATTTCCTTCTTGAGATCATTTCACAGATGAGGAAACTGAGGTAAACAGGGTTAAGTGACTTTCCCAAGACCACACAGCTAGTAAGTCTGAGGCCAGATTTGAACTCAGGAAGAGAAATCTTTCCCATAGTCCTTCTCTTTATATTGTATGAAGCTTTTTCTACTGTACCATCAAGTCAGGTTATTGAATTTCTTTGAGTCCTAATTTCCTTTTTGATACTATAGGGATATTTTTGCCCCCTACATCTCAGGATTGTGGTGAGTAAAGCATTGGTTAAAATACTGTATTCCCATATGGATGTGAATTTCTACTATAATAAGCATGTTTGATAAGTGGACAATTAACAGAGGTGGCTCCTCTTCCTTTTGTCTCTCTTTCTCCCAGGAGTCATGGGGGAAGCTAGACAGTACATGTTCTAAAAGAAAAGGACTTGATTTCCCATAATGCCATGGGCCCATGGTACAAAAAAAAACCACAACAGTAGCTGCTATAAATATTTTTGTACAAACAGGTTCCCCTGCCCATCCCCTAACTTTTAAAAATTCTTTTGTGATGTAGACCTAGGAGTGGTATTGCTGGATCAAAGGGTGTGCACAGTTTTATAGCCCTTTGGATATAGTTCCAAATTGCTCTTCATCCAGAATGGTTGAATCAGATCACAACTCCACCAACAGTACATTAGTAGCACCATGAGACTTTTGTAAAGATTTAGAGCCATTCAGAAGCTATAAAGTTCAGAATAGCTCTTTTTGTAATTGGACTTAACAACAAGACTTTTCTTTTTATATATCAGAATAATTTTTTAAAAATTCAGGTATGCTGGTAGCATCAGTTGTTTGCAGGGGGTCATTTAAAAGCCTAAGGAAAAACTAAAATGAAACTGATGCTAATTTTTTCAGAGATACCTCTGGGTGGGAACAAACATAAGCCCTAGGGAAAGACTCTGGGAATCCAGAGTTTTGGCTCTAGGTTCTCAACCTGTGGGTTATGTTCAATTTGTAACAATGAAAATATATCCTGCATATCAGATATTTACATTACGATTCATAACAGTTGCAAAATTAAAGTTATGAAGTAGCAACAAAAATAATTTTATGGCTGGTGGTCACCACAACATGAAGAACTATATTAAAGGGTCACTGCATTAGGAAGGTTGAGAACCACTGCTCTAGGTCATAGGTTATAAGGGGTAAAAGAGAGGCACTAACCAGAAAGAATTCCTGGAATCACACAAACAAAATAGAATTTTGTAACCCAGAATTCTGAGAGTAATGTGCCCATTTCATTGTTCCTAAAAGCTTTTCTGCAATGTCCTTTGTCCTGACCCCACATAATGAATGGAATTGCAAGAGGCATTTTGGTATAGTAGAAAGAACACTGAATTAGGAATCAGGAATTTGTCTCCTCCACAAATAATAATACTTAGCATTTATAAAGTACTTACTATGTACTAGGCACTGTGCTAAATGTTTTACAAATATCATCATGTTTTGAGCCTCCAAACAGCTGTGTGAGGTAGGTAGTATTATTATCCCTATTTTATAGTTGAGGAAGCTGAGACATGCAGAGGTTAAGTGACTTGCCCAGGGTCACATTGGTCACATTTGAGCTCAAGTCTTCCTCACTTTAGGTAGTGCTCTGTCCACTGCACCACCCAGTTACCACAAAGTTGAGTAACTTTGGGCAAGTGCTTTACTTCCCAGGCCTCAGTTTCCTTGACTGTAAAAAGAAAGTGTTGGTCCCTTCTAACTTTACTACTTTAATTTATTATGCATTAATCTCTATTTATTCAGCATTGTCATTTTAGTGCTTTGGAGGTAGGGACTATCATTAAAATTCTGTGTGCAGCCAGCCTCTCACAGCACCACACACTCCAATATAATGATATCTTCCTTTTCTTTTCTTTAAATTTCCTTTTTTTTCCCCAATGAATATAAATACATTTTCTCTCCCTCTCAACCACTCCCAACAATTGAAAAAAAAACAAAACAAAAATCCACGGAACAGAGATCCATTGTTAAACAAATAAAATCCCAATGTGGCCGTATCCAAAATATGTCTTATTCTGTAGTCTGGGTCCGTCACTTCTCTTTCAGGAGGTTAGTATCATGGTTCATCATTATTCCTTTGGTATTATTGTTGGCCATTGTATGGTTCAGAGTTCAAAGTTATTTGTTTTAACAGCTTTGCATTGCCATATACATTTTTCTCCTAGTTCTACTCACTGCACTCCACCTCAGTCCACACCATCTTTTCTTATGGTACAATAGTATTCTATAACATTTATATACCATAATTTGTCTGACTATTTCTCAGTTGATGAACGTTCCCTTAATTTCAGCTTCTTTGTTACTACAATAAGAGTTTACACATAGGTTCTTTTTCTCTTTCTTTGATATCTTTGGGCTATAAACTTCATAGTGCATTTTATTTTATTTTCAAAGGAGTACTTATTTAACTACCTAGATCACTGGTTCTCGAACATTTTTTGTTCTCAGGACTCCTTTGCACTTGAGGAACCCCAAAGAACTTTTGTTTATGTGAGTTGTAGCTATTGATATTTACCATATTAGAAATTAAAGCATCTTAGTATTATTATGAAAATAGTTTTGACCTCACAGACTCCCTGAAAAGGTTTTTGATTGGGGTTCCCCAGACTGTACTTTAGAAAATCATTAGTGTAGACCAGTAGTGTGAAACTTAAACAGAAATGAATCCCTGTTAACAACATATTGACTTAGAAAACCATAGATTAACATTATCTATGTTGTAGAATATTTTTATTTTTATTTTGTTAAACATTTCCCAATTATATTTTAATCTGGTTCAGGCCTGACTGACTGGGAATTTTGCTGATGTGAGTTTGAAATCTCTGGTCTATACCATCTAGAACACAGATGAAATCCAGGTGATCAGACAATGGGACCAAAAAAACTCATATAATTAGATATTTTAATGGTAGGGGTAAATTAAATTTAAAAGTGCTGCTACTATTTCCTGGACCATACCCCAAGACTATCTGGTTCTCTTCCAGGAGTATTTTGGGAGAACATGTCCAACCCTAGAATAGCCTTGTCCTTGGCCCTGAAGACTTTAGGTGGTGGTATTGTTGGTGGGAAGGGGCTGATGAAATCACAGGCATGTTTTTGCAAGTTTGTATTAGTTTTACTTTACCTTATCTCTTTGGATTTTCATAAGAAACCAGTGAAGTATATAGTGCAAGTATCAACATCCCTAGAGAAGCAGAAGGAGGGCCAGAGCAGTCTGGGACTTGCCCAAAGTCAAACCCCCTGTAAGTGAAGCAGCTGGGATTCCATCCACATCTTTGGGTTTCAAGTCCAGTTCTCTTTCTTTCCATTCTACTACACTCCATCTCATTTTTTTCTTGTTGATTTTCTCCCTAATATAAGAGAATTTGGGTGGAACAAATAGAGTTTTCTGATGAGTTAAAAGACAAGGGTTATATTTTTGGCTATTCTAATAACTAACTATATTGAAATAAGGAATAGTAGTAGATTTATGATTTCTAGAGGACAGTTAGGCGCAACAGTGATAGAGTACCAAGCCTGAAATCAGGAAAAACTGATCTTCCTGAGTTCAAATCTGGCCTCAGACATTTATTAGCTGTGTGACCCTGGGCAAGTCACTTAACTCCGCCTCAGTTTCTTCATCTGTGAAATGAGCTGGAGAAGGACATTGCAAAATACTCCAGCGTCTTTGCCAAGAAAACCCCAGATGGAGTCATGACACACCTGAAATGACTAAACAACAACAAATGATTTCTTTAGCGCAGAACACTTTTGGATGAGGAAACTTCATCCACCAAAGCAGGCTGGAATTTTTTCCTCAACTTAGATTCTTAGAGATCTGCTGGAGCACTTACGCTGTTTTACAGTCAGCATGTGTAAGAGGCAGGACTTGAACCCAGGTCTTCTTGCCACCTAGGCAAGTTCTGTGTTCATTACTCTGTCATCTCTATGACTAGGAGTAAATCGCTTCATTTCTCTGGGCCTTGGTTTCTTCTATAAATGAGGGGATTGCACTGGATAATATCTAGGGTCTTTCAAAGATCTTGCATCCCTATAACCTTAACAATAGAGTTAAAGGAACATTAAAAAGTGCAGAATGTTGCCAAGAAGCACCATTGTCCCAGGCACTTGTGTTGGGAATAATCGCTAATTTCTCTATTTGGGGGTTTCTTTACAATGGAGCCCCTGAGAAATAAGGAGGGTGTCCTTTATTTCCTTTCATTGTTAATTATCATTTCACATGTGGTTAATCTTATCTTCCCAACTACCTTAGTGACCATAAAATGCCGTATAAATGTGAATTATTTTTATTAAAATCTCTACCAGGAGTCTTACAATGCCCTGTAACTTCCGATTGTTTCATTCTAAGAAATTCTGATGCCTTCTATTTTTTCACATGGAATTTCTGCTTCCTGATTAAAAGGGCTCAGCACTTTTTGAGGCATCAGCCAATGCAAGGCACCTGATAGGAATATGATTGAAGCTGGGACTTAGACTGGTTGAAACCAGGGTGGACAATCTTGGCAAATTCTGAAAACCCACCACCCTTGGGTCAGCTGGGTCTCTGTGGGTTTGGGGACCACTGGCTCCTTTTCCTTTCTGAGGCTGGAGTGCTCTTTCAGTCACTCTACCAGTCAGATTTGTAGCCTGTGAATCCTCACCCAATGTCACTGTACTGCTAGATTTTTGGAGTTGCTGTACAGTTGTTTCAGTTGTATATGACTCTTCATGATCCCATATGGGATTTTCTTGGCAAAGGTACTAGAGTGATTTGCCATTTCCTTTTCCAGGTCATTTTTCAGATGAAAAAACTGAGGCAAACAGGGTTAAGTGACTTGTCCAGGGTCACATAGCTAGTAAGTGTCTAAGGCCAGATTTGAACTCACAAGGATCAGTCTTCCTGACTTCATTCCTGGTACTCTCTTCACTGCACCACCTAGCTGCCCTCATACTGTTTTATACATTGCTTTTATAAAATGCTCTATTATATGACAAGGCATAGAAAATGACCAGGGAAGTGCATTAGATCGATAATGTGCATACTGTCCAGCTAAATAGCACAGTGCCTGGCACATGGTAAATGCTAGCTGACTGACTCACTGTTCATCCCCAGGTGTGTGTTACCTTCTCACTTCACCAAGGCTGCCAGTGTCCACTATGATACAATACCCAGATGTTTGATGCCTTCAGGAGATAGACTCAGGTAATGAGAACTCCATTTAGAATTAGGGGTCCAGAAAAAGCACCTGCAATCTTTTTATCTGTCACCTTCCTTTTCATTTTGGAATATTCCAATTCAAAATAAAAAAAGAAAAATTATTAAATAGCAAAGAAGCGAAGTGATCCACTCATAATCACACTGGTAGTGGGTGGCAAAACCGAGGCTATAACCTTCATCTTTTGACTCCATTTCAAAGTGACACTTGCCTTCTACCACAATGCTGCTCTTACACAAAATCCCTCTAATTGGTTTCCTCGCCTCAAGTCTCTCCCCACTCCTATCATCCTCCACTGGGTCAGAATGATTTTCTTAAAGCAAAGGTCTGACTATGTCCCTCTGACTCCCAGTACCTTCAGGATCAAATGGTGTGTAAAGCCCTTTACAACCTGGCCCCTTTTTACCTCTATATTCTTTAATCCAACCAGAGTGGCCTGTTTTCTGTTTCTCACATGATTGATACCTCATTCCCCAACTCTGTGCCTTGGCATTGGTTGTCCCCAGTGCTTGGAATACTCTCCCTCCTCAACTCCCCTTTTTAGCTTCCCTTTTTCAGGACTCAGCTCAAGCCCCTCCCTCTGCAGGAGGTCAGTCCTTCTTTTCTTCTGAGACCCCCTCTCATTCACTCTGTGTAAATGTCAGGTACACATGGTGATTTGCATATGGTCTCCCCCATTAATTAGAATGTAAGCACCTTCAGGACAGGGACAATTTGCCTTTCTTTGTATACCCACTACTGAGCACATTGTCTGACACACAGCTAATAAAAATGTTAATTAACAGGGAAAAATCAATAAAAAAGCATAAGTTGGAATATGATAGAATAGAACAGGGAGAACACTGGACTTGTACTCAGAAGACCTGGGAGGAAGCACAGTTCCTGCCCTCATGGAGCTTATATTCTATTGGGGGGATACATCACTTAAATAGATGTTTATAGATAATTTGGGGAGGAGGGAGAGAAGGCTAACACTTAATGGGATTGAAGGAAGCAGGAAGGGCTTCCTGGAGTAGAGCTGACCCTTGAATGGAGCTAGAATTCCTAAGAAGTGAGGATGGAGTATATAACAGGCAGGGAGTACAGTCTGTGCAAAGGCACAGTGCTAATGATAATAATGACAATTGGTACTTGTAATAATAAAATAATTATGATGTGTAATAAAAAATATAATAATCATGGTAATAATGATGGGCAGCACTTACATAATGCTTTGAGATTTACAAAACTCTTTTCAAACATTACCTCATTTGATTTTTACAACTCTGAGAGATAGGTCCTATTATTATCCCCATTTTACAGATGAGGAAAACAAGGTGGGGTTAAGTATCTTGCCCAGGATCACACAATTAGTGAGTGTCTGAGATTAAATTCGAATCCAGATCTTTCTGACACCATGTCTAATACTCTGTCCACTGTGTCACCTAGAGAAGGAAGCCAGCTTCAGGGGAAATAAGCAAACAGCATACACTCTCCCTCAGAGGAAATGAAGCTCAAGCATCCATGGCCAGTTGTTTTTTGACTTTAGCATCAAGTAATAGAGTTCTTTGGGAACTTCAGTAACCAGATCTCCATAATTCCTACTCTTACTCCTACAGTAATATCCACCATTTTAGAGCTGGAAGAAACCTTGAAGATCATCTATTCTATACCCTCTTTCTTTTCTCTTTCAAACAAAACAAATGAACATTTTAGCTATTTCTGAAAACATGTACATACCTCATTCCATGCCTGTAGTCCGCTACCTTTTTGCCAAGAGTTAGGCAACATGCTTCACCCTCAGTCCTTTGAAGCCACTCTTGGAGGCTACATTGGCTGGGTTTCTTAAGTAGTTCAATGTTGTTTTCCTTTATATTATTTTGTTCATGGTGTCATTTTTTTTCTCTTGTCTCTGCTAACTTTATTCTTCATTGTTTCATATAAGCCTCTGCAAGTTCCTCTGAAATCTTTGTATGTCTAATTTCTTATGACACTATAATATTCCATTACATTCATATGCTGGAATTTGTTTAGGAATTCATAATCAATGGACAGTGACTTTCCTTCAGTTTCTTTGCTACTACCAAGACAATTGTTGCTATAAATATTTTTTCTCTCTCTTTGATATCTCTTAGGTTCTATCCTTAGCAATGGTATTACTGAGTAAAAAAAAAAAGATCTGGATGAATTGTTCTAGTATAATTTCAAATTGTTTTATAGAATGAATGGCCTAGCCATTCTGTAACAACTTCACTAACACTATATTGCTGAGACAGTTTTCCCACAGTGCCTCCAACATTTGTCATTTTCATCTTTTGTCATCTTTGCCAATCTGGTAAGTGTACTCTTTCTTTTATTTATGAAGAAACGAAGGCTGAGAGGTTTCAAAGATCATAAATATAAGTGGAGTCAGGTTTTAAATTCAGGTCTTCTATTTCCAAAATCTGTGTCTTTTCTAAGTTGGACATCATCTTGTCCAACTAATCATTTTATACATGAGAAAATTAAAACTCAGAGAAAGAGATATATCTAATTATAATAAACGAGTTAATGTCAGAACTAGAACTCAGAGCTCCTGAATCTTTGCAAAGATTTCTATTCTGCAATTCACCTCTTGTGACTGTCTTAGTTGTCCATGACTCAGACAACACTGACAGTTCACAAATGCCAAACCCTATATTCTATTTAGTGCTGAAGCCACCTGCAAACAGATATTTGAGAAACAGTGAATATGGGACTGTAAAAATGATAGAACTAACTTTTCCCCCTGCTCCCCAGCCCTCCATAGCTTTCCAATCCACACTTTTATTGAAATTGTCTATATTATGAAATGACAGCTAATTAAGAGAGAGGAAGCCTTCTTAATCAGGAAAACAGGCAGGCATGAGAAGTATAGACAATTTGATTTCAGTTATTTATTCATCAGTGCAAAAAAATAAAATGCATAATTAAGTGTTTACTTAGCATTAGCAGCTTACTATTGCTGCATTTGCCTGACTGTAGCAATAATCAAGGATGTATTAGTTAATGTAGCCAGGAAAATGGAGAGTGGAGGGTAAGAGGCCATACAGGCAGTGACACAGGAATGAGAGAACATAACCTGATTTACCCTCCTCACATTTTAGGCTTTTCACATCTAGAGGGCACCTTATAGGTATCATTCAGTCCACCTTTCCTCCTTCTTCATTTCATGTAGCATGAAACTTGGCTCCAGAAATGGGGTGATTTACCTAAGGTAACATAGCTAGGTAGCAGAAACAGTGCTCTTTTCTATCATGTTGATTTATTTAGGGAGAAAATTCAGTTAGTAGGTATTTTCTCAAATGACTGCCATGAGTATAGTTTTTACCTATTTCAAGAAAGGAGGGCAGATATAGGCATCCCAGAAGACCATCATGTCCCCTTTCAGAAATCTGCCTAGTTGGCAGTCCCAGACTTCATTTAAAAGATTCACCACTGGATTATATGCTGAACATAGCAAGGCTGTCAATGTGTTATGTTGTTGTCCGTTAGGGATGACTTCTCTTTAGCTACCATGACCCCTTGGTTCGTCCTGATAATTCTCCATTCTACCTCTTGCCTTTGGATCTACTTTTTTAGATTGATCTGGCCTTCTCTCCAAGGTACTGTCTGCTGGGATGCTTTCAATCTTGATTCTTAATTTGTTGCTATTTTGCATGTTACTGCTTCCAGTGGTGTGTTCGCTAATACTCTCTTGCTTTTAGTTACTTCTGTAACAGCTGGTTCCCCCAAATCCTGGAGCCCTAGTAGCTAACTCTAGTCTGTTGGAAATCACCTCTTGTGACTGCTTGCATACGTGCTTGGACACGACTGATATGAGTTTTCCTTCCCACAGCACATTTGCTAATACTTTACATAGTTTAGCTTCAAGTTTCATCAAATCAGGGTTTCTCTTTACTTCCCTTGATAGATCATGGCATGCTGCAATAAGGCTGGATGAAAATTCAGTTCTAATTAATGTTTGTTCAATTGAATGGAATTGATCTTTTTTGACTGATATATGTATTCTATTTTAAAATAATTTTTTCCCTTTTGAAAAGCCAAAAAAGTATTTTCACATCAATTACACATCTTTTGTACTTAAAACAGACCTATGATATTGATAGGATAGATATTATTATCCCCATGAGGGTAGGGATTATGTCTTAATTATCTTTTTATCTTCTCAGTACCTCACACATTGCTTAGCACATGCTAGGTGTTGGATGCATGAATGCATAGTGAAAAGGGTGTTCTTTCATCAGGGTCCTGTTGAGTTATCCCAGGTTCTAACAGTTTATTGGTCAGAATCCTCTCCAGGTCAAGAAACTCCATATGATGTATTTACTGTTCCTAGTCAACCATAGGACTTAGTTTGCAACAAAGACATTTAACAAAATAACATAGTAATAAAATATCAGAATATTCTCTCTATAAATCTTAAGTTTACTTTCTCAAAATATGAATACACTTAATGGAAAGAGTGGACAGGCATAGGAATTATGCCTGGGTCATACACGCATGGGGAACATATGTGACAAGAGCACATGTATGGAAGGGAAACTCATTCCTCCAACAATACAAAGATATCAATGTCTTCTGGTGACGCTGTTAATCTACCTGTTCTTTATTGAATCTTCTTTTCCAGGGCAGTACTCTATCAAGATTGTGGTTTGGTTCTTCTCTACTGGGCATCTTTGTTACTCTGCATGAAGCAACACATCTCTTCTTTACCTGGTATCTAGCTATACAAATATCATCAGAGTAATTGAATTCCCTGTCTCACACTTATTAGGAGTGCTGTGGTTAGTAAGCCTCTCCCCTGCAAGGAGTTCAATAGCTCTGTTAAATAGCCTTTCACTTAACTCCACCATCTATTGGGGAGTGCTTTGGCTAGAAGGCCTCTTAGGTCCACCCCCTCTGCCTCCTTAATTTCTGCAAAGGAAGAGAAGTGCTTTTTCAGTCTATCTTTTCAGTCTTTTATTGTACCTTAGTTATAGCCTTCAGATGAAGTGTTATCTTCAAGGTTACATGCAATTATATTCTCCACCTACTTGAGAAAAAAGTTAACCTCAGAGAAGGATTACAACTTTCCTTAGTCTGTCCTTTCAGTAAGGCTTCACCAAAATGTCATAGAAGCCAGATTAAGATCAGATTTGATCTTTGATTCTTAGAATGCTTTTTTTTTAAAAAAAAACATTGTCCTGCAATCTTTTTGACCATCCTCTTCCCTGAGTCTTTTATACCAACTGCCTCTGGCTTATGGTCAGAAACTTGTTTAGTCCTTAGTTTTTAGCATATATTACTTAGCTTGGCAAATATTCCTAGGACTTCACTTCCTTAAACTAAAAGGAAGCTGTGGTATTGTGGTGAGGAAATTTTTTTAAACCTTCCTCTTCCCCCCTCCTTCCTAAGCATCTGAATGCTCAGATGTGGTAAGAGAAAGAAGTAGGATTATGGGAGCTAAATTCTTCTCATGTAGCTCTGCAGTGATAGAGGCATGAATTGTACCTCCATTTTTATGTGCCTTGTTCACAGGTGTTTCCTATGTTTATGCCTCTCCATATGCACTTCCTGTGTACCCACGCTTTTCACTGATTTTGTGTATATGTGTGGTAGAGGGCACTGCAGGTTGATGGGAGAAATACTTTGTTGATACAAACTATTGCTAGTTTTTTTTTTACTATAACATTCCATTAAATGCCTTTGTTATATACTGTATCTTCCTGCTGACTATTAAAAGAAAATACTGTTTAGTTTTAAGAGATTTGACTCACCTGCTCACCATTTCCATATATGTATTAGTATTATTCCCACTGGAATGTTATAAGCTCTTTGATATCCTCAGTACTTAGCCAATGAACAAGCATGTTTTACATGATTGTTATGTGTCAGACAATGTGCTAGGTGCTAAGGATTCAAAAAAAGAAAAAAAACTGTTCTAATGGTGCTCATATTAGATTAAAGAGAATACACGTACACATGTAAGTGAAAATAAAATATACAAACAACATAAACACAAGGCAAATTGTTTGGGAGGAGACGTTAGCAAATGGGAAATCATGTAGCAACTGTCATTTGATCTGAGTTTTGAATTCTAAGAATTTCAATTCTACAGAATTCTAAGAAGCAAAATTGAGGAGGTAGGGAATGAATTCCATGCATGGGGGACTGTCAGTGGAAACTATATTGTGAATGAGGAACAGTGAGAAGAACAGCCTCAATGGATTACAAAATGTAGGAATGGGAGTAATCTACAATGAGAATGGGTCCAAGTTGTGAAAGGAAGTAACAGGCAAACATGGGAGTTTATGCTCTATCCTAAAGTCCGTTGGGATTTGAGTAAAGAATGACATGGTTAGATCTTCACTTTCAGAATGTCACTTTAACAGCCCTGTGGAGGATGGGTTGAATTAGGGAGAGACTTGAGGCAGTGATTAGAAAGCTGTTGCAATATACTGGGCAAGAGTTGATGATGGCCCGAACTCCAGTGGTGTCTGGGTGAGTAGAGAGAAGGAATGCAAAATGATGTGGAAGCTGAACATGGAGTGAGTGTCTACAAGAGAGAGACCACATAAAGGCTGCAAACCACATGATTCAGTCAGTTAGTTCACCTTACCAGTTTCAAGCCTCTGTATCTGCAGATTTGACAAGTATGTAATCTATGTCTTTCTCCAAGTAATTGATAAAAATATTAAGAATCATGTGACCAAGCACAGATTTAAAAAAAAATTGATAATGAATGGGGCAGCTAGGTGGTACAGTAAACAGAGCACTGGCTGCAGAGTCAGGAGGACCGGAGTTTAAATTCGGCCTCAGATACTTAACACTTACTAGCCATGTGACCTTGGGCAAATCACTTAACCCCAATTGCCCTACCCTCCACCCTTCAAAAAGAAAAAGGAAAATAATAAATTGACAATGAATTAACAATTAACCTTTTGGTCATTATGATCATTTAGCCAGTTCAGAATTCTCAGTGACTTATCGTCCAGTAAACATCTATCATTTTATCATCACTAGAATAGTATGAGAGATTTTATTAAATGCTTTGTTTGTTTAGGCATACCCTATCTACAGCATTCCCTTCCTTTCATCTATTAGTCCTGTCAAAAAAAGAAATTAAGCATGGTTGGCAAAACTTGTAATTGATGAACACATATTAGCTCTTCTTGATTACTGTGTCCTTTTCTGTATGTCCACTAACCATCCCTTTAATAACATAATGTTGAATTTTGTGTGTAACATAAATTATGCTCATCAGTATATTGTTTGAAGATTTAATTAATTCACTTCTCTTCCTTTGAAAATTGGGACAATTGTTATTCTTGAGTCTTATAGTACCTCTACCATTCTCCATGATCTTTCAGATATTGGGACTCATTGGCAACAGTCAAAAATCCTTTTAGGGCCTCCAGATTTTTCCTGACTTAGATGACTTGACCTCACTAAGGGCAGCTAAATGCTCTTTTACTTGTTTATCAAGTTCCCTCTCGTTACTTTTGTTACATCCTTTACTTGGAACAGGTAATGGAAAACAATATAAGAACTGAGCAGCTCTGATTTCTTCAGGTATAATGATGACGAAGATGTTGATGTCAGCTTATGTCAGTAATGGCTGACATTTGTGTTGTGGTTCAGATTTTCAAAGCCTTTCATGCATATTATCTTCCTTGATCTTCCCAATAGCTGCATGAGGTATATGCTAGTATTATCAACCCCATTTTATGATTGTGGAACCTAAGATTTGGTGGTAAAGTGATTTGCCTAAGGTAACACTGCTAGTAAGTGCTGGAGGCAGAATTTGACTCCAGCTCTTTCTGTCTCCAAGGCCAGCATCCTATCTAGATTGCCTTTCAATTATCTTTGTCCCATCCATTCTAGCAACAGCGTTAGCACTTTTAAGATTCCCACCATATAACTAAAAGGATCCCCAAACAGAAAATCTTTTATTGTCTATAACTTCCCTTATTAGCTACAGTTCATTCTGAACATTAATATTCCTGATACTATTTTTATAATAATTTGCTTTTGTATTCATTCTTCATTCCCTGCCTTGCTTCCATCGTCTATATGTCTTTTTAAAATCTAAATTTGTCGATGGATTCCTAGTACATTCATGCCAGTCTCTTTAGACAATTTTCCCTTTACCTCTTCACCACAATTGTTTCTCTTTGTGTCTTCAGAATTTCATTTTTGAGAGCTTTTCCTTCCTCCTGATCTGACTGCCCTGCAGAATTTTTATCTGTGAAATCCTACCTATTCTTCCTCTGGACTCTATGAAACCTGCTTTCCTAACCAGGTCCAAATACCCACTTTGCTACTTATTCCTTCTATGACTATAGGCAATCACTTCACTTTAATTTTCCTTATCTTTGAAGTGAAGAGTTGGGGTTAAATGATGCCTGAAGCCTGTTTCAGTCTTAAATCAATTTATTCATCCATTTATCCATCCATCCATCTGTCCGTCCATCCGTCCATCCATCCATCTGTCTGTCTGTCTACCTATTTATCTACATGTCTATCTCTATATATTGTAGTGGGCAGACTTAGCAGATTCCTTTGGCTGAAGGGATCATAGCTTGAGAGAAGGAAAGGATTTTATAGAGATCAATTGGTCTGAGATTTCCTAACCTGGGTTTATGAACTTGTGTTTTCAAAAAAAAATTTGATAACTAAATTTCAAAATAATTGTTTTTGTTTGTCATCTTATTTATTTTATTTTATGCATTTAAAAGTATTATTCTGAGGAGTCCAGAGGTTTGGCCAGATTACCAAAGGGGCCCATGTCACACACAAAAATTAAAACTCTCTGTTCTAGTAATTTTACAGATGAAGAAACTGAGGCTTAAAGTAATTTTAAAAGGGCTGGTGGTGAGTTTCTTCAGGCTGCAGAACACAGTGTAAATTTCTCTTGGCTGGGTATAGTGGGTGATAGTCACAGAGTGTAATGGAGTTAGCTTATATTGGCTAGTGAGAGCTATTGTTAAATTTTCAGGGTGAGCATCTACAAATCAAAGGCATTTACATGGTACAGTAGACAGAGTGTGGGGCCTGAAGTCAGGAAGACTCATCTACCTGAGTTCAAATCTGACCTCAGATGCCTACTAGTTGTGTGTCCCTGAGCAAGTCCCTTAATACTATTTGCTTTGGTTTCCTAATCTATAAAATGAGCTGGAGAAGAAAAGGGCAAACAACCTCACCTTGTGTACATTCAGAATTGTTTTGTATGTTCCGTAACTTTGCCAAGAAAACTCCAGATGGAGTTGTGAAGAGATGGGCATGACTGAAAGACAACCGAACATCTACAAATCAGACATTGATTTATGGCTTTGTTGATTGTCTAGACTTAAGAAAGTAATGCATAAAATGTTAATAATGCAAATTAACCTTAAAAGCGTATTGTGCCTATAATATTTTCCTCTAAAGATACCATTGTTAAAAATTTACCAGCACACATCTGATTATTGCCCTGATAAAAGTTATTTTAGATCCAGTGCTTGATTTCCCTTTTGGGACACCTGGATTTTTGTTCCCTGGTTACAGCTACTTGTGGTTAGAGAATGTGCTGTGGACTGTTAGTACCACAGTCTCCTTTGTCACAGCCTGGAATAGATCTGCCCTATTTAATATCTTATCTAGAATCTATGGGCAAAGTGACTCTCTTCCCCTTCACTTTACTTCTCTATGACAGGTTGTTTTTGGCATGAGAGTTCCCTGTGACACTGAAGCTCAGCTGCCAGACTGAATCCCCATCATATGTCTAGTTTGCTGCTCCCCTCAGTGACTCACCACTTCCTTTTGCTATCACCTGAAATACCTTTCCTGACTCATACTGTTATTTTGGGTGATTTAACACACAAACTTGACTCTAAATTCTCTCTGTCCAAATTGATTCCCCTGGGGTCTTCTTGATTTTTCCCCCAGCCCCCTTTAACCTTTCCTCATCAAATGCCTCTCACTGAAATGTCAGTTTTAGCTTTTGTTGACAGACCAGCCCCCTTCCAGACCACTAATGGCGAGACTGATGGTACCTGTAGATAGAATAGGCCCAGATGGTGTGATTTCAGGGACACTAAGGTAGACCCCCTTACCAGCTGCTCCCCGCAAAATCTCTCCCTGTTATGGGTTCCATTGACTCAAATGACTTAATTAATTAGTTGACTTAAATCTGGGACAAATCCTTTCATTCCATGCTTTGGAAAAAAGACTCAGGGTGTGATTCTCTGGCAGAGGAGGTACAGATTCACACTCAATTATCATAGTGTCATAGATCTAGAATTGCAGTGGACCTTCGAAACCAGTTTTGTCTCAACCCTTTCATTTTACAGCTGAGGACACTGAGGTGCAAGGACATTTAGTGACTTGCCTAGGATCACAATATAGTGTAAGAGTCAATGTTAATGACACAGGATGCCCATATTTTTGGATAGAGGAAAGGGTGTATGTGTGGGTGAAACACAATGGCTTTGGGCTTCCAAAGAAGGGAAGGAGCTCACTACTGGTTTGGGGGTGGGGCTGGGAAGACTACATACAAATAGATATAGAAAGGGAAACTAGAAGCAGTGAAGACATTTTGCAAATTCCATGTTATTTTTTCCTTCTGAGTGCCAGTCCTCATTAACAGACTCGTTAGCTCAAAATAGAGTTTCATGGTAATTCCGGTGTTGGCCTTTGAGGGTCTTCCTCCAATTAACTTCACGGTTCTTCTTTATCCTTTTGTTTGCCATTTTTCATTCAGTTTTAATCTGTGTGATTGTGTGTAAAACCAAGACAATTTACATGGAAAAAATTGTGGGAGATGCTGTATCAAATCCTTTACAGGAAAAAAAATTCACTGGGCTTATTGAAAGATGAGAAAAAACACACAAAGCAATGTTTTCTTATAAGCTGTCAGCTTAACTGAACGTGTTTGTAATCAGCCACCTGCCTTAAGTTTCCCCACACTCACAGAGCCAGAAACCACTCACATGGAAAGTTCAATTTCAACTCCTAGAAACAAAGACCAACATGTAAATTAGATACCAATGCATTTGGTCTCTGTGTACGTGCACATGTGTGTATATACATATAATTAAGCACATGTATATGTGCATGTACATGCATGTGTGAAAACACACATGTATACGCACATGCATGTGTATACACATATGGTTAAGCACATGTACGTATATGTACATGGGTGCTGATGCAGGCATGTGTATTTCAGAGAGTGTTTTAGGAAATGTTAGTGAAGGGGTATGGCTTGGGATATGCATGCTATTGTCATTGGAAGGCAGAACTGCGGTTAGGAGAAAGAAGAGCTAGGGTTAGGCTGGGAGCCTCCCCAAGGCGGGTCTGGGAGCTGTACACAGTGTTAATAACTGGGGGAAGTTCAGCAGCTGGATTCATGCTGTAAGGCATGAATGGAAATGCAGTTCCCTATGGGACATTCAGGGAAGGTCAGGGCAATTCTTATTGACTGAGAATGGAAACTTTACTGAAGAGGAAACAAAAATCACTGGCTTGATAATTGTTTTTAGTAGTTATCCCAATTTCATTTCAAAATAGGCTAAATTCTTAGCTAGGAGTCTCTGTGCTGTGTGGTTTCTAATGTAGCTTAATCAGTCTTCAAGGATTCAACTTCTCTCTCTCCTCTCTCTCTCTCCCCCTCTCTTTCTCTCTCTTCCTTCCCTCTCTCTCTCTCTTCTCTCCTTCTCTCTCTCTCTCTCTCTCTCTCTCTCTTTCTCTCTCTCCCTCTGTCTCTTTGTCTGTCTCCCTCTTCTCCTCCCTTCTCACTTTTTATCACTCTTTCCTTTTCTCTCCTCTTTCTCTTTTTTCTCATTCTCTCTCACTGTCTTTCTCTCCTTTTTCTTTCCCTGTATTTTTCTCTTCCCCTTCTCTCCTTACCTTCATTTTCTCCCCTATCTCCCCTTCTCTCTTTCTTTTCTATCTCATCTCTTTCCTTTCCCTCTCTTTCTCTCACCCTCTCTCTTCTATTCTCCCTCTCTTCTTCTGCCCTTTCTTCTCCCTTGAATGTAGGTATGTATTATAAATATAGTTGTGTATATAAGTGTATGGGCATTTATGTCTGTGTTTACATAGTTGTGCACATATGTATTTATAACTCCACTGAAATTCTACTTTGATGTCTTCTTATGGCATGGAAGGGCCCTTACACTTGAAAGTCATGCTGGCTGAGTGGTAGCTCTGGTAGGTCCTCTCACACTGGAAAGGCCTGAAAGAGCCTAGATTGAGTTATATGAGGACCAGCCTGTCTAGGTCTGAAGCAGCTCAGCACCAAAAATATTAGTCATCAGCCATTAAAAGAAACAAACAAACTCGAAAGACAACGTTTAATTTTTGGCCACAATAGCTCTTGAAGATTGCCTTCTAAGACCTGCATCAGTGTGATAACATCCCCACTGATGAAATCATATCTTAGTACTGGAAAGTACTGGAAGAGACCCTGGAGACCACGTGGCTTGACCTCCTCATTTTATGAGGGAAGTGAGGCTAAGGGTCACGTGACTAGTTAGTGGCAGTCTTGAACTCAGGCCTTCCATACTCTTTTTACTGCTCCACAATTCATGGATCTTTTCAGTAGTAGCACATTACTGAGAACAGAGCTTAGCTGCAAAGGATCAGATATACAGATTCAGGGTTAAATCCATAAAATACAGTATTCTCTCAGATCCTTTCTTATATTAATCCCGTATCCTGGCCCTTAAGGAATTGAGGATACAGATACAGACCATCTCATACCCTCAGAGCAACACAGGCAGGCTCTATAAACATCTGACTGATAACTCTGCACAAGGCCGCAGGACCGCTGTTGGGGCCATCACAGCCCTGTGGCTTCAGGAGGGGAAAACCCTGGACCACAGGAGGTCACTACAAACTTCTCTGAGCTTTACTTCTGTCTTCTTTCCT
This sequence comes from Pseudocheirus occidentalis, assembly GCA_028646575.1. Taxonomy (NCBI): domain Eukaryota; kingdom Metazoa; phylum Chordata; class Mammalia; order Diprotodontia; family Pseudocheiridae; genus Pseudocheirus; species Pseudocheirus occidentalis. The sequence continues at coordinate 223,761,782 of CM053596.1, read as the reverse complement.
GCTCTTGCATGTACCATACTGTAAGTCACACAAAGGTTGGGTTGGTCTGATGACAGATAAGTCACCACCGAAGCAGTTCAAACCTGGCTCTGACTTACTGGGTAGGATAACCTTCAATGCTCAGCCTCCGTCCCCATGTTTATTACCAGCAGCAGTAGCCTCAGCAGCAGCAGCAGCAACAACAACATTTTGGCCAAGCGAGAACTCAAATAAGAGTTTTGGTCAATAAGTGCTTACACTATGCACATAAATATGTGTATGTGTGTATATATACTTATACAGAAGAGCTCGCATATTTGTGGCTATGTACATGTATATGTATATGGGATATGGAATATAAGCGTTTATTAACCCATATACAGAAATAATACGTGTGTATGTGTGTGTACCCATAGATGATGGATAGATAGGTTGCCAGACTGAAAGACAGAGGTAGATAGATGAATAGATAGACTAGTGGTTCTCAACCTTCCTAATGCCATGACCCTGTAATACAGTTCCTCATGTTGTGGCGACCCCCAACCATAAAATTATTTTCGTTGCTACTTCATAACTGTAATTTTGCTACTGTTACACATTGTAATGTAAATATCTGATGTGCAGGATGTATTTTCATTGTTACAAATTGAACATAACCCACAGATTGAGAAC
>CM053596.1:223717289-223760631 GCA_028646575.1 Pseudocheirus occidentalis | reverse complement strand
TAATTTGGAGGTTATATAGTATTCAGCGTAGATTCAAAAATCTACTGAAACTTTGTTTTTAAATGTTTATGAGTCAAGACTATTTCTCTGTGATTTGCTTATGATGATCCTCTGTCTCCAGCTGAGTTTGTTTGTTGAATTCTCAAGAATATAATAGGGTTAGTATTTGTAGTACAGAGATCTGTCTCTGTAAGTTTATGAAGAATAATGAGTTGCTAGTATAGAATTCTAGAAAATCAATGATATCTTTCTAGGATTTTGGTAGGCCCTAAATTTTCACAATTTGGAGTGTTCATAGTTTCCTTTCAAAATCTGAACTAATCAGTAAGTTTCAGTTCCTTAAGAATAGACTTTCTGCAATTTCTAATGGCAAAAACCTGATCTTGTATTACAATCATAAACTTTTTTGTTTCTGTTTTTTTTAAAAAAGGCATATGATTCAGCAACCTGTCCAATCCTTCTTTGTGGATATATCACTGTTAGCTGAGTTCATGTGGGTGTTACCCATAAAGGCTCTATTTATAATTATTGCTATATTTATTATTTTATTTTATTTGTATTTCATTATTTTTAATATGGTACTTATTATTGTTATTATTGCATTATTATTATCATCATTGTTCCTTCTCCCTGGAATAACTTGCCCTCCACTCTCTACCTACCTACATTTTATTCATTATAAAAATCTACCTCAAATCTCACCTCCTCCACATGATCTTATTCAAATACTTGAGGACACAATAACCTCTCCTTTGTGGGGGTCTTGTGCTACAACTGACATATTGTCAGTACCTTGTATCTTGTAACTTTAAAGAGACTTCATGATATGATGGGTACCGCCTTGGACTTGAAGTCAGGAAAACTGGAACTCAGATTCTACCTCTGACACTCTATTGACTATAGACAAGTCTCAATTTATTGGAGCCCAAGTTTCCTCATCTATAAACCAAGGGTAATTACACCCCTAGTGGACACTTCATGGGATGTTGGGTATTCAAATGAAATAATGAAAATAAAGGGCATCGCAAAATTGAAAGCACTATGTAACCGTTATTGTTATTATTTTATTATTATTGTCTATTTTCTTCCTTAATAGACTAAGATTCCAATGAAGTAGCAAGATTGTTGAATCAGAAGTCAAATGACCTGTGTTCTTTGTCTTGGTTCTCTCAATAACTGGCTTTGTCACCTTGGACAGATTATTTCCCTCTTCTTGCTTTCAGTTCCCTCACCTCTAAGATGATGCCACCCCATCTCCTTCAGGTTTAAATTTCGTGATTGTTTTTATTCTCCACGGGACCAGCATAAGACTGGACACAACACAGGTAGATGTTCAGTAAAAGCTGCTGAAAGGAATTGAAATGCATAGCAATGATGGTGATGAGAATGCTACCTTTCAAGGGAGATCAAAGCAACTACAAAGAAAGAGTCGTCTTTTGGGGGGAATCAAGTACTCAGAGATTCCCATAAGCATTAATCAGTATATAGACAACAGGACAGAGCTTTGTGCATTGTGCTATAAGTTATTTCACAGAGGGGTTCCTTAAAAACTGCAGGAAATAGTAATGTAAGCATTTAGGGGAAAGAATCTTTATTCTAAGGGAATGTAGGATTCCTTGAACAGCAGGTGGCTTCCATATCTAGGGTAAAACAGAGTTAGAACTGCAGGAAGTAAGGATGTTGTATGAACCACATACCTTTTCCTAAAACTGTACTAAACTTACATTTAGAAGCAGTTTTTAACTTTGTAAAAAAAAATGGACTACTTTCTGGTCTACCTGACTAGAGGCCACGACAATTTTTTGTATTGTGGGCAAGCAGTATACAACAGCTTTGCACCAGTTTGTTTGGGGTGGGGACATCGGATACCCCGGGATACTGTAAGGCTGTTACTGGAGGGTCCCTCAGGCAGGAGGAGAAGCAAAGACAGCTCCCCTTAGATGTGACTGAAAGGAAGGGGTAAAATTGCTATCTGATAGTTTCCAATTTTAGCTAATTATTCTTCCTAACTAAGGTCTGAGATCAATTGTTTATACATTAATGAATGACTGAAAATGCTATCAGCACCCCTTTGAATTTTGGTACCACCCCCATCCTAGTTATGGCTTTGCTGCTTACTGTCCTTTATTCTTGTCTTGGCTACTCTCCATCTTTGTGCCCTTGCCCATGCTGTCCCCTATGTCCAGAATAGACATCCCAGTCTCTCATATCTGCCTTCAAGGTTCAAATCAAGGGTCAATTTTTCCATGAAACCCTGCCTGACCCACCATCTCTCACTTCTCTTTTCCAGGCAGAACTGATCTCTTTCATCAAATTTTTTCCTGGTACTCTCTATCATCCTCACCTTTGTAATGACCTCACCCTGCCCTGTATCTTAACTGTTTGTGTTGTTGCTCCTATATTAGTAAGCACCTTGAACACAAACATACTTTTCTTTTTCTTTTTTTTGAGGAGGGAAGGCAAAGCAATTGGGGTTAAGCAACTTGTCCAAGGTCACATAAGTTAGTAAATGTGTCAAGTGTCTAAGACCGAATTTGAACTCACATCTGCCTGACTCCAGGGCTGGTGCTCTATTCTCTGTGCCACCTAGCTTTCCCCATTTTATTTTTCATATCTGGAACCATGACCACCCTCCCCTGGCACACATACACCTAGCCCAGAGTAAACACTCATCTAGTATTTGCTGAAATGAATTTAGTCTTTGGTTTGTTCAATCCCTATTTTAACTGCTAATCTATCATAAAAGAAAGTTATATTAATGGTTTAATTTTTGCTTTTCTCCTCTATTCAAATACCAAATTGTACATCTGACATTATCACTTAGGCCTCTTGATATATCTGAGGGCTTCTAGGGTCATCAGTCCAGAAATTCTTTGCCCTTGAGTTGCACAAATTAGCATTATATTCTGTCTAAGAGGTCATGGATGCATTTCCTATCTCCCCAAGCTAATTGGAAGCTCTTTGCTAACAGATATCATGTTTCCAGTCCTACTTGAATGTTCCATAAATACTTTAAATTCAATAATGTACAAAACAGGACACTTTTTTCCTCTTAAATTCATCACTTCTCCAATGGATGGATAGATTTTTATTAAGGAAACCATAATCCTTAAGGTAAGTCAGTTTTATAACCTTAGAAACATCCTTGACTCTTCCTTCTTCCTCAACCTCCATATCCAATCAGTTTTCTAGTCTTGCTGATTCTACGTTTCATCTCCCCTGCCTCTCCACTTGTGTGGCTGCTACCCTAGTTGAGATTCTCATCACCTCTTACCTGGACTGTTTTGATAGCTTCCTACTTTCCTCGTTTCCTCTTACCCTTTCTGCTCTCTGTCTCCCCTTTCCAATCTAACCTCTAAGTAGCTACCAAAATAATCTTCCTAAGGCAGATGACTGGGGTGCTCATTCCTTTGCGTAAAGTCAGCAAGCGTATATTAAGTGCTTACTATATGCCAAGCACTAGGCATTCAAATAAAAGCAAGACAGTTCTGCTCTCCAGAAGCTCCATATTGCCGCCTAATACAACAAACCAAAACTTCTTAGCCTGGCATTTAAAAGCAGGCACTTAATAAATGTCTGTGAATAGAATGGAATTCAATTAGTAGAGAGTTTTGAGAGACCAGAAAAGCTTTGGAACCCAAAGGAATGAGTCCGCAATGGTGTAATTCTGGGCAACATGACAGGCTGTCAGGAAACTTTGGAGACAGGACTTTGATCTCAGAACCCATAAAAATCACACTACATAGGAGTCCTCTTCTGCCTATGCATACATGTGGAAGGCCAGTCCTGATTAGATATATTTTATTTATTAAAGTGACCCAGTAAGATTAGAATTTAGTTTTTGTATTTGCTGTTTTGATTTTTTTTGCTAAGTCTTTAGTAACTGTGAGCACCATGCTGCAGATTTTCTTGAATGTTCATAATTGCAAGAAAAGAATTGGACTTTTTAAGGAGGCTTTGTAAAAAGAGTGGCTCTTTTCAGACCATGAGTCCCATTTTTGAGTTAGAAAAATGTGGTGACTGCAGCAATACTTCATAAGTAACCAGGAGCTATACTTTTTCTTAAGACATGTGTGATACAGTTAAGGAATTGTGAAAACAAAACATAACAAAGCTCTGTATTGGTACCAAAGTGAAGCAACATGGCAAAGTGTAACAGTACTAAAGTTGGTGTAAAAGACCTGGATTTCAATTCCAGTTTCATTGATTATTTGGTTTTTGACCAAATGAGTTGGTTAACATCTTCTGGGCCGTGATTTCCTCAGTTGTGTAATGGGGTAGTTGTATTTTTGTGGAACTATCTCCTATATAGAGATGTTGTGAAGAAAGTACTTTGGAAATATAAGCTATCATATGTTTTGTTTTATCCATTTTGGTAAAAGGCCTATTTATCATGAGACTCAAAAGTCACCAGATTTATAGAGATGGTAGGAGAGACATGCCAGATGGTGCAAATCCTCATATCAGCAGAAAGGCAGGAACCTTATGGGAAGCTTAGGGACCCTTCCCCAGAAAACTTGTATGATGGATAATGGAGGGAAGATAGGCTTGTAAGTAAATTTTTTTGTAAGGGTAAGGGAAATTTTCGTCAGGTCAAAAAAAAATAGCTCTTTGTGTCTATTTAGATTCAGACTGTAGGACTCTTTGGGAGCTGTTCTGCTTGTGTCTGTCATCAGTGGCCTAATTCCACAGACTGGTAGAGTTATTTTAAGGGAGGTACAGCAGTCAGTTAGTACAAGGACTGATTTCATCGGCCCAAAGGAATTCCTGCCTTTAATTTCCACACTACAGACTCATGTGTCACAGTTTACAGAGTGCTGGTCTCAGATTCTGAAAGACTTGGGTTCAAATTTTGTTCCTAGTTGTATGATCAATGGCAGGTTCACTTTCCGATGCGCAGTTTCCTTATCTGTGAAATAGGTATATTAAGTAGTCACCTCACAGATTTGGTATGAGGCTCAAATAATGTAATTATACTTTGTATATGTGTATATATCTTTATACATATACTAGTATATATACATATATAAATACACAACATATATATACTATAATATTATACTGTATAATATATATTATACATATCTGCTATAACTTTATACTGTTATATAAGTTTTTTTTTTTTTTGCTTTTTGGAGGGCAGTTGGGGTTAAGTGACTTGCCCAAAGTCACACAGCTAGTGTGTTGAATGTTTGAGGCTGGATTTGAATTCATGCCTTCCTGACTCCAGGGCCAGTGCTCTATTCACTGCACCACCTAGCTGCCCTGTTATATAACTTAATACATAAAAAGACCCCACCAGAAAGTGATTTCTTCTGTACTCCCATAGTACTCATTACCTCTGCCACCATACAGCATGTCCCAATTATTGCCTTGTTTTATTGTTGTTTGTGAAGAGGTATTATTTCCTCTTCTTCTGGTCTGAGGGATCTCGGATCCCATCAGTCTGGATATTCCCTCTACTGGAGCAGCCTGTCTCTGAACTCTTACTCTACAAAACTCTTCCTCGTGTGTTCACTCAAATCAAATGAGTCAACAGAGCAAAATGGCATCTTAACCTCCTCCAATCTGCTGCCTACCATGCATCAGTGTGTTATAGGTCACTTCTCTCTGACTCAGCTTAGGAAGGCAAGGCAAGAAACATTTTTGAAGCCCTTACTATATGTCGGGCACTGTTACCTCTGTGTTAAGAGTAACAAAATAGTGTTTCCTGAAGATATTGCAATGTAACAGTCATGCTATCTCAGAGCCTAGAGAAGCCAAACCTTCATAAAAAACGGTAAGAGATAATATGCTTTCATTTTCTCATGCTGACGACTGTTCAATCCTGCCTCACTTAAATCATTTTCACATGCAAGTCAAAGCAACACCTTGTGATGTCATTGGTCCTATTAAAAACAAAGGATGAACAACAATGGAGAAGTGGAGGACTGTGGGTGAAAACTGTTGTGTATTCTATCAGACAAGATAACTGTGTTGGTTCATTTTGTCTGCCCATTTTTCTTCATTATAAGGGAGGACTTATTGAGTAGAGTGAGAGGAGAGGAATATCTTTTTTTTTCCTTTAATAGTATTTTATTTTCCCCCCAATTATATGTAAAGATAGTTTTCAACATTTATTTGTATGATCAACATTCATCTCCTCTCTCCACAACAGCAAGCAATTTGATATAGGTTTACATGTACAACCGTGTCAAACATAACTCCATGTTAGTTATCTTGTGAAAGAAGAATCGGAACAAAAGGGAAATACCATTAGAAAGAAAAAAACAACAAAAAAACCCAAAGCGAAAAAAGTATGCTTTGATCTACATTCAGATGCCATAGTTCTTTCTCTTGGTGTAGTGTTTTCTATCACAAGTCTTTTGGAATTGTCTTGGATCATTGTATCGCTGAGAAGAGCTAAGTCTATTATAGTTCATTATCACACAAAGTTGCTGTCACTGTGTACAATGCTCTCCTGATTCTGCTCACTTCACTAAGCATCAGTTCATGCAAGCCTTTCCAGGTTTATTTGAAATCCACCTGTCCATCATTTCTTATAGAACAATAGTATTTCATTACATTCATATACCATATCTTGTTCAGCCATTCCCTAGTTGATGGGCATCCCCTCAATTTCCAATTCTTTGCCACCACAAAGAGTTGCTATGAATATTTTTGTACATGTCATTCCTGGGATATAGACCTCACAGTGGCATTGGTGAATCAAAGAATATGAAGAGTCTGGTTGCCCTTTGGGCATAGTTTCAAATTGCTCTCCAGAATGGTTGGATCAATTCGCAACTCCACCGACAGGGCATTAGTGTCCCAATTGTCCTACATTTTCTCCAGCATTTATCATTTTCCTTTTCTATCATATTAACCAATCTGATAGGTGTGAGGCGATGCCTCAGATTTGTTTTTATTTGCATGTCTCCAATAATGATTTAGAGCATTTTCCCATATGATTATAATTTTAATTTCTCCATCTGAAAACTGCTTGTTCCTATTTTTTGACCATTTATCAATTGGAAAATGACTTTTATTCTTATAAATATGACCCAATTCTCTCTATAGTTTAGAAATGAGGCCTTTGTCAGAAACACTGCCTGTAAAAAAATGTTTCCCAGCTTTCTTCTTTCCTTCTAATCTTGATTGCATTGGCTTTGTTTGTGAAAACAAAACAAAACACAACAATGTTTTTAATTTAATGTAATCAAATTTATCCATTTTGCACTTCATAATGTTCTCTATCTCTTGTTTGGTCATGTATTCTTTCTTTCTCCACAGATCTGACAGGCAAACTATTTCTTGCTCTCCTAATTTGCTTATGTATCATCCCTTATGTCTAAATCAAGTACCCATTTTGATCTCATTTTGGTGTAGGGTGTGAAATGTTGGTCTTTGCTTGGTTTCTGCCATATCATTTTCCAGTTTTCCCAGCAGTTTTTGTCAAATAGTGAGTTCTTTTTCCAGAAGTTGCAGTCTTTGTATTTATCAAAGAGAAAATTACTATAATCATTGACTACTGTGTCTTTTGTACCTAACCTACTCCACTGATCCATCACTCCATTTTTTAGCCAGTATCAAATACTTTTGATGACTGCACTTTATTTTTATTTTAGATCTGGTACAAGTAGGCCACTTTTGTTTCTTCTTCTTTTTTTTTGGAGGGGGGAAAGCAGGGAAATTGGGGTTAAATGACTTGCCCAAGGTCACACAGCAAGTATTAAGTTAAGAGGTTAGATTTGAACTCAGATCTTCCTGACTCCAAGTTGGTGCTCTTTTCACTGTGCTACCTAGCCATCCCTAGGTCACTTTTCTTTGCATTTTTTTCATTCATTCCTTTGATATTCTTGAGGGGAGAGACATATCTAAAAATGACTGATACTTTAAAAATATACATTGATAAAAGTTATTGAAAAACAAAATAAAATAAACAAAAAAAACCCATCACCAGGTCACTAACAGGTCTTTGGTGGTGGTAATAATGAAGGGGTGGGGGTAGCCTGAGGGAAAAATCAGGGAAAGGCAAGGAGCTTGAGAGAGCACTGAAGCCCATGAATAAGCATTGTGTCTGTAAAGGAGGGAAAGTGCGGGGGCCCTCCTCTCTCTTCTGTTCCTTGTACCACCAGCATTGCCCCACGGAGTATGGGGAGCTCTGGGGAAAATCAAAGGGAAGCTGTGAGAGGCAAGGGAGCAAAGCAGACAGAGACAGGCCTTTTATCTAGGAGACAGTCAGGCTTCTGTTCCCATGGCTTTTTGAGAAAGAAAGGGAGACTTTTTCAGGAAACCAGATAATTGGGTGGGTGCCTCTCTGGGACAATCTATAATCAAAAATTGCTTTAGGGGAGAGGGGAAAAAAGTTCTGGAAACAGGAAAAAGAGGAAAAAGTAACAGCCTCAGAAACCAAATTTTTGAAATAGTAAAAAGGACAGAAAAATAGCGGATTAAGTAATGGCTACAAACATTGGCAAGCTGTTAAGGCAACTGAACTTTACCAATACAAACACTGATTTCAGCTGCATTTTGACTGTACTATCCTAGAAGTATGGGGCCACAGCTCTTGAACATTTTCAGAACACTGTGAGTATTCAATGAACATTAAATATAGTTTCATTGTGGATGATTGCTTAAAAATAGCTCAGCTCCCAAAGAGACCTTTCAAAAATTCTGCATTGCTAAGATTAGAAATGACCTTAGGATAATTGGCAAGTAATGACCAAAGACTTAGAAAAATACATAGCATATAGAGAGTTCATGTGAACAATGTACAGCTTGGGTCTCAAGGACTACTTCAGAAGCCTTTCTTCCTAACCACCATCATCATTAGCCTGATTTCTTTCCTTCCATCCTGTTTAACCCCCATTGCACACAATTCATTTGTTCTTACCTCTGTGTCTTTGCATAGATCATTCCTCATAACTGTAATGTCTTCACTCTCTCTGACTGTCTGTGGCCATGAGCTTTTTTCAAACACTAGCTTTCGGTTAAAGCCAATTAACTAAGGCTCAACTAAACTATGATTGATAACAGTTTAAGATTAGGGAAAAACATGCCAAATCAAAATATTTCTAATCATTTAAATTGTATTCTAAACTGTGTTTCTATTTAAATATAATGAATTGCAGCAAATGTTATACTTGCCTGTTTTATTGTCATTTTATTTTGAGTGGAAAAATTGTACTCTCATTTGCTTGGGATAATCCTGCTTATGGGAAGCCTAGTCCTTCAGACTCAGAAGCCAATAACCCAAGCAATACTATTTACCTGGTAATTTCCCTGGGGGTATGAAGGAAATAACAGCATTGGGAGTACTATCTTCGAAAACCAAACCCACACAGAGTGACAGATTGTTAGATCTTGTCATTCTTTCCAAACTGAATCTGATTCATAGTTCTCATCCCAGTTTTATCAAACCTGTTCTTCTCTTCTCAAATCTTGAGATGTCAACCAACCCCATCTCTTCCATCACAAGACCTCACCTCATGCCTTACTGAGAATTTTGAGACAATCTGCTAAGCTGCCTCATCTCTTCTATGTCATACCTTTAAAACTCTCTACACCTTTACCCATATTCTTTTATTTCTCTCTCAATGAAAGATGCTTTTTTGTCTTGTCCTTGATCATTGTTTCTTCCAGAAATTTGTCTGTCTTGTCTTGTCCTGTCCTGTCCTCCCCTTCTTTCCCCTCCCTATCTCCCTGTATATCTCTTCTGGTTAACTACTTCAGTCTTAGAAAGAATCTTCTACACCTGTTACCCCTCACTTCCTCATCATCTATTCACTTCTTAAGCCTCTGGTAAGCTGGCTTCCAATTCTGCAAGCCTATCAAATTTCTCTCTCAAAGGTTACCAATGGTACTATAGTGGAAAGCCAGAGGACTGGGTGCTATTCCCTGACACTGACACTTACTACCTGCATGACCTTAGGTAAGTCATTTATTCTTGCTTGACCTCAGTTTTTCATCCATAAAATGAAGGGGCTAGATTAAATGGCATCTAAGTTCTCTTTTAACTCTAAGTGTATTATCCTCTAATTCTAAGTGTCCCACACCATGCTCAAAGTCTGCCTGACTTGGGGATATGCCCTATGCCTCCCTCATACTCAATTATTTTAATTGATTGATATTATAAAATATAAATGTTGTCATCCTCTTTCTCCAACTCATCATACCAGGCTCCAGAATGAAGTAAAAAAGACAGTTCCTAATTTTGAGAAAAAACAAAACAAAACCCAAACACTTCTCATAAAAGTAACAGGCAAGATTCACATAGTCTTTGGGTAAATTATGTGATGACTGCAGGCAAACATCTGATTCTAATGAAGGCATTTTATTTCCCACACTCTATTTCTCCTATCAAGCCACCTGGCACTTCTCCCAAAGTAGAAGGATTCACTCAGTTCTGGACTCCAAAGTATTAACTTTTATGGCAAGTAGAAACAGAGCAGGATTTGTTTAAAACATCATTTTAAGTGCCTGGGAAGTATGGGAGCAATGCAGATGTTACATCAATTTTCATTTCCCCCGTTTGACTGGGATAGGTACCAGATTTGAGTCCAACTCATAAAATTCAGGGAAATGATCCCTCATCCCAGGTGAACAACACTATCGTACACATTCATGCAGAGATTTGTGGGATGATTTTAGTGGCTGGTAACCACTGAACAATGAGTGGCCATCCCTCTTAGTTGTAGCATTTAGTTATGTGCTATCTGGCATTATTATTTGATTATTATAGTATATAAGGTTTTTCTTCTTCCCCAGGTAGAGCAAAATATCTTTGGAGTCACAGGTTGCGTCCTAGACTTCCGTGTCCTTTCTAGTGACTACAACAGAGCTGGGCCCATAAAAGGCAGTAAGTGTAGTTTTCTGAAAAGAGTATTCAGCTTTGTATCTGAAAAATGTGTTTTCAAGTTCAACTTTATATTTCTGTTATCAGATGAATCTTAGCAATCTCCCTTACTGTCCTTGTGGCTTTGGATAAGTGATTTCAACTTTCCACGTCCCCTCATCTGGAAACTGGGAAGAAGACAAGGTTGATGTGAAACTCAGATTAGATAATGTCACGCAATAAACATTTATTAAGTACTTACTATGTGCTGGGTACTAAGTACTTCATAAATGAAAACTGTACAATCACAAGGGGTTGTTTTATTGGGGCTCAAGAAAGCAGCATGTATTGATTGGGTATCTTTCCTTTCTGAGCTAAAATCACACAGGGTATGTGGAAGTAAAAAGAGCTCAAAAGCAAGTTCTTGTAGTCTGATCCTTCCCCCTCAATCCTCTTTTATCTTTACAATACCAAGAAAAGGGCTAGGTACGCTGGACCATAGATTTAGAGCTGGAAGGAACCCTGGAGATTTTCTAAGCCAATCTCTCCTTTCACAGTTGAGGAAACTGAGACGCAGAGAGGTTAAATGAGTTGTCTAAAGTCACACAGATAGTAAATGAAAGAGACAAGATTTGAACCCAGATCTCTTAATTCCAAAAAAGTGCTTTTTTCCCTATTGTGCCCGTTATTTACTGAATTGAATTTAACTAAATAGAAATTGAATTGAATTGAACTGAATATAGAGAAGGAAAACAGAATTAAAGTGGATTGAACCAAAATGGATTGGACTTCAGAGAGTTAGGACATGCAGGTGGTTACTTGCCCAGGCCTTGAGGTTCGCTAAAAGAGGGAGTCACCCAAGGCATATGGTAAGGATTTTTCTAGGGAGGGTAATGGGGTTAAAAAGAAATTACTTTGGAAAATTAGGATTGAGCTCCCAATGTTTAAATAAATGAACAAGAACTTTTTAAAAGCTTACTAGGTACCTCTGAATCAGTATAATGTGGTATTGGCATTAGTAAATATGAATTGCATGGTAGAATTAGTATTGTCTTCTTGTGGAATCTAGGCAAGTTTTCAAAACTTTATTCTCTTTGTTAGTGTAATTGTTAAGACTAGATATGCCTATCTTCCCAAAGCTGGAAGTGAAGAGGCCCAGCCCCACCACTGATGGGTATGGGAATTTTGACCTGTTGCTGACTTGGGTCAAATCATTCCTCCTTAGGTAAAATCCCCACTGGGCTGATCATAATAATGCTGAATTTAGTGCCGATATCTGATAGATATTGCCCACAGCAGCTCATAATTCCTGAGCTCAAGAGATCTGCCAGCCTCAACCTAGCTGGAATCTGGGATGACAGGTGTGCACCATCATGCTCACCTGGAATGGTAGAAGGAGCTTCTTTACCTGAGTTTCCCTAAACTAATGAAATCCCAGTTTCAGTCTGTATCCCTATATTTTTCTGATGTTGTTTTTGTAAGAATTGGGGATGGAACATAACTAAGTCGTTTGGAACAGTGATTAATATTTCATTAGATGCTAACATGTAAATAAGAGGTGAAGAGAGGGGAAGGTCAATTAATGACAATTATAAAAGCTCTAACAACAGGATGGTGAGGGGACAGTAAACTGCCACATTTGAAGGAACTGGATTATTTATTCTTGGAAAACAATCATAGCAAACAGTCAGTAGTGGAACATAATAGCCATCTTCAAATATCTGAGGACCTGCCATTCAGAAGGGTGATTTACTTTGAACTGCATGATTATTCAGGACAAAATAAGGAACAATGAATGAAAATGAAAAGGAGATTTAGGCTTGAGGTAAAGAAAAATATCTAATAGGTAAGGTTATTCCAAAGTGGAATGATCTGACTTGGAAGGGAATGAGTTCCCTATAATCAGAGGTCTTCAGGTGAATGAATAATTGTTGGAGATAATGTAAAAATTATTAAAACTATATACCAATTATGGGTCAGAATAGATGTCCTAGTCCCTTTTGACTCTGAGCTCCTGTGATTCTGTAAATGAGGATCAATTGTAAGTTTTGAGATAATGGATGGAAAGGGACTTTGAAACTAAGCATTCCAACTTCCTCCCCCATTTGAAGTATGAAACTAACAGGATATTGCATAAACATTGGTTTGGTAGATGGTTAATTTTTTTAAAACTCTTTTATCTTTTAAAAATTTATGTTATTAGGAATGTCTTGGTAAGGACAGGCTATATTTTAAAATAAGGATAAAATAGAAATAAAAGATATCGATAATATTTATTTCAAAAACGATGACTTTTACAATTTTTGCTCAGATACCATCTGAAGATCTTGGCACACAAAGACAAAAATATAACAGTTCCTGTCCTCAAGGACTTATATTCTATGAACTGGAGAGTGTCTGAACAAATTGTGGCAAATGAATGTAATGAAACACTTTTGTGCTCCCTATTAGATGGTGAGGGTAGAGACCACCTTTTGCCTCTTTTCATTTCCTCAGTGCTTAGAACAATTCCTAGCACATAATACGTACTTAATAAATGTTTATAGGATGTGCTGTAAGAAATGAGGGAAAACAATTTCAAAAGTACATGGAAAAATCTTTATGAACCCACACTGAATGAAATGAACAGAACCAGGATAACTTAGACTTTACCATCACTATTATAAAAGTGAGCAATTATAAAAGAGTTAAGAACTTTGGATTAACTAAGTGAGAAACTAATTCAAGAGTTGGTAATAACATGACAGAGAGATAATAGGTTAATATGTGGAATACATGTCAATTGTGGGGATTTGTTTGGCTTGACTGTGTCTATGTGATAAAGGGGATGGGGATGTGAGAGGATGAAAAAATAAATGCTTGATAATTAAAAATAAAAATTATATCAGGATATATATGAATATATAAAAATATATAGAATAAATATGAGGTAATTGGGGGAGGGGAAGGAAAGGCCTCCCCAAGGAGTTGGCATTTATGCTAAGCTTGGAAGAAAACTAAAGAAGTGAAAATCAGAAGGGGCTGGATTCCATGATCTCCACTGAGCTTTCTAGTTCTAAATCTGTAATTCTATGTTGCTATGTGGCATAAAAATATGAGGTTATTTTTTATTTTGTGGATTCTACTGAGGTTCACAAAGAAATGAAATATTAGGATGAAAAATTTTTAGTAAAAGGGATATAAGGTTTTAAAAACATGAGATGTTCCAGAGAGCCCTTATGGACATTGCCTCTCTCAGGCAACATTTCCCACTCATTTTTAGAAATCAATGGGACCTAGAGACAAAGGGTCCTGCGTGAACTCAAAAAACCTCAAGTCCCCCTGGGAATAGAGCTTCTCTCTCCAGACTGTTTGGGCATTATATAGGCACAAAAAAGAAAAGAAAATACAGTGACAGTCCTGCCAATTCCACACCTATTGGGTCATTTTAAACCTTACAAAAATTCCTTGAGGCAGGGCAGGCTTTCAGACAATCCATAGCAATTATCAAACCTCCACTTTAATAATCCTTGGCTTTTGAAGAAATGATGTAAAAGCTTTGCAAACCTTAAAATACTCTATAAAGGGTTAGCCATAATCTATCTCTGTAATCTATTTAATCTATGTATATATTCAAATCTGTCTTCCCTGCCTTTGACTGTCTCTGCTTCCATCAGTCTCTGTTTCTCTGTCTCAGCCTCTGCCTCTCACTCTAGTCTATCTAACACTCTCCTCTATTTTAATCTAGTCTGTACATCACTATTACCCTATATTTGTCTTTGTTTGAGGGAAGCAGACTTGGGGATGGGGTGAGGAGGGTTGATCTTGGACAAAATGTGAAGCTTATCTCTTGTGCATAAACTTCTCCTTGGTCCATTTCTATCCCCTCCCATAATCCAGTGTTTGAGTCCCTCTGCCACCTTCGAAGAATCATGAAGATCCCTCTACCCCCCGTTGATCCTTCCATGAAAGGATCATTAGCTCATGTTTATGTATCATTTCAAAGTTTGCAAAATATTGTTTTCATAATAACCTCATGAAGCATGTTACCTCAATTATTATCGTTCCCACTTTTTTAGTTGAGAAATGATTCAGATAAATTAAGCAACTCCCTCAAAGCTGTCCACCTAAGCAACAGACAGAGGTGGTACTGAAATATTGATCTTCTGCCTCTTAACACCTGTGCTCTTTCCTCTATGTCATGCTTTCTTCTGATAGGCTGATCACAGTAATGGGGACTCAGTAGGATTGTGTTTGGAATTAGGGGACTTACATTCTTATAAATTTTGTTTCTACTACAAGAGCAAGAGTTTCTTAAACAAGGATCCATGAATTTTAAAAAAATGGTAACTATTTAAATAAAATTGAATTCCTTTGTAATCCTATGTATTTTATTTTTTGCATTATGAAAACATTATTCTGGTAAGAGGTCCATTGGCTTCATTGGATTGTCAAAAGGGGTCCATGACACAAAAATGGTTAAGAACTTTGCTCTGGATTTATGATCTTGCTTTTCTGAGTTTTAGTATCCTCAGCTGTCAAATGAGTAACTTCAATCAAACCATTATTAAAAGGACCAAATAAGACAACATATGCGAAAGTACTTTATAAAGTATAAAGCAATATGGAAATGTCACCATAGTTATTATTTATTTGGAATGTTATTTGCATTTTGACAAAGGACAAAGCCTTAAACCCAAAGAATGATCCTTTAGCTGTGCAATTTCAGGCATGAATAAAACAGTGGGAGAGAGATTTTTTCAATAGGGCCCCAGTAATCATAGAATGTAGGTAGCTGCCCACTCCTCCTCCGCCTAAGATCTGCCTTACGTGTATACTTAAACACTGGGGTTGGTGGGGAGCAAATCACTGAAGCCTTTAAAACACTGCTCCGAGTTTACAACTGGTCATTGTGAGAAGTTATTAATATTTCATGACCCACTGCTATGTAAATGGAATTGGGGAAAAAGGGTAGCAAGAAGAATAAAGGGATAGGAGGTCCTCTAAGGACAAGTGTGGATGCTCATGAGATATAAAATTCTCTTCAGGGACAGAAGGGTTGAGTGAGGAGCAAATACAAACAAGTCTTTACTAGTTCTCACCCTCCTATCCACAAACCCGTGGCTCTCTAACTTTGCCCCAAGATCCAGCTTCTCTGTGTTCTCATTCTATGTTATAACTCTCATCCTTATATGCTAGGCAACAACCCCCCCATAAGTACTGATTTTAACTCCCATTAGTCCCTACTACAGACTGATAAATAGCTACCAAATGGCCTGCTTATTTCCTGAAGTTCAAGCTTCCCTCACTTTTCCCCAAATGAGTAACCTCAAGCATGGAAATATCTCGTTATTGCCTTGCGTGCATATTTCTTGATCTGTTCCTCTGCTTATAATCTCCCCCTCACTACTCTGCCTTTGCTGGGAATTCCCTCTCCTTTCCAGTTCCCAAAGTCCCATTCTTCAGGGTCTCACTTCGTCTATGAAACCTTCACTCCATCTCAGATTGATTTCTCCCTGAGCTCCTATATGAAAAGCTGTATATACATATTGAGTACTTGCAGCAGACTAGCTTATAATGTCTTCTAATTGTCTCATGGGTCTATGTCCTGACTCCTAAGTACAATATAACAAGAGCAACAGAAATTTATTAAGCAAGTACTGGGAATTCACCAGAGTTAGGTGGGAGAGGAGATACAAAGGTTAGAAAAGATAGAACTCCAACATTCAAAGAGCTTACAGCATAGTAGGGAGATTTGCTACAAACGTAGATAGGTAAATAGACCTGATAAGTATCTCTTCGTGAAGCCAGCTTCTACCTCTCATCCTGTACTCAAGCTCTCACTCTGAGACTCCAGGTTTAGAATTTGGGAGTATTTACCATTTATAGACTACACCCAGACCCAACACTACTTCCTTGGCCATCTCTATGATGTATTGCCCTACCTGCTTCCAACTCCAGTTCTAAGAATAATAATCCAATCAACATTACCATTGCTGGAAAGGACATGTGGATCAATTGGCCTATGATTCCAATTATCATTACTGTGGTTTCCTTGGCCAAAATAGTTCTCCCTGACATACATATGTATGTATATGTATGTGTGATACACATGTACACAGACACACACATTTTTTATTAGAAAGCAAATTCCTTGATGTCAGTTATAATGCCTGTTTGACGTACTCAGTGCATAGTATGGTACCTGATATGTCATAAGGGCTTAATAAATGCTCCTTCCTCCTTTCCTAGCTGGAGGATGACAGATGGCTTACTGGAGGAGGTGGCATTAAGTTAGACTTTAAAAGACAGGTATGAGCTCAACAGGCAAAAAGATAGAGGGAGGATCTTTTAAAGATAGGGAGCAACCTCATTTAAGACAGAGAACTGTGAGCGTTCAATGAACGTCCATGGGACAGACGTAGCTCAGAAGCTGGAGTGTAGATTACAGGGAGGGAAGTAGTGTACAGCAGACTAGTTTATAATTTCTTCTAATTATCTCATGGGTCTATGTCCTGACTCCTAAGTACAGTATTACAAGAGCAACAGAAATTTAGATACAGTTAGAAAGGCCTTGAATGACAAGCAAAAGAGTCTGAACTTTTTTTTTAGTAATAAATAAGGAGTTTGTAAAGATTTTTGAGCAGAGGAATGGGATGATTATATTTATATATGAGGAAAAATATTCTCTCTGGCATCAAGAAAGATTGTAGGTAGGAAGATATGTTACAAAAATCCAGGATGCTTCTTGAATGGCTGCAAGTGTGTCTGAGATTAGAAAAATGCATGAGCGAGCTAGTTCCAGAGATTCCAGGTAGCCAGACAACAAATCGGTCCTAGGTTGACCTAGTAGATCAAGTATGTTACAAATAAGATAAGAGTGTAACAGGGTAGTGACAATGGGAAAGTTTAGTGGAAAGTACTCTAGTTTACTTGCCGAAAGACCAGGGTCTTCCACTTCATAACCTCTGTGACCACTGGCAATTCACCTTACCTTTCTGGGACTTAGTCCCTTCATCTATAAAATGAAAAAGTTGTACCATATAGTAAGATACCTTCTAGTTTTAAATCTGTGAAGATCCTAAATGTCCCTCCAGGACAAGTTCTCTATCTTTTGCTTCTTTTGTCTTCTCCACAAAGTCTAGCATAGCACTAGTAATGCAGTGATTATTCCAAAAAGTCTTTGTAGTTAGCTTAATTGAATTGAATTGAATGCTTGATGCATTGTAGAGAATACTCAGAAGCTGATGAAACTAATCCAGAGTATACTATAACACACTACATCCCCTTGGAATTAACCTTAGTCCAAGTGATTTCATTGCTGAGTTGAGAGAAAAGGCATAGTTTGTGAATAATTGCACTTATGGAGAAAAAAGGGGTCAAGGTATCTGAGAAATCCCTAGGAAATACTAAAGTCAAAGGTAAGTTCACAGGTGACCAAGGGATAAGAGAGATAAGGGAATAGGAGAGGAAGCTCTGCATATTTAGAGTCCATTCTATCACTTTACAGGTAAGAGAAATTCAGAAAGAATTTTGTGGGAAAAAAGGGAAATTAAAAATAATAGAGCAGAAAGAATGGACAATGTGTTAACATAAACATATAATGACAATTAATGGACAAAGTTCTGATGGGAATGTAGAAGGAGCAAATAAAATAATATTATCATACTTTGCATCAAAATTAATTTGAATGTAAATAGTCGCTAAGCAAGTCTTGTTATATTGATGTTCAATATTTAGCAAAAAAAGTTACAAATTACAGTGGAACAGAGAGACTCAAACTGAAGGAATTGTGAAGATACTATTGTGTGACATTTCAATGTATGTATGACCTTATACAGTACCATTGTCCAAGAGAAAGGAATATGGGGCTTGGAGTCCAAAGACTTGAATTCTACTTCTAATATTTGTTACTGGTTAGCTATTAGAGCTTTTGTGTAATTCACTTAGTCTCTTTAGAGTTATCTCTTAGGAACTTTAGGTGTTATCTGTGTATTCAGTTGAATGATCTTACTTTTAAGGTAAATGGAACCCTTGATAATGCCCATGCTTGTATTTTTGGGGGGTACCTTGTCATGCATCTTGGTCATAAAGGGAAAAGAAATCTAAATCTTTTACAGTAAGATAGATAGAGTACCAAAAATCCCACCATGACAACAGGATGCTTCTTGAATAGCTACAAGTGTATCTGAGATTAGAAAAATGGATGAGTGGGCTAGATCCAGAGATTCTGGGTAGTCAGCCACCAAATTGGTCCTAGGTTGACCTAGTAGATCAAAATGTCATCACTATCTCAAGTCAAAAATCTAGCTGGATGTGACTAGCCTAGAGAGAAACATGATAAATCTAGATAGGTCCTGAGGACTGTAGCTAGAGTAACTTAAGAAGTTTAGGGCTACCAGGTGTATTTCTCTTATTCATACTTTTAGTTACTTTATCTTGGTTATTATTTCTGAAATTGTATGTTCTATTTTACATTGTAAGTAACCTTGGGAAAAATAATCTTATAATCTGGACCAGATGAAGACAAGGAGGTAGAAACAAAATAGGGAAGTGAATTGTGGGAATGGATGTCAAGAGCTGACAGCAAAAGAAGGCTGATGTGGGTTACTTAGATGGGGCAGATCTTTAAACTCAGGGAAGTGGTCAGGAAAAGGGACCAGAAGCTCCAGGAGGCTCAAAGCCTTGGTAGAGATCAGGAATCAAGGAAAGTTTAGGAAAGAGTGAAAGATGATGGTTCTGGGACTGAAGGCAAGATCTCTTGCATAGGTTTCCAGTCAAGGAACTTGTGGCTTTAGAAGTTGACCATGTGTAAGCTGATGTAAATCGTTTCTGTAATCTCTCTGGATGGGAGTTTCCAGATCTGCCATGTGGTGCCTGTGTGGTCTTGGGTAAATCAATAAACCTCTCTGGGTCTTGGTTTCTCTTCTGTAAAGTGTGTGTGTGTGTGTGTGTGTGTGTGTGTGTGTGTGTGTGTGTGAAAGAGAGAGAGAGAGAAACTAGATAGATGCTAAGATCTTTTTCAGCTATACGTTTATAATCCTATGATTCTCTCCTGTTAACTGTAGAAAAAATAATCCCTACTCTACCTACCTCACAGAAGTTTTGTGAGGGATAAATTAGCAGATAAAACAGAGAGACAGAGACAAAGAGACAGATAGTGAGAAACAGAGACAGAAATATAAGAGACAGAGATACAGAAAAGAATCAGAGAGAGAGAGAAAGAGATAGAGGGAGACAGAGTCAGAAAGAGAAAGATGAAGGGGAGAGGCAGGGGAGGTGCAAAGGGCAGGTGCACATGTTGGGAAGAAGTTAATACAGTCACCTCAGGAGAGGAGGAAGATGAGTAAATTGCTACACCTATCATAAGAATTGAAACAAAATGAGAGAATGGGGCAAGGAGAAAGAAGATGATGCTTATATCAATGATAGAACATGCTCTATAGAACCTGATGGAGAAAGGAAAGCCAGGCTGAAAACTGTGTGAGTTTGGAATACCTGTGCTCAGATGTTTTCCCCCTTAACATGGGTCAGGCCATGAAGAGCAAACAGATCTGGATGGGAACTAGGGAAGCAGTAAAGGGGGAAAGGCTCAAGAGCTGAGGCACAATAAGGGAAAGGAGGAACAAAAAAACAAAACAATGAAAACAGAGCATGAAAGGCAAAAAGAAGACAGTCCTGTGATCTGTCTGTTCTTTTCTGTAATGTAACAAGGAGAAGACCACAAGGGAAAGGAAGATAATTTAATCTAGTAGTTTGTGTGTGAGGTGAGAATTGGGCAAGTGCCATGGGATCAGGGAAAGAGGGAGAAGAGGAGAAAATAGAATTCAAAGGAAATCTATAAAGACTAAATAAAAGCATACAAACAGTATAAAGCACAACCTAAAATATGAACCTATAATATCATTTCATTAATTATATATAATTCAACAGAGAAAATGTTGAAGGCTAGAGAGAAAGTCGTTGAGGCTTTGAGAGAAGAGGGAGTGGGTTTAATTGTAGTACTGAATATGAATAAGAAAACATATCACAATGAGACAGAGTTTGAGAACTCTAGGGAAGAATGTATGATACAATACAAAGAACACTGGCAGTAGACCCAGAGGAAATTGACTCAAGGTGCACTGCTCATGCTCACTCCATGTGTGAGTAAATCCCTTGGGCAAATCACTTCATCTTCGACAGCCTCTTTTTTCCGTATCTGTAAAATGAGAAAGTTGGACTAGATAGCTTCCCAGGTCCCTTCACCCTCTAGATATATGAGTTTCTGAAAGCAGAGACTTCAGTTTGGAGGGATAGTGGTGGTCCATTAGTGGGTAATGATAAATATTTAAAAATATCAATATAACATTTTTTAAAATGCATGGAAGAAAACAAAAAGAAAGTGAAGAAGGTGATAGGTCTAGCCACTCCTTTCCTCTTTTTGGCAGATAATTCCCACTCCTTAACCACTACCCTTAACTCGATCCCACCACAAGGTCTTTTTTTTCCTTTTCACATACATGGGGAGAGTGAGGAAAGAATGAATGAAGAAACATGACCCAACAACCTGGCCTTTCCCAGGTAAAGAACATTAGTGTTTTGAGAGAGCAAAGAAAAAAATAGACCTCTTTTTGCTCTGTCTTTTGGGAACTTTATCAGAAATATTTCCATCCAGAAGAACTTTTGGATTAGGATTGAAGCCTTGGTCATTTTTCTGTATTTCTCTATGTTGTTTAGTAATTTTGGTTGTGTCTGACTCTGTGAGACCATTTGGGGTCTTTTAGGCAGAGCTACTACAGTGCTTTGCCACTTTCTTCTTCAGATCATTTTATAAATGAGGAACTGAGGCAAAGGGGGATAAGTAACCTGCTCAGGGTCACAAGGCTAAAGTGTCTGAGGGCAGATTTGAACTCACAAAAAGGAGTCTTCCCAGCTCCAGACTCACCACTCTACCCACTGTGCTACATATCTCTTTATGACAATACCAAAATACTGTTGCAAGTCTTACACATAGCTGGAAAGCAATTAAGATGGATCTTTATGTCAAATAGATGTGCCTTGATTTTATTTAAAATAGTCAGAAAATATCTTTAAGTAACAGAAAACTCTCTGATGTAAGCTATCCTTTCAGATGAAAAGGAAGAGGCAAAGGGAGAAAAATTCTCCAGAAATTAGTCTCTCCCATGCTCATGTCACAGCTGTCCCATTTTCCACAGAAAATGAAGTCACTAGCTGCTCTGGTGGGAACCCAGCATACACATCACTCATTTCATCCATGTCTGGCACCTCTTTCAACTCCTCTTTGCCTTTCCAGTGAGGCTGCTGAATGGGGCTTCTGAAGTTCCTAGGTTAAAATCTTCATCTTCTCCCCTGAGTGTTGCTCCTACAAAAGCACCTAAACCTCTTTCTAAGACGTAAGAAGACAATGCTATAGACCTCAAACTACATCTTCCAGGAACCCCTTCAGTTAGGCTCCAAATGCTTCTCCACGTGGACAGAGAGGTGTGTCTCAACATAACCATAAATTTTGTTCAAAAATGGAAAAGTTTAAATTTGTGATTTGTGCTCCACCCTGTCTCCCCCACCCCCAATTCCCTGTAATAAGTGATAAAGGGGATGTTTTAAGGATACATTGTCCATTCTGTGCACACAAAGATGTGGCAGATCTTTAAACTCAGGGAAGTGATAAGAAAAAGGGACCTGGGAGTTATTTCACCTATCTCAGGAAATACTGATGGGTCAGAAGTAACCAAAAAGTGACCTATGAAGTCGAATATTCAAAATCAGTCTATTTAGATATAGAATTATTTAGATACACATGCTGATAGCCTGGAATACATACATACATACATACACACATACACACACATATATATAATATATGTGTGTGTGTGTGTGTGAAAGGGGAGTGGGTCTTTAGAGTTGACAGGATTTATGTACACAAGTGAATAGAATTTGTGACCTGTCTTTTTGACCAGGCCCTAGAAAACAGCTGGAATTAATTTCTCAAAAGCCAAAAATGTTGGCAGAAGTATTTAAGGGATGAGCAAATTCCTTTTAGGAAAGGAAATTAAAAAATATGATAAGAGACATGATCAAAGGAAGGTTAGTCCTACTTTCCTTTCAAGATGTTGGAGAGTTGTGAGACATGTTAAAAATATGATAAAGAAAGCTCTCAAGGGAGGGAGTAAAGCCAAAGGCTTCAGGGAAAAAAAATAGATGTTTTCTGCTGGATAGAATTTAATACAGAGCATAGATTAAAAAAAAGGTGAAGAGATTAATTAGAGTACAAATGAGAAAAATTTGTGTAGACTGTCAAAGAAAGCTGGTCAAGCAAAGAAAAAAGGCATATTTAAAGATATCTAATGTGAAAGAAAAAGGAGAAGGGGGATGATGTGTTTGTTTAAGAGATAAAAATGAGCAGATTAAGATGGCATCAAAGGAGAAACTCACATAATGGAATTCTTTGTGCCACGATTTTAAGATCAAGAAAAGGCACAAAGAGAATGTTGAGGATGATTTAAGTGCTAAGGCATCAGTAGAAGGATGAAGGAGAAAGTGACTTAACGGCTAGTATCCCGGCTCAGAAATTGAGGAGCCTGTTCAAGTGGAAGATATGAAGAGCCCCCAAAGCCCTCCTTTGAGCTGTTTATGTCTTTTGTGGGCACACTGCCTATAAAAGCCTTTGGCTATTGTCTTCAGTGACCATCATAACAAGATAGAGACAGTTCTCAATGATACTGAGAGGCATCCTGGCTTCATGGGGAGAGGATGGGCATTGGAGTAGGAAGACCTATATTTAGCACCTATCTCTGATATACATAAAGTATGTAAATATAGTATGACAAGCTGCTTAAACTCTGTGCCCATTAGCCGTGCTCTGCCATGATTGGCCATTAACCTAGGAGCCTTTAAATATCCAAGCTTAGAGTCAGTCGACACAGTTTGGAGAAGCCCTGGCTCAAAGTATTACCTTTGCATTTAAACCAAAAGGAAGCAAGGTGAGGTGAAGGAGAAGCCTCTCTTCCTATACCTAATTGGTCGTGTTGTCTAACACTTGCCTAGTGCGGACATTGCATGTAGCAGTAAGCAAAGGGACACACTCTCCAGACAGATACAAATACAGAGATATAGCATTTAAGGAGCTTCAAGGAGGGGGACTTATTGAAGCAGAGAAGAGAAGTGATAATCGACCGGAGAGAGCCAGCAGAGACGCTTGGAAGTTGATCTATAGAGAAGACTAGAGGAGGAGAAATAGGTCATCAAGACCCAATAATGTAAGAAGTTTGTTTCCTTGGCCAAATGTTACATGTGTCCCTCAACACCACTGTACTCTTACGTTTCTGCCCACCCTTCCTATGAATGCTTAGGGTATTTGGGGGAAAGTACACTCTAGGTTTGTAGGAAAATATTTTGTAGTGACTGTTCTTCCCCTGCCATTTAAGTAAATGCCATTGCTTTGAACTAATTGTGTCCACCATCTGACTATTAGAAGGTAGCATGCTGTTGGGGGCTTATGGACTTTACTGTTAGGAGCAGGTACAAATGGGGTACCTCCTTGTAACCTGAAAGTAACAGCCACCCTTTAGGGATCCACCCTGTGAGTATGAGAGCATATTCGCAGAAGTAGTTTAGGAATGGTGTTATATTCGTTATGTCAGTTTGCTGCAATCAGATATTTATTTCAGCCAAGGCGATATTTTAAATGGTCCTATTGGCAGACAATCTGAAGAGAACTCAAAATTCTTCCACTACAGGAACAATGACAAGGCCTGATAAGTAGTGAATCATGACATAGTTTAATGTTTCTGGGTATCAACTTTGAGAAGAAAAATAAGGCAACAATTGGGGAGCAGGAAACAATAAAAACTGGAGAGCCAATTTCAAATTTCACTTGCTCATGCTTAAAAGAAGTCATGGTAAGGAAATATTCCTAGTGAAGAAAAAAGTAAAAAGCAAAAAAAAAGATAATTTCTGAAAATGGCATTTAATAATACGGCAGAGTGAAAGTTAAGGAACAAAGAATCATTAAAAGGGAAACCAAAAAAGATTTTAGCATTACAGAATATTAGACTTGGAATCGACCTTAAAGCTCAACCATTCCAACCCTCCCCCCACCTCATTATACAAAACAGGAAACTAAGGCCCTTAAAGAAGTTGTAACTATGCAAGGATTCATACCTACTAAGTACCAGGACTAGGATTCCAGCCCAGGTCTCCCTACTAGCTGGTAATAATGAAATTAGCGATATCTAAGGATTTTCTTTTTGCCTTTTTTTTAGAAGGCAATTGGTGTTAAGTGACTTGCCCAAGGTCACACAGCCAAGGTTTGTGTGTATGTGTGTGTGTGTGTTTGTGTTTGTGTGTTTGTGTGTTAGTTGTCTGAAGCTGCATTTGAACTCAGGTCCTCATGACTCCAGGGTTGGTGCTCTATATGCTGTGCCACCTACCGACCCCCTATTTAAGGATTTTTAATGGCATCCAGAAGAAAAGTAAAGCAAGCAGTCCAGTAAAACAAAGTAGAAACTGCTAACGTTACTAAACACTAGTTACTTTTCTCAAGTCTTTGGAGAATGTAGGAAATAGAAGTAAAACCAAATCATATATTAGATAACAAAGTAAAACTTCTGGGTAAGAGAAAAAGCACCTGCCCAAGAGAATGACTATGGTCTCAGAAATCAAAAGGTTTTTGTAGCCATGATAACAGGGGAAAAGAGCAGACAAGCTGCAGTTACTAAGACAAAATTTATCAGTTTATATTAAAAAGGGAAAAAACCAGAAAAACAAAGAAGTACAGTCTTATGGATAAATACATGCTGATAAAGCAGAAAAGTGAAAAACTGTAATTGTATAAAAGTCAGGAAAAGAACTGGCCAGAAGGGTAAAACATTATAGGGAAGAGAAAAATGTTAGATTATTAAATTTGCAAGAAACTGATATGCTATATAGCCTCAGACATTTTGATGACTTTGAGGTAAGAGAAGAACTTGAAATATGTAAATGTATATGATATTTTATAATCAAAACCTGTGGGAACCAAATGAAATAATGGATGTAATACTGCTTTGGAGAGAATAGAGTGATATGAAAATATAAGAAGGTAGTAGTTTTATATTATCCCTATTATATGCCTTTTTCTTTTCAATTTTTCTTTTCTGCTTTCTCTCCCTCATCTCTTTTTTAAAATTTTCTTTTCTCCCTATCCTTTCCCAATTATTCCCAGATGCTCCAAGGATGATCTTTGACACTGCTTTACCTGGTTTAGGGAACTCTGTGATAACCAAGTTACTGACCCTAGCAGGAGTTCCCATGCCCAAAAAAAGGAGAAAGATCTTGTTTGTACCTATTGTTAACACTATCGTTTATGAGCTTCCACCAATGTTTCCCTGTAACAGTCAGCCCAATGGCTGATGGAAAAGGCCCATATTCTCTTTTTCTTTAACTCTTCTTGGCTTCTGGTGAGATTGAGGGGAGGTTTTGAAGCCTGAATGCTAATGCTCTACCTGCTTGATCAAGTGACCTGAGGAGCTGTGAAAAAAAAAATGCATTATCACTAAGAAAAAAAAAGGCAAGGCTATTTCTAGGACTTGTTAGGTCTGGGGTCAGGCACATTTGTGTTCTTCCTACAGTAACCTTTTATTCTCACCCCAGTATTTTGTACAAATGAAGTCAGATCAAAATGATTAAAGTGACCACAGAGAGGAAAATAGGTCACAAAGGGGCATGTTAAGGAATATTTAT
This sequence comes from Pseudocheirus occidentalis, assembly GCA_028646575.1. Lineage (NCBI taxonomy): Eukaryota > Metazoa > Chordata > Mammalia > Diprotodontia > Pseudocheiridae > Pseudocheirus > Pseudocheirus occidentalis. The sequence goes on along the minus strand of CM053596.1, from coordinate 223,734,113 downwards.
GAAAGGGAGAGGAAGACTTCTGATCTTGGCAATGATAAGGAAGAAGGTTGATTATGGAAATGGATGAACCTAAAGTCTGCTTTTTTTTTTTTTTTAGCATCAGAATCACATTATTTGCCTCTTGGTGCTTTGTCTTCTTCCCTGGAATATCAGTATGAAAGGGCAGAAATGCTACTGTACTTAGAATTAGGAGACTTAGTTTCTGGCCCTGTCTGCTGAAGAAGCAAGTTGGGCTACTTGTTCCCTAGGACATATTTTAGACATTCAAGGATTCTTGGTGAGTATTTACTGAGCATCTACAATGTGTCTAACCAGATGCTAAATGCAAAGGAGAAATCCTCCTTGCCTCAAAACTTTCTTATACTGGTTGAGGGGACCACCTCTTTTGGGGTTCCCCAGTTTATAGCCTTTATTGCTCCTTAGCCCCTCATTCATACCCATTTGTCTCATTTGGTGCCACGTTTTACTGTTTTTATGTTCACATCTCTCATATGAATTTCTTTCTTTCTACTACTCACCCTACTACATCCTTATCAGCTGAACAGCCCTTATCAGCTCTTATTCAGTTTTATAATTGTTCTACCTAATGCAATGACCTTGCATCAAATTTCTCCACACTGTAATCCACCCTCCATTCACCTGCCAAAGTGATTTTCCTAAAACATAGGTCTGACTGTCACCTTCTTACTCAATAAACTCTAATGGCTCCCTATTACCTTCAGGATTAAATATATGAAATTTTCCATTTAGCTTTTAGAACTCTTCACCGCCTGGCCCATTCCTACCCTTCTAGTCTTACACTTTACTCCTTTCCTTGAATACAATGATCTAGCTGTGTTGGCTTACTTGCTGTCCCTCATACAGGACACTCCACCACCCAATTCTTTGCCTTTGCACTAGTTGTCTCTCATGATAGAGTGCTTTTCATTTTCACTTATGCCTCTTAGGGTTTCTGGCTTCCTTCAAGAACAAGCTTAAATCTGCAGGAGGCCTTTCTTTGTTTCCCCTCTCTCCACCTCCATTTTGCCTTCCCTTTAAGATTACTTTTCTCCTTCTTCCTTCCTTCCTTCCTTCCTTCCTTCCTTCCTTCCTTCCTTCCTTCCTTCCTTCCTTCCTTCCTTCCTTCCTTCCTTCCTCCCTTCCCCCCTCTCTCTTTCTCTTTATATATAATATAGTATATAGTTATTTGCATGTCATCTCCTCTACTATACTGTGAGGTCCTTGAGTGTAGTGACAGTGCCTTTCTTTATATCCCTTGTACATAGCAAAGTGTTTGGCACATAGCAATTACTTAATAAATACTTATTGACTGACTAAATGAATTAATGAGAGAAGGTATCATGATCTTTGCCCTCAGGGAGCTTATAGTCTTCTTAGAGAGATAAAGACAACATATAAAACAGAACTATAAAGTTCTAAAATTCGTGTCATTGAGTAGAAATACTATAGGACATCAGAAAAGGGGACAGTCATATGAGTTGGAGCAAACTGTGGGGGCCACAGCTTACTTCTCTTCAAATGTTCTCCTCTGGAAGAACCACCACACAGAAGTCAAAACACCTAGATCCTCAACAAATACTTGTTGATTCATAACACGATAGGATGGCAGAGCTGTAATGGACCTCAGTCGTAGTCTAAGCCTATTCTTTCATTTTAGAGAGATGGAATTAGAAGATGAAAATTCATTAACTTCTGAAACTTGGAGCCTGAGTCTTCAGGAGATTCTTCAGAGATAATCTGGATTGAGGAAAAGAGCACAGGACAAACCTAGCACAGATGAAAAGAAAACAGCCACAGAAGAGCAGCAGATGCAGAAAGACAGGAAAATAAATGACTAAAGTAAGAAACAGAAGAGTGATAGAAAGGGAGAGTAGCTATGAATATTGAAGAGAAAGTTCAATTATGATAGATGGTTACTGAAGATAGGGTAACTGACCTCTTAGAATTTTAAACTGCTTTTACTTTCAGTTCAATTCAATTAAGTTAGTATTTACTGACTCCCTACTATTAAACTCTTAGCCCCAGTATAGGTACTCTGGGAATGCTAAATTGAAAACATGATAGTCTACCTCAAGTTGCTAATACCTCATTGCAAGACAGATATAGGTTCAAAAAGTATGTTACAGGGGATGAAAAAATTCTACCGTAAATATATAATAAATCAAGGAATCTAAGGTTGGAAGAGATGGTAGATCATTTATAGAAGATGACATCGTCATTTTCTCTCAAAGGTCTTGTCACTTCCCCATCACCAACTATCTTTACCTTATTGGCCAAAATTAAGTTTGGGCTGCACTTCCCTCTTCCTGGTTTATGTCGTGAATGCTATTAGTTGTGACCCAAACAATAAATGTAATGTGATAAGGGTCAAAGAAAGAAGAGCTCTGTACAGCATTCTCAGGTCTAACTTTCCATCAGTCACTTCCTCTTCTCTGTCCTTTGTTAGTTCTGTTCTCTCATCATGTTGTTTCCATTAATATTTTACTGTAAAATGTCTCTCCAGATTCTGCATTACCTTTCCATTTTTTTCTCATCTAGGGTGCTTTCATCTTTTTGATCCAGTGCTCAAAGACCTACATCAGAATTTGACTGAATATAGTATTTTCTCTAGGAAGTCTTCCTTGATTAGCCACAATCACTAATGTAATCATTACCCTATGTTCTGCTGGAATGAGTCCTAGACTAAGAGTCAAGAGACCAGAATTTTAGGACTGGCTCTGCTATGTACTAGCTATGCGATTTTGGTAAAAATAACAACAACAACAACAACAACAACAACAATAAAAAACCCCAAACAAACAAACAAACAAAAAACACATTTAAATTCTAAGGACCTCAGTTTCTTCACCTAAAAAATCTGAATGGTAATTTTGGCTCTGCCTAGCTCATAGAACCAAATGAAATAATGGAGAAAAAGGTGCTTTGAAAAGTACAAAGTACTATATATGTCAAAAGGATCTAAAGGATTCAAATATTATTAATCCACAGCTGTGTTCTTGAGTCATCTCCTATGTGTATATTGTATATTCTATCTCCTTGCTACCCAGCTAAACTTCAAATCCCTTGAGGGTAACAATCGCCTCTTTCTTTTATATCTGGCCATTGTTCCTAGAGACCCACAGATACTCTCATTTTATTAAATGACACCTGGGAGGCCCTATGAGACAGTAATGGTCTTGACAGCACAACGTTCTTTTCCTCCCCTTCTTTACATAGCTTCTTTTATAATCCTCCTCTCCAACTTTCTTAAGGATAGAATATGTGCTTTGGTCTTAATTTTTTCCCTCATTCCTGCTTCTTCAAATTCTTTCATGTTCTTTCCTCAAAGGAAAGAATGAGCCACTCTTTAGCACTAAATTTGGAATCAGAGGATCTTGGTTCCAGTCCAAGCTGTTGTGATTCACAACCTGTGTGACCTGCAGCAAGACACTTAACCTCTCAAAGGGTCTTAGTTTCCTCATCTATAAAATGAAGGAGTTGTTCATAGTCTGTCATTTCAATATCTTCCTTTTCTCTGCATCATCCATATACTGTCAGAGGCTAATCACTAACCAAGTCAGCTAAAGAAAGGAAGGGATAGCCAAACCCAGCCACTGGCCCTACTTGCGGATATGCCCTTTATGTTTATATCTTATGAATCACAATAATAAAAATTTCATGCTGGATAGGCTTCAGGCTGTATCCAGCTCAATATTATGTTTCTTACTAGAGAACCCGGCCATTAGGTGGTTCAGTAGATAGAGTGCCAGGCCTGGAACTGGGCCTTATCTTCTTGCATTCAAATCTGGCCTCAGGCACTTAACAGACATGTGACTCTGGGCAAGTCACTTAACCTTATTTGCTTCAGTTTCCTCATCTGTAAAATGATCTGGAGAAGGACATGGCAAATCACTCCAGTATTTTTGCCAAGAAAACCCCAAATGAGGTCTCATGAAGACTCAAACAAACAAGAGCACCTTTGGGTAGTTTCTATCCAGATGAAAGGAATCAAAGTTTCAGTTTTTACTTAACCCTCCTCTACAATTTTTATTTTTTTTAGTCAAAGGTGCCCTGGGCTGAAAGAAAATTCTTTCATATTCATTATCTCCAATTCAGTGATTAGTAAGAGCCTGTACTGTTATTCCCATTTTGCAGATGGGGAAAGTAGGATAGAGAAGACCATCAAGATTTATTGACTGGTCAAATAGCCTGGATAATTACTCACAAATGTAGGACTGGTCAGAGCTTTTACTCCAACCAAGTGAACTTGTCTCCCCCTACCTCTCTCCCTAACTATTCCCCACTCATTCCTTCTTCTGAGCCTCACACAATCCCTTCCTCATTCTTCTCCATCAAAGCTTGCCATTTTCTGATTTTCTGTTTTGGCTATATACCACCTTCTAGGTTGGCCTCTACCTCTCCTACGAAACCTTTATAGATTAATTCTTTACTTGATTCTAATCAACCTAATTCCTTCAGCTTTAAGTTTTAGAATTAAGGTAGGAATAGGGGAGGGACATTATGGGGAGGAATTTTACCTCAACCATCAGACCACAGGTTTCCTAAGAGTACTGGTTAAGTCCTCCCTCCCAGATTGCAAGAGATGTCTTCCTGAATAGACTATGTGATTCCCCAAGGTCGAAACTGTGTTTCTCCCAGCAGACTGGTCCTTTCTCTTGAGTAAAGACAATGTCTCTCCCATTTGATATGAACCCAACGTTGAATTTGAGGAAATACAGGTGTAGGGCCTGGGTAAGAAGGAGAGTCTTCTTGGATATTTCTACATCTATTTAATAGAGCCTTTTAGCTCCCTGGAGCTGCTACTTCACAGAAGATATGAGTGGACTTCCTCAGGAAGTAGGGGGAGGGGGCAGAGAGTCAGATATTTCCCCATGCCTCCCAAACTAGTTCCACAGCAGTAAGTATCTTTTTACCCCAGGTATACCACCCTTAGTTACATCTCTACCATGTCCATTGCTTAAGATGTTCATGTACATAATGTCATCAAGAGAAGACCTAATGGAAATGGGTAACATGGCCTCCAATGAGTAGGGGCCAAGGTTGGGGGTAGGTAAGGAGTAGGGGCAAATGAAAGGGGGTAGAAAGTGTATAGATTCTGGGGCCTGAATATAATGTAGGGTAGTTCAGTCTAAGCTACCACTCTATTTTAATAAAGAAGAAAAAAAGGTCATGATTGTGGGTATTTACAGATGTAGAAAATTATGTATATGGCAACACACAAATGTAGCTTATCAGCAGCAGCATCTCCCTTGAGGAATAGAGAGACAGAAAGGGAGAAATATATAGATAGGGAGAATCAGGGAGGGTCAGGGAGGGTCAAGGGGAGAGAGAGAGAGAGAGAGAGAGAGACAGAGACAGAGACAGACAAACAGGGAAAGTCAGAGACAGAGAAAGAGAGACACGTAGACAAATAAAGTGACAGAAAAATAGCGACAGAGAAGAAAAGAGAAGTGGAGACAGAGACACACAGAGAGAGAGAGCAAGCCTTCTTTTTATTGTTCAGCTAAATCTAGGATGTATATTACAAGACCAGTAGTGAGATTTGAGCTTCCCTATGAGACATGATCTCTCTCCTACATGTCCTTTGTGCAGAATACTTAATTTTTGTATGGATACTTTAAAATTTTCAAAGCACCTTCTCCACAACAGTTCCTTGGAGTATGTAGTAGTAGTAGTGTTACATTTCAGTATAATTTAGTATTATAATTTTAGTATTTTTTTTAGTATAATTATCTCCGTTTTATAGATGGAAACCAGGGCCAAGGGAAGATATAACTTCTAAGTGGTAGAGTTGTATGAACCTAATTTTCTTAACTCTAAACAGGTAGAGAATAAATTATAAAGAGAATGCCTAAAAACAAACACAAGGTAGTTAAATACAAGATGGCAGTGGGACATTTGACACTAGAAGTTAGAGAGATCAAGCAAAGCTTCATTTGAAGGTGGTGCTTGAGCTTGTTGTTATTCATCCTTCATTTTTGTTTTTTATTTTTTAATTTTAATTTTTTAAATTTTTTTGATTTTTGGAGAGGGGAAGGCAGCAAATTGGGGTTAAGTGACTTCCCCAAGGTCACATGGCTAGTAAGTGTTAAGTGTCTGAGGTCAGATTTGAACTCAGGTCCTCCTGACTCCAGGGCCCGTGCACCACCTAGCCGTCCCATCCTTAATTTTTGAAGAGGACTAAGGACCTCACAGGTGATGTCTTGACTTGTGCCTGAATTAGATTTAACTGAAGCAAAGTTGCACAGTTGTCAGTCTCACTGTCTCTTCCTGAGTTATCAAAGTCTTAAAGTAAATGAGGGATTTTATGAGCCAGAGATGATAAGTGTAAGCATTCTAGGCAGGGGTATGGCCAGTTCAAAACAATGGAGAAGAAAGATGGAGTGATGGGCATGAAAAACAGAAAGGTCAAGTTAGATGGAATATATTTCAGAGTCAAAATATAGTCTTCCTTTTAAGACCTGTAAGGGTATTTGGGATAGGATAGGGAGGCATTTGTGCTTGTATGTGTTTCATGAAGAGAAAGAGTCACTTACAAGATTGGTCAATGCAGAGCCAAAGAAATGAATCTTCACCTTAACCACAGGTCTTTGTTATAAGTTGATGTTGGGGCCAGAAAATGATGCTTGGGCACTGCATTCAATACAAAGTACACACCTGACCACATCCACCCCTACTCAATAAACTTCAGTGGCTTCTTATTACCTCTAAGATCAGCTATAAAATACACTCTTTGTCTTTTAAAAAATGAGTATTCTCTTTTTCCAATGACATGTAAGAACAATTTTAACATTTTTTTAAAATTTTGAGTTCCAAATTTTCTCTCCCACCATTCTCATTGAGAAAGCAAACAATCTGACATATGTTATACACTTGTAGTCTTGCAAAACACATTGCTATATAAGTCATGCTGTAAAAGAAAAGACAAAAAACCCCAAGAAAAATAAAGTGAAGGCATCTTCAATCTGCATTCAGCCTCCATCAGTTCTTTCCCTGGAAGATGGACAACATCTTTCATCTTAAGTCCTTCCTTTCTTGGGTCCTTGTTTTCTGAGACTAGCTAAGTTATTCACAGTGGATCATCATACAATATTGCTATTACTGTATACAAGGTTCTCCTGGTTTTGTTCATTTCACTTTGCATCAGTTCATGTAAGTCTTTCCAGGCTTTTTTTTTTCTGGGAGCATTCTGCTTGTCATCTCTTAATAGCACAAAAGTATTACATCACAATCACATAAAACTACTTTTTTAGCCATTCCCCAAAGGATGGATATCACAGTTTCCATTTTTTTGCCACCATTATTGCTTGACACATAAGGGCTTAATAAATACTTGTTGAGGAAGCAGTAAGATGGCAGATTGGGGGTAGCCACCTATCTAATTCTCCTAACATTCCCTCCAAAAAACTTTAAAATAATACCTCAAATAAAATTTTGGAGTGAAAGAACCAACAAACTCTTAGGGTTAAATATTTTTCCAGCCTGAGAAAACTTAAGAGGTTGGCAGGGGAAGTCTCATACACCAGGATAGAAGTCTTTCTGGAGCCTACACACATGGAAGGGTAAGAGCAGCTGCTGCAACAGCTTTGGGAGCTCTCAGCTCAGAGACGGTAAGGAGTTGGACAATTGGTCAGAAAGAAATGGGGGCTCTCTGCTGCCACTAGGTACAGCTAGCACTCATTTGGCAATTCTGTTGCCCATACACAGTTCTGGGATATGTTCTAGGGTAGAGAGGAGTACTGGTGGTCAGTCACAAAGGAGTTAGGGCCCTGGTTACAGTTCCAATGCAAAGAGGAGCTCAAACCTGTACATCTTCCTTGGTAATGACCAAAGCATAGACCAGGACAGCAATGACCATACCTCTCAGGATCACACCACCTTGGAAGTACCAAGAACTTGCAGACCCTCAGAACTAGAAAATAGCAGCATGAAAAGCCTAAAGCTTGGAATAGTGTCTCCCCATACCAAGGTGAACAGAGTTCAACTTAAAGATAAAGTTCAAAGTCAAGAAAATGTATGGGGAAAGTGAGTCTACAACAACAAAAAGAATTTGACCATAAAAAGTTGTCAGGGAAGACCAAGACATAAACTCAGAAGATGGCAGCAATGTTAAAACAGCCACCAGTCTCAAAGTAAAATGCTAATTGGACCCCAACCCAAAAAGAATTCCTGGGAGATGTAAAAAAAAAAAAGAATTTAGAATGGCAGAAGAAAAAATTGGAAAAAGAAAGTAGAGGGATCACTAGGTAGCATAGTGGATAGAGCAATCAGCCCTGGAGTCAAGAGGACCTGAGTTCAAATCTGGTTTCAGATAACTACTAGTTATGTGAATGCTGGACAAATCACTTAACCCTGATTGCCTCAAAAACAAGTGATGCAATAAAATTATGAAAAGAGATTTAACAGCTTGATAAAGGAAGCACAAAAAAATACTGAAGAAAATATAACCTTAAAAAGTAGAACTGGTCAAATGGAAAAAGAGGTACAAAATCTTGGTGAAGAAAACAATCCCGCCTCTCCAAATTGAATTGGACAAGTGAGAACTAATGACTCTGTGAGACATCAAGAAATAATAAAACAAAGTCAAAAGAATAAAAAAAAGAAGAAAATGTGAAAACCAAATGACCTGGAAAATTGATTGAGGAGATATGATTTAAGAATTACTGAACTACTTAAAAGCCATGGTAAAAGAAAGTGTAGGGCAGCTAGCTGGCACAGTGAATAGAGCACCAGCCCTGGAGTCAGGAGGGCCTAAGCTCAAATCCTGCCTCAGACAGTTAACACTTACTAGTCAGGTGACCTTGGACAAGTCACTTAACCCTGACTGCCCTTCCAAAGAGAAAAAAAAAAGAGTGTAGACAGCATTTTTCAAAAAATTATGATGGAAAACTAACCCAATATCTTAGATCCCAAGGGTAAAATAGAAATTGAAAGAATCTACCAATCACTTCCTAAAAGAGATCCCAAAATGAAAACTCCCAGGAATATTATAGCCAGATTTGAGACTTCCTAGGTCAAAGAGAAAATATTTAAAGCAGCTAGAAAGAAACAATTCAAATATTATGCAGTCACAGTCAGGATCACACCAGATTTAGCAGTTTCCATGTTAAAGGAGCAGAGGATTTGGAATATGATATTCCTAAAGGCAAAGGAGCTAGGATTATACCCAAGAGTCACCTATACAGAGAAGCTGAGTACAATCCTTCAGGGTAAAAAAATGGATATTTAGTGACATAGAGAACCTGAAAACATTCTTGATGAAAGACCAGAGGTAAATAGAAAATTTGATATTCAAATACTATCCTGATTACCCTGAATAACACAATGATCCAAGACAATTCCAAGGGACTCATGATGAAAAAAATGCTACCTACTTCCAGAGAGAGAACTGATGACCTCTGAGTGAAAATTGAAGAATAATTTTCTTGCTTTTTTTTCTTGCTTATTTTTGGAAATATGGCTAATATGGAAATGTTTTCAATGACTTCTCATGTATAATTGGTATCATATTGCTTGCCTTCTCAGTGAGTGGGGGAAGGAGTGGGAAGGAGGTAAAGAATTTGAAATTCAAAATTTAAAAAGAAAAGAATGCTATAAATAAATAATAAAAAAATACTTTTTGACTGATCATTATCTCAGAGAAAGTTCATGATTGTCTTCTAAGAGGGAATCTGATAGTTTCATCGTAGTTTTCATTTATCTAAATGTGGAGTTTGGTCTGAGTTTAAAACCTGACTCAACTATATGCTGTTGGTGTGACCCTGGGTAAATCACTTAAACTCTCTAAGCCTTAATTCCTTCCTTTATAAAGAGGACGCTGAAATCTGACTTTTGCGGGGCCTTCCGGATTTAAATTCTACAATCCTCTTTGAATGAGCTGTGATAACAACTTGTTGGCAGTGGCTGGATTGGTTGACTAATCTGTCAAAGGATTCTCTGGCCAAACCTCATGGGTGGAATTTATTGGCTAGAACAGTTAAAAAACGGGCCATTTGTGGAGTTCAAAGACTAAGAATAGTTACTACTGTGAACTGATCAGGAAGACTTGTGGGAGGTGGGAATGGGAGGGGGGTGTGTGGTGTTAGGATTTAATCTAGTTCTTAAAAGCTAGGTAGGGATTGGGTAATTAGAAAGTGAATTATTTCAGGGAAGAGTAACAAGGTCTAAGACATGGATTTGGAAATGAATACCTAAATTTGGCTACCTGTTTAGGGCAGACAGCGCACTGTGGGAGATGTTATTGGATAAATAGCATTAATATTACTGGATAATATATAGTTTTATGAGATAGGGGTTAGACTTTGGAAAGCCATGAATGCTAGGATAAGGGTACTATGTGGTAGGCAGTTAGAGTACATTATAGTTTTTTGAGAATTTACTCAAAAAAAATTTACACCAGAACAAATTGATATGCAAATGGTTACTAGACACCTTTGAAAGGACTTTGGTGCTTTTTGCAATAGTGCCATAAGAATCCTTGACATTCAATATGGTTCAACAAATATTTATTAAGTAACAATCATGAGCAATGGTACTCCTTGCCAAGCGCAAGTCTAAGAGCTAACAAGTTATAACAATTAAGTGAACATATGCAGTCAGTTAAAAAAATATGATTGATCTTTTGTTTTTACATTTCAGTGATTTTCAAATAGAGCTCCCTGAAATGACCCCACCTTGTAACAAATAAATGTAGTTAAGAAAAACAACAAAAGCCCTATATTTGACAATGCACGCAACACTCTTCTTCCATGGTCCTTAACCTTTCTAGTGGAAGAAGAGAAATATTTTAAAATTATTTGTTCCCTGCCCTAGAAATTGGTCATTACAATAAAAGTTCAGCCCCTAGGCCATTTTCCCAGTTACTTATAAGGTGTAGAAGTGAGCACTGTTTGAAACTCCTTCTACCATCACAATAAATGCCACTTTACAATGGGGGGGGGCAGGGAGGCTGTTAAGTCAGCAGAATCAGGTTCAAGTTGACCTGAAAGTTTCCTTTCTCATCTAATATTCTATGATCTCTGATACTTATCTAGAAAGTATCATGAAAACCTTTCCCTATTTACTTCCAAGGAATAAATCCAGAATGTTTAGAGTTCTTCAGAGGAAAAAAAAAAAGTTGTGTATAAGCTAACACTTTCACTGCATCCCTAATGCACACATACAACCTCTTGGTGACAGTTTCCTGCAGACACACAGCTCCCTTGTTTTGGCTGAAATTTGCTGTCAGCAACAATCTAGCTATCTTGGCCAAATTACTGTGGGCTCCTCGCTCCAAATATCTTTGAAGCAGCACCCCCTCCCCTTCCCATTCCAGTGAATTTTGCAAGTACCCAGAAACTAGTTGCCCAACCCTGGTAAACCATGGGGACACTTAGGCTTCTCAACATCATGAATGGCCTCCAACATCTGACATATTTCTGGGGGATTAAGCAATGACAAAAATCTTTTCTTTGTTGTGCTTGACATAACCCTCTTTGCTCCTGTCAAAGACAGGGATATATAAAAATGCCATACCTGGCCTCTTACTGACTAAACTTCAATACCTCTTTGATTCAGCTGCTGGGGACTCAAGGTGACTGAACATGAGTCACTTGAAAAAAATAACTTCTGGAATCTGGGCCCAGTCCTAGCTTTGTGAACACAGCTGGATCAAGAAGGCTGTGGAAACCCTCACTGGTTCTATGGATTTCAAACTTCTGCTTTGCTTCCCGCCCTCCCCCCTAACCCTCCTTCCCTGTTCAGTAATGCAAATCAAGACAGGATATAGAAACATCCTGCCTGAATTAGCAGGGGGAATGACAGGCAGTCAGTTTTCCTGCAAAATGCATCCCAACATCATATAAATCAAATGTGAGGTTTAATAGGATGCAAGCCTGGCCTGTAAAATTCAGTTCTCTGGCCATTAAATGTGTGTGATCTACTCTCATCTTCAGAATCAGAGCTCCTGTTCCAATCTTAAAGAACTACTTCCAAAGAAAAATAAAATTCACAAACTTAAACACACACACACACACACACACACACACACACACACCCTCTCTCTCTCTAATAGTTCTGGCCAAGGAGTATCTTCCTGTCTTGGCTTGACACAGGGAATTAGCATCTCACATACAAGTATTTCCTCTGTATTCTATCAACAACTACTTGTATTTGAATAATAAGAAGTATCATGCATTTTTTTCTGTTCCCTCCTCCCTAGCCCCATTCCCACCATAAAAACTGCCCACATCTCCCTTGCCACACATGGTAGGGCCAGACCTTATGGAAAACTTGTAAGTCTCACAACAACACAAATGTTCTTTAGTTATAAAAAGTGGTTCTCTCTGACACCCACACATTAAAGAATATTAGTCCCAAGTTCTCGTCCTTAGGTGCTTGGCTTTTCCCCTCTAACTACTGGTGCCATTTGAAATATGGGTGACTGGGTGACTGTAACAATTGAACCAAGTCAAAATTGAGAAGGCCCTGAAAGGGGGAGGGAAGAAGGGGTATTGAAAAAAAAAGTTAGTTTGTAATTTCAAAAGATGGGTGGCGTGGGTGGGGAAGAGCTCACAGAGGCTTCTGCGTGTCCTCACAATGAATCTTTTCACATACGGCTTCCTGTTAGCAAACCATGTGCTAACTCAAAACTAAAAAGAGAAAGAAAACAGACACCAGCGGGCTCACAGAAAACCCCAACTAGTCAAGGGTATCACCCTCACTGTTGCTTCTTTTGCCCATTCATAATACCTTGTTGGGCTATTGGAGTTTGTTTTGAAAACTGCTCAGCAGTCCTACTTTCAGGAGAGCTCTCTTGACAGCTTGGGGAAAAAAAGTTCTCAGCAAGTTCAGTTCAGTTATTAAATACTTGGACTCTCCCTCCAACTGTCTGCATTTTTATTATTTTATGAAAACAAAGTAGTTCTTGCCCAAGATCTCTCTCTCTTATGCTCTCCCTCCCGCTTTTTTCCTCCTTCCTTCTTAAACATCAGGGGCAAGGGTGGGGAGGTGGAGACAGATAACAGTATCATACTTTTAAATATGGACAGTTTTCAGCTTCAGTATCAAGTTACACATAGCCAGCTTGTGGCTCATGCCCAGATCGAGCCAGGCAGCTTCTAGGAAAAGCACTATTGGTGCATTAAGACTTCAACTGTTCCACTAATCCCCCCCAACCATGTTTTGTTTTAATTCCCCCAGAGGAAGGAAAAATGTCCCAACAAATGAAGAAACAACACAAAATAAGAAGTGTGTCTGTTTCCTTTCCTTTCCCATAATTAACTCAGCTCTTAGACTGAAAAGGGGAAAAGAGAAGAATATTGTTCTGAAAGGTATCCCTCTTTAATGAGTTGATACCAAACTCTCAAACTCTCTCCCTCCTAAGGCTCTCCTTACTCCTCCAAGAGTAAAGAAAGATAAGAAACTGGCTTTATAGCCAGTTTTCTCTCCTTGGCTTTCAGGTCAGTTTCCTTGCGGAACTGGGGAGCCTGAGAATACCCCCCTTTTCTCCCCCCATTCAGTTCTAACTGTTTCCAGGCAGTTCAGGACAAACATGCAGTACAAACAGGTACTCACCGTCATTGACTGTTGTAACTGTTGTGCTGTTTGGGTTACTCATAACTGTCAGACTCCAGAGCGCCCTGGGCCACTGGTCTCTGCTGGCTCAGGGGAGGCTGGGGAGATTGAGCAGAACAGCTGGAAGGATCAGAAAAAGGCAGGAGTCTCCTGGAGAAGTCTCCTCTTGTTCTTGTCTGGTTCCTGACCCTTCGACAACTGGGAAAGGAAACAGCACATGTGTCATTCTCTTTACAGCTCACATGCTGAGGGGAGGGGCTCAAATTTGGAGATAGGCAGGGTTGTTAGGGTTTTTTTTGTTGTTGTTTTCCTTTTCTCTTCAACGTTAACTGACCGGGTTTCTACCCCACTTTTTTTTTCTTTTTAATGAATATACATTCACTCTGGAACACACATGCCCACTTGCATATTTCTCTCTCTCTCTCTCTCTCTCTTTCTCTCTCTCTCTATTTCTCTCTCTCTCTCTCTTTCTCTCTCTCTCTCTCCCCCTCAGACACACACACACACACACACACACACACACACACATGACACTTGCACTGTCCCAGGAAGGAGTTAACTCTTTCCAACTTACTTTTCATATGGTCCATAGGAAATATTAGACTAGAGATTATTTTCTCCATAACAGTGGTCACACTCTCTGATATGGTATGCTATTAAAGAGAGAGGTTGGGACCTTTATGAGAAAAAGCTCTGGTTTGGGCAATCAAAGATACCTCTTCCTTCTTCCTGGTCTCAGGACTTTGTGACCTTGGTAAAGCCCTAGACCTCTTTATATGTTTTTAGTTGTCTAATTTGTGAAGTGGAACTATAAGTTCTTGTGTATACAAATATACAGTAAAACTTCACTTACTGAAAGTTACTTATCCAGCAAGTAGACCTATAAAAAAAAAGTTAAGAACTAGATAGGAAGTTATAAGTACTTCTGAACAACCTAAATAGATTTCACAAGATCTGTATCTCAGGTCCTCACTCAATGTCTCCTTTTACTTTAGCCTAGGGTATGCTAGTAAATGTTTAACAATCAGCTCTCAAATACACACACACCACATACTTTAAGTTTAATCTGCATTAGTGACATTTTCCCCCTGTTTTCTTAAGTTTAGAGTCAAGAACTTCACAGAAGAAATTCCCTTAATAAAAGGTTTTGTTCTGTAACATTTGGACTCAATCAAAAGGCTGAACGCAAGGACCTAGAGGGCCACCTGTGGGCTCAAGGCCGCAGGTTCCCCACTCCTGGTCTAGGCAATCAAAACAATAAATCAGGCCCTGATTTGTAGCATTTCTCAAGCCTCATTGGAGCGGATTCCAGAACATCCTTACTTTAGCACCATCTTTAATAGACTTCGTTATTAGGTTTCCTAGCACAGTGACTTCCAAACTTTTAAAATTATGTAGCACTATAAAAAAAGCATATTTACCCTCAGTATGTATATTTCTATATATCCATCTGTCTATCTTATACATGTATAACTGTATTAATACTTATATACATTGTAGGACTGACGCAAAATAGAAGTTATAAAGGATGGAATAAAGACAAAAGACCTTGATATTAGAAGCAAGAGGTAGTCCCTGGAGTTTATTGAAGAGGGGAGCAAGACGGTCAGATCTGTACTTTAATAAAATCACTGACAGCTGTGTGGAGGACGAATTGAATAGGCGAGAGACGTGTTTTAGGCAGGGAGACTATTATCATATATGAGCATGAGGTAACAAGATCCTGGACTGGGGTGATTGCTGTGTGTGGTATAAGAGAATGAAGAGCCAAAGATGCTACCAAAGTTATGGACATAGATGACTAGAAAGATGGGGTATCCTTGATAGTAATAGCAAAGTTTGGAAGAGGAGTATTTATTTTTTTGGAGGGGAGGGAAGATAACGTAATGTGATGCAGATCTAAATCCACCTGTGTTTCATGTTTGTACATCCTGTGCGCCTCATACTGTTCTACCCCAAATGAAAAATGAAAAGAGGTGGTGCTATTCTTCTACCCAGTCATGGCCCCAGAATGCGGAGCCTGCGTTCTGAGGTGGGCCTGCTATAGCTGTCAGCTGATCTAGGGGCAGGGGTCATTAGACATATGTGTGCTGGAATAGGTGAAAGGTTTCCCAACAGCACCTGTGCAGCTGCTTTTGTAGGTGCCTGGGTGTAAATTATAATTGCACCAAGGTGCCAACAGTGGCTCAGAAAGTGGGAGTGGGTGGGTAGTAATGTTGGGAGCTTCTACTGTGAAAAGAAGGTACAGGTGTTGGAAGATAAGGATAGGAGTGCGAGTTTTGGAGACAAGATCCACAATGGGTTACTGTGGGGGGAAAGGACGTTAGGAATCTTCTCAAATATTACTTGGTTCTCCATACATCTCTTGGGAGCAGGACATATCCTTAACTGATAAAAAATAACTCTTTGGAAGAGGATAGAGAATTGCTAGAGATTGGCCTACTGATGGTAAAAAGAAAAGACAGCTGATGGTCTCTTAGTAAGAGATGAGCAAAATAGTATCAAAAGCAAGACATAAAATTTAAGAAGTACCGTATGCTAGGATTAGTTAAGGTAAGGCAGAAGTCATTGACTATATGGTCCTCAGATGAGCAACTTTAAAAATTTCCTTTATTCATGTATATCTCTACATTTCCTGGTAAATTTTTGGTCATGACTTTAGGCAGATCAAATGATTTTTAAATTATTTTTTAAATTATTTCTACTTGATCTGTTTCCTAGGTCAATTGTTTTTGCTATAAGATGGTTTACACTTCTATTTTTTTCCAGTTTTTAAAAATATTTAATGTTGTCTCATAGAATCATTGACTACTATTTGGTACATTCTAATTTTCAAGGAGTCTCTTGCTTGGGGAAGAATTTATAAATCTCTTCTTCCAAGACGTTCATTTTCTTTTCAATTCTGTTTTTCGTAGCTTTCATTTTTTTCCCCAATTTTTCTCCCAGCACTCTCATTTATTTTCCTGTTTTCTCCTCTAGTGCTCTCATTTCAATTACAAAGTTATTCATTAGCTATTAATTTTTTTTTTGCTTTATGTCTTTTAGGAGTTTTAGTTGAATATGTGCCCCACATGTGTTTTACTTTGAAGTTTTGCTTATAGGTATTTAGGAGTCATTCTCTTTTTTTAGAAAAAATTATTGACTTGTTTGTTTACTTTTAGGTTACAAGATTCAGTTCCAGAGTCACTTCAGTTTCAGATTTTTCTCCCCTTCCTCCCCACCCCCCACCACTGCCATGTTGGCATACAATCATGTATAGGATCTGAAACT
>CM053596.1:223701311-223716789 GCA_028646575.1 Pseudocheirus occidentalis | reverse complement strand
CAGACTTTTCTTGGTCTGGGAGGGATTTAGAGGAGCCACTAAACTTTATTACTCCATCTTTGCTTCTGGCAGTATGGGTGTATAAGTTTAAACATCCAGATTGGCCCCACAGAACCTGTTGCCCCTGCTATGGGCCCCAAGGTTTTTTCCTACCTGGTTCGATGGTCCTCTGTCTTCTGGTGAGATGGCTGGAAACCTCTCAGGCTGGGTGAGTCTGCTGGATGCCTGGCTGGAGCTTTTTCTCTCGGTTCGTTCTTCTCTGCTCTCTGCTCCATGCTGGCGAGGCTTCCTTGTGCTCAGCGTTCTTCTTACCCCAACCTAAGTAGGCACTTTCCTGGGCTGAGAATCTGCCTCGCTCAGTCTCTCTGTGGGTTCTGTCGCTCTTGAATTCATTTAGACTCACTTTTTAGCCTTTAGCACTAGAACGGCTCTGGCTGTGGCTGCAGCTTCTCCCCACCACCCTGGGGCCAGGCCGTGGTTTTCCACTGGGCTGTCCTTGGCTCCAGACTTGTTGCAATGGGTCCCTCCTGTTGAAATGCCTTCAGTGGGAGATGTGTTTTCTGTAGTTTTGTGGATTTTGGGGCCCTAAAATTTGTTATTTTATGTTTATTTAAGGTGGCTGTGCAGGAGCTGCTGATCCTTGCCACTTCTACGCCCCATCTTGGCTCCTCCCCCCAAGTCATTTTCTTCTTGGATTTATGTCTCAAGTATCCTTTTTCATCATAATATCTCTCTATGGTGAAATTATTATTTTCTTTTTTAGTTTATTTTCTTATTCTTTTAGCCTTACTTCCTGATTTTGCACTTTATGTTAGAGTTGAGATCTCTTCACTTCTGTAAAGAATGACTAGAGTTAACAATTAACTCATTTTCACAGGTTTGTAATAGCACTTTCAACTTTCTGTATACTTTTTATTTATTTCCTTTTTTAAAATCACCTGAAGAGCCAAATCAATTTCCTTCATGTTCATAGCTTAGCTTCCACCCTCTTTCCCTTAGGATTTTCAGTTTTAATCCTGGGCACAAGATAGGGAGAAATTCCAAGTCACAGCCTAGTATTTCTATCCCCTTGTTCTGGGTCTCACAAGATCCTAAAGACTGGGGAATAAGCCCTTGGCGTGGTCTTTTAGGGGTAGAATACTGTAAAATTTGCGGTAAGTTCTTTCTTTGGCCAAAATTTGAGATCTGTTTGGATTTTTATATATTGTAGACTAATCTTAATTTTAAAATAATAATAATCTTAGTTTAATAATCAGAAGTACCAAATTGAGGCCAAAATAGGTTATAAGCTGAATCTCTTGCATTTTGAACCAAATTTTACATAATCCAATAGCTCCCACTACTAGGTTGTCAGTCACTCATGAGCTATAGTTATTTGTGACACATATTGCACTCTTCTTCAATTTTAGTGAACACTTACCTATTCCCTCAAAGGGACTTCCCAGGAAACACATCCCCCAACAATGTGGGGATTTACCTTAGTTCAAAAGAATTTGAAACCAAGGGGAGGAGTCTGACCTCCAGGCAGTCTTCCATGAAGAAGCCCCTTGGTAAGGGTTTGAGTGTGTTTTTCAGAAAACTGGTCAAAGCAGTCTAAGTCTGTCAACCTGGCTCACTTTACCAAAGATTGTGATGGATGAAATCTGAAATAACTGAGGAATGAAAGTGGGAGCTTCTGAGCATATCAATTTATTAAGCAATGCAAATTGGGACCTAGCTTTTTAAGTTTGGCACAGGACCTGAAATACAGGAAAAGAAAGATTTTTATATATTAAAAGCAAATAATTAATAGAGCATAAACCAGGATGCAAGTTTGATTTCTACTTGGAGGAAAGATTAGAGACTTTCCAAGCTAGAAGGAGGATATATGAATTTTGGGAATTGGGAGGATGGAAAGTGAGCATGCTGATTTTCTCGAATGTGAAATTAAGTGTTGCTCAATTCCTACAATTAGTAAGCAGGTGGGATTTACAGGAAAAGAAAATTTAAGTCTCAAAATGGAGTCAGTTTTACAAGTTGGAGTCAGTTTGGTTCACACAATTCTCTCAATTGCTTGGTCCTGATTTGTATCCTCATAGGTCCTGCTGCTGATTTTTTTGGGTGATACTGAGTGTCATTTTATTTTAAACCAGAGATGGAAAATCTATGGCCTCAAGGCCTCATGTGACCCTCTAGGTCCCAGAGAGTCTAGAAAATTCACAAGACCAAAACTCGATTGGGAAATCCAAGAATAAAAATCACCAAGCATCTTTTTTGAATCTAGACTTCACAGAACAAATCCCCTTAATAGAAGGATCTGTTCTGTAAAACTTGGACTCAGTCAAAAGACCACACCCGAGGACCTAGAAGGCCACATGTGACTTTGAGGCCGCAGATTCCCTATCCCGTTCTAATCTCTCAGATACAATTCATTCTGGGGACCTTCAAACTTTCAGTGTACCTCTTGTGATCTGTTCCAAGGAAATCTGAGCAATGCTCTCCTAGCCTGAGTTCTCTAAGTTTCTGATCTCAGTCTGGGTCTGATTAAAACAACTGGGGCTTGCCCCCTAGTTGCTATTTCAACCTACTGGACTCCACCTGTTTTTCAGCTCTAAAGCTTTGCAGATTCAGTGACAGAACCATAGGTTTCCATTTTGTTTGGGCTTCCAAGCCATGCCTTCTCTATTGCTGGCTCATTTGGGAACTTTCCTTAGCTCCCAGGTCCTCATGAAATTGTCCTGGAATGACCTCTCATACCTGCAGTCTGTCCCACCCTAGAACACCCATTGCTGCTTCTCCCACTGCTAAGTTACTCCTGGAGCCTCCATTTTGGGGAAGAACCCAGGCCAGCCTACATTCATTCTCCTCCTGGCTCTAGTGCTGAATTTCTAGATGTCAAAACCATGCTGGATACTTTCCTTCCTCTTTCTAGCTCCTTTGTGTCTGTTGTCTTCCCCTGTTAGAATGAAAGCTTCTTGAGGGAAGTGGCTGTATTTGTATCTCTAAGGCTTATCATAATGCCTGAAACACAGTAAGAGCTTAATTAATGCTTGTTCTCTTCCTCCCTCTCTCCCTCATTCCTTCTTCCCTCCTTAGGCTGGAATGCCCAATGCCAGATGCCGCTGCTCCCAGCTCAACATTGCCCCTCCCCCAAGCATCCCTAGTGTCCAAAGACTTCTTTGTCTATCCCCCTATGTTGACCTGGGGTAGAAACAAACGATTCTTGGTGATTTTTATTCTTGGATTTCTCAATTGAGTTTTGGTCTTGTAAATTTTCTAAACGAGAGCCCAGCTGTACTAATCTCTTCGACTGTGCCATTTTGGGTAGTATTTCTCAAATTGTTACTAAATGTTTGCTATGTGAAAGGCCTGTGATGTAGTGGGAACTACTCTGGGCTTGGGGGGGAGGGGATGAAGATGGAGCATTTACGCGGCGCTTACTATGAACCAGGTACCATGCTAAGAGTTTTACAAAAATGATCCCATGTGATCCATTGCAGGATAGGTGTAATCATCCCCATTTTACAGGTGAGAAAACTGAGGCAAATAGGAGTTACATGATTTACCAAGGGCTGTACACATAGTAAGTTTCTGAGGCCAAATTTGAACTCACATCTTTTGGACTCCAGGCACAGTGCTCTATCTGCCGTACCACCTGCCTGCCTTAAAGAGCAGAGTTCCAATCCTGAACTTAGCAGTATGACTCTGGGCAAGTCCCTTAACCTTTCTAAGCCTCTGTCTTGATGTTGGAGAAACAAGCATGATAATATTTGCACTTCTAAATCCAAAGGGTAGTTGTGTGGAAAACAATGTATAAGGTCTGGTATGGGTACAGAGAAAGGGAAATTCTTTCAGGTGACTACAGACAGCTAAGTCTGTGTGCATAGACTGTCAGGGGAAGTCTTGGAAGGCAAAGCTGAAGAAGTAGGTTAAATGTGTTAAACAGTTAAACTTTATCTGGAAAACTCAGTTATGTGAGAAAGACACTATTGCCTTCAGTCTGCCCCAGCTGTGATCTCTGTGACTCTGTGTGAAAGGAAATGCCTTTTTATGGTTTCTCTCTTCCTCTTTTTGTGGCTTAAATGTGGGACAAGTGAGCTGGACTTTGTGACTTCAGGAACCAGAATGCAAGAAGTAAAAAAAACAACAATGTTCTGTTGTGAACTTTTGGAAGGAACCAACCTGCCTCTGTAGTCAGAGGCTGTGTAGATGGTTAGCACAAGTAAGGGGAAAGAAAGGAGAACATTACAAGAATCAGGATTAAACTCCTCTTTGAGGATTCCACTATGCTCTCAGGAACCTAGGCTCCCATCCTCCCTTGGTATCATTCTGTACTACTCCTCACCTCACATATTCATTCTGTCACCAACTCTCGCCATTTCTATCTTTACAATATCTTTTCTATTCACCCCTTTCTCTGCATCCACACAGCTGCCCCTGTGGTGCAGACCCTCAGCTTCTCATTTGGATTATTTTAATAGCCTTCTAATTGTTCTCCCTTTTAAAAGTCTCTCCCTGCTCTTAATGTGCAGGTCTGACCAGGTTACTACCACCCTTCCCTGTCTCAATAAATTGCAATGGCTCCCTAGTACTTCTAGCATTAACTATGAAATGCTCTGTTTAAAGCCCTTCAGAACCTGTCCTTTTCTCTGCTGTTCAGTCTTCTTATACTTAACTCCTCAGGACTTTAAGACTGCCCTTCTTGCTGTTCCTTAAAAATATCCCTGATCTCCCAATTTTGTGCATTTTCACTGGCTATATCTCATTCTTGGAATTTTCTTCCTTATCACCTCTGTCTTTTGGATTCCCTGTCTTCTCTTAAGAGTCGTCTAATTTTCCCTTCTATAAGAATTCTTTCCTGGTCCTCCTTAATGCCAGTGACTTCTTTGCCATTTCATTTCAAACTATAAGCTCTTTGGAGCAGGGACTGTCTTTCTCCTTTCTTTGAATCCACAGACTTTTGCACAGTACCTGGCATACAGTAGGTACTTAATAAATGCTTGTTGACTGACTGCTTCTTAAGGAAAGATTAGATAAAACAACCAGGGAATCAGCCATGAGGCAGCTGGCTCTGTCAAATGTATCTTTATTACCCTCAACCTACTTACTAAAATACCCCCATCCCCACAAAGGATGTCAGGTTGTGGTTAGTTGTTGTTATAGTTGTTTCTGGTTAAACCTGGAGTAAATGCTCTAAGAAATGTTTAAGTAAAAGGTCACTTGAATTTGGGGGATGGTGGTGGGATAGAATTAGGGGGAATATAAGTGACACATAAACTGGTCTCTAAAGAGAGCCCTTTAAACAGGCAGAGGTGAGGAGTGATTCTGGCATAAGAATATGGCATATGAGAATGCACAGAAGAGACAGAGGACAAGGAACATTTAAAAGTCTATATTGTTTGGAATATAGAATTCATTCAGAGGAGGAGTAGAAATTAAGACTAGAAAGGTAGATTTTGTTCAAAGGTAGATAGTCAGTCTTTCACATCTGGTTCGATGAAAACAAACTTGAGGAAGGCAAAGTTTAACTTCATTTCTGCACTTAGTAATCTCTCTTAATTGTACCTTCCTCCAAATCCCCCACTATTAGATCAATCCACCCTCACCCTGCCCTCTGGTGGTCCAAACACCACCATAATGCTGACAGATTTTTCCTTTTGCTCTAAACTTATCCATCTCTCCCTTCAGGGTCTGCTTTTCTCTTGAGGAGAATAGGTTCATTATCAGATTAAATGATGAACTAATTCCTGCCAATGTGTTATAGCTCCCAAGTTATAAGATGCCTTTTTTTTAATCCTTCAGTGTTTAACAACCAGAGATTTCAATCAATCAATAAACATTTATTAAGAACCTTGGGATACAAAAAGAGGCAAAAAGACAGTCCCTGCCTTCGAGGAGCTTGCAGTTTAATGGGAGATACATCATGCAAACAAGATAAAAAATAATGTATATATAGAATAAATAGGAAATAATAGAGGGAAAACACAAGAATTAGGAGTTGGGGAAGGCTTCCAGTAAAAGATGGGATTTTGGTGGAGACTTAATGAAAGCCAGGAAGGTCAATAGTCAATTCAGAGGAGGAAAAGCATTGTAGGCATGGCAGACAGCCAGAGAGAATGCCTGGAGCTGAGAGCTGGTTTGTCTTATTCATGGAAAAGCCAGGAGGTTGGTGTCACTGGAACAAAGAATATGCATCAGGGAGTAAAGTGTAAGAAGACTGGAAAGTTAGAAGGGGACTAAGTTATGAAAGATTTTGAATACCAAACAGAGAATCTTGTGTTTGATCCTGGAGACAATAAAAAGCCACTGGGGTTTGTTGAGTATGGAGGTGATATGATCAGACCTGTGTATTAGGAAAAACATTTTAGTGACTAAATGGAGGATGGATTGGAGTTGGGAGAGATGCAAGGCAGGCAGACTATTGTATGATGAGGTGATAAAGCACTAGAATGGTTCTAGTGTCAGAGGAGAGAAGAGACAATATTAGAGAGATGTTGTGAAGGTAAAATTGACAGCCCTTTGCAACAGATAGAAGGGGTGAGAAATAATGAGAAATTCAGAATGACTCCTAGGTTGTGGGACTGTAGGAGAATAGTATTGCCCTCAACAATATTAGGGAAATTTGGAGATGGGGAGGGTTTAGGGGGAAAAATAATGAGATCTATTTTAGTGTATTGAGTTTAAAATGTCTAACGGATATCCAGCTTGAGATGTCTAAAAGGCAGTTGGAGGTAGAAGATTGGAGCTCAGCACAGATACTGGGTCAGGAAAGGTAGATTTGAGAATCCTTGGCATAGAGATAAATCCATGGGACCTGATGAGATCATGAAGTAAAGTAGCATAGAAGGAGAAGAAGAGAGGGCCCAGGACAGAACCTTGAGGGATATCTATGGTTAGATGATGATGATGGTGATCTGGAGGAAGATCTAGCAAGGAAGGCAGAGATGAAGTTGCCAAATAGGTAGAAGGAAAACTAGGAGAAAATGGTGTTCCAAATACCTAGAGGGAAGAGAGCCTCAAGAGAGAGAATGTGATCAACAATGCCAAACTCTGCAGAGATGGCAAGGGGAATAAGGATTGAGAAAAGGCCACTGGATTTGGCAACTAAGAGATAATTAATAACTTTGGAGAGAGCATTTTTGGTGAAATGATAAGATGGGAAGCTAGATTGTAAGGAGTTAAGAAGAGAATGAAAGGAGAAAGTGTGAACTTTTCAAGGAGTTTAACTACAAAGGGTAGAAAAGATATGGGATGATAGCTAGTGGGAACAGAACATTCAAGTGAGAGTCAGGTAGGTGGCACAGTGAATAAAGCACTGGCCCTGGATTCAGGAGGGCCTGAGTTCAAATCTGGCCTCAGACACTTAACACTTACTAGCTCTGTGACCCTGGGCAAGTCACTTAACCCCAATTGCCCTGCCTTCCCCCCTCCAAAAAACTAAAACAAACAGAAAGAAGAAGAATTAGGTGAGGGGTTGGTTCAAGATGGGGGACATGGGCATGTTTTAGGCAGTAGGAAATGAGACAGCATTCGAGGACAGATTGAAAACAAGTGAACGAATGGGGATGACCAAGGGAGCAATCTGTTGGAGGAGACAGGAATGGGATACCTTGAACAAGTAGAGGGTGTCAGGCTTGATAAGGCTACTTCATCATGTGACAGAGGGGTGAAGGAGGAGATAACGGCAGAAGGCAACTGAGTGACGGGAAGAGGGGAGAGGAGACATTTCCTGTAAAATATGGGGCAAGGTTTTCAGCTGAGAGAGAAGAGGGAAGAATCATGGGAGCTTTGAGGAGTGAAAAAGTTTTAAAGAGTCACTGTGGTGGGTTGGATAGTAAATTGCAAAGGGAGGTGGAGTAGAATTGCCTAGTAGCAGTGAGGGCCCATTTGAGGTTATGTGATATGAATTTGTTAGTGGACCCAGTCAGAATGGTTGTGCAATTTTGTTCATCTTTGGAATGGTGGGAGTGATCCAAGGCTGAGGCTTGGCTGGGGGTAATTGGTGGTATGATAAGGGGACCAGGTATTCAAGAAAGGAGGACAATGTAGTTGGATTTATTCACCAAAGAGTCAAGATGGAGAAAAGAGGAGAGAGTGGCTAGTGCAGGGGAGATTGCCTGGGAGATAACTGAGGAATCAAGGGATAAGACGATATGATGCAGAAAAAGACTAGGAACACATAAGAGAAAGAAGAGGGAAAGAAGAAAAACCAATAGATTAAGGTTGGATAAGTTTCAGAATTCTTCTTTTTTTTTTTTTTTGCTTTTTGGAGGGGAGGAGGTAGGGCAATTGGGGTTAAGTGACTGTGACTTGCCCAAGGTCACACAGCTAGTTTTTGTATTAAGTGTCTGAGGCCATGTTTGAACTCAGATCCTCCTAACTCCAGGGCTGGTGATCTATGCACCATGCCACCTAGCTACCTCATAATTTCAGAATTCTTGAAAATGAAGGTGGTACATTTATGGGAAAATAAGATCATCTTTGTGTGTGGCTGAGTTGAGGTGGAAGAGCAATTCATGGGAAGTGAGTAGGTTGAGGAATTGAGTGGTTAAGGTATTTAAGGGAGAATCAATATGTATGTTGAAGTTTCTTAGTATGAAGACAGGAGATGGGAGATGGGAGAAATTATTAGCCAGGGGTTGAACTGATTAAAGAAGGAAGGGATGGGGGTGGGAGGCTGCCATGATTTTGTTTGTGTAGTAGATATGAATAGCATGAACCTCAAAGAAAGAGAGCAGTGAAGGAAGGGAGAGAATCTGGAACTGACAATAGAGAGCAAGTGAGAGACCAATGAACCAAGGAGAATGAGTGAAGGTACAGTCAGTACTAGAAGGGGTAGCCAAGGAGGCTGTGTTATCTAGAAGAAGCCATATTTCGGGAAGAATTAGTAGATGGAAGGAGTGGGAGAGGAATAGATTTAAGAAGCAAAGTTGGTTGCCTCAGAGTAGGCATTCTAGATGGCAAGATAGAAGGGCTGGAGTTAGGATGAAATTTTGATATGTGAGAGTTTACAAGGGTTAGAATGAGGAATTAGGAGATGGGGCTGGGTAATGGGGTTTGGATAATGATCTACAGGAGTTCAGAATCTGGGATGTGGGGTATGTGAAAGGTAAGGGCAAATATGAGAATGTTCATTATTGAGTGGAGGGCTCTGCTCCTCTATCCACAAGGGTAGGAATAGCACAGAATGGAAGGCCTAAGTCAAAGGGAGGGTTGTTCTCTGCACTGAAGATTCTTCAAATCTCTATTGGGAGATTGGGCTGGTGGCAGGAGATGGAAAATGCTTTGTGCTGGCATAGAGGGTAGTTGTTGCTTTGGGACATATTGCAGAGACCTGGCCCCTAGCAGCTTTTCCTCAGGGGACATGCTGTGCCTATGGTCTGAGGTCTTCTTGCTTGCAGAGACTGCTATGAGGTGGCAGAAGGAAGTGGTAGACTCCTGTACAGAGGAAGCCACCTGGTTTGTCCCCTAGCAGCCTTTTCTCAGGGGACAGGATGTGCTCAGCAGGAGATGAAAGGCTAAGGCTGCAGTACCTCCTCTACTAATGCCAACCATGATTCCTTTCTGCCTTTGTTGGCAGTCTTCATAAGGTGCGATGGATGGAATAAATTTATATCTTTTTGGCTAATCTTCTGGTGATGAATGCTGCTGACCTTGGTAACTAGATTTGTCCATGGAAGTTACACAGAAGCTCTACCTCAGGGCCCACATTTACACCCTTTCCAGATGGATAGGATTGGCCAGAGCTTGCATGACTCATTGACAGTCTTCAAGAACCCACGGTCAATACCATGCTAAGATGAGGAATACGAGAGTAGGACTTAAAAACATACATGATATCATGTAATATGAATGATATGCTACAATATAATGTAATAGGCCATAACATTAAAAATAACTAGCCTTGGTTAGTAAAGCTCTTTACATATATTATCTCATTTAATCCTCACAACACCCTTGGCAGGTAGGTGTTATTATTATCACCATCTTACAGATGAGGAAATTGAGAGAGGTGGAGGGTAAATGACACTCCCAGGGCTGCAGAGCCAGTAAATGTCCAAGGCTGAATTTGAACTTGAGTCTTCTTGGCTGCAGACCCAGATTTCTCTCACCATCTTGACTGTTCTCTTTGGGACATACTCTAGTCCTTCTATATCTTTCCTACACTATGGGTGCACTGAACTAAATATACTTTTCCACATGAGGCTTGACCAGGGAAGAATACAGTGGAACTGTTACGTTCCTTGTTTTGGTCACTGTTATACTTTATACATCTTAACAGAGAAATGGTTTTCTCTTCATCCATGCCATGTCACAAGATTGACTTGTACTGAACTGTAAAGTCCAGTATCCCTCCCCCTACATTTTCCCCATGACCCCACCCCCATCATGCATTGAAAACTGTTATTAAGCCATTCCTCTTTCATTCTGCATTTGTGAAGCTAATTTTTGAAACCATGAAGAAATTTACTTTTATCCCTATTAAATGAATCTTGTTTGGTTTTGCCCATTGGTTTAACATGTTTTAATCCTAATCCTGTCATTCAGTGTGTTAGCAATCCCTTTAAACTACAGGTGATCTGGAAATTTGGTAAGAACGGGGTCTGTGCTTTCGTTCAAGTCATTGATAAAAATACTGCATCTATAGGTCAAGTTCTAATGATTGCAGAACTCCATTAGAGACCCACTTTATAATGAACTTTACTCTATGAATGACGATTCTTTGGGTTCAATCTTTCTATTAGTTCTGAGCCACTTAACTGCTATCATCTAGTTCTCATCCATCATTTACACATCTAAAAAATGTTAATTAGCGCTATCTTTGTGAATGCACATTAGTTCCTTTAGGAACCCTCCTGCCTTCCTCTGTCCTCATCAGAATGCTTCTTGTTTGTTTTGTCAACATTTTATTTTCAAAAATTTCCTATTGCTCTCATGTCAACTTTGCCTCCTAATAATAGGCTATTGAATCCCATGTCTTCAGGGATGAAGAGACTCAATGAGACAAGAGATTCAAAGTGCTTTGCAAAACTTAAAGTGCTATATAAATTCCAGTTATTTAAAAAATTTTTTTTTCTTTTTGAAGGGTAATTGAGATTAAGCGACTTGCCCAAAGTCACACAGATAGTAAGTGTGTCAAGTGTCTGAGGCTGCATTTGAACTCAGGTCCTCCGGACTCCAGGGCCAGTGCTCTACTCACTGCACCACCTAGCCACCCCTCCAGTTATTATTATTGTTCTTAATTATTGTTAGCCTCAGTCATCATGCCTCCAGTGTGGTGATGACTTCTCTGAGCCTTCTACCACACTCTTGCTATTCCTGAGAAATGTTTATAGAATAATAAATAGTGTTCTGGTAAATGTTTCACAACAGGGCTTTTAAGGGAAAAAATGTACATAGTTTTAAGTTTAATCTGCATTGTTAACACTTTATGTCTAAGTAATAAGAAAGATGACAAATCAAGCATGATTTAGAGGTATAAATGTTCACACTAAGCTTTTTAAAATAATACTTTATTTCCCCCTAATTACATGTAAAAATTTTTAACATTGTTGGTTCTTCCTTTTAAAGTTTTGAGTTCCAAATTCTATCCTTCTCTCTCTCCATTTCTCCACTCCTTGAGATAGTAAGCAATCTGGTATAGATTATATATGTTCAGTCATGTAAAACATTTCCATATTCACACTAAAATTTTAACAACCATCCCAGAAGTTGGTTATAGCTAGCTTTGTCTGGAGCCGTTGAAATCTGTTTATTTCAAATCTATGCTGAACATCAAATTATAACCTGCTTCAGCCTTCTCTGTCACAAAATCTATGATGGGTTCATAATTTGCCTACAAGGATCCTGTCATTTGTATGTTAACTCCCAGATTTTTTTCCTTATTAGTCAGAATTTGGTTCACCTTTCCTTGTCATTCCTTCCACTTTTTGAAGGATGAAGTTATTAAATCAAGACACAAATTTGTCGGCTGCTATGCTTTTTGCAGTGGCATCTTAATGCCCAGACAACTAATTAATTAGTCAACAAGCATTTATTAAGGTACCTACCATGTGCCAGGTACTATGTTAGCTTCTGATAATATAAGTAGAGGGAAGGAAACTATCTCTAAGTAGAGTAGATGGTCCCCGTGATGTCATTGAACTTGGTTCATGATCAGCATTGCAGTCTCCTCACCTCAAAGGTCTTTGTGTCTATGAGGTCTGAAGTATAGCCCCCTATGATTAGTTAATAAGCTTTTATTATAAACTTACTATGTTCAAGGCCCTGTACTAAATTCTGGGGATACACAAAAGGTAAAACACTTTTCTGCTTGTGAGGAGCTCACAGTCTAATGGGGGAAACAATTTGCAAAAACCTATGAGGTATGAGTCAGGAAGACCTGAGTGCGAAATCTGACCTCTGACACTTACCAGCTGTGTGACCCAGAGCAAGTCACTTAATTTTGCCTTAGTTTTCTCATCCATGGAATTTGCTGGAAAAGGAAAGGGCAAAGTTAGGACTACAGTATTTTTTTGCTAAGAAAACCCCAAATGGGGTGATGAAGAGTTGGACATAAGTGAAGAAACAAACAAAAAACCAAAAAAGCCAACAAAAATGTATAGACAAGATTAAAGAAAGGATAAATTGAAAACAGTCAGGAAGGTAAGCACTAGTATTAAGGGGATTTAGGAAAGGCTTTTTGTATAAAGTAGGCTTTTAACTGAAATTTGAAGGAAGCCAGGGGGTGTTACCCCCATCTATTTTTTTTTCTTTTTGAATAGTGTATACCTTTGTAAAGTTTTAGACATGATTCCCATCCTACTAAAACTAAAGGATATTTTTGAGGTCAAATTTCATGACAACAAATGCTCTTTGGTCACATATAATCTTTTTTTTTTTGAGGTTTTTTTTTTTTTGGTTTTTGGTTTTTTTTTTTTTTTATTGGGAGGGCAGTTGGAGTTAAGTGACTTGCCCAAGATCACATGGCTAGTTTTTGTGTTAAGTGTCTGAGGTCACATTTGAACTCAGGTCCTCCTGACTCCAGGTCTGGTGCTCTATTCATTGCGCCACCTAGCGGCCCCGGTCACACATAATCTTGATGAATGTATCTCTCCACTTGTACGCCTTGACTATAGATAGATATGCCCTGTGTAGGTCCACTTTCCTTCTCTGATGCCATCTATTTTTGTGGGGGAATGTGTTCCATGTCTATGGGAGAAATGTTTTGTTGCTTTTTTTTTTTACAATACCATTTCAGTAAATGCCTCTGTTTTGAACAAATTTTATCATTTGAAAGACAAATAGATAAATGGAATGATCTATGGATTTAGGGGACATCAACTCACCAAGTACCTATAATTTGGGGTAGCCAGTTTCTATGCAAGATACTTTGTAATTATTTTTTGGGGAAGGGTGAGATACTACCAGGCTTTCCAAATCTTTTCTCTTTTGAATACTCTGTTTTCAACCAGTTATCTTTCATTCTCAAAGAGGACCAGTGACATCAGGAGGGTGATATTTTGAGTTGCCAGTGAATTGGATTTAAATGAGGTGGGGCTGTGAAAAGCCATGAGCCTCATTCTCTCCTCTGGAGTCATCTGTTTCTAGTGGCAAGACATATGTCAGGATGACCGGAGATGACACCAGATGCAGTGGAAGACCTTGGCTGTTTTAAGTTAAAATCTTTCCCAAGTCTCAGTTTGTCTGAGGCAACCACCATTCAATGATTTAAGGCTAAGTAAGAAATGAGACAAAAGATGGCAATAATTATTGTGAAAGTACCACCTGTGTCCCAGAGGTGTGTGTGTGTGTGTGTGTGTGTGTGTGTATGTGTGTGTGTGTGTGTGTGTGTGTTTGCCCATGTCTTCGTAATCCTTAGCAAATAACCTACTTGTGAACAGGAATTTTTTTTCCTCCTCATAGTTGTATTCCCACAATCTCATATAGCGACTAGCACATTGTAGGTATTTAATGACTACTCATGTATTTAGTGACTTATTGATTAAACGATCAGTTTCTAGGTTACTTAAGGCATTATCACTTGTCCCCACATGAATCACTAGAAGTGGGTAGTGGCTTCAAGTTGGTTGATTGTTGGGAAATTCTCTGCTATGTCCCGGATACTGGCATACCTCATTTTATTGCACTTCACTTTATTATGCTTCACAGACACTGCATTTCCCCGTCCCAAATTGAAGGTTTGTGGCAATTCTTTGTCAAGTAAGTCTATTTTTCAAACAGCATGCACTCACATTGCATCTCTGTGTCAAATTTGGTAATTTTCACAATATTTCAAATTTTTTCATCATTATTATATCCGTTACAGTGATCTGGAATCAGTGATCTTTGATGTTACCATTGTAATTGTTTTGGGGTGACATGAACCAGTTCATATAAAACTACGAACTTAATCAATAAATGTGTATTGTTTTGACTGCTCCAATGAATGGCCATTGCCTTGTCTCTTTCTGTGTCCTAGACGAGCCTTTCTATTCCCTGAGACAAAACAATCTTGATGAACATTACATAAACTTAGTCGACAAAGCAGCAGCAGGGTTTGAGAGGATTGATTGCAATTTTGAAAGAAGTTCTACAGTGTGTGAAATTCTATCAAACAGCATCACATGTTATAGAGAAATCTTTTTTGAAAGAGTCGATCTATGTGCCAAATTTCATTGCTGTCTTGTTGTAAGAAATTGCTGCAGCCACCCCAACCTTCAGCAACCACCACCTTGATCAGTCAGCAGTATCAACATTGAGACAAGACCCTCCACCAGCAAAAAAGATTATGATTTACTCCCTGAAAGCACTGATGCAGATTAGCAATTTTTTAAATTTAAATTTTTCTAAAACTTAAATACATAATAAGAAAAGAAAATGAAACATTTTAAACTTAAATATTAAAATTCAAATACAAAATAGGACAAGGAAAAAAAGTCATGGGCACAGCAGAATGAAAGAGAAGATTCATACAGTAATATATCAAGACACAAATTTGTTAGCTGCTATGCTTTTTGCAGAAAGTATCACCTTCATGTGCAGATAACTAATGAATCAACAAGAATTTATTAAATATGTACTGTGTGCTAGGCACTATATTAGGTTCTGCTAATATAAGTACAGAGAAGGGAACCATTCCTAAGTAGAATAGATGGTCCCCATGATGTCTTTTTTATCTTCTGGTTCCTTTACTTCACTTTGTATCAGTCCATACAAGCCTTTTCAAGTTTCTTTGAAATCATCCATTTTTTCTTTCTTATAGAACAATAATATTCCATCACATTCATATGCCACAATTTGTTCAATTATTCCCCATGTAATGAGTATCCCATTAGTTTCCAATTTGTTTGGGTTTTTTTTGCCACCACAAAAGAGCTGCTATACATTTTTGTACATATTTTGTACACATTTTTCAAGAAAGCCTATGTAACAAATATTTTTTCTAATTTTTTAAATTTTAATTTATTTTCTTGGTTACATCATTCATTTCCACAAGGTTTTGAGTTACAAATTTTCT
>CM053596.1:223673756-223700811 GCA_028646575.1 Pseudocheirus occidentalis | reverse complement strand
AGAGAGAGAGAGAGAGAGAGAGAGAGAGAGAGAGAGAGAGAGGGAAGATGATTAGTATTTATCTTTAGCAATAAAAAATTTAAAAATTAAGGTCTGTACAATTTTTTTTAGACATAAAATTATCAGACACTTAAGAAACTACAGTATTGTGTAAACATAACCTTTATATGTACTGGGGAACCAAAAAAACCTGTGTGCCTTGCTTTATTGCTGTGGTCTGGAACCAAACCTTTAAAATCTCCAAGGTATGCCTGCAGGTGCTCTCGGAAGGTAGTTGGTCTCTCTGTTGTTGTATACCCATGCTCTTTAATAAGTATTCACTGACCCACTGCTATCCTGAATATTCCAGGATTATAGCACCATGTCATTATTCCTTGAAAATTAAGAAAGTTTTCCCTCTAGACATGTCAGCTTCCCTCACTCTAGAAAGAGCCTCATGTAGCTAACTCCAAAGGTTATTCTCTTCCCTCTATCTTACTCTAACTTCCAGACCCAGAGAAGAATTCTCTTTTACCTCTTTACCTTCTCATACTTCTCTGTTTTGTCCCCGAAGCCTGTATTCAATTTCTCTTAGGGAATACTTTTTTCTCCCTAACAATCTAGAGAGTAAAAATTAATTCTGCTCTATTATTTGCTATCATGAGGATATATCCTAGCTCCTCAAGACCTAGCTTCTTAAGATTTGTGTGGTATAATGGAAAAAACAGTAAAGCAGGAATCAAAAGACCCAGTTTCCAGCCACAATTCTCTCCCTAAGCAACTGGGTGATGTTAGCAAAAATAATTCTGTGACTTTAAGACTCAGTTTCTTCATTTTAACATGAATAATTAGAGGATAAAAGTTACAGTGGATAGAGAGCTATTCTCACAGTTACAAAGACCTGAGTTCAAGTCCTACTTCTGAAACATATGGTTAAATGACACGGATAGGTTTCTTAGCCTTGTCATGTTTCCAGGAAACTCAAAGACAGTAAATTGCAGAAAAGGTGCGCATTTGTTTTAGTGGAGGCAAATTCCTTATCTAGAGTTTCTTATACCAATGAAATCACAGATTCTTTTGTTCTCCACCCACACCTAAAAATAGATATAATAACATGTGAACCTTATGGGCTCATTTATAAAAAAAAATTCAAAGGAAATAATGTATATGAAAATGCTTTGTAAATTCTTAAGTGCCCTATGAGTATGAGGAATAATTGTAATTATATTTCCCCTGTCTTTGTGGAGACAGAGGAGATATAATAACAGAAATGTGCAGATAGTTGGTGGCCAGTGATAGCAGTTGATTGATTAATTGTGTGATTAGGCCTTTAAAATAATAAGTAATCAAGAAATGGCTGTAATTTAAAATTTGCTTTCCCATATTTCAGGGATATTGAGACGTTTGGAATCCTGAGAAGAAATGCATCATATCTTATATCCCATCATAGTAATAAAAAAAGATAGCAACATTATTAATGTTATCACCATGGAGATCAGGCCTTCAGAACCCCACAGTGTTAAACCTTAATAATGGTGCTGCTGCTTATGGTAGGCATGGAAGTTGTGGCTTATTTCCTAATCAGGGGTATTTTGATACATCACACAAATACCACTTATGCATAAACATTCTAGACTTTTCACATTTTCTGGTTTGTGATGGGAGTGGCAATCGTGAACAGCTCCAATCATACAAATGTAAGTAAACGTAGAGTGGAATGTGAATGAATTTGGACAAGCAATAATTTTAATATGATTTTATTTTGTCACAGCAGTGGTCATGTATATATGTTTCTACTGATACCAGGCTGACTCAAAATATCTGACCTTCAGCAGATGGAAAGAGATTGAGGTGGTTTTCCTGATTTACCTTCAGGGTTGTTTACAGGAAAACATTCCACAAACCTTCATCTCTGACACTTGTATGTTGTATTTTGTGCCAGCCATGTATATCTAATTGTTGTCTTTTGTTATGTTTTTAATTCTACATTTTCAAAGAATGGATTTGGCAAGAAAGAAATATGCAAAACTTGTAAATCTTTAGGAGCATACATCAATGGCTATTAAGAGATACTGAAGTGGCTTTTGGTACTAAGAAAGTAAAATGTTTAAAGTATCATTCAAACCTATAGTGAAATAGAATCAGTTGCAACAAAATAGCAAATTAAGTGTGGTCCAAAATGAAAATTATGCTAAGAATGGACGAACTATTGTTACAGAAGACAGAGGGAGCTGGCAACTAACATGTGGTTATTTGATTCCTCTACAATGTTACATAAGCTTCTTGGGGATGGGAGAATGTTGAGAAGACCAGCAAACTAACAGCTGCTAACTACAGCAGTAAAGAAAAATACATTTGCTGTGCTCAAGACAATACAGAGATTGGAGCATTGAAGATGGGGGAAAAAAGCTAAGTTTTACTGATGAAACTCACTTTTTTCATTCAAGGTCCTATCAAAGTTATTTTCAGAAGTCCATATGAGCCTATAATATTTGAACAAAATCATTGAATTCTAAAATATCCACCCAATAAAATGTTTTGGAGATTTTTTTCACTTTCAGTGAGCCTGTACTCCTTTAGAGAATGATGAACTCTGATAAATGTGAATGTATTTACAATGTACACACACACACACACACACACAATATGTCCATATATACAGACGAATATAAATAGAATTATAGAAGAGATGAAAAATGTACATAAAATATGTACCAAAAAAGTATAGCAGCTCTTTCAGTGGTGGCAAAAAAACAAATAAACTAGAAATTAATGGGATACTCATCGCTTGGGTAATGGCTGAACGAATTGTGATATATGAATGCTGTAAGAAAGGAGGAAATGGATGATTTCAGAGAAACTTGAAAAAACTTGTATGGACTGATACAAAGTAAAGTGAAGAGAACCAGAAGAAAAAAAATTATATTATGGTGTCAATATTTAAGGAAAAAAAGTTTTGAAGATATATAGCCAGAAGAAGCATGAAATAAGCAGAAACAGGAGAACAATTTATACAAGAACAATAAAGCTGTAAGAGCTATTACCAAAGTAATGATCATCCATAATTTCAGAGGATTAATGATGAAGCCTGCTATCAATTTCCTGACAGAGAGATAATGGATTCAGGGAGAAAATGAGACGTGTGTGTGTGTGTATGTGTGTATACATATATATTTAACACAGCCAAAGAGGGAATTTGTTTGCTCAAATGTGCATATTTGTTACGTTGATTTTTTCTTTTTTTTCAATGGGGTATGGAGTAGGAGGAAGAGAAACTAGAATTCTATTCATTAAAAATGATAAATGAAAAGTTTAAAAATCTTAATTTATTTCACATTAAAAAAAGGAGATAGAGTACTGTGGTGCAATTTTGTGCATGGCATGAAAAGTTAAGATATTTACCAAAGAGATAAATATGCTTTAGTGGGCTGGGAACTCATCTGATTTAAATTGCACAGGAAATCTATGTGTTATAATCAAAACCAGACTCAACTATTTGTCTAATATCCAGTGTGATAAATGTGTGGTTTCATGATGAAGAATCAAACTCTTCCTTTTTGTTTTGCTCTCTCTCTACATACATACACATATGCTCATACATACATATATGCACACTCACATGCACATACATGTGTACAGATGCATCTTTTGAATTCAATGTCAAACAAGAGCTTGCTTCAAAAGGAGGACATTACGTTTCAAAAGTTTCTAAAGCTGTAGAAAAGTTGTAAAGTTTATTATACATCAATACATTTATCTATTTTAAAATATTTTACCTGTCACCTTATATGTGTAATTGTATTGGGAAATATGTGTATGTGTGCTGGTGTTGATTCCACAGGTGCATGTACAAATGGCCATTTGAAGTACTTGTTGAGAAGGTATATAATGTGATTCTGGGTTGGCAGGAGAGGTGGGTAGAAAGACAAGTCTATGGTTGGATGGGGGAGGGAGCAAAATGACTGTCACCCATTTCCCTCTTCTTCCCTTCTGCAATGCATGTCCTGACAAGTCTTTAAGTATGCCGTGGGAATAATATTATGCATGGGCAGTCAGTGGCTAAGTGGACAGAATGTTGGGCCTGGGTTTAGGAAGATTAGAATTCAAATTCAGCCTCAGACACTTACTAGCTATGTGACCCTGGGCAAGTCACTTAATTTCAGCTGTCCGCAGTTTCAACAACTGTAAAATAGGGATAATAATAAACTACCTCTTGCCAGACCTTCAACTTTTTCCTGGATTTTTGCACAGCCTTCTTGGTCCAGGCATAGGGTGAAGACTGAGCACAGCAGTTGTTCATAGCTTATACTGATCATAAGTTTGCACCCTGTTGGCAGACGGGGTCCTATAAGTTCCATTAATTAGCCCTATTCCAGTACTTAATGGAGACAGAAAAAACACTCCTGGGAGATCTCAGTGAGGAAAGACAGGGGAGGGAAAATTGCCTTCAATATACACATGTGAAGCTGAGGAACTAAAATAAAAACATTGTCATATTGCCATCATTAATTCTAGGCAGTACCAGCCAGGAGAGTGTATTTTAAACATAATTGTGGGAATAGGAAGAACTAAGAGGAAAGCAGACGTTTAAAAATAACTTGAAGAACTCTCATTTATGTCCAAAAAGAGCTTCATTCATGTCATTGTTAATTGCTGTAGGTTATAAGGCCCTGGATCTCCACCTCAGCTTTTTTTTTTTTAATCAAGGAACCATGGTTTTATCCTCCCCTTCTAGGAAACCAATTTTGAATCCATTTTAAAAATACTGCTTTGATGCAGTTTTTATAAAATAGGTAGTGAAGATAGGGCTGAACTGATATGGGAGAGGAAGAGTCAGCTGATTATTATAGCCTTGGATTGGAGGAGAAGCAGGTAAGTTTCAATAATATTTTTTTCCAATCAAACAGCAGTGTTCGAAATTCTACCCTTAAGTCGTTTCTTTGGGTTAAGCATTAAACTGCTTCATCACTTTAAAATAGAGGTTTTTAACCTGACAGTATGGCAAAGACTAGTCACCTCTTCTCAGGATAATATATTTAAATGAATAAAATAAAATATGTAGTATCACAAAGGAAACCAAGTACATTTAAATAAAGATATAAATATATATATATATATATATATTTTTTCTTTTTTGTATTGACAGACCCCATGAAATCTGTTGGTGGATCTCTTGTGGGTCCCAGGTAAAGAAGCCTTGCTTTAAAAGACACATAATTTCAATGATAGGCCTCTTGTGGGCAGGGAATGTTTCATTGCTTTCTTTTGTATTCTCAGTGCCCAGTACTGCATTTAGTACATAATAGGAGCTTAATAAATACTTACTGATCATTTTTCATTAGTGTGGATAATCCTTTCTTCACTGGTACAGATCATTACATTTGCAAAAATTTTGGTAGGTTGTCTCCAGGAGTTGCTTTGGGAAAAAGAATTCATAACTTGGAGGCCACCCTGATATAAAAAGTCTCTTTTTGCTGTTATTTAAGACTGGTTCTCTCATAACAGGAATAAATCAAATAAAGTATTTCATTGCTGGACAATACTTTGCTGCTTGATGAAACCTGCTAGAATTTGTGCCTTTATAGCATAACTTCTGAGAACCCAGAATCACCTCCCCACAATGATGTTGCAGTGGGGTAAGACTTTAGTGGAGGAAGGCATTAATATCTCCTCCCCCCACCTCACCACTCCCTCCATGGAAATGCAAACATTATCTGGAAGGAATAACACATTATGTCAGGATCATTCATAATATTAACTCAGATTTTATCAGATGTAAGACCTGGCAGAGATGACCTTGGGGATAAGCCATAAGACAAGTGAGTTTTATATGTGTAAGAAGGGTGATAGGTGGTAGAAAGAAATATCTGAGGCTTGGGTCAGGCTTTGGTGAGATGCTATAGTAGTGGGCAGCTAGGTGGTGCAGTGAATAGAATTCCAGGCCTGAGGTTAGGAGGTACATCTTCCTGAATCCAAATCTGGTCTCAGACACATACTAGTTGTGTGACCTTGAGTAAGTCACTTAACCTTGTTTGACTCAGAATGAACTAGAGAAGGAAATGGCAAGCCACTCTAATATCTCTGCCAAGAAAACCCCATATGGGGTTATGGAGAGTTGGACATGTCTGAAAAGACTCAACAACAGCAATGACATAGGAGATTTAGGAAATTGTAGAATAGAACAGGATTTCAGAATGGAGAAGAGCAGAGAGAGAGAGTAGAAGACAAAGAAAATGTCTACATTTTCATATGTAGACAAGCCTTCTGTCAGTGCCTCAGAACCACTGATAAGATATACCTGAGAACAATTTTCACCTTTTTTTTTTTGAGGGGGGAAGGCCTGGCAATTGGGGTTAAGTGACTTGCCCAAGGTCACGCACAGCTGTGTAACGTGTGTAACACGCACATAAAGTAAGTGTTAAGTGTCTGAGAGGCAAGGTCTCCAGACTCCAGGGTTGGTGTTCTGTTCCCTGAGCCACCTAGTTGCCCCAAGGAATGCGATTTTCACTGAAATTTTTGACATCATTGTTGTTGAAACTTCAAGTGTTCTAGGTGTTTAAGCTCTCAGGCAGTTTGCAGCACAATGCAGAGTACAATACTTCCCCAGGGATGTGCACAGCACAGGGAACAAAACCTAGACCTATTTGAGACTCAGTAGGGTCCTTCCATTGCTGTACTACAGGGCTTCATAGGATTGTTTCTCTTTTTAGCATAAAGAGCTCTGAAATTGCTGTGTAGCAAGGTAATGAAAATATCAGCCTGGAGGCATGCTTATATTTGCATACAAGTAGATTCCAATCACGGATAGTCTCAGAATGTGAGAGATACTCTTGCCCTGTTATATCTTTGGCAAAAGCTACTTGTTTTACTGTGCCACATTCTGACCGCTCTGCCAACTCATTTGGAACATCTTGAATGACATGACTCTGTGTACCTTTGACAGGCATATTTGCAACTCTGAAAAGATCCTGGGTGATGATATTAGCAGTTTCATCAAAATTCATTTTAATACTGCACAAGTTATCCTGCCATGATAATTAGGATGTAGGAAGGGAGATGGAATGTGTTATTATTATTTTTTTTACTAGATCTATGATTTCGACAGCATAGGAAACTCCAAGTGAAGAAACTGCCTCTACCAATGAAAATCAGAGTCTATTTTCAACTTAGCTTCTTAGAGAGTTTGCCAGATTCTCATTTTACAGATGAGGATGCTGAAGATCAGAGAAATAGCAAAGCTAGTATATGTTGGAGGTGAAGCCTGCATCCACCTCTTCCTAACTCGAAGGTCACCTATACCATACTATGCCAACATCTGGATGGGGGCTGGCCTGGAATTAGGTGGGTAAGATTTAGGTAAATAAATTCAAGGGGAAAGATCTTTCCAGACAGGAAGAGTGCTATTAGCAAAGATGCTATGCTGGAAATGTGCCTGGTATAATACAAGGAATATGTATATAGGAAAAAAATAACAATATTAGGCAGTCCAAAATAAGTGATGGAGACCAGAGCTGGGACTTCGGGTAGACAAGTTAGAGAGAGATGCCTATTATACAACACAAAGGAGTGTGTAAAGATATATTTTAAAAATTTTATTTAAAAAATAAAAGCACATGTTATTTTAATATCAGAATATCCCACTATCCATGAGATATAGGCATTTATTTTGTGATAAATTACCAAGAGTAAAGAGTGAAGGCTGAGAGTCTCTGACAAATAGTAATAGATGTGGGTGGGGGAAGGGCAGCTTTTGAACCTTGTATAAGGTATACAGTTGACTGCTGTCAGCTTTGATGTGAACCCTCAACACCAAGTACCACAGAAATTCAGGGGAGCACTCAGAAACTGAGTGTTGAAGGGCAGCTGGGAAAGATTGATAATGGAGGTGGACTGGGAACTGAGTCTTTAAAAACAGGTGGGGTATAGGTGAACAAAGAATAGAGGATGATGTCCTTCATAGCTAGGGAAGTGATGTCAGCAAAGGTACCATGATGGAAACTGCCTGAGTAGACAAGTACGGCTGAAGCAGGAGGGATCGCTTCCTTGGTGGAAGTCAAGCTTATCAAAGCCCTAGCTGCCAGGCTACAGAGTTTTGACTTTATAATATAGGCACCAGGGAGCCACTGAGTGGTTTAAAGTAAAGGAATGACATAGCCAGAGTTATATTTTAGAAAGCAAATCTGCCAGAGAATGTCAGCATATAAGGTGAAGTTCAGTTAAGAGACTGTGATCAGTAACTTTTGTGTGGGAGTCAGAAAGGTGGTTAGGGTGCTGTATTTGCATTCAACTTTATCTTCCTTTCTGTCTGTCTACTTTACACAGCTGGTGCTGACTCACTCACCAGCAGGGGTATCAAAGAAGAAAAACGATGCACAAGACATTACATTTCATTTGCTCTCTGGATCTCTCTGGGAGGCAGATCTATCCAGTTTCTGCATAGTCCTGACAAACTGTCTCAAAATGCTTCTGACTCCTCAGAATTCTTTCAGGCCCCTTGAATATAGGATTATAGGATTCAAAGTAAGAAAAGAACTGAGTAGTCATTCGCCGAAACCCCTTATTTTACAGATGAGGGAACTGAAGCCCAGGGAAGGGAAGTGATTTGTCCAAGGCTATTAAGTCAGTGGCAGAGTCCCCCGTGCCCCTCCCCCTTGTCCTTAACCCACTGCTCTTGTCACTATGCACTACTTGAATCCTGGCAGGCAGTAGTCTTCTGAGTGATCATTTGCATCTACTATCAGGCATGAAGACTGAAGACAGAGCGATCTGTCAGTTACAGGTGGCAGCCATTGTGGTTGGATCAATAACATGTGTTGACCAATGTTGAAGCAGCTATAATAGCCCAAGGGCAGCAGCCAGGACATTCCCTCACTGATTTTGTACAAGTCCAGATGGATCAGAAAATAGGGAAATGGATGGAGGGAGAAGTAATATGGTGACATATGGAGGCATTGTAATAAAAGCATTTTTGCAGTCAGATGATTTGGCTTTCAGTCTTGTCCCAACCACTTACTACTTTAGTCAAATCACTTCACCTCCCTTGGCCACATTTTACTGACCTAGCCCTTGAGGATATTGGTCTAGAGTAGGGGTGGGGAACCTGTGGCCCCAAAAGCACATGTGGCCTTCTAGGTCCTTGGGTGCAGTCTTTTGACTGAGTCCAAGTTTTACAAAACAAATCCTTTTATTAAGTTGATTTATTCTGTGAAGTTTGGATTCAATCAAAGGGTCACACTTGAGGACCTAGATGTGGCCTTGAAGCCTTGGGTTCCCCACCCCTGGTCTACATAGACAGCTTCTAACATCCTTTCTGCTCTAAATCTATAATATTGTTTTAACAAGGCTTTAGTTGGTACACATGCAAATTACTTAACATAGAGGTATCCACATGAAAGAGGCCAGGGATTAACTTCTGGGAGAATACGTTCATTCTGCTTTGCCTATCATAGGGTTTTTTAATTTATTAATTAATTAATTTATTTATTTTTTGCTTTTTTTGGAGGGCAGTTGGGGTTAAGTGACTTGCCCAAGGTCACACGGCAAATTTTT
Organism: Pseudocheirus occidentalis; assembly: GCA_028646575.1. NCBI lineage: Eukaryota > Metazoa > Chordata > Mammalia > Diprotodontia > Pseudocheiridae > Pseudocheirus > Pseudocheirus occidentalis. The sequence goes on along the minus strand of CM053596.1, from coordinate 223,691,283 downwards.
GTGTTAAGTGTCTGAGGCCAGATTTGAAATCAGGTCCTCCTGACTCCAGGGCCTTCTGACTCCAGAGCCGGTGCTCTATTCACTGCACCACTTAGCCACTGCTATCATAGGGTTTTAAGGGCAGCTGGGTGGTGCAATGGATAGAACACTGGCCTTGGAGTCAGGAAGACTTATTTCCTGAGTTCAAATGTGGCCTCAGATACTTATTTAGCTTTGTGACCCTGGGCAAGTCATTTAACCCTTTTTGCTTCTGTTTCCCCTTCTGCAAAATGAGCTGAGAAGGAAATGGAAAACTTTGCCAAGGAAACCCCAAATGGGGTCACAAATGGTCAGACATGACTGAAACAAATGAAAAACAGCAACATTTTTCAGCTTTACTGAAAGCATCTTCGACTTGTGTGAGACAATTGCTTTCTCTTTCCAGCTATGTCTACAAAGCATAAAGGTCCGGTTCACTCACAGAATGGACACAATGAACAGAACCAGGTGAACTTTCCCTCCTCCTCCCTTTTAGACCTAGTAGCCCAGAGAAGTGGTTTAAGGGTTTGAGCTGTTTTTAATAAGTGGGACAGTAGATAGAGCACCAGGCCTGGAGTCAGGCACTGAGACCCTAGTTCAAGTTTGACTACAGATATTTACTAGCTGTGTGACCCTGGGCAAGTTACTTAATCTCTGTTTGCCTCAGTTTCCTCATCTGTAAAAATGGGAATAATAGTAACCCCTCTCTCTGAGTTGTTGTGAAGGTCAAAAGAGATAAAAATGATGAATCTCTTAGCATAGTACCTGGTAAATAGCAAGTACAAGGTGAATATTAGGTATTTTTAGTTCCCATTGTAGGGGGTGGAATCCACGCCGTGTGGCTAAGGAGGTAGGATTCCAGGGCAGATGTTGCTGCCAGACCAGCAAGGAAGCCTGGAGAAACTGGAATGTCTGGGATTTAAAAAATCCCACGATGAGCTCTGCACTTGAACCCAGTGGGACTGTGTTATACAGGACTGAACTAAGCTACCAACTAATCTTCCTAGAGACTGAACTGGTGTAAGGCAGGACTTCTGTACTAAGATATGTTTGTTCTTGCTCTATCTTTGAAGTAAAAATCATTTGTAAAAATTAATCTGACAGTGAAGTTTGAAATGGAACTGGGGCACTGTGTGGGGTATGGGAACCCAAAAATCCCCTACCCAAGAAAAATCAAAAGTCAGAGGTGTCTTGAGGAAGGAACAGGAAGTTTTTTTTCTTCCCCTGAAGGAAGAGGGTGGTCTTCTCTATGGCAGAAGCTGGGGGCGGGGGGAGGGGAGTGGGGGGGAGGAACAAGGAGAGGAGGCACGTTACAAAGACAGAACAAGAATTTATACCTTAATACAGTCAAGCCTTGTCCCCCTGGCTGGGAGGAGGGCTCTCAGTCTTGGTGCGAAATCTAATCCAATGGTGGATAACAAAGAAGCCCACCACTATCTCCTATTGGCAGGGAGGTGGGACAGGAAGCCAAGGTATCCTCCATGTCCTTATAGCAAGGATACGGAAAAGGTCACAAGCAAGGGTGGAGGTCAAAAACTCCTGTAAAAGGACCTAATGCTTTTAAGGGTGTGGTGTACAAGGGTAGAGGTTTAAGTCACCTGAAAGGGACCTAATGCTGATGATGACAAGGGAAGGGGGGAAGGGTCCTTGGTTGTATAAACCCAGGACTCAGGTCTGTCCAGTCTTACAAAAGTCTATCTCTGGTTTCCACATAGTTTCTCTCCCTTCTCATTCTGAGGAGTCTTCATAGAAAGTGCAGAGAGTGTACCCCACTAAGGCACAAAAGATCTCTAAAACTGGGGGAACATCATCAGTTGGGCTAGAGCCATTGGCAGAGCACCTCCAAATTGCATTGAGGTCATTTCCAAACCACCTCAAAAATACTGAAGAATCCTGGGTAAAGAGTGAAATCTAACATGCCCACCTTCAGGCAGTGTGGGCCGAGGAAGTTACTGTTACACCACGCATAGTGAAAAGTTTCCTGTACTGGATATTAATTGACCTGGATTCCAGTATTGGCTCTGTTACTAGCTTTGTGGTCAGTCACTTTGGTTCTTTGGGATAATGTTTCCAGAGGTCAATCCTGAGTCTTACAAGGTCAAACTAACTAGGTGATCCAGAATCCTTGACCTAAAAGACACCTTAGAAAAGATCTAACCCAATTATCTCATTTTACAAAAGAGAAAACCCAGGCCCAGAGAGGTCAGCTGACTTGCCCCAGTCCATACAGTTAGTAAGTGGCCAAGACTTATTCAAATTGCATCTTCAGTTTCCAAATCCAGGGTTTCACTCTAATCCACACTTTCTCATCTCCAGAAAAATCAGGCTAGCTGTCCTGGTCAGTCTTGGCTCCTCTCAGAGCATGATGGGTAATTTTGATCAAGTTCTATAACTTTCTGTGGCTTCTGGGTCTCAGACTGCACAGTGGAGGTCATTCTGTCCCTTTTGCAGAGGTCGTTTTGAGGCTTTGTTCGATAGTGTGTGATTGCCTGTGAGAAGTGCAGGCAATGATGAGAGTCTGAGGCATATCAGGTGGGTTGGGCTGATTTACTGTACATTGCTAAAATGAAAAACAATAAAACATGAAATAGATTTTGTTCTCTTGACAAGAACAAATAGGACAGTGGGCAGATACTCTGATATTCAGCCCTGAAGCTGTAGGTATCTGTCCTCACGGAAACATTAAACAATAGGAACAAAAGACTTTTCAGCTCCTAAAAGAAGAACAAGTCTAAGGAAGCTGCAACCTGCAAATCAGAAAGAGAACCTATCTGCATTGATGAAATGTAAAAATGCAAAAACAAAACTGTAACCCAAAGGGATGGAAATAAGTTAAATCACAGTTTGCTGCCTCAGGTAGAAACAAAAGGACAAAGTAAATTGAGCAGCTGTATGCACATTGGGTAAGAGCAGAGAATACTCACTGGGTGGCACATTTTCCACAATGAACTAGACCAGGGTTCTTAGGGCTGGAGCTACATCTTGTTTATGCCCCATAGGACTTACTGTGATGTATATTTTTTAGGTCAGCAACATATTAGCTGTGTGACCTTGAAAGAGTCACATAACCTCTGTGAGCATCAATTTTAAAAAATAGTCATAATAGTCCTTGTATCTATCATCTCAAAGCATTGTTAGAAAGATAGCACTTTTCTAATCTCAAAACATTATAACAAGGGTTCTTTTTCTGGGCTTCATGCATGCCTTATGAGTCTGTGGATAAATTTTAGGGGTTCTCTGACTTTGGATAGGGAAAAGAAATTAATCTTTATTTCCTGGCTTCCTTTTTAATCCTATTTATTTTGGGAGATTAAAGATATCATTCCGAAAAGGGGTCCCAAGGCTTCACAAGACTGACAAAGGGAACCATGATACAAAAATGGTTAAGAACCCCCTGGCTTATAGTCCTGTGGTAATGACAATGGTGAGAAGTGCTTATTGAGTACATGCTGATTAGTCAGTAAATTGAAAAGAGTGCTAGTCATGGAAACCTGGATTTGGATCTTGGCATTGGCATTTATAAGCAGTGTGACCATGGACAAATTACTTTAACTCTTTTTAATGTTTTCCCATCTGTAAAGTAGGGATAATTGCATTCGTTCAACCTTAGCAGGGTTGATTGCAGGACAATACTTTGCAAACCTTAAAACACTATGAAAATGTGAGTTATTCTTTTTACACAGCTGGATTTTCCCAATTTATTTTCATCAATTTCTGGAAACTAGCAATAGAAAAAAAAAATTATGAAAGAAGTAAAACTTAGAATCATTGATTTAGTCCTACAAGTGACTTTATAGGTCCATTGGTCCAGTTCTCTCATTTTACAGAGAAGAGCCCTGAAGCCTAGAGAGCAGAAGCTGCTTGACCATAGATAGTAAGTGACAAAGCTAAGATTTAATAGGTCCTCTGATGCCAGGATCAGCCCCTGTTCTGTTTTACCATGCTATTTCCTTGTTTTAATTTCTCTATTTTCCCATTTTTATTAAGGCCCTTCTCAGGTACAGGAACTTCTCACCCCCTTTAGCCTTTAGGGTTTCAACATTCTTATTCTGTCTTCTTTTTCTCAACTATCAAATCCTAGGTAGGATTTGGGGTAGACTTAGGGTGGGATGGTGGGGGTTAAAGTCAGGAAGACCTGACCTTAGATACTTACTATCTATGTGACCCTGGGTAAGTCATACAACCTCTCAGACTCAATTTTGTCATTTGGATAATGAAGATAATATTAGCACCTACCTCACAGGGCTGTTGTGGGACTCAAATGAAATAATATTTATAAAAGTGCTTTGTAAACCTTAAAATGGAGTATAAATAGTAGCAATAATGACACTGATTCATACTACGGTGCTCATGATGGATGAGATCTTAATATAGTAGTTTAACAATATGTTTCTGGCAAGATGGTATAGAGAGTGTCTTGGGCATCTCCAGTAAGAATGGGAGGGGGGAACGAGATAAAAGGAGGGAGGTAAGGAGGGAAAGAGAGAGAGAGACAGAGAGAGGGGAGGAAGGGAGAAGTAAGTTTCAGAGGTATGTCCTAGTCAAAAATAAGTTTCAGAGGAAGGATAGCTAGGATGTCCTAGTCAAAAATTCTCTGGGGGAAATCAGTTGAGGAAGGATGGGAAGCTCTCAAGAATGAATTTCTAAAGATACAAAGAAAACTGTTCTGATGAGGAAGAAAAACGTGAGCTACACCAATAAACTTTGTTTAAAACAGATCTATACAAAGATAGGTAGCAGAAAATGAATACAAAAGTGTGTAATAACGCTGTACAAACACAGTCATGATTGCTAAATCTCAGAATAAACTAAGGCTGGTGAGCAAAACTAGGGACAAGAAGAAGAGTTTTTTTGTTTTGTTTTTCCCTTCCTTAAATTGTACTGGAAGAAAGAGGAGGGCTCATGGAAGGGAGCTGACCACAACTCAGGGTGTCTGGGAGATTATAACTAACAGAAGAGAGATGACAGAGCTTCTCAATTCTCTCTTTTTACTTCAGTTTTGGACGTTAAGTGACATGGTGGATAGAGGCCCTGGGAGGCAGAAACACCAGGGTGCAAGTTCTACTCTGATACATGCTGATGAGGTAACCCAAGGCAAATCACTTAAATGCTGAGCCTTCTCAGGAAACTCTCTGAGATGAGAAGTTTCAGAGAAGGCATCTTCTTGCCTTAGCCCCAAGGTTTTCCTCTTCTAGGAGTTCCCTATACTAATAAAATTACAGGTGCCATCACTATCTATTCCCTGTGAAGTATGACTGAACTAGAAAGCACTCAACAATAATGTCTAATAGGGCCATACAAGCTAGATATTAATATAGTTATTATTTTTACAAGCAGTCAATTTTCATACCCAAGAAAAATGATAGCAAGAAAGTATTAACTTACTTTTTCTGAATTCAAGTCATCTGCCCGGGATGAATTTTATATTTATAATATGTATGTATATATATAATATATATATATATACACACACACACACACACATATATTATATATATATATATATATATATATATATATATATGCACACATACACATATATCAGGTACTGAAAAAAAATCCTGAAGAACCAATGGCTGCACTTGCTCCACCAATCTCAGTGCTAATAACACTGGCAAACAGGAGAGATATACTAGGGCTGGAGAAGGGCAAAGGTCGCAATGAGAGAGAGAGAATAGGTTGAACAAACTCTAGGCTCAAGAATTTGACTTCAAATTCTTGGTACACTCTAGAATATTTTATTTAAAACAAAACAAAACAAAATATGGTTAGTGAATACTCAGAAAAAGGAGGAAATTATAAAGAACGAGACCTTTAAATTTTTTTCAGTTCCTAAATCTCTCCTCCCCACTTCCCTCTACCTTACAGTTTGAGGAAAACAAAACATGTTACAAAATATATAAAATTAATAAAAGTAAATTCCTGCATTAACCATGTACAAAAAAAAAAGCTTCCATCTATACTCTGAGGCCATCAGTTCTTGGGCTGTGGGCAGCATATTTTATCGTGTGGTGGGTCATCTAGCACGGCTTCATCAAGAACAGGTCTTAGTAGACTAATTTTTTTTCTTTTTTGATGGGGTTGCTAAATATGCTAATTAGAGGAATGCCATTCATATTGTGTCCTTTGATTTTTGCAAAGCCCTTGATGGAGTATTTCTGGAACTCCTATGAAAAAGATAGAGAGATGAGGGCCAAATGTTAGGACAATGAGATAGATTCAGAGCTAATTGAATGGCTGGGCTCCAAAAGTCATAATTAATCGTTTGATGTGAACTCTAGCGGACTGTTCCAGGGTTCTGTGCTGTGCCTTAAGCTACCACTTTCATAAATGACTTGGATAAAGGCAAATATGACATGCTTATTCAATTTGCAGATGAAATACAGATGGGGAGGGTGTGAGAAGACCTAAGACACAGGATGGCAAAGATTCCAGAAAGATCATGGCAGAATAGAAAATTGAGCTGATTAAAATAACATGAGAAATGTACATTTGGGCTTGAAAATCAACCTTAAAAGTACAACAATTAAGATATGACTAGAAAAGGGAGTTTGAAGATCTGGGGATTTTAGTATATTGCACATTCTACACAAGTTTGTGATACGATAGTAGGGGCTGAGAAAACTTATGTAATCTTATGCTAAAAGATGCAGAGAAGGAAAGAACTAGTCATTGTAATACACTGCTTTGGTCAGACTGCATCTTCAATAATGTACTCAGTCCTGAGGACAAAGTTTCAGGGAAGTAACTGATAAGTTGAAGAGCATCCAGAGGAGGGCAACAAGAACATTGAGGGGCCATAGGTTAATTTCACATGGAGATTAGTTGAGGGAACTGGAGATATTTGGTCTGGAAGTTAGAAAAGATTCAGAGCAAACATGAGAAGTATCTTTAAGAATCTGAAAGGCTAGGAAGTAGATGAAATGGTGGACTTGATCAGTTTGGTACTATACCATAAAACTAGGAGAAGGGGATGGAAATTGCAAAGAGGCAAATTTAGGCTTAATAATAGGAAAAAATGTCATAATTAAAGGTACTGAGAAGTGGAATGGGCTTCCTCAGGAGATAGTGGCTTTCCTCTTAGTGGATGTCTTTCAGTGAAGCTTTGCTAGCCACTTGTTGGATGCTTTGTTATAAAGATTACTTTTGGGTATTGGATGGACTACATGGATCATAAGTTTACTTTCCACTTTGGAGTTTTGTGATCTTTGTGAAAAAGTAACCAAAAAACTTCAAATAAAAACCTTCTCACAGAAAATGGAAAATGAATAATCAAAGATATGCACGAACAGAAAAAATAATCTCTGAGCATTATGAATAAATACTGTCTATTTAAATAAATTGGAGACACTAGAAGGAAAAAAAAATAACATCGACAATGGCCTCCCATGTTAAACTGGAAATATCCTGAGACATATAAGCTTTGATAATTAACACACTGAAGGAAACAAAGGATGAATTGACATTAGTAAAGCAGGAAAATGATATAATTGCCTTTAGGTAAGGACAATGCCTTGACACCAGGAAATGAATAGTACCTGACATTTATACAAAGCTTTCAAGTTTAAGCACTTTAAATTATTCTCTCATTTGATCTCTACATCAGTGCTATGAGGTTGGTGCTATTATCATGTCCATTTTCAGAACAAGAAACTGTAGTTCAGAAAAGTCCAGTGACTACTCCAGTGTCACTTGAATGCTCAAGTAAATCTGTGATCTCAATCAATCAATTAATTTATTGTGTGCTGCGTATTGTGCTAAGCTCTGGAGATACTAACCCCCCCCCAAACAACAACAACAAAAGAAATAAGACAAAACAAAAACCTGCCACTCCCCCCAAACCCCAAACCCAACAATCTTTGCCATTAAGAAGCATACATTCCAATAATGTCATCTCTCATCCTCGGCCTCACCAGGAATCTAATTGTCTTCTTTTTCCATCATTTATTTTCCTCACATTTTTTACTCCTATCCTTCTTCATGTTCCTCATTTATATGTTGCAGCTGGCTCATACTCACCTGAATTTTCCTTCTGCTCCATGGTTGATATATTTTTTTCAATTCTTTAGAGACTGTCGGTTCTGCATCTTATAGTCATATGCCATTTTTGTAGAATATTATATGGTTTTTTGACTCACAGTCAAAAAAAATAAATACCTTAGAACAGATTTGAACCTCAGCCCTCCTAACTCCAAATTCAGTGCTCTATTCACTATTTCACACTGAAGCTCTAATGGCAGATTTTTATTCATCAGTAAAAAGTGTGTGTGTGTGTGTGTGTGTGTGTGTTTGTGTGTTTGTATGCATGCCTGTGTGTGAGAGCATGAGTAGGAATTTTCACAGCACCAATGGTGACTGAATATGCTGGGTATAGCACTCAATTGCAAAACATAATGGACTCTCCATATAGAAGGCAGAAGCAAAACATTTATTCAGGCACAAGAAAACCAGAAAGTCTAATCCATCATAGTAGCAAAGGAGATAATAAGCCATAACACAGTATGAAGTCACACGATTCTTTAGCCTTCCCACAAACAAACACTCCCAAGCCTGGTTGTCTACCTGGCTTCATCCTCTCCTCCCCCCAGCTCTAACTACTCTTGACTCCCAGCTTCCTGTGGGCTCTGCTCCACCCTTCAGCAAACTCCTCTTACCACAGGCTCCATGTGATTATATTCAGCATATTAGAGGCCAGGAAGATCTTCAAATTCCCATTCCCATTACACAAGGAATGAGCATAGGCAGTCAAATGTGGTCCAAAATTTAGTTACATTTTTTGCTATAAAAGTAGTGCAGACTTTGTTGACCTGGACAATATAAGTAGATAACTTCATATAGAAGGGCAGGGTTGAGGAACCTGCTGCCTTGAGGCCACATATGGGCTTCTAGGTCCTTGGGTATCTAAGTTTTATAGAACAAATCCTTTCATTAAGGGGATTTGTTCTGAGAAGTATAGATTTAATCAAAGGGCCACACTTGAGGACCTAGAGGGATACATGTGGCTTGGAGACCATGTGGCACAGGTTCCCCACCCCTGGTTCATACAATATTTGTCTTGGACTACCTGTGTTTCTTTGGATAAGTCAACTTTTCTGTGTCTCAGTTTCCTCAGTTTTAAATAAAGAAATTTTACAAAATGTCTGTTGGAACCCCTTCTAGCTCTGATATTTTGTGAAAAAAAATATTAAATTGTAGAGCACAAAGAGGATTTTTTTTTTGCTGAAATCTCCAAAACTTCTCTTATGAACACTTTTAACAGGTGAGGTAGTCATAAAGAGAGGGAAAAAAAGACAGTCAAAAACCAGTCTCTGCCAGTTTTGGGTGGGAGCAGGGTCTTCTTAGCAACAAGGGAAAATTGCTGGCTAACAACCAGTCTGGGAACTGTCATGGGCTGAAATGTAAAATCACAATGTCTAAACAAGTTATGGATTTCCACACTTAAAGCACGTCCATCTGACTTATGCTCTGCCCTTAGTGGGATGGTAGTATTTGGGTTGAACCTGGGGGGTTGGGGTGGCTGCTAGTCTTCATTCTATATTGGCAGTTTCCTTCATACGTAATTGGAGGGAGTAAACTCCAGAGAACTCTAGCTATTAACAAAAAGTACCTTCTCAAAGAGTGTGCATGGGGTGAGTGGTGGGGAAGAGGAAATAAAAAACGTGTCCCTGGGAGAGGAATTAGCCCTTCTAAACAAGCACCTTTTACATGCTGCCTTCAGGACCATCATTCTTTTCTTGAAGCACTCATACTTTTATATGGGGCTGTCAGGTAAACCATCTGCTTTGTCATCACTAAAGTGCATCTGCTGGGAGTCATTTCATTATATCTCCAGGGTCTAGTCGTGGCATCTTTTGGTAATCTTCAGAATAAACCAAACCACTGGCTTCCTTTTATGGGAAACTTTATTTCTGTCAAAGTTCAAGCACATCCGTCATGCCATCTGATGCTCATAACAATGCTACAGGAAAGCCTGGAAGGTATTAGTGTTCACATTTGAGTGAGGATGGAAGTGAAGTATGTAGATGAAAATTGATTTCTCCCCAAATCACAGTTATGGAAAAAAGAGTAGAACCCAGGTCTCCTGATTTGGGGTTTATTGCTCATTCCTCTAAATTACAATTTTATCTTCAAATGATTCTGCATCTCACATAATTAATAATTGGTAACATGGTGTGGTAACGGGAACATTGGAATTAGAGCTTGTGGCTCTTGGGTTCAAATCCTGGCTCTTCTTCCTATTGGGTTTTGGACAAGTCACCTTGGGGCACCAAGGAAATCCTGGGTTCAAATCCTTCCTCAGATTCTTACTAGCTGTGACCGTGGACAAGTCACTAAACTCTGTGTCTTAGTTTTTTCATCCATAATGTGGGTGGGTTGGTCTTGATATCCTCTGAAGTATGTTCCAGTTTTAAATCTCAGTTTCTGATCTTGTCACTGGATGATCTTTAAATCCCTTTCCTAGTGAACTCTGGTCTGTTGTACCATTCGTTAACTCTTCTTCTTTGTATGGATGACAATAGATGTTTTCTCCAGTAACTATACTTTTTATTTCTTCTTACAGTAATTTTCTCGGCAACTCATACATCTCAAGGCATATGGATGATTCCCACATTTGTATCTCCATTCTTACCTCTTCCCTGAATTCCAGAGTCTTATTTCTTCACCATCTATACCTAGATAGCTCACTATCACCTTAAAATCAATATATTTAAAAAAGAACTCACCCCACTCTTCCCGACTTATCCCAGAACTCTCCTTTCCTCAAGCCAGCACTTGCTTATGACTTTCATATCAGTATTACTAGTATTATCGTCCTCCTAGTCACCTAGACTCAGAACATTGGAGGCATTTTTTATTCATTTCCACTATGTGCTTGTGATTCTTGCTCTAAGGATTCCTTGTCCATGTTCTAAAAAAAAAAATACTTAGAAAAAGAAAGAGAAAAAAATTATGCTTCATTTTGAAATGAGTTCATCAGTTTTCTTTCTCAAGGTAGATAACATTTTTCTTAATAAATTCTTTGGAATTGTCTTGAATCATTATATATGTATGTATGTATATACATTTATGTATATGTATGTGTGTATATATGTGTATGTGTATATCTAGATATCTATATCTATAGATATCTATATCTGTATCTGTGTCTATATCTGTATCTGTGTCTGTATCTGAGATTCTGGGTTCCAGGCTTTTGACTATGTGATCTAGGATAAAACATTTTTTTTACTTCTGTGGGTCTTTATTTCCTTACCTGTAAAATGAAGGGGGCTATATGACATAAGCCCTATTTACACTGTTTTTTTAGCAAGGCAGCATCACATTCTATTGGTGGGGAATCAGGCAGGAGATATTTTCATTCTGGTTGATTGAGACATAACATAAGCAGGGTTTAAGTGAAAGGTGTGTCCAAATTGCCCGCAGGTAGGATTGGTTAGACCCAGTGGAAAAGCTGAAGCTAAGAGATTGGTCACAGATGAGATAAGGCTAGTTTAACAGGCATAGAAGATCAATGTATGGTTACAAATACGGTAAGGCAGGATCAGTTGACAGTAAGACTTGGGCACTGAAAATAAGTCTTGGCCAGAAAACAGATGAGCTAAACTCTGGGGTGAACGTTGAAGAGCACCAGCAGCAGCTCCTAGAATGTATGTCCTTACTGTTCCAGTAGCTTGTATTCACTTCTATACTATCAGGGGCCACTCAGATTTAGCCCCACTCCTACCCTTCAGCCGTGGTATTTTTAAACCAGAGATTTATTAAATTAGATTCTGATCCTCAGTGAAGGGGCCTTTGGTGTTTCTTGTAGACCCCAGCTACATCTTCTGAGTAGATCCACCATTCGGTTGGAGAATTTAGGTCTTCCATGGGTTAAGCGGGCCCTGCTTCCTTAGCACCCATGGAATTCTCTTCACTTAAGGCTCGGTCCACTCCAGGTTCTAGACATTGATTATAATAGTTTCTTTCCAGCTGGAGTATTCTCTATAATCTATTTTTAAGAGCTTCAGAAGCAGGGATTATGCCTTATTTGTTCCCATTGGCTTTTATTCTGCTAGTCGCATTCACGCAGATGTAGGCCAGAAGGAAAAATTTAGAATGAAAATATCTGGGTTTAAATCCTGTCTCTGCCATTTAATACTAGTATGACTTTGGGCAATCACTTCACCTTCATACATGTCAGTTTCCTTATCTGTAAAATTGTGGATTTGGATTAGATTACCTCTAAGATCCATCAGTTTCAACCCTAATGCACATGATCCTATACTTCTTTTTTTTGTTGTTCAAGGTGCCATCTTCTTTTTTTTTTGCTTTTTGGAGGGGGGGAGGTATGGTAATTTGGGGTTAAGTAACTTGCCCAAGGTCACACAGCTATTTTTTTGTGTGTGTTGAGTGTCTGAGGCTGGATTTGGACTCAGGTCCTCTTGACTACAGGGCCTGTGCTCTATTCACTGTGCCACCTAGCTGCTCCTCAGGGTACTATTTTTTCATGACATTCTCTTCATCCCATAGCAGAAATTACTCAGAGAGGATATCAATGTACCAGAGCTGCTTTTGGAAGATCTTCAAAGGAGTCATGATTTACCCTCACTGTGTGCATCTCTGATAAATCCTGAATTGATAAAATGCTTCACAAGTTCTGCATGATCCCCAAAGCAGTCCTCTAAGGTACTCAGTACTCCCAGTTAAAGCTCAGCCGTGGCTACAAGTCTAAGGTAAAATCAGAGGGAAAGTTTAGAAAAGAAGAGGATACTAAATAAATAAACTCCTCTCATGAACATGACCAAATCTCATATGCTTCTCAAACTAAGGCCACATGGCCTTAAATTTCAGTTGTGACTACTTGGCACCAAAATTTCAGATGTTTCTAAAGATCTGAATTATTTTGACAAAATGCTATGATTTTTTTTCTTCACATGCTTGTGTGTGGGGAGATTGATTGAAGCTCTGCCCCATCTCTGAGCAATACCTCTTCAGAGACTTGGTTGAAACAGCTTTCCTCTCTCTCTGCCAGATACTTGAGTACCCCTTGGTTCTAAATTGACTTGATCTTTTATAAATGACCCATAGGTCATGACCAGGTTTCTTCAGCTGATAACAATGCATTTTTTTGTGCAACATCACTCCCTTTTATCCAATGGCTTTCAAGTGCTTCTAAATTGATTTAGGACTTTTTGCACTTAGTCCAAAGCCTATGATAGATTTCTTTCAATGAAGATATCTAGGATAAGTGAAAAGAAGCAATAATACCACAGTAGGAAATAAAATTATAGGATTTACTCCCATAAGAGTTGAGAAAGGACAGACATCATAGTTTCAAGTAAGATTTAGATAAATTCCTGGATGATAACTTCATAATGTAATATTAAAGGAAACCAGCGATGTTTTGACAGTGTTCCTAACTTTTAAGTCGATGTCAGAGAAAACTAATATGCTCAGTCATAAGATGCCAGCGTGATAAAGAGAAAAGGGAATTAGATGTAGAATCAAAGTGCCTGTGTTTTAATCCTGGCTTTGCCACTTACTATTTGTGTAACCTTGGGCAATTCCCTAACCTATGTGGGGCTCAGGTTCGTCTATAAAATGAAATGTTTGATCTAGATGACCAGAAATGACCCTTATGTCCCTTAATGACTCTATCAGACACAGAATTCTGTGTTACAGGGTCCATTTATCTGACTAAATGTTTAGATTTAGACTACAAAATACTAGAACTTTAGTGAAATAGATTTAAACCTTCAAGTATTAAATTTTTTTGTGAAGGTCATATGGGTTTCTCTAGTCTTATCACCCTACTTTTGTAAACCAGTGGACTTGGCCCATTCTAAACTTCTTAGGATACTGGGAGTTTATATATACATATATATATACATACACACATATATTTCTTTCTATCTCAGTTACTGTCTTGTCCTAGCTTGGTTGGCTTTCCAGATTGAATATCAGTGAATTTTGGAAATATACAAAAGGTTATGACTGCATGAAATAAGATATGTTCCAAAAAGACAAACAATGAATATTGGGCTAAAAGTGAAAAATAATAACATTACAAAGAGAAGTAATTTCACCACAGAGAAAAAAAATGAGGAAAAGAGCCATTCCCAGTATATGACTTTACACTAATCCTTGTTGTGCAGATCATCATTGGTGATGCTTCCAACCCTCTGAGTCTTCCAGCTTGGAATGATCTCTGCCTTCCTTTCTGTTTGCCCAAATCCCACTGTTCTTTCAAGTCTAAGCTCAAATCAAGTCTCTTATGTGAAACCTTCTCTAACTGCCTCAGTCTACACTGGTCTCTCCCTTTCTCTTGTAGAGACTGTGGCGCAGATTTTAGTGGATTTTGTGTATTTTTCCAGCTTTCACATGACTCAGGAATGTGGGTATACATACATATATAATACTTGTGTGCTTGTATACACATACATGTATACATATACAAGTATATATAATATATATATACACACATACAAATACATATATATATCTATATGTAAATGCATGTAATTCAAATTATTTCTCTTACTAGATAACTTTCTTGAGGATGGGGGAAGCCTCATATTTGGCTCACAGTAGGTACTAAATAAATATTGACTGATTTAAATATATATCAATTTCCTTCTTCTTTCTGTGCACGATATAACATGTCTTCGTAGGTTCACAAGAGAGAAGACCCTCTCTCCAACTGTCATATGTATTGAGGAAGAACTTTAACACTTATTAAATGCCTGCTACATGAAAAACACTTTTCTGGGTGCTTAGGCTACAAAGACAACAACAAAACCAGTCCCTGGTCTCAGGAAACTGACATTTTACTGGAGGAGCATGGACTCGAGAGGAACATCATGTGCACAAATAAAAAAATAGAAAGAAAGACAAACTGAGGAAAGAAAGAACATTAATGACTGGGGCCATTAGGGAAGGCTTCATTAGGGAAGGCTTTGTGTAGAAAGTTAAAGGAAGCTAATAGTGAGGCTCAGATGGGGTGGGAGGCTTTGGACACTTTGGTCTGGGGGATTGTACAGAGATAGAAGATGAAATACAGAATTATCCTACCCCTTTTTTGTAATCCCATAAAGAGTTCATCATCACTCAGTGTGTCTTCTGCAAGGTAGAGACTAGCTGAATCAACACCTCATGGAAACCTAGCAGCATCTTTTTTTTCCCCTTTCAATTTGAATCCTCCAGCACCAAGCCTTTAAAATAAACTTAATTTGCCTTCTCCCACCAAGGCAGCTCAGACTATGAGTGTCTCTGATCTTTAGGATCATAGGATCATGGATTTAGGAACTTCAGGTGCCCTCTAGTACAACTTTCTCATTTTACAAGAGAAGGGATTGAGGTCCGCGACTGGCCACTAAGTGACTCATTCAAGGACAGACAGCTAATTAATATCTGAAGAGGAATTTGAATCAGGCTCTTTCTGACTCTAAATCCAAATGCTCTATTCATTATGTCAGGCACTAAAGAAACAGAGACCCCACAGAGAACCATAGAAAGCTGGAAGGGAGGAAACTAAGAAGTTAATTACTTCAAACTTCTATATTTCACTGATTAGAAAACTGACACCAAAACAGGTTGTGTTTTGCTCAAGATCACAGAGATGTTAATTAATAGATATAGTTGGGATATGAGGCCAGGCATTCTGACTACAAATTGAACACATCCTGTGCCCTCCTCTCACCCAAAAAAATCTGCAGTGTATTCAAAAAATGATTTCCATTCTTTCTCCAATGTTGACCAATAGGAAAACAGCCATTTCTATCAGTGGACCAAAAATAATCTATTCACAAGGGTAATTTTGTCTGTCTATTCAAGAAAAACTCAAAACAATTTAAAAGAAACAATTTTAGTCACAAAAGTCCTGTAGGTCATTCTACTGTTGGAACTCAAACAAAGTTCTTTTGACAGTATGAATTAATTATTCAGACTCCTTCCTGGGGGACAAATTGTTGATAGCAAATTGAAGGCAATTGGACCAGAATCATGGATTTTAATAGAGAAAGGGGAAAGAGATAGATAAGATCATTGGTAATGCTAGTGATATAGGAGATAAGGTTGGAAAAGGGTTCTGTTTTTCCTAACTTAGAATCAGTTAATCACTAAATATTTAATAAGTGCCTACTATTTTTCAGGCATTGTGCTAGTTCTGGCTCTCAAGGGGCTCACAGTCTAAGAGGAAAGACGAGATGCAAATAGCTATGTACATAACGAGTTATATACAGGAGAAACTGGAAGTAATCTCAGAGAGAAGAAACTAACATTAGTAGGTATAAGGAAAGACTTCTTGTTGATAGGATTTTACCTGGGGCATGAAGAAAGCAAGAGTTTAAAAGTTCAAGGTCGGGTAGGAACAGGATCCAGTCAAGAAAAGGAAACATGTATGTAGTTTTCTAAGGAGTTGAATAACTATCAAAACAAGACCAGGTTGCCTGGGGTTAAGAGATAGGGGAGAGGAGCTGTAGGAGTGACGCTAAACTTGGATAGTAGAAGAGGGTAGCTTAGATGTCATGCCATGACAGCAGCGGCACTGTTGAAACTAAAATGTAAACCAGAAAATGAGGACCCAGAGAGGAGCTGATGTAAAAGATTATGTTGTCAAATGAAAGAAGCAATCATCAAACGATCATAGCTTTAGAGACTTGAGGCATTGACGTATTGACCAGAACAATCCTCTGTCTCTGCATCTTTTGTGATCTTTTATTCTCACTAGATGAACAGTCCCTTCTTTTTCTAAATATGCTTGTCCTTGATAATGCCTTTTATGTCACTTTCCTCATGAAAGTCATGACTGATAATGTGCTGCAGTCTATTTACAATCACCCATTTCCTTTGGGTTGCTCATATATTTGATTCTTTCAAAATCATAATGTTTCATGACTCATAGCTGTAAATATTGGTGTTAAAGAGATGAACTCTTCAGCAGTGATTAGATTATAGTCATTGAAAGCACTGTGTGGGGGCGGAGCCAAGATGGCAGCGTAGAAGCAGCAAAGCACCGCAGCTCCCACACAAACATGATAAAAACTCATAAAATGGGACTATAAACAGATTTTCAAGCTCCAAAACTCTCCAAAAGACAGAAAGCACATCTATTGCTACAGGCAGCTCAGCAGGTAGGGCTGTTAGCAGCAGTCTGGGAGCCACGGCCGAAACCCTGGCCGGATCAGGCCCCAGGGCATCAGGCGGAGCCAAGTCTATAGGAGAGCAGATCAGCTGCACTGGAGGAACAGTTACCACATTTATCAGGCCAGAAGAAAAAAAGTCTAAGAGTGGATTTTGTTAACTCGGGAGGAGAAGAGTGGGTCCGGCCAAACTGCTCCCACGGAAAGGAAGCAGTGGGAGGTGGCTGTGGCAGCAAGAATGGCTGAAAGCAGCAGCGGCCTCTACTGGGCTGCTTCAGAGCCCTTGGCCCACAGATAGCAGGGGTGCTGAGGTGATTGATCAGGGCCAAGGACTCTTGCATTGAGCGGCCTGGATCTGGATCATGGTCTTGAGTGGTGGTCCTGGGGTG
>CM053596.1:223662904-223673256 GCA_028646575.1 Pseudocheirus occidentalis | reverse complement strand
CACTGCAGTTTGGGAGGGTAGCCCCTGCTGAGGTTTTGGCCTGGCAGGGTCTCTGCCCTGCTGGGGTGCGAGCTGTGCCTCTCCTGTCCCCGATCCTCACACCTTGGCAGATGTGGAGATGCTGGAGGCTGTAGAACCGCTGCTGACTGGCTGCGGTGCCCACTTGGGCTCAGCTCAGCCCAGCTCCTTCCCACCGTCCCAGGCCTGGCTGTGGTCTCAGCTTCAGGCTGGGCTGGCTTCCACTCTGGGCCTACATTCCCGGCTGCTGTGATGAGCACCTGCTGCCAAGCTGCCTTCAGCAAGAGATGGGTTCTCTGTATTTTTGTGAGTCTAAGACTCCTAGACTTTATCTGGGCTCATAATTTAATGGGTGTTTAGGGTTGCGGTGTGGGAGCTGCGGGACCTTGCTGCTTCTACGCTGCCATCTTGGCTCTGCCCCCTTCCCAACATGTATTTCTTAAGCATGTGATTATGTGCCAAGTGCTGTGCTATTGATTTCAATTAGTTATCCAGGTTTAATTATATTTTTGTTGTTGTTTAGTCATTTCAGTAGGATTCAACTCTCCACGAACCATTTGGATTTTCCTTGACAAAGACCCTGGAACAGTTTGCCATTTCCTTCTCCATCTCATTTTACAGATGAGGAAACTGAGGCAAACAGAGTTAAGTTACTTAAGGTCACACAGCTAGTAAATGTCTAGTGTCTGATTAGACTTATAAAAGGGGCATTTGCTAAGGTGGTATCATTGGTACAATTGGTAGAAGTACCAGTCCTCCCTTTCCCAAAGGCTATGATGCATTTTCCCACCAGCACACACGGAATGTATGTGTGTTTGTGTGTGTGTGTGTGTGTGTATGTGTATGAGTGAGTGGGGGGGGGAGAGAGGCAGAGAGAGAGAGAGAGAGTTGCATTACTGTTTGTTAAACAGCATACATTAAAAAGTAGCCAGAACAGTATGGAACATCTTATTAGAACCATTAAGGAATATTTTAAAATGCATATCTTTGGTTTTTATTAAGTTTATCATATTGAATATTTCCATAACTAATTATTTCATTTTTTCCATTGATTAATGCTTCTTTCCCTCTTTGCCCCCTCGGGTTTAGAAAGCACACATGGCAAGGTTGTAACAGCTCCTACAAGTCCTCAGTAGAACTCAAGATGTTTTATTTAGATATGTTGCAGTTCTTTTCCTGAGTTCTTTGTGGAACCACATAATTTATCCCTAGCTACCATTTCAGATGTTGCCACCAGCTGCTGCTGTCCTGGAACCCTGCTAGGATATTTGAAGCAAAATGAAGTTCCTCTGGCTCTCTAAAATGGATAATGTCATTCTTCAGGCAAAAGAGGTAGGGGTGTAGGAGACCAAGATGGTTTGTGGTCTGGGACTTCTGCCCCACCCCCCATTCCTTTTTAGTGGACTAGATGGAATACTTTTTTCTCTTTACTGCTAGACATTTGAAATCTGTTTCCAACTAACTCCAAGGTTTTTAGAGGCCCCAAAGGGTATGACTGAGTCTCTCAGTCATTCAGAATAGACTTCCTGTTGACCTAGAGAGGTATTCAGGCCTTGTTACACCTAGGTAATAATGGAGACATGTCCTTTCCTACTATCAGTAGGTTGCATCTTATCATGAACCTGTCCCTCTCATAAGACAATAATTGAGCTTTAGAGCTGGAAAGAATCTTAAAAATAATGTAGCCCACCTTCATTTTCAAGATGAAGAATTACAGTTCAGTAATGAGAAACACTCTGCCCAACATTGCCTTGTTTGTTAGTAGACTAAAATGCAAATGTCTTGACTACCTTTTCAGTTTCATTTCTATGGTATTGTTTAGGGATAATGGGGATGCTTATGAGAGGAGATAAATATCCCCAATAATTTTGTTGGTTCAAAGTCAGAGTAAAAGGAGTCAGAGATAATCCTCTAACAAATCTAATGGGAGGTTAACAATATCTTCATGCACAAGCAGAGCATGAGATTTGGTATGATTTTTGTGGCATCAGGAAAGACCCACCCGCCCTCAAATATCTTCCCCATGGATGTCACTCGTATACATAGAACCTGAAATTTCATCATTAAAGGGTTGTGTTTTATTTTTTTACTTTGAGTTAAGGCATTTCCCTCTATTAATAGGAAAATATTCCTGGAAGAGACAATATATTGAGCACATGGTTTTCAGTTTGAATGCCTGTCACACAAAGAGACAGACCCAGAGAGGACAAGTGACTTGCCTTAATACATATCACAGCCCACTAGAAACCAGTTCTTCTGACTCTAGTGATCTTTTCCCATACTGCTCATAACGTCTCTCTCTCTGTGTATCTTTGGATTGTGGGGATTTGCTTGTGAATGTATGTATGTGCACCTGTGCGCACCCGTGAGTATATGTGTGGATGTGTATATTTACATTGCTTACCTTGATGCTGAGACAAGTACACAGTAGCTTTGATTTTATGAAGCTTGGTTATTTTCCTCAAAAAGTGTGCTTTCCATGAAGGAACTCCTATTCCAGATAAAATATAACTGCCATTTATGTAATGCATTAAAGTTTACAAAGCACTTTCTTTATCTCCCTCTCTTTCTCTCTCTCTCTCTGTATACATATATAATTTCACTTTTGGTGAATGAATGAATGAAAAGCTTTTAACAGCTTATTCTGTGTCAGCCACAGTGTTGAACCTCACAGTAACCCTGTGAGGTAACTGTTACAAAAATTATACTTTTATAGATGATCAATTTGAGGCTCAGAGAGCTTGAATGTCTTACCTATTGTAACATAGTAAAGGTCATAGGTGGACCTGGAACCCAGGGCTTCCTGACTTGAGCTCAGCACTCTAGACATCCCCAAATATTACCTCTTTGACTTAGCAAGAAGATATATCCTGTTTCATGAACAGTTTTCTAGTTCACTAATCATATTTAATCATATCAAGGAGCTGAAATTTTAAAGCAAACCTAATAACTACAACTTCAAAGATGCCGCAAAGATTGTTTTACTGTACACTTTAAATAGAGTCATCCTGAAATTGCAGATGTGGCTAAAACTAGTTAGTCCAATAAACGTGATTTGAAGAAAAAGCTGGGGCAAAGAGAACATGAAGAGTCAGTGTATATTTAAAATGTGAGTTTCATTCAAAATGGATGTGAAATATGCATATATACTATTAAAAAATGAGAAACAAACAAGAGCAGGTACCTTTCACAGCTATAGTCAAGGGTGGTGGGAGAGTTCTCAATCAAATAAAGGATAGAAATCATTACAAATGATCAAATAGATAATTTTGATGATATGGAATTCATCATTGAACAAAGTCAATGCAACTAGAATAAAAAGGGGAAGCTCTGAATTGGGTGCAAAAGAGGTATCAAAAAGAGGTACAAAAGACCCTCTTTTTAAAATCAATTATCTCTGTTAATAAGGTCTGGTATCCAGGAAGGAAAAAGGAAATAAAATATTTATGTAAGGCCAAGTTCCATTTTCCAATAGATATGTGGTCAAAGGATATGGGGAAAAAAGGTCTCAGAAGAAGAATTGCAAAATATTAACAATCATATTGCTTCAAATAAAAATATTTTTAAATAGTAAGAGAGAAAAATAAAACAATAACATAAATTATGAAAACAATATATTTGAGTGGGAGGCTAACAGTATCCTCATGCATAAGCAGAGCATGTGGATACCTACATGATAGGATTTGAGGGGCATCAGGAAAGACCCACCTGTCCTCAAATATCTTCCCCATGATGTCAATCACATACATGGTCCCTGAAATTTCATTGTTAGAAAATTTTTACTTTGAGTTAAACTATTTCCCTCTATTAACAAATATTTGTGGATTAGATGACACATTGAACAAATATTTTTTCTTTGAATTCTTGTCACACAAAGAATCTGAGACAAATATAACACAAATAAATCTAATACAAATATAAATATGATAGAAATAAAAATACTTGCAATTTTACATCTCACCCAATAAACTGGCAAAATAGAAAAAGGGTGAGGCTACTCAGTAGTGGAGGGGTTATAAAGATAGACAAGTAATACACTGTTAGTGGATTTGTGAAATAGCCAAGTCTTTCTAGAAAGAAGTTTGGAATTCTGCTTAAAAAAAAAACACCACCACCAAAAAAACCGCTGTTAGGCATATACTCTGAGGAGGTCAAAGTAAATGATGTCATATACATCAAAAGTATTCATAATTGTACTTTTTGTTGTATCAAAAAACAGGACACAAAGTAGATATCTGTTGCTAAACAAATTGTGGTATGTGAATGAAATGGAATATTACTACACCATAAGAGCTGATGAATATGAAGAATTTAGGGAAGCATGGGAAGTTTTACATGTACCAACAGAGCAATAAGCAGAGGTTTTGAACTATGAATGTAAAATGTTGCATATACTGTTTCATTTGGCTTGATATGTTGATTTAGTTTTGATAAACTTCCTTTTCTTCCTTTGAATTTCTTTATTACATGGGGTTTTTTTTATCAGAAGAAGAGAAAGGAGATTTGTATTCACAAATGAAATAACAATAAAACATATAAATATAATTTTTTTTAATTTTAAAAATCCCAGTGTGAACTTTAGTTTTAACTACTATTTTCTATCTAAAGATTTCCTGGTCACTAAATAAAACACCCCGATACGAGGACAGATTTATGCATAAGTCAAAGTAGCTGTAAGCTTCTCTCATATGACTTTAGGGGCACATATAAGTATCATCTCTTTTCCTCCTATATTTCCATTTGGTACATCTGAAATTTTACCCTTAGAGTTTCACTTCTTTATCTTAACATTTAAATTCTACTGGATCTTCAACTTTGAGCTATGAGAGAACTTATAGATTGCCCAGGTCATTTTATTGATTATGAAAATAAAGCCCAGAAAGTTCCCTCTAGGCCAGTGGTTCTCAACCTGTGGGTTATGTTCAATTTGTAACAATGAAACTACATCCTGTATATCAGATATTTACATTACAATTCTTAAAAGTAGCAAAATTACAGTTATGAAGTAGCAATGAAAATAATTTTATGGTTGGGGGGTCACCACAACATGAGGAACTGTATTAAAGGGTCACAGCATTAGGAAGGTTGAGAACCACTGCTCTAGGCAATAAGCACTAGTATATTCTCTTTTCAGAATGATAGCCCTTTATATACTGAGTTCTGTCCTGCCTTCTCCTTTTTGGGCTACACATAGTATGGTAGGGTGAGAGGTAGAAAAAACCAATAGGTCATCCAATCCAATCCAATCCAATCCAATTCAATCCAATCCAATCCCTTCATTTTAGAGAGGAGGAAACTGAGACATCAGTTGATCAGTAAGAAATCATTTATTGGATGCTTATTCTGTGAAAGGTACTAGGGATAAAAACATTATCACTGGAACAATCCCTATTCACAAGGATCTTTCAGTATAATGGGGGAGATAACAAGGACATAGAAACATATGTACATATATACAGAATAAACATAGGAAATACATATAAATAAATACAAAGTTCTTAAAACAGAGAAGTTTGAGAAGGAAGACACTAACAGATTTTTTTGGCAGAGATTTGGAAAAGTTTTATTTATGCAGGTCATATGTGACAAATGCAGCTAAAGGACAAGGGGACAAGGAATTTGAGAACAGAAGAGAGTATATTATTGAATCAGCTAAGTATAAGAAGAGTACTGGAGAGAAAAAGTCAAGTCTGAGGTGATCATGAAGAATATATTTAGATATTAATAAATGAATAAAGCACTTATTAAGCAGTACTATGTGAAAAGCTTTGTGCTAAGCTCTGGGACTTCAAATAGAGAAACAACTGTTCCAAAGGAGATTGCATTCTAAAATGGGGGAGATGATTCTCATGCTTCCACACAAAACTGAAAGTCAGACTGAAATGTCCTATGGTCCTTAAAGTGCATTTAAGATCTTAATGCTTCTTCGAAGTCATTTCCACTGATATAATTGTATCAGTTTCTGATATCGAACTATTCCAGAGTACTAAGGACTTTAGTGACAAGAACTTTCCTTTCTGGGTTTTTGGTGGCCATGGCTATAGCACCTCCAGAAACAGTTTCCAGGGTTCATTTCCTCAGGGGTTGATTCTCAGAATGATGACTGAGGGTAGTAGTCTGGAAATCATCTGTTCCCAGTGTTCTTTGGTTTGGAATTCTGGACTGTTTCTCTCAGGGTCTGAAGGGAGATGATAGTCAAGGTGGTAGTGGTGGTAGGTGATGATGTGAGTTATCTGACATGTGCTGTCAGGAGGGTAAGACAATGGGAGATTGGGTTTTTAATTTGGGAAATGGAACCCTTATGGGTCGTGGTGATATTTACTATATGATCATAACTATGTGTCACTAAATTGAACTGACTCCTTCAACACATCCTTGCAATGGTATAGTCTCTAGGTCTTTCATTGTCCTGGTTGACTTCCTCTGGACCTTGCTGGTGTTCAGCCAGTTTTAATTTAGCTAGACTATTCCTTCACAGTCAGAGATGTCCTAAGGATTGCTCTTGCTTATGTTCTCAACACAGGGACAAGAATTAACCATATGAATCAATTAGAGAGCAATAGAAGAGAGAAGATGTCAAATGCTAAATTGTGTTTTACAAACATGTGCAATTGGAGTTCAAAGGAGATAGGAACCCATGTTAGATTCTTTAGTGAAGACTTATTGGAGCAGGTGGAAATTTCCTGTGGAGTAGGCAAGACATAGTAGTAAAAATGTTAGACCTGGAGTCAAAGCTCTGGGTTAAAATACTGGCTTCACTATTTACTGCCTCTATGACCTTGGATAAGGTAATTAACCTATTTGGACCTTTATTTCTTCATCTGTGAAATGAGAGGTTTGGACTGAATGATCTCTGAGATCTTGTCTAGTTTAAAATCTATGGCCCTGTGCCTATCTTTCTACATTAGGTCTTGAAACCTATGCATTGCCAGTCACACCCTTGCCAGGTCCAGGGCTCTGTCTCTGTTTCTGTTTCTCTGTCTGTCTCTTTGTCTCTGTTTCCCTGTCCTCTCCCTCCCCTTTTCTTCTTTTCTATCAGATGGACGATTAGAAATCTCCCTTATTTTTCTCTTTACCATTTACCTACATTTTCATCTTAAAACAAAGTTTTGAAAGTTCATTCTATTTGGGTTTAACCTTGACCGATGAGTTATTAACTTCCATACAAAAAGCCTGTCCTATGGGAACATAGACAGATACTTAATCACACCATGTTGGCAGTGTGGACGGGGTTATTTAATGAGCAGCATTGCTTTTTCTTCAGTCCCCTCTGACTTTTCTCCAGCCGTGGTTTGCATCAGCCCCTTACTATTGTGATTGATCTCCATGGAAGACTCAGTTTTCTGTCTTTATTTCTGTCTTTTATTCATAATCCCTGTGGTGCTGCTGCCTCCCAATAGACCTTATGGCTCAGGGAAACATGATTTCTGGGTTGATGGAAGAGACTGGATGAATCACACCTCATGCCTTCTACCTCTTCTAACCCTTAACTGTTGATCCCTTTAGGAAGTGAGATGGGGGCATAATGAGTATAGTTCAACCTGTTGTTAAAAGGAATTTGTTCAGGGTGGATTGTCCTGTTTTCTATGACCACTCAACAGCTGCTGTCCTACCCTGACCTATTTTTTCCCCCACTTTTTTTTTTCAGATTTCTCCCTTTCCTAACCCGTTCCACAATGGTGGTAAGTTTTTTTTTATCAGTACTACAGTGAACCTGGGTAAGAGAATTTGGGTTTAGGTCTTGGTTTGCTACTTAGTATGTGTGTAGCCTGGGGAAAGATTACTTCAACTTCTGATCCTCAGTTTCCTCATTAGTACAAAATCCACAGGCCCATGCCCTAAAAAGAAGAAGGTTGAACTAAATGATGTCTAAGGTCCTTTCCAAGACTAAATTTAGGATCCTGTGATTATGAGATGTAACTCCATCCTAAAGTATTAGGAATGTAATGTCTATCCCCTCCATGGAGTATTTCATTTCAAAGAAAAAAAAGTCTGTAGAAGGCAATGCTTAAAATTCAAAGGAATACATTTGTAATGGTGAATTTTGAGACATCCATGGGGAAGATACTTTGGGACAAAGGGCCTTCCTGGTACTCTCACACTAACATTGTACCAATATGTGGTCACCTACTTCTTGAACATCTAAGAGATGCCTTCTCTTTCCATTTCATTAGCTGTACTGTTACTAGAACATCACAGGAGAGAAAGTGATCAGTGAAGCAGGACTGCCTATTGCATAAACATTCAAAGGGTCTCAAAATTCTTTGCCGATCTGACTAATAAAATACACGCTCATCAGCATGGAGTAGTGGGGGCAGAATTCTTGTGGAGTTTGTGTTCTCATTAGGGACAATGGATCTCTATGTAAGCATGCTTCCACCTTAAAGGAACTGTGCCCATTAAGTATGCACCTGAGAGGCTGCTTTGGTATGCTGGAAAGTTTAATCTTCATCATGGGATAAATCTATTTCCTCACTTCCATCCCCTCTTGTTGGTCTGGGTAGTTTATATAAACTCCCTTGTCTCACTTGCAAATCATCATCTCCCTATCCCCTGGCCTGTCAAACATGTTTATCTGGTTAGGAAGACTGGACTGGCCAGGCCATAAAATTAAATGAAATTACTACAGAGGCTTGGGTGTTAGTGACAATGAGGTGAAGTTATAACCCAGAGAATAGCAAGGGGAGTTTTATGGTGCCCCATTGCCTATATGCACAGCAATTATTCAAAAAGCTGCTATTTTCTTTGATGTCTGCTTTTAATATCTACTTTTGCTTGCTTCAGGATCATCTTCCTGTTTCATGACATTGTTCCTCTTAGAATTATTGAATATTTAGATCTAGAAAAAAACCTTAGAAATCATTGAGCCAAATTTCATCATTTTGCAACTGACAAAATACAATTTTAGACATGGGAAGCAACTTATCTCAAGTCATATGGTGAGTTAATGACAACTCCAAGATAATTCAGAAAGCCTGCTTAGTCTAGTGATTTTTCATCATACCTGATAGCTTGATGACAGTGATTTTCCTAAGTTAAAAATGGAGGTATTCTCAGATATAACTTATGGAGGTTTTGAATCTGTACATGGTCAGAGAACTGGTTTGAAACTCAGGAACAAGAAACTCATGAGAGACCAGTGATCTACTTTGCTTGTGACTTGTAGCAGTAAAATGGTAAGATCTCTGGGTTTAATCAGAAGACTTATGTTTGAATCCTAGCTCTCTCATTCACTACTTGTAGAAGCTCAGCCAAGTTACATCAAACAACTTGGGTCTTGATTCTCTCATTATAAAATAAAGTAACTGGATTCAATGACCTCTTTTTTGTTTTTCAGTTGTTTCAGTCATGTCAGGTCTCTGTTACCCTATTTGGGGTTTTCTTGGCAAAGATACTGAAGTGGTTTGTCATTTCCTTTTCCAGCCAACTTTACAGACAAGGAAACTGAGGCAAACAGGGTTGAGTGTCTTGACTGAGGTCACAGAGCTAGTAAGTGTCTGAGGTCAGATTTAAACTCAGGAAGGTGACCCTTCCTGACTCCATGCCCAGAACTCTATCCTGGATCCTGGAACAAAGAGAGGCACTTTACTTTATAATCCTGCCAACTATGTGATAATGTAACACCATGCACCAGCAGATTCCCAAAAGAGTACTACTGTAAACAGCTTTTAAGGTTCAGATTACACAGTAATAGTGAACACTCTGTTTATTCCATTACAAATAAAGGCAAACATTCACAATATGTCACAACATAATATTCACAACATTACATCTCATCATAGAAAGTCATAATATAGTGTCCATAACAGCTTAACATTAGAATGGCCACACAGTTTTCACTACAGTGGCCACAATATTTAGAATCAAAGAAAAAGAGAATAATCATCTGGTTTCCCTAAGGGGGAAACCTGCTTTACTTAATTATTCAGTCAATTCACAATACAATAGTCAAACTTCCACTCATGGGGCAACCATTAACTTAATCAGTAACTAATCTAGATTCACAATTGCTAAATATCATTAATCACTAGTACAATCATTAGAAAAACCACACAAACCCTCCACCCCTTGGTATTCAGCAAACCTCAGTTTCCTCCAAGGGGAGGCCTTTTCTTCATCTTGACTCTGGGTGGTCTCTCTGATTCCCTGGATCCCCTTCCATGGTTCAAGCTCCCTCCTGAATCCACCAAACAGTCACTTGGATTCAGAAGCAGATAGCTGCCAGGTTCTCATCCAGTCCTCAGAGGTAGATGGCTCCCAGATCCTTGTCCAGTCCTCAGGGCAATCCCTGGCACACACTGAAGTTCACAGGGTCCAGCACATCTCAAACCCTT
>CM053596.1:223625523-223654717 GCA_028646575.1 Pseudocheirus occidentalis | reverse complement strand
GCTTCTCCTTTTATTCCATGTGCATTAGATATAAAAAAGTATTCATCGCATTTCTTAGAAGCATTTAAAAGGCTAAGTATAATCATGCAGGGGCAGCTAGATGGTGCAGTGGACAGAGTGCAGGGCCTGGAGTCAGGAAAACTCATCATCCTGAGTTCATATCTGGCCTGAGACACTTCCTAGTTGTGTGGTCCTGGGCAAGTCACTTAACCCTGTTTGACTCAGTTCCTCATCTACGAAATGAGCTGGAAAAGGAAACCATTTCAGTATCTTTGCCGAGAATAGCCCCAGATGGTATCACAGAGAATCAGGCATCGTTGTAAAATGACTTAACAACAATAATCATACAAGTAGTTAGGTCCAACCTAGGTAAGAAATGCCACACCAGAGGCAGCACCACAGAGGTTTGAGAGTCTAGAAAAGGTCTAAGGGAATCTAGCCTTGACCAGAAGGTAGAGAAGAAGATTAGGTCCAGGACTCAGAGAAAACCCAGAGACAATATGAAGGAGGATGCAGTTACTCTTTGTTCTCGGGATGCTAATGAGTAGATGTGACTATGTTCACCCATTCTAGTCACTGAAGACAAATGGAGAGTGATTCATTGTCCCTGCCAAGAGGCTAGAAGGACTCCCTTAGAAGCATGACAATGGTCATCCAGAGAAGGATGGAGTGACCACAGTGATAAATACAGACTAAGCTTCTTTAGCCTTGAATAAAAATGAAGGCTGAGCAGAAATACATGTATATAACATAATGAAGGGGACTGGACAAATGCTTTATCATTGTATCTCTTTCACAGTGTGCACATAGTAGATGCTTTTTCACATTTTTTCCCTGAGATTGGAGGAGCAACAGCCTTTCAAGGGTTCTTTGACTTGCTCTATTTGTGACCTAAGTCAGTTGGCCTCTCCTTAGGCTCCTCAGTCTCTCCCGCAACCCCAATCTCATTCTCAATGTCTTAAAATATTGTACCTGACTGACTATTGACACCCAATTGCCTTAGCCTTACTAAAACTCAAAACTCCTGAGCTCAAGTCATCCACTAACCTCGGCTTCCCAAATAGGAGACATTACATGCATAGGAAACTGTGCCTGGTACATAGTAGATATTTATTTTTTATTGTTTGTAAATTATTATTAACTTGACACGTAGAGAATGCAACCATTATAGAACTGCTGTCTATGTATTCTTCACTCCATGCCCTCAAAGGTTTTAGCAAGGTGTTTTGCAATGTTCAATAAATATTGTTAGACTAACTAAATTTAGATGAATATAATGGAATGACACCTTAAGGTTTGCCAAAGTCTGGGCAGAAAGAAAAAAAATGGGTTCTGCTCTTTGGAAGGGTCCTTGGACACGGCATGTAATTAATAATAATAAGTACAATTTATATAGTACTTTAAGATTTGCACACTACTTTTTACACATATCATCTAATATAATGTTCATTACATCCCTGCTACCTAGATGCTATTATTATTATTCCCATTTCAGATTTGGAAACTGAAGCTAAGAGAGATCAAATGATTTGCCCCCCCCCCAAAATGTCTGAGGCAGGATTAGAATTTAAGTCTTCCCAACTCAAGTCCAGCCTCTAATCTGTCATGCCATTAGTTCAACCCATGTCTGAAAAAGGATCCCTTCTCTGAAATCTCCAAGAAATGGTTGTCTGTTTTCTGCTTTAGGACTTTTAGTAAAGAGAAATGCACTGCTACTCAAGACAATCCTCACTACTTTTATATAGATCTCATTATTATGAATTTTCTACTTATGACACACTAAAATCTACCTTTGTCTCTTCTACCCATTGTTTCTATTTCAGCTTTCTGAAGCCAAGTTAAACAAGATTAATCCTTCCATGTGACAAATCTTTAATTATTTGAAAATGGCTATCTCTACCCTCACTTTCTCCATATCTGTCCTTATCCAGGCCAAACATCTTCTATAGAGAATCCAAAGATAATACTTTGAGAATCTTAGCTTATCTCTGGTCATATTTTATCCAAGATGAATCCAATGAAACAGCCAATCTCAGCTCCCATCTTTTTGTCCTCAGCCCAATCAGAAGGACTCCTTCCGCATTGAAAATGTGCAAATTAAGGCATTCCCTCCATGGCCCAGAGTAAGTCTTTTGCCCACTGAATGTTTTTGTATGAAACTGGGCTTCCTGACCATAGCTATGGCTGGCTGGTGGACAACAGGAAATCATTATCAGGGAGGGAAATTGGTTAATTCCTTTAGGAAGCACAGATATTTCCTGTGAGCAGGTGCTTGGGAGTCTGGGATTTCAATTGTCAATCTCAGCAACTGATTTTAACCAGTTCCTTGCTGCCCAGGTTTTAAGAGACTATTTATAATGCTCTTTCACCCTGTATAATATTGCAATGACTTAACTCTGGTCATGACTCAATACCACTTGGTTTTTGGTACTTTGCATATGAGAACTTTGTCAAATGACCATCTCCATTTATTAAGCTCCAATTATGTGCCAAGAATTGTGCTGGGCTAAGGTGGGTGTAGGGGGTATTGTGACATGGTCATATCTGTGCTTTAAAAAATCACTTTGGAAGCTGAGAGATTCAAAGCAAGGATCCCTATTATAAGGTTAGAGCAATAGTCCTGGAGAGAGGAGATGGAGGCCTATACTAGGGTGGTGTTACACACACAAATATGCATACATACAAACACACACACATATGACAAGGCTGTAAGCATGGAGTGAATAGGATAATTATATCCCTTGATAATAATAGAAAAGTTGGGAAGAGGAGGTTTGGGGGAAAAGATAATGAAATTTACTTCAGATATTTGAGTTCAAGATGTCTATAGAACAGCCAGCTTGAGATGTCCAAAAGACAGATGAAAATGTGGGACTGTAGTTCAGGAGGAGGACTAAGACTGGCTATCTATATAACCACATAGATATAAAAGATGAGGAGAAGGAGAAATGAATTGTTGTAAAGATGGATAAAGGTTTTAGAATATCTATAAAGGGAAGGAAAGGGAAGAGGGCCTAGAACAGAACCTTGGGGGACATCCATGGTTGGTGAGTATGACCTAGATGAAGATCCAACAAAGGAGACTTAGAAAGAAGGGTTAGATAGGTAAGAAGAGAACCAAGAGAGAAAAATGTCACAAAAACCTAGTGTGGATATAATGGAGGTTTGGTGTATGCTGGTCTCTTAATATGTATTTGCAAAAATGCTGTCAAAAATAACTGTATCTTATGAAAGCTGGTTCAATGCAGGCAATATAGAGGTAGGAAGAAAAATTCTACTAAAAACTTGCTAAGACCCTTCAAATTAGATCAACACATACTCTGATACTTGGTGACATGAGTAAAAAGGTAGGAGTAGACATGGGCATTTAAACTACATTAGAAAATATATTTCAAAAAGAATGAGAAGCAAAAGATTTGTATCTTACAAAGAACCACCAAACCTATAAATTGGTATTTCTTCCTTTAAAAAATAAAAACAAATAAGAATGGGGGGGGAGGGAGTAAGTTAGGTGGCACAGTGAATAGAGCACCAGCCCTGAAGTCAGGAGGACCTGAGTCCAAATCCAGCCTAAGACACTTAACACTCACTAGCCATGTTACCTTGGGCAAGTTGCTTAATCCCAACTGCCTTTCAAAAAGGAAAAAAAATTAGAAAGTTCTGGACATGAAGAACAACAAATAGCATCATAAAATGAAATTAATTCTATTTTAATGCATAGGAAATGATTCATCATTATTGTGGACGTTATTCCTAAATCATCTCTCCAGGTATAGACAAACTAACTTCTTACAGCAAAAATCTAAATTAACTTTAGGTTAGAAGGGGAAAGAAAAAAAGAAAAAAAAAGTATATTGTGAAATGGAAACAACTCCAACCTGACCTATTTAAGCATATTATCGATGCAGAAAATTGGGAAATGTTTAAATATCAACATCCACTAAAATGATTTCATTCTGATGTAAATCAATTGCTATAACAAGGAGACTAAAAATCCCTTAGTAAGCAAACATTTGATTTATTTGCCCAATAGAAGATTATAAACAACTTCATTTCATGAGATTTCAAGAAGGAGGAAAACTTTTGGTTAAGATGAACACCTGCCAGGTACCAAAGGAGCCCAACTCCCCCATAAACACTTAAGATGCAAAAGGGCACCAGATAATTCACATCAAAATAATGAGTAAATGTTGTGCACATGAACACATTGAGAAGCCTGCAGGTCTTGAGAATCTAGAGCCTGAAGCCTAGATTCTCTGAGTTCTATAAAAGGTATCAGACTAAACTCTAATCTCAAGAAACATGAGTTTTGAAGGATGTGGACCAGAGGGTACAGACCCAAGAGCATCAGAGGGTATCAGAGAGCATCAGAGGGTATCAGACCCAAGAGAATCCAGCATCAGCTTCCCTAAACAAGTTCTGAAGTCAACAAAATTGGGGCCCTGTTCAATGATAAAACCATGGGAACAGAACTAGCCCTCATAATTCATTGTACAAATAGACAGGACCCAATAGTGCACATAGGGTCACAGCATGAGATGGAGACAGTTCCAGAATGGAGATTGTTTAAAAAGAGTGAGAGAAGCTGAGGTCATCATTCATATTGGATCCCACAGCAACCAAAACTGAAGGCAGGAATTTGAGTAAAGAGAAGAGCCTAGTATCAGTCATTCTTCCAGTATCAGAGTAGAGAGAAACAAACAGAACGTGCCTCCAACCAATAGTGCATAAGAATTGGGGATGGGGTAGAGGGGACATGGAATGGCTCAGAATAAAGTCCCACTCTAGGAAATGAGGCTGAAAACATGAATCAACAGAAGGAAATTCATAATCCAATGAAGATAAACTCTAGGTTAAGAGAAACCCAAGGATTAAATCCATAAGAAGAGAACCACCCCAGGAACAAGTACAAATATAGCCTTAGAGAAAAGAATGGCTTGTCCACAAGGACTCCAAGAGTAGCTAGAAGAAATGAAGCAAGAGATTTAAAAAAAAGAAAACATTAATGAAATTGGAGGTCAT
This sequence comes from Pseudocheirus occidentalis, assembly GCA_028646575.1. Taxonomy (NCBI): domain Eukaryota; kingdom Metazoa; phylum Chordata; class Mammalia; order Diprotodontia; family Pseudocheiridae; genus Pseudocheirus; species Pseudocheirus occidentalis. The sequence goes on along the minus strand of CM053596.1, from coordinate 223,649,695 downwards.
GAAGAAAATAATGGAAAGAGAATAAATAGCTAAGAATAGAAGGCAGAAAAATTAAGCCCAAATTGTGGACTCCCTGAAAAATGAGGTGGAGTCAAAAGAACTGTGACTCCATGACATAACAAGACATGTTAAAAACAGAATCAAAGACTAAAAAAGTAGAATATGTTACCTACTATCAAAGACAACCTACATGGAAAATATATCAAGGAGAGAAAACTGAAGAATCATCCATCTCCCTAGAACTATGAACAAATAAAAATCTGGATACCATATTTCAAGAAATCATAAAAGAAAATTGCCCAGAAATATTTGGACAAGAGGGTGAAGTGAAAATAAAATGAATTCACGGGTCACTTCCTAAAATTGAAAACACCCAGGAATATCATGACCCAAAAGCAAAGTTTCTTGCAATATATGTGTACACTGTAAAAATTCCAGAAAGAAAGAGTTCAAGCACCAAAAATATAGTCAAGATCATATAAGACTTTGACATACTTGCTTGGAGAGTCTCACAATACAACATTTCAGAAGACAAAAGAAAAAAACTTACAAAATAAAAATAACTAAACTAGAAAAACTGAGTAATATTCTAGAGGGAAAATGGAGCTTTATTATATATGAGTTCTTTTAATTTCTTAAATATTTATTTATTTATTAGACATAGGAGTTTATGTTCTACAAAGTTCTGCCCTAATATCTCATTTTCACATGGAAGGGACCCTGGATTCTTTAAGTCTATGCCACTGGCCTCATATATAATATATATGTATGTATACAAAAATATGCCCATAAATCAAACATGGCTCACCAGTTTTATGTGTGTATATATACATGTATATATACATATATGTGTGTATATGTACCACATATATATGTATATAGAAAGATCTCTGCTTGCTGGCAGAATAAGTCAGCTTCATATTCTGATAATGATTTCCTGTTACCAACCAACTCTCAACCATAGTCAAAAACCTCAACTTTATAAAATAAAATTCAATGGATAAAAATTCTCATTCTAGGCCAGGATGCAAACTCCTTCCATGTGTAGGTTTTGAATAGACTTTGAAGAGGAGGGCCTTTTTTGCTGTTTCACCTGAAGACAGGAAGGTAGCAGTTGATTTAGTGTGTCATTAGGTTCATTGTAGATAAAATGTACCAAATCTAGATAAAATTTTCTATGTAATTTCTCCAGGTTAGATGTGGAAGATGCTAAATTTGGATGAAAGAAGCCTTGGGAGACAGGAGGCATGGTAGGCATCTTGCAGTATTTGAAGGACTATTATGTGCAATCAGGATTAAGCAAAATATACATTATATGTGTGCATATACATATTTAGATGCACACACAATGCATGTAGATAAGCATATCTATATAGATAAGCATACACACACTCACATACACAGGCTCACATTGTATTTACACATTGATTTACTTTCCAGGCTGCACAAAGACACTGGGGAGGATAACAAAGAATGAAACTCCGAACAATTGGTCATGACAATTTGCTAAAAAGTTGGGAACAAATTTATTTTTGAATTATAAAACTAGAAACAACTTAAACATTACAGATGTTATAAAGTGATTTGAGTTTCTTTGGGGTTTGGGGGGGATCCAGACCAATGATCTTGAGGTCATTTCTCTATCCAATCCAATTTGCAAATACTTCTGCATATATTAGCACATTTGTTCCTCACAACTTCTACTTTCTCACAACTTCCTGACAACTCATACTTCTATGAAGTAGAAAGTACAATAATTTGTTGTGCCCATTTGACAGATGGGGATCCAAAAGGTAAAGTGAAAGACCAAAGATGTAAGCTGTCTGTCCCAAGTCAAAAAGGGCTTACATGATAGTGCCAGGGTTTAGATGGTTTAATTCCACAGCCACTCACACTCTCCCAAACGATTATTTGGTTTGCTGATTAGATCACTTAGGCGCAAGAAATTGTTAACCAACTTGGATGTTGGTGACACAGAAATGAAACAATTTGTGATGGCTTGATTTCATTCAAGTTTTTTTTTTCTAGATGCTTTAGTGCCATGTGGCAGTTGAATTATTTTGCTATTTAAAAGAGTTTTGGGGGTTAAAATCTTCAACAGCAATTTGGGAAGGGACAGCAGTTTGCAAACCTGTGAGAGGGCTTTCACTTCTGTTATATCTGTCTTCTGCCCATAAAAATAGCCCTAGTGTAATTAACAAAGGGAAGCTTTCCAAAAAAAAAAAAGCAGGAAAACCATGAAATGATACATCATCTATGCCTCACACTCTCCATGGTGCTTACCAGAATTACTGGCCTGATATGGGAGAACACTACTAGAAAACTAAAAATGCTAACACAATACAGCAGACGTTCTTTTATCTGGAATCCCTGGACCTCCAAAGAGTCTGTAGATAAATTTCAAGGGGTCTTTGGACTTGCATGGGGAAATTTGTCCATCTTTATTTTCATTAATCTGTAACTGAAATTTCTAGGTCTCTTCAAGTATGAGGCTAAGCTTAGTCCAGAAGTAGCAGCTCCTCCAGCAACAGGCCAGAAGTCTCGGGAGAGACACAAAAAGGGCTAAGAAGCCCTGTTCAGTAGGAAACTTTATCCAGGATACTGACTATCTGAACTGGAGTCATAGACCCAGGAGGAACTTCGGGAAATGACCTTGGATCAATCAACAGGTCAAAAATCAGAGCCTTTCAGGTTTATTCATGTATGAAATCCCCCACATGGAGAAGTCTGTAGATTGTGATCTTTCAAAAGCATGAAGCTATAATGGAAACACTTTGCTCCCAAATTCAGAACATGTGAAGCCTTTCTGCAGCTGGTTCTAACCTACTTACCAGATAAGGTAATGAAGAGATATATTGATGATTGACTGTAGCTAGAATTAGGGTGCACTCAAAAGGTGTTAGCCAGGAAAAGAAGTTGGACCCTCACTCTTTCTAGGCTTTAATCCATTAGAGAGAGATGAGTAACTGTGGGTCTCTGTATGAGGGAGAAGTATCAGGCTGTATTTCATCCAAAACTGGCAAGAAGCCAAGGGAGCACAGTTCTGCCATGCCTTCTTTTTTCCTTGTGTTAGATCAATGATATTGGAGATGGCTATGTCCTTACAAGCCACCACATGAGGTCAGGAGACTGAACCACTAGAAGTCCAAATTTAGGAGTAGAGTCTATGTCAAGATTGATTGGAAAGGGGGCGGCTAGGTGTTGCAGTCAATAGAGCACTGTATGATAGAAATCTGTATGCTTTCACCAGGTTAACATATAATACAGGGAAACACAGAGGCACATAGGAAACATCCTCCAGGAATAACACCAGGTAGAGCTTTTGTGCTTAACCACACAGAAGTGGCACCTGACTGCCCATTCTCTCCCTTCTGCCTTGGAGTCAGAAGGACCTGAGTTCAAATCTGGCCTCAGACACTCTACCCAAAAACTAGCCATGTGACCTTGGGCAAGTCACTTAACCCCAACTGCCCTCCAAAAAAAAAAAGATTTTTTGGAAGTCAGACGATGAATAGTGAAAGTCCTTTGTGATCTGCCAAGCCCAGTCCAGAAGTAGCAAAATGGTGATTTCCAAATCCACAAGCTTTGATATGTTTGTATATGAATTTGGTGGGGTTAACACTATGCAAACTTAAGTCTGAACCACTTCTCCCTAGGGAGCAAGATAGTATAGGTAAGAGTGTATTCTCAGATATTGGGAGCAGAAAGAATATTTGTAATATCCATTCTTTTTATATTTTCACAATAAAGAACACTTTATAAAAACTAATAGATATCAATTGATTAAAGAATGGGGAGGTCAACCAATGGTGAAAGGATTATACCAAATTGGGGGTTCAAGATGATGACATTAGAGAAGAGACATTCCATCACTCCCTCAGGGGTAAGCTTACAATGCTGAGAGAGAAATGTGGCCAGCCTCACTCCAGAAGAGTAAGTTGAGAATATCACTACATCAAAATCTTAAAATGATCTGTTTCTGATGTAATGACTTCAACATCTGGCCTAGCACTTCACTGGATCATAGATTTAAAGCTGAGAGCAACCTGTGACTTCGATTCCACTCCCTTTTTCTACCAGACTCTCACTTGGATCTGGAGGGTCTGGGCTTCCACTGATAGAAGAGACACCAATTTGCAAAAGGTATGACTAAGACAAGTAGGGTGAGAGGAAGACTTCAGTTTCTCTAAATTAAGTGGAATAGTCACCTTCAGTGGGCTGGCCCTATTCTTTCTTGTTCTGTCCATTCCATCTCGTTTATTTATTAGTTGCCCCATACTGAATTATAACTCTATCTGGAGTCAAAATCATGTATGATTCTGTCAAATTTAGCATAGAAAAATCAGCAGAGGCTTGGATTTGGAGGTTGTCATGAAGAAAGCATTTGAAAGAGTCATAAAATGAGTACAATCACCATGTCATCTTTGTCTTCATCATCATTGTAGTTGCCATCATATCTTCAGCTAATTTATAACAGAAATCTGTATGATTTCACCAGGTTAACATATAATACAGGGAAACACAGAGGCACATAGGAAATATCCTCTGGAAATAACACCGGGTAGAGCTTTCGTGCTTAACCACACAGAAGTGGCACCTGACTGCCCATTCTCTCCTTTCTGCCAAATCAAATAGCTTTGCACCACAACAATTATGGGACGACTTAGAGAGCCCTATAGACATACGCTTTCTTCCAGCCTTTTTCTAACTGCCCACAGGCGACCCACAGAACATAAAAGAGAGGTTGAAACGGTCCACAGAGCCAATGGTTCTTGTTCCTGCTTACCGATCCAGAGCTCAGGTGTCCTAACTTTCTGGTATAGAAATGCATATCCTCCCTAAGTCTTTTCTTCTCCAGGCTAGATGTTCAAAATTCCTTCAGTGACTCCTCATATAAGCTATTTTCCAGAGGCATTACCTGCCTTTGACATACTATAGTTCTCTAATGTCCCTTTTAAAATGAAATAGACCACAATATCCAAGATAGAGCTAAACCAGTGAAGAATCTAATGTGATTTCTATGTTCTTCTGTGCATTACGTTACTCTTTCAACCCAAGATTGTAGTAACTATTTTTTAGAAGCTATATCATACAGTGACTCATATTAGGCTTATATTTAAACTCAAGATCTTTTACATATAAACTGTTGTAAATCTATGTCTTCAATATGCTGTGACTCATAATTTTTGTTATGTAGGGCACTTGAATGTTCCCCTATAGGGCTGGTAGAGAATAGTTTTAAAATTGTTCTATTTCTGTGTGCAATTTTAGGTTATACGGTTGTGTTGTGTTGTTTTCTATTTTAATCTCTGGATTTTATCTTTGTGCCTGTTAAATTTCATTTTATTGGATTCAGCATTCTAACCTGTCAAGACCATTTTGAATCTTGGTGTGGTTTTTTTTATCCATTGTATTACCTATCCCTCCACATTTTCAGTAGTTTTACAATTTTATGAATTTCTATTTATTCAGCCTCATAGCAGATTTTTAAAACATCAAATAGGACAGGATGAAAGGATAAGCATGAGCAGCTAGGTGGTGCAGTAGACAGAGTGCCAGGCCTGGAGTCAGAAAGACTAATTTTCATGAGATCAAATTTGACCTTTTACTAGCTGTATGACCCTAGGCAAGTCATTTAACCCCATTTACATCCGTTTCCTCATCTGTAAAATGGGCTGAAAATGGCAAACCACTACAGTACCTTTGCCGAGAAAACCCCCAATGAGGCCACGAAGAGTCAAGCAGAACTGAAACAAGTGAGCAAAGGAATGGGCCCTATAGCATGCCAATGAAGTCTTTCATCCAATTTGATACTTCTTGCTACATTAATCAACACTCTTTGGATAAGTAGTTCAAATTGCTACTAAATTTGACTAAGTGTACTATGATCCTGGTAACATTTCTCCATCTTCTTCATCAGAGTATCATGAAATATATTACCTTTTAGTATTTCTGGCCTGGAATCATATCTACTTCTCTCTGAGTTTTTGAAATATGCATTTCTAAAGTCTAAGAGATATATTCAACTATGACTAGAATTCCCTTCCTCTACTATTAAAAGTGGTACTATTGTTTTATCCAAAAATTCACATTGTGCATGTTACCCAGCAGCTCTTCCTTCTTGATTGAAATGAAATTCAGATCAACGGTTCTCATCACCTTCTCCAACACTATGAAATGAAATTGTTAACAAGTCATGAATTTATTAATGTAGCATATTCAAGTCGCAGAATATTTCTGACATATGCCATTATTTGAAGTCTTCTATTAGAACCACATTTTGGCTTGTGTGTTAATGTGTCCTTTGTTCTGTATTCAGAAAACATTATCCATGTCTTCCATCTGGCTAGATGGCCTGTAGCAATTTCCCCCCAAAATTCCAGACCTGTAATTTTATCCGAGTAGGGAGCCCCTTAACATGAAAATTTCATCTACCACCAAAATTAGGCAACATATCTATGACGTATAGTCTCTGAGTTGTCTGACATACTGAGAGGTTAGGTAATTTGCCCATGGTCACATACTATGGTCTGGTCTTGGATTCCCCAGTCTTTCTGACTCCTAAGGCAGCCCTCTATCCATTATACCATATTGCTTCCTAATTAGCCTCTAGTATAGTCCTGTTAGATTACTTCCATTTCTCGTGCTTCCTATTGCTGCCCTTCCTTACAGTTGTGTGTATATATGGCAATATTCTTCATATCTTTCCTTTTGGAAAAGGTATCCTTCCATTTTCTTATTTTAGCAATAAGTCCCATCTCAGAAAGCTTCATTTATACTTACATAATCATAGCAAACACTGTAATAAAATTTAGAATTGCTTAATTCCCCATGCTGAAGCCACAATTATTGTTTTTGGCCTGTCTCTTGTTATTTTCACTTGGAAATCATAGGACATCTCTTCCTCTGTGTTTTTTCTTTCTATGGCATGCCTGTAATCATGCATAGTATCTGTTTTAACAGATTCATGTAGGCATTTCTCTCCTTCCCTGCCAAATTTCAGTTTGGAACTCTGCTGATCAGGTCAATGAGTCTCCTGCCAACCACATTCTTTCCGGTCTTTGTGAGATGTGCACTCCATCTCCTGCCAGAAACCCATAGCTTTGCTTTTATAGACTGTGATCCAGAAAAAAAACAAATCCTACCTCTTACAGTGAATACAGGTAGCTGGACAAGATCAGGGCCCTAAAGTCCTTAGTCCTAGTATCTAGGGTAGTGTGTTTCCACTACATTAGGTGTTAAAAAAAAATGTGGTCCTGAGTGCTGAGTGGTGGGGTGGAGGGTAGCAGGGGTGGGAAGGAGTCATTGCTTAATGTATCCCTTCCATTTGTGTAGCACATTTTTGTCTTACAGGCATGACAGGATCTTGTAGAGGAGGTAATTTTTTTTCCTTCTCCTTCTTCTCCTTCTCCTTCTCCTTCTCCTTTTCCTTCTCCTTCTCCTCCTTCTATGTAGCATGACATAGTACTGTAATGAGCTCCCATCCTCATCTGATAGTCATCATTTAATTTTTCTGAGTCTCAGTTTGCGTCTCTATAAAATGGACATAACACTTTCCCAAGTAATTCAGGGAGTACATAGAATGAAGCCAAGATTAAAACCTAAGTCTTTTGCCTCTAAATCCAATATATGTTGGTTTTGCTTGTTTTTTATTATACCACACTCTATTATAGATCATATGTGTGTATCTTGTTTTTTGTTTGTTTTTTAATGATATAATAATATTAAATGCCATTTTCTGGACTGATATTTGGATAAGGAAATGAGTAGAAATGTCTGAATAGCTTTCATAAAATAAATAAGCTGTGGAGTGTCCCTGTAAATATCCTAATTTAAGGGGACCATTAAAACTGCGTCCTTCCTAAATTCCACAGCTGCAAGGAACCCCTGCTGGGAGGGTCTGATTCGTGGTGTAGCTCACCAAAGGGAGGCTTTTGGCAAAGAAAATGAAGAAGGAGCAATCTTCGTGGCATGTCAGGGATCACAGTGGGATGGACCTCCCACATTCCACAGCCAGAGGTAAAAAATGAAAACAATCAGCGGCTGCCACATTTGGTCTTTGAACTGGATCAAATTGTTACAATCTGGATGGCTGACAACTCTCTATATCAAGCTGCAAAAGCACTCGGAACTTGTCGAAGAGTTTCAAGATCACAGTAATATCTCATGTGATTCCTCATTAACTGTCGCATGATGGTGGCAGGACAAAAATGATTATCCTAATTTTACAGATGAGGAGTCTTCGGTCTGGAGAGGCCACTACTCTTGTTCAGGCCTCCATCATCTCTCACCTAGACTATTGCAGTAACGTCCTAATTGGTTTCCCATCTTTCCAATAGTCCTCTCCACATACCTATCAAATTAATATTCCTAAAACACAGGTCTGACTAGGTAAAATCCTATTTAGAAATGTTCAGAGATAACTTATGGCTTCTAAAATAGAATACAAATTCCACTATGCGGGCCAAGAAGGTCACAGCTGGGAAGAATCTTCTAGTCTTGACATGGACCTTGACCAGAAATCCTTATCCCATCTGAGATGTAGCCATGGGCCTTTCGCTTTGAAGACCGCAGAGGGGAACTCATCACCTCCTGGGGGACTTCACTTCACTGTCACAGAGCTCTAATTGTTAGGATGTTTCCTTATATCAAGCCTCAGTTTGCCTCTTGTAAAAATATCTTTGCTCCAATTCTGTCCCTGGGCACCAAGCAGAACAAGTCTACTTGCTCCTCCATACAATAGCCCTTCAAACATGTTCGGACAGTTACAATGCTGCTTCCCTCTCCCTCACCTCATCTTCTCTTCTGCAAGCAAAATATCTTTGATTCCTCAACTGATTCTTACATGCTATGAACTTGATCAATCAATAAGTTACTCAATAAATATTCATCAATCACCTACTATGTGCCACACACTGGGGATACAAATAATAAAGACAGACCCTACCCTCAGGGAGCTTACAACACACAAAAGGAAGCTGAAAAAAGGGGGCAGGTAGGTATGGTGGAAAAGTTAGTAAGAGAAGTCCCAAAGCAGTGCAGTCAGGTGAGGAATGAGATGTCTGAGTTGAGTTATGTCTTTAAATGGAAGTTTAGTATTCATAGTCCCACTGTCCAATCAGAGGGCTTCTTCAGTAACCTCATTTCCTTCTTCAAGTCAGTCTCCAACTTATCAGTGAGCTCTCTAGAATGTGTTGCCCAGAACTCAACACAACATTCCATATATAGACCAGACCAGGGAAGGTAGATGGCACAATAGATAGAGTGTTGAGCCTGAAGTCAGGAAGATCTGAGTTCAAATCCATCCTCACACACTAGCTGTGTGCCCTCAGTGTGTCACTTAACTCTGTTTGCCTTAGTTTCCTCATCTGTCAAATGGTCTGAAATAAAGAAATAGCAAACCACCCCAGTATCTTTACCAAGAAAACACCAAATGGGGTCTCAAAGAGTCAGATAGAACTGAAACAACACAACAACAGGGCATGGTAACACTTCCTCATCCTGGACACAATGCCTCAAAATGCACCCTGAGATTGTCTTAGTTTTCTTCAGTGCCATCCCACACCACTGACTTATAGTGAGCTTTATGTGCTACTCTCTAGTTACTTCTCCCTATTTATACATGGGAGATGGATTTTTTTTTTAATGAGTTGATCCAGTGTTCTAGTCTGAACACATCTGAATCCTAATTCAATCATCCAGCCTTCCTCTTCCATTCTAATAGAACCTCCCTGAAAGAACACTGCAATCTGAAGATGTCAGGTGAAGTGTAGACTCTGAAACCTACTAGCCATGTAAATGTAAACATGGCATTTAAACTTTCTGAGCCTCAATTCATCCATCTGTAAAATGGGAATGATTATACTACCTACTAGAGTTGTAGTAAGGAAAGCATTTTCTAAACAGCAAAGCACTATATAAATGTAAGTAATTGTAATTAATAGCAATAGCAGTAATATTAAAAACTATACACCAGAGGACTCCTTCCAAAGCAAACTCTTCTAGTGTATTTAAATGTTTCTTTTTCTCTCCCTGAAGCATTAATTATTTAACAGAGAAATTTGAGAGGGCAGAAAAATTTAAAGCTGTTAAAAACTACTTCCCATCTCAGAAATGAAAATATAAATCAATGGAAAACAGGGCTCAATATGTGCTCTTTTGATTTACACACAAAATTTTTCTGGAGTACATCCATTATGTGAAATGAAATAGCATCTAAAATGGTAACTAACATTTATTTACAATCCTAAATTTGGCAAAAGTTCTTTACATATATTATTTCATTTTGAGTCTTAGAATAGCCCTTGGAGAAAGGTACTACAGAGTTTATGATTCTCATTTTAAAACAAAGTGACTGATAGAAGTTAAATTATGTGCTCAGAGTATGCATCAGATTTGAACACAGAGCTCATTGACTCCAAATCCAACACTCTATCCACTATGCCATATTGCTTCTATGTATGTGTATGCATATATGTGTGTATATGCATGTGTACATATATATGCATAAAAGATGATTGGAGAGATCAGAATACTATTGTCTTTGTCTCCATAACACAAAGAGCATCTCAAGAAAAAAACTAGCATTCCCCCAAGAAAACTAAGGATTCCATCAATGAAATCCAAATGTTTCTCACCTAGTTGGAAGCTGGGTGCCTTGTGAACCAGCTGTCTAGATTTTTAATTGAATTTTTCAGTTTTCCCCTATATGCTTTTTGGCACAAGGCAGATGCATCCTTGGAGCAGTGCCTGAGGTTCATCTTTTCCCTGTTATTGAATAACATTGTACTAAAGATGAAAGAAAAACACAATCAACAATGTGGAGAAATGCAACATGAAATAGTATGATTGTTTCTCCCTCTCTGGTTGTATCAATATATTACATCAGAAATCCAGGTTTAAAAAAAAAGTAAAAATAAGAAAAGAAAGAATGATGCTGTTATATAGATGGCTCATTCACATGCCAAACATCTGGATTTGGGGGAACATCTGGATTGGCTTCATTCTCCATATCAAAGCCAGATGTTTCACTACCATGTTATGCTGGGAATAGATACTATTCTAAATTCATCAAGATATCAATCCAAATCTTATCTCTGCCAAACTGAGCAACAGTATAGATGTTCTTATTTCTGTATGCCCTTGCTCCCCTATGAACTTAAAAGAAAAAAAAGGAATTTATGGAAAGCAAAGTGAATCACCATTGGCCTATGACACTGAAGTATCTAACTAAATATTTCTATGTAATTACTTCAAAATCTGTTTTCATAATATAGATCTACCATAATATAGATCACAGCCCCTCCACATTTTAGTAGATACTTTCATGAATTATAGAGATAAAAAATTCATCATCTGTTGACTAAGATTATGCTAATGAGGCCCCCTGAAACTAGATAGACTAATCCTCAGGAAAAAAAAAAGATACGTATTGTGTTGCTCTTCCCATGCATACCTTAAATTAGAATGTCAGAAAATTTGAATGCTCATCTCCACCATGTCCATTCTGAGATCAGTTCTAGGCCCTATACAGGAGGTATAAAGGAAATCCCTTAAATCACAAAGCCTTTAAGCCAGTGTTTCAATTATCAATGCTGCTGCCCCATACTCATTACATAGAGCCCTTGCCTTAGCCCTGATTTCAGAATGTTAGCTGGGCCCTCACTGTTATTCAACAGTCCTTGAGTCCCTAGCTCATTCCACACCACAGCTAATCAGAACTGTTCCTCTCTTTTCAAGTCCCCAACTCAACAGTTAACATAAAATTGTTTAGTCTACTACTTCACTGAGAAGACTGAGGCCATCATTAGTGAACTCTCAGTTCTCATCCACTCCTCAAAACTTCTTAGCAACGTCATTCATTCTCTCCTCCTTTCTCTTTGTCTCAAGAAATGGGATAGTATCAGTAACATAATAATATTATTATATTCTCAAGAAATTCTCAATAATGTTCAACTGGGCAGGCTGGAGAGAATGTCTGCTGCTATACATTTGTAAGTCCTGGGAATTCTTGGCCAGTCCTCTTGTTCCACTACTGGACTAGCCCCCAGGTAATGTTATGGCAGGATTCCATTCTTTCTGGATATTTGCTTATTTCTGAAGATGTGATTATTTTTTTCCTCCTGAAAACAAGCAACTCCATTAAATGAAGGGTATTTATAATGTTGCCTACATGTGAGTGAAACATTCTCATTAATTTACCAAAAATAAAAAATCTGTAAGACTATTAAAATTATGATAAAAATCCCCCCATAATGTTCACTGTCTACACAAATTTTCAGAAATAAAACATGACATTCCAAAGTACAGCACTCACTTGGCATTGTCCAACTTGTTATGTGGGTACCAGCTCCTCAGATAACAGGCAAATCTGCATATCAGGAATTCTGCTTCTGCCCTCCCCCTACACATTCCATTTTCTACAGAGATTGCTGAAAGTGTGTTCTGATATATAGAGCCCAAAGCAAGTTCCAAAAGGTATTTTAGTGACCAGGTATTCTCTATACTGGAAAGAGTTTTTACATTAATAATAATTATTAATAATGATAATAATAATAATTAATAGTCAAAAGCGACCATTTAAATTGCTTCTAAAAGTTTACAAAGTGCTTTATATATGTTTTCAAATTTGATTCTCTCAACAACTTCGGGAAGTAGGTGCTATTATTTTTATCCCCATTTTACAAAGGAGGAGTTTCCTCTGAGTTACAGAGAAATTAAGTGATTTGCCCAGGGTCACACAGATAGTAAGTATCTGAGGCAGGATCCAAATTCTTGCCTTCTTGATTCTAAGTCCAATGTTGTATTTCATTTTGCTACTTCAAATAAATGAATGAATAAAAAGGCACCATGTGCAAAGCTATCTTCACCTTTCTAACCCTAGCTCTGAGAATAGTAATTAAAGCAATTCTAATATCCCTAGGAAGGATGTGTCAATCAAGTTTCTTGCAGCTCTAATCATCATCATGGAGACTTATCTGATGAGAAAAACACACCAAAAACAAAAAAAAATCAACTTTAGAGTTGCAAGTGACAAGATGAAATCTAGTCTGAAACTTATATAAAGCATGAAACATCCTCAAAAGTGGTCATCCAGTCTCTACCTGAAGACCCTAGAGTAGGAGTTTATCATCTCCTCAAACAGATGATACCATGTTAGAAGTTTTTATTTGCACCAAGTTGACATCTGTCCCTCTGCAGTCTCCTCCCTTGTACCTAGTCTCTTCCATTGGACCAGATGGAGGTAAACTGATTTGTCTTCTACAGGACAGTTCAAATATACTTAAAGTTAGTTGTCATGCATCATCCCCATCCTCCATCCCTTATGTATAAAAGCTGGGTTTTTTAAAGTCTTTGGAAGTCTATTCTTCTGAAAGATAAAACCTCTAGTTCCTTTAGTTGATTTTCATGTGATATCTTCTGTCATCTTGCCACCTTATGCCCTCTCTTCTGGACCTTCTCCAGTTTATTAGAATAATAAAGGATTATTAAGTTACCTGGTCACTAAAATATCTTCTGGAACTTGCTTTGGGCAGAGGTTGTCTAGGCTCTATACATGGGAACATACTTTTAGCAGCCTCTGTAGAAAATGGAATGTTTATGGGCAGGGTGTGGGGGACAGTTGTGCTTGGGAGACAATTCATTTGGGGGAAGGTAGGATAGAGTGAGGAGGAAAGTACTCTGTGGTCAGGTGTGCAGTCATATTTAAAAAGAGGGCAGCAGGGTTGCAGAATTTGAGGAAAATGGACTCTGGGAAAAAGACAAGACCCCAGTGCCCTGGGGTCAGGAGACAAAGTTTGAGTAGGCAAGTTGTACAATGCAGGGAAAGGCAGACAGAGGGCCTAGAGGTGTATGACAAGCAGGCTAGAGAACTAACACAGGATAGAATTCCTAGATCATACTGTCCTGGGGCAAACAATTATTCACTCTACCCTAGTTACAACTTTGTAGTTCATTATTATTCGTCACAAAACGTATCCTGTTGAGTAGAACTAAATACAGCCAGATGTAGTCTAAAAGTTCTTGCTATTCTATTGACCCCTTCTAATCTCACTGATCCATTTATTTTGAGTATCAAAAGGTCCTTATGTCTGAACTCCACTTACTGAAGCTTCTCTGTGCCCCGCTGTTCATGGTCATGGTTCTCGGACCCACTCGCTATTCATGATGTTACTCCTCTGACTCCCAGTATTAGTGTGGGTCCTACTGCCTGCTCATCTACTCCTTACAGGCCCTTAATCCCAGGTCTTCATCCTAATCAGTGACCACAGATGTCACTGCTTCAGTACCAATAAGGATAATATCTAATATCTGTACAGCACTTCAAAATTTATAAAATGTTTTACAAAAATATTTCAATGATTTCATTGGATTTTTACAATAACCCCATTCCTATGCTGAAGAACTTTTTAGAGGAATTCTTTCTGGTCTATAAATAAAGGAGTGGTGTGAAGAGAGAGATGTATTTTCTTAGTAGAAAAATCCCTTAAAGTTCTCTCCTCAAATTGTCCTGCCTGAGTCTTGATTTCTCCTTTTCTCCTCTATTTTATATTCTATTTATATTTGTGATGCTAGGGGGAATTATAATGTCCAAGGGATGCTATTTTCATGCACCTATTAGGGAAATGAATGTAAAGTGTTTAAGTGTTTTATATATGCACAGACTCAGAATTATGCAGTTGCTGGGAACTAGAGATGGAAAGGTCATACCTTTTCCTCCCAGTTCCAAGTCGATTATAGATACCTTATGAGTAGAGACTATACCTTGTTTTATCGTTGCATCCTCAGTACCTAACTCAGGGTCTTGTATGTAGTATGATCTCAGTAAATGTCAATTGAGTTAGATCATATAAATGCTTTCAGTCTATAAACACACTCCACCACCGCTCAAGCAAAAGGATAATAAGCGTCCCTCAACTCCCCATATCTTGCTCCTTATTGAAAGAAATTATTATTTTTTTCTCATATTAATAACCAATTATTAAAATTAAGGTTTTTCCTTTCTGTTTCCTCATTCAAAGCCTATTCCATGTGAAGGATAGTGCTGATAGATGAGATTGCCCAATTCCTCAGGGGTACATGCTTTTCCATCTTGGACAAGATCCCATTCAGCTGGGACATAAGTGACTTGGGTGGAGATAGATTCCTTTGTCTAAATTGCCTGAATTGGCTGGGGAGGTAAGGGTTGGGGGAGACAGCTAGGGATCAGGGAGAGATCAGGGTAGAGATGAATAAGCAGGTCCCCCAGCCCCTCATTAGAATAGTCCTACTTCTCATTATATTATTCATTCTCAATCCATTAATTATTAACCAAAGTTGATTTCTGCCTGTCAAGAACACCCACTCTTCCAAGGGTATGTAGGCATTCTGTCACCAGCAAAGTTTGTCTTCTGGTTTATGAGAGAAAGCCACTGCCCACCACATTTCATTAATTATTTGCTAGCCATAATTAATAAAATGTTAATTACCCAGAAATTATGTCTCCCGGATTTTTACATGTCACATTATGAAATCTTTATCCCTCCCCCATGGACGCTTTTGACGTTTATTTCATTTGTCTCCACCCATACAAACATGTTGCGAGATGAAACACCTTATGATTTGTCCTGAAACTCACACGCCCTAGGAATAGTTATTGAATGGTCCTGAATTATTGAATTGTCCTGAATTACAAAATATATCATATGTGTAAGTGAACAAATCATTTTTCCTGCCACTGTTCTCCTTTGGTCTGGACTTCATCATGGGCTTTTTCTTCCCTCACCCCCTACCTTTTCAGTTTTCTTTTATGTATTGTCTTCCTCCATTAGATTGTAAGCTCCTCAAGGGTAGGGACTGTTTTTCTTTTTTGTATTTAGATCCCCAGCACTTAGTATAGTGTCTAGCATATAATATGCCCTTAAATGTTTATTAACTAACTGATTTCACCTGCCTAGACCTCAGATACCTTATGTAGAAAAGGAATGGCTTGAACTCTATGGAACTCTAAGGACTCAATCATTTCTGACTCCCAATAATTGCATAATTCTGATTCTGTGCATATAGAGAGAGAGCATATGGCATACTTTCTATTCATTTCTCTAATAGAGGTATGACGACAGAAATCCCTAGATATTGGAATCTCCACAGCATAACTAAGGAAAGTGGGCCTTGCTCCAGATTACATGCCAAATCAACCAGAAATATTGGGGCTAAGAGCTCAGGTTCCTCATTCTGTCAAATGTTTGTTAAGTTTAGCCATCCCCTAGCACTACTCTCATTTTTTTTTCCTAATCCACTTAAGGTAAAATGTTTTTCCCTCAAAAGTATTCTTCTCCAGATAGGTAGTACTGTCCTTCTACAAATTAACGCTCTCTGTGTGTCTCTCTCATTCACACACACACACACACACACACACACACACACACACACACACACACACACACCATGCACACATTTAGTCCTCTTCTCTATTTCTTGCTGCTCTTGCTCTATACACTTCCAAGCTCTGTAGGTCCCTGAGTAAGGAAGGTGTGAACAACACATCCTGATTTAGTCTCATCAGCTAAAGTGCAGCAACCGATGAAAGCTTGAGCTAACACATAGACATGAAAGAAGAGAACTGGAGAACACACATGGAGAAAAGGAGGATGAGGAACAAGGATGATTTTTTTCCCCAATGAAGTATAGCTATCGATTCCAACCTGGAAGAATTCCGTAATATAACATATACATACACAGGTGTGCACACACACATCCATATATATAATATTCAGATACTCAAACAATATACTAACACATGCAAAGCACACATGTTCCCATATAAACACATCATATATTCATATGTTCACACACAGAAAACAAATTATATATATGTATATATATACATATATACAAGTGCAATTGCACACACACAAATACAATAGAAAGACATCAAGGGAGTAATATATACCCATTCACATGTATAACAAATGCCAGTTTTCCTGAAAAGCCTTTCAATTTCTAGACACTATAAGTTACTTAATACCTTATAGAGATACACTAATTCTAAGTAAAATTAAAGTCCTCTTCAGACCCTTCACCTTACACATCCCTTTCTGTGCCTCTGTGAGCTCCATTTAAGCTATCAGTGTTCTCATACTGTCTCCTAGTTGCCCCAAACCAGATAAAATCCACCCAGCTTTTCCCCCTCTATGCTGCAGGCCTTTTATTCCCTCACTTCTCCTGAAAAGTTATTTTGTTTAAACCCATTTGTGGCAAGGTATAAAATGACTGAAAATAGTAGGATGCTCGACCTATATAAAATACACATTTTGACAGGACTCTACAATATCTTAACCCAAATGCATGGTTAATGGTGGTGTGATACAGAAGAAGACTGCGAATATACTTGGTCAATATAACACTGCAGTAGCAGTAGTAGCCCAAATTTAAAATCAAAGACAAGACGTCATTTAATAATTTTAATTAGCCAGCAAGGGAGCATACTCTATAGTCTTCCCATTAGTTGACACTATGTTTAAGTCACCAGTCCAGCTATCCCATCAAGATTCCATGGATACAACAACAGAAGATTTCTTCTCTGTATCTGCACAAACTACCCACTTTACCAAGCTATGAAGTTTCAATTTTTTGTAGCCATATGCTTCGGTTAACTATAGAGGTTTCAAAGGAAACTGGTAAGTGCTCCCCTCGTGTAGTATTTTACCCAATTGTCTCCTAAAAGCCTTCTCTTGTAATTTCCTCCTATTTTCTTTTGGAATATTAGAGGGATTGTTCTGAAGAACTCACCCTACTCTGTACCCCACCTCAGCCACACAAGTCAAAGCAAAGATCATTTGAACAGTTGCATATCCAGGGCTCAACAATTCTACAGGTAAAGAAAGAAAAGAAGGGGAAAGAAACAAATTATCATGCTTGTTTCCACACCAGTCTGACAGGAGTCATAGCAGTGGCCAGTCTGGCCCACTCTGGTCCTGTCAACTACTCCCCTGCTCTGGCCTCCAGACTGGTTTAGTCACCTTATTGCAACACTGACCTCAGAATTGCTTCTTTATTACTCTCAGGACATTTCTTTACCAGCTGCTATGCTACTTGAACCAGAAATCTAATTCTGGGGGACTTAACCACTTTAACCCTAGAACTCTCACAGTGGAACTTCTCTCTCCTTCAGTTGCCTGTTAAATACATCTAGGCCCAGCTCCAGCCACACTTTTACTTCACTCCCAGACATCTGCTCTCCAGCTGCCATTCTATAGCAAATGGAGCCTTTTCCCCTTCCTTTCTAGCAATGAAAGCATAATCAAAGCAACTATCACTGATCCTGATAAGTGTTGCCACAAAACCAATGCAGCCAAGATTAGAAGGATAGCAGTAAATTAGAAAATATATATAGCAAGTTTCTCTGATAAAGGTCTCATCTCTCAAATATCAGAAAACTGAATCAATTTTTTAAAAATACAAATCATTCCTTAATTGATAAGTGATCAAAGGATATGAACATGGAATTTTCAGATAAAGAAATCAAAGCTATCTGAAGTCATGAAAAAAGAATGTTCTAAATGATTATTGATCAGAGAATGGCAAATTGAAACAATCCTGAGGCACCACCTCACATTGATCTGATTGACTAATATGACAGAAAAGGAAAACTGCAAAGGCTGCAGAGGATTTTGAAAATTGGGACTTTAATGCAAGAATGTGTTGGTAGAGTTAGGAACTGATTCAACTATTCTGGAAAACAATTTGGAAAAAATACCCCAAGGGCTATCCCTTTGAGCCAGCAATAGCAATACATAGTCTGTTTCCCAAAGAAATTTTTTAAAAGAAAAAGGACCCATGGGTACAAAACTTTTATAACAGCTTTTTTCATGGTGGCAAAGTTTTAGAATTGAGGAGATGCTTATCAAGTATGGAAAGGCTGAATACTTGTTGTCTTCCATAAATTAAAAATAAAAGAGTTATTTTAAAATGTTAAAATTATTTTTACATGTAATTGGATAGAATTAATATTTTTAAATAAATAAGATATGGCAATATATTTTCCTATGACTGCCCTCACCATCCCTGTAATTCTCCCTGACCACCACTGCTTTACAAGTGTTGTCTCCACTATTCAAATGTAAGTTCCTCCAGGGAGGACTTGATTTTTTATTTGTATCCCCACTATTTAATACAGTGCTCAGCACAGTGCATTTAGCACATGGTATATATCAAAAAAATTACTAAATTTTTTTGATTAGGAAAGTATTTTGCTAAATACTTTTCCTAATTAGGAAAGTATCTTCTATTTGCTCCAAAATTTCTTTTTTTGTCCCCTGTGCCACTTTATTTATTTCTATTCTATACTGACAAGGTTTTCCAGACTAGTATTTATGGGTTCCATCAATATATTTCAAGCCCACAAACGTCGCGTGGTTGTGGGGTCCTGATTGGTAGAGGCCATGATACACAGTAAGAAGTGAAGTCCATAAACTTAAACTCTGTGAAAGGTGAAGCCCAGACGTGGTGGCCTGTTAAAAAGTCATAATTCAGGCACTGAGTCATAATTTAGATACTCTGACAAATACATGGGCAGTAGCCAACTTTGTATGACCAGTAGCCAACTTTGTATGACCAGTGGCCAACTTTGAATGCCTGGGTATTTACCCAACAGCATTGGGTAAATCCTGAATGTCTGGGAACCAGGTCCAATACTAAGTGTGAACTAAAATATCCACCAAAACATTAACTAAAAAACAAAAAACTCAAAATATCCACCAATCCACAGTAAAGCATGCTATGGCTCTACTGCTATAAGTCAGGAGAAGCAATGGTTTCTTCTTGCTGCTGTTAGTTACACCTTGGTACTTGGTGTAGTAGAATGACTCATCCAACCAGTGTAATTGTAGGTAAAAGTGAAGTGAAAATACTCATTGTAGTACTTTGCAAAGACACACTTTTCATAAAAGGAACTAGGCTGTACATCGGTAAGAACAAGGAACAAAGGACCAAATTTTGTGCTATGTTGATAGAAATGCAATGTCAAGAGAGCTAGGGGAAGTTTTTTCAGAATGTTGAGTGGGTCCCTTATGAATGAGTTATAGGAAGACGAATATAAGAGTCACATTGTATGGGAAGGCATGGATGGGTTGTGATTTGCATAGTTGGAGGGAATACCAACACCAAAGAGACGATGGAGCAAGAAATAGAGATCCAAAATTATTTTTTACCATTGTAAGGTCTACAGTTCCCCTGGCTAGGGAACCTTGTACCTTCTCCATACCATGAAGTGAGTCTGATTTCTATAACTAAAACAGGGATTTTGTGGGATCTTTGTGGGGATCTGCCTGGGACAGTACATCCACACCCACCCCACTGGAGGCAGAGTCCTGCCTTGACAAAGAGTTAGAAAGACAAGTATGTGGTTGGGGAGGTGAGCAAATAGTGTAAAAAAGAAACTCAGACTACCAAATCTTACTCTGATGATAAAGAAGACCAAAACATGCAACCAGAAGGAGACAACAAAGTCAAATCTCCTACATAAAAAGCTTCTAAGAAGAATATTAATTGGTTACAGGCTACGGAGGAGCTCAAAAAGGATGCTGAAAATAAAGTAAGAATAGTAGAGGAAAAATTGGGAAGAGTAATGCAAGAAAATCATGAAAAACAAGTCAACAGCTTGCCAAAGAAGACCCAAAAAAATACTTAAGAAGATAACACCTTAAAAATAGACTAACCCAAATGGTAAAAGAGGTCCGAAAAGCCAATGAGGAGAATGACTTAAAAAGCAGAATTGGCCAAATGGAAAAGAAAGTCCAAAACTTCACTGAAGAAAATAATTCCTTCAAAATTAGAATGGAGCAAAAAGACGCTAATGACTTTATGAGAATTCAAGACATTATGAAACAGAATCAAAAGAATGAAAAAAGCAGAGTACAATGTGAAATATCTATCTCATGGGAAAGAAAACAGATCCAAGAGAGAAAATTTAAAAATTATTGGACTACCTGAAAGTCATGATCAGAAAAAGAGTCTATACATCATCTTTCAAGAAATTATCAAGGAAAACTTTGCTGATATTCTAGAAATAGAGGATAAAATTGAATTTGAAAGAATCCACTGATTATCTCTTGAAAGAGATCCCAAAAGGAAAACTACTAGGAATATTGTAGCCAAATTCATAGTTCCCAGGTCGAGGAGAAAATATTGCATTCAGCCAGAAAGAAATAACTTGAGTACTGTGGAAGCACAATCAGAATAACACAAGATCTAAAAGATTCTACATTAAGGGACAGAATAGCTTGGAATATGATATTCCAGAGATTGGGAGGATCTGGAGGATTAAAACCAAGGATCACCTACTCAGCAAAACTGAGTATAATACTTCTTGGGAAAATATGAACATACAATGAAATAGAGGACTTTCAAGCATTCTTGATGAAAAGACCAGAGCTGAATAGAAAAATTTGACTTTGAAATATAAGAATCAAGAGAAGCATGAAAAGGTAAACAGGAAAGAAAAATAATAAGGAACTTATTAAAGTTGAACTGTTTATACTCCTACATGGAGAGATGATATTCGTTAGTCATGAGACCTTTCTCACTATTAGGGTAGCTGGAGGAAATATAGATAGATAGACAGACAGACAGATAGATAGGGAGGCAGAGGAAGGGAAGGAGACATAGAGATAGGGCACAGGATAAGTTGAATATGAAGGGATGATATCTAAAAATTAAAATTAAAGGGTGAGAGATGAATACATAGGGAGAAGGAGAAAGGGAAAGATATAATAAGGGTAAATTGTCTCACATAAAAAAGTCAAGAAAAGGTTTCACAATGGAGGAGAAGAGGGTTGAAGTCAGAGAGAAGGAGTGAACTTTACTCTCATTGGATTTGAGTTAAAGTGGAAATAACATACACATGTGGAAGGTAGGTATTATTACTATCCCTATTTCACAGTTGTATATATTTAGGCAAACAGATAAAAATGACTTGCCTTCACACTGTTAGTAAATGTGTGAGGCTGAATTTGACTTCAGGTCTTCCTGACTCCAGACACAGCACTCTACCTACTGCATAACCTAGCTGTCACCAATGGAATGGTAGTTTGTTGGGGAAAGGAAGAAGCATCTATCCTATTGACAATCATTGATTACATTGACTCTGTTATCCTGATTCTAAAGAGCACCTTATTAAAAAATTACTACCATTTGAATAAACCCTCTATCTTTTAAAGGAACTCCAAGGAAAGAGATCTCTCAAATGGTTTTGGCAACAATATTTTACAACTTCCAGTAATAATGATCTGTCTTCTGTTTACTTGTGGACCATTGAAATTTAAGCTTATTTCCTCTTTCACAACAGTCAGTGGAGAGCTAGCAGTCAATTAATGAACAAGCATATGTGCATACATATACATACACACATATAACACATATAATTGTATATGTATATATAACACATGTATATAAATATATAACATGTACTTATATATGTATACATATATCTGCATAGGCATATACAAAAGACAATTTTTAAACTACAAGGTGGTTCAGTACAAGAAAATCAGGAAAGAAGTATACTAGGTTTGAAGGACTTAGGACTTAGGAAGTATTAGATTCATGTAGAAGCTAATACTTGAGCTGAGTCTTATAAGAAGAGAGGAATTCTATTCCTACATGGCACAACTGACAAATAGTTTTTTCGCTTTTTCTTTGAAATCCTCCAGTGAGGAAGAAGCCACCACTTGTCAGAGATTCTCACACTGCTTTTGAATAGTTTTACTAGGAAGGTTTTTTTGTTTGTTTGTTTACTTTGTTTTGTTTTGTTTTGTGTTAGATCAAGTCTACATTTGATACTGGGAAAATTCTGATCTTTGTTTCTTCTGATTCCAAAGAGAAGAAGTCTAATCTTTCTTCCACATGTCAGGTATTCAAGTACTTAAAGAAAGCTCTCATTTTCTTCCCTCCCCATCTATCTTATTTGTTTTCTAAGTTAAACATTCCTTTAACTGATGGTCACATAGTATGGACTCGAAGCCCTTTACCATTCTGGTTTCATAGATGAAGCTGTGGACTAAAAAGGTTAAGGAAATTAACCAGTCATATACTCTGTAACAGAGCCAAGATTTGAATAAATGTTCTCTTCTTCGAACAACCCACAGCCTCCCAGCAAAGGAGCAGGTATATAGCTAAGATCTGCTTTTATATTTGCTTGCAAATATATTTTCTTTTTGTATGATCATATTTATATTTTATCTTCTTTTGACTCTGTGGTATCAACCACAAGCTAAGAAAAATGTATTAAGAATTTACTATGTTCCAGGCACAGTACTAAGGGCTGGGAATACAAATATAGGCAGTTCTGCTATAACTGTTCCCCAAAGATGTGTCCCTCCCAAAAGATAATCACCAGACTATGTAAAATCCCACAATAAAAATCATAAAGTTTATGGAGGAAATAAGGTTAGGAGCAAAATTCCCAAAATCATGATCAATGACATGTAACAAAAACAGGAATCCGATAAAAATTAAAATAGTTTTATACATATTAAATGGTTAAGTAATACATAAATATTAAAGCCAACAGTGGTCTTGTCCAAGACCTCTGGCTCTGTCTAACTTGCTCTTTGCTTGCTCCAGCAAGTGGTACAGATTGCAACCCCTTTCCTCTAGGTCATTGTAGAAGTGGGGAGACAGAGGTGGAGATGGAAATAGTGTAAACCAGTCATTCTCTGATCAGCACTTATGTAATGCAATGCACCAGCATATTCCCAAAAGAATGCTACTGTGAACAGCTTTTAAGATTCAGATTACACAGTATAGTGAACGCTCTGTTTATTCCATTACAAATCAAGGCAAACATTCACAATATAATATTTACAACATTACATCTTACCACAGAAAATCATAATATGATGTTCACAACAGCTTAAAATTAGCATGGCCACACAGTGTTCACTACAGTGACCACAATATTTAGAACAAGGAATAAATAAAAGAATAATCATCTGGTTTCCCTAAGGGGGAAACCCTCCTCATTTAATCATTCAATCAATTCACAACATATCAATCTTCCACTCATGGAACAGCCATTAACTTAATCAGCCACTATATAACAATCAAGATTCCATTCATGGGGAAGATGGTGGCATAGAAGCAGCAAAGCGCCACAGCTCCCACACAAACATGCTAAAAAACTCATAAAATGGGA
>CM053596.1:223594522-223625023 GCA_028646575.1 Pseudocheirus occidentalis | reverse complement strand
TAAATTTTGTACAGCCCTTTTTATCAGTTGCCTAATTTGAGTCTCATAACAACTCTGGAAGGTAAGTGTTACAAATACATTCCATTTTACAAATGAGGGAACTGAGGCCCAGAGAAGATAAGTAACTTGCCAAGAATCACAAACCTAGTTAGTATCTGAGGCAGGATCCAAACCCAAGTTTTGGTTTTGTTTTTTTTCAAATCCAGAGCCCTATCTGCTATATCACATTCCCTACTTAGGTGCAAAGTAGGGAGTAGTGTGCCTGTCAATCTTTGATCAACATATATTCTCTATGGAATGGTCCTAATTTAACAGTTAAGTAATCCAATCAAAAAATAAAATGAGGTTAGTTTGGCAGGGTTTGTTCTTAGTTAACCTTTGTGATCATTTTTTTTTCTTTTCTAATTTCTTACAAACCATCTGTTTAATAATCTATCCAAGAATTTACAAAGGATTGATGTTGGCATTGGCTACCTTTGGGGATCAATACTACAAGAAAAATCCAACACAATCCAACAAACATTTATTTTTTTATTTTATTTTTATTTTCAGTTCTACATTCTCTCCTTCTCTCTACCCCATTTCCCCACCTATTGAGAAAGCAAAAAATGCAATATTTATTTTGCATGTAAGGTTATGAAAATATATCTCCCCATTATTCATGGTTTAAAAATCCCATGAGGCAGCTAGGTGGTGCAGTGAATAGAACACCAGCCCTGGAGTCAGGAGGACCTGAGTTCAAATTCGGCCTCAGACACTAAACACAAAACTAGCCATGTAACCTTGGGCAAGTCACTTAACCCCAATCGCCCCTCCAAAAAGCAAAAAAAAAAAAATCCATGAAAAATAAAGGAAAAAATACTTCTATGTGCTCTCTGAGGCTATCAGTTCTCTAGCTAAAGGTGCATAGCATTTTATGTCATGAGTCCTAGCAAGTTCTGCTGAATCATCATACTGATCAGAGTTACTAAGTCTTTCACAGTTGATTATATTCATATATCACTGTTACTATATAGATTGTTTTTCTTCACTTTGCATCAATTCATGCCTTCCCAGGTTTTTCTGGAACCATTCCCTTTATCATTTCTTATAGCACAATAATATTCCATCACATATCCCATAACTTCCTCAACCATTCCCAAATTGATGGGTTTCTCCATAGTTTTTAATTCTTTGCCACCGTAAAAAGACTTACTATAAAGATTTCTGTTTATATGGGTACTATTCCTTTTTCTTTGATCCCTTTGGGGTATAGACCTGGCAGTAGTTTTTCTAGGTCAAAGGGTACAGCACAGTTTTGGGCACAGTTCCAAGTTGTTATTTAGAAGGATTAAACTAGTTCACAACTCCACCAACAGCATTTTCGTGTACTTATTTTCCCACATACCTTCAAGCATTTATCATTTTCCTCGTCTGTAATGTTAGCCAATTGGATGGATATGAAGTGGAACCTTAGAGCTATTTTAATTTCTATTTCTCTAATTATTGAGTGATTTAGATCATCTTTATATGAAGCTTTGATTTCTTCTTCTGAAAACTGCCTACTCGTATCCTTTGACCATTTATCAATTGGAAATGGCTATAATTTTTAACAAATTTGGCAAGGTTTTCTATATATTTGAGAAATGAGACCTTTGGCAAAGAAACTTGCAAAAAAACTTTCCTTGTGGTTTTCTGATTTTCTTCTAATTTGGGCGGTGTTGGTTTTGTTTCCAACAAACATTAATTAAACATCTGTACTATAAAAGCATTATACTAGAGATTGGGGGAAAAATAAAAGAAAATTTCTGCATTTATGTGGCTTCCATTTTACTGAGATTAATGCTTGGAACATTCACAAAGTACAGAGCCTGGGGATTCTCTGCTGGCTGCTCTTGTGAAGAATCTGGGTTTTCTTCCATGGCTTTCCTCCCCAGAGTTTTTCTTTCCCCTAATACAACACACAGAACAAACCTTCTGGGATTCAAATATTTTTTTAAAATAACAAAATACAACTCACCCATAGGAATAGAAAACAATGGAACTTCAAGACCAATGTTGGTACAAGAACTCTCCAGGGTCCAGGATCCTGTCTTAATTTACTGAACCATGAATGCATGACATACTTCTTTGGGTTGCTGATGCCAAATTTACTGATTAGTAGTTTCTTGTATCTACCTCACCATCTGGTTTTGAAAATTAGGATATTTGCTTGTTTCCTGCCTTCTGGTACTGTTGTTCTTCATGTTTTTTTTTAAAGATTACTATGTTAGAGACTATATGTAGGAATCAAGATATCTTAGCTCAGCTCCACAACTCTTACTAGTTGTGTGATTTTGAGTAACTCACAGAGTCACCTGGAAGCTCCATCTTGTCATCTGTCAAAGTTTTTAGGAATATTGGAAAATAGAAAATGATGAAAGAATGGAATGGAACCACTGCTTAGGACAGATGGGATGGTTATTACAAAGAATGAAGAGAAGTCAAAACTGCTCAACTATTATTTTGCTCTTCCTCTTCTTTCTGCTAAAGAGGCAGAGGATTGTAATGGAGAAAATATTCATCTTGGAGCCAGATGAACCTGGGTTCTTCTTTAGTCTCTGACACATACTGATACAGTGACCCTGGGCAAGGCACTTAATAGTAATTCTGTGCCCCTTCTTCTGTGACTCCTGGCTTCTCTGAAGTCTTAAAGTCCCACCTTCTGTAATAAGCCATTTCTAGTCTTCTTTCCCCATGAGATTATCTCCAATTTATTATATCTATATTACATAATGTAGTAATATATACATTACATGCTGATATACTTATATAATATTCATTATAATTAATATATTATATATTAAATATATTATTTATATATATCTTATTTGTTACATAGATTTTTGCAGATTGTCTCTTCAATTAGACCATAACTACTTTGAGTTAAGAGACTTTTGTTTTGAGGGGTTGACTTTATTTCCCTTATGCTTAGTACAGTGCTTGGCATACAACAGAAGTTTAATAAATTTTTATTGACTTGATTTGGTGACTTCACCTAGCAATACTCTAGAGTCTAGATCAGTAGTATCAAACTGAAACAGAAATGTGGGTCATCAAACCATACATAAGGATCACTGTGGGTTATATATTGACTTAGAAAACTGCACATGTATGGGGCAGCTAGGTGGTGCAGGGAATAGAGTACCAGCCCTGGAGTCAGGAGGACCTGAGTTTAAATCTGACCTCAGACATTTAACACTTACTAGCCATGTGACCTTGGGAAAATCACTTAACCCCAATTGCTCTGCCTTCCCCCTTCAAAAAAAAAAAGCGAAAAAAAAACCCAAAGAAAACCACACATGTTTATATACATACATGTGTATGCATGTATATGTATATATAATATGTATATTATGTAAATATACAAATTATTAAGAAATTAATGCATTAAAATAATATAGGAACGACATTTTAATATGGTCTGGGACATACTTGGGAGTATTGTCACCTCCATGTAATGTAGGTGCTTGACACTTCTGTTCTAACCAAGTCTCTAAGACCCAAAGTTGTAGAGAAGGTACCTGTATGAATTAGTAGTAGGTATTTTCTTCCCTCGGCATTTCCTAGAGCAATAAATTCACAAGTTCAGTCCCTATTCCTATTTCTCTGCTTAGGAGGATGATTTTCATATAAGAAAGGACCAACAAAAATGTTTTATAGTGAGTTCTAAACAAGGTAAATAAAGTGATAGAGAACACCTAGCTAATGTTGGTTTAAATTACCAGGCCCAGATGAATTACATCCTAGGAGACTGAAGGAATTGGCAGCTGTGAGTGCTGAACTATGGTGAGTGATCATTGAAAGGTCCTGGGCAATGAGAAGAATATTACTGTGAAATTGGAGAAGGATAAATATTGTTTAGATTTTTTTTTAAAGAATTGGAAACTAAACTGCCATTGAGCTTGATATCTAGTGGTTTGCCCCAAGCACCTGTGCTTATCTCTGTACTGTTTAACATTTTTATCATTGACAGATAAAAACATAAATAGAATGATTGTGAGTGATAGCAAATATATGGATGGCAAAATCAAGATAAAAAAGATCTTGACAGGCTAGAATAAGTTTGAATTTAAAAAGAAAAGATTGGGTAAGGACTTCTATAACTCTTACACTAGGGTTTGAAAAATCATCTACAAAAATAAGAGATGGGGCACACATGACTAGATAGAAGTTTGATGATGAGTCAACAGCATGATCAAGGAGCCTTCCCCTCTTCTGAACCTCCATTACTATTTTTTTTTCTTTTTTTGTTTTTTTGATTTTTGGAGGGCAGTTGAGGTTAAGTGACTTGCCCAAGGTCACACGGCTAGTTTTTTGTGTTAAGTGTCTGAGGCCAGATTTGAACTCAGGTACTCCTGACTCTAAGGCCAGTGCTCTATTCACTGCGCCACCTAGCTGCCCCTGAACCTCCATTACTATTATCAATTACAGTATGGTCCTTGCAGTTACCCTGGCTCACAACTTAAGTGTCACCCTAGACTCGGCAGTCTGCCTCAGTTCTTATATCCAATCTGTCACCAAGTCCTGTCAATTCTACCTCCATAACATATCTCATATATACCCCCTTTCTCTCCTCTGACACTGTAGTCATGCTGGTACAGGCTCTCATCCACTCTCACCTGGACCATTATAATAACCTGCTGGTCGATTTTCTTGCCTCATCTCTCCCCACTTTAATCCATCTTCCAATCAGATGACAAATTAATCTTCCTAAACCTCTAATATGACTATGCCCCCTTCAATAAATTCCAATGGTCGCCTATCAGAGCAAATGTAAAATCCTCTGTTTGGCATTCAAAACCTTTCACCACCTTGCTCCCACCACTCTCTCTCTCTCTCTCTCTCTCTCTCTCTCTCTCTCTCTCTCTCCTCTCTTTGATCCAATGATACTCACCTCCTAAGTTGTTGCTCACCAAGGCACTCTGTCTCCAGACTTTAAGCATTTTCATTTGGCCATTCTTTATACCTGGAATACTATCCTTCTTCATTTTAGCCTCCTGAATCCTCTGGTTTCTTTTAAGTCCCAGTCAAAATCCCATCTTCAACGAGATGTCTTTCCCCCTGCCCCTTGATACTAGTATTGATTATTTCCAATTTATTCTCTATGTGCTTGTTTGTATATACAATGATCCCTTCTACACTGCAACTTTCCCCAACATGGTTACAATATATCCCGAGTTGGCATAAGAAATTAAATGGGAATTTGGGGGAATCCACATATGACAAGTGAAGGCCAACAGATGACACAGAAAAAACTTCAGAAACTCAGAAATGCATAAAATATATGTATAGTATGATATCAATTCAAAGTTTATAATAAGGTGCTGGAAATACCGCATAAAAGAAAAAGAAAAAAAAACAGATTTCTCTCATATGAACAGAAGGTCAAAAATTGCTCAAAGATTTTCAAGATCTCAGGGTTATTGCATCCCTACTCCCCAGTGATGTGGAAGGGATAACTGTAGTTGCTTCTACATTATCTCCCCCATTCAACTATGAACCTAAAGACAGGTACTATCTTTCACTTTTTTTTTTTGCTGTTTTTTTCTTCTTCCACTTAATAAATGCTGGTTGACTTAAAGACATGTAGCACAATTTTAGGTTGAATAAGAAAGGAATAATGTCAAGAATTAGGGAGATATCAATCCTACTAGATTCTTCTCTGGTCAAGCCAACTTTTGGAATACTATGTTCAGTTCTGACTACCATATTTTATGGACAATGATTAGTTGGTAGGTGTCCAGAGGAGGACATTTGAGTTGGCAAAAGCCCTCATTTTCATGTCATAGCAGTTGATCAGGTGAATAGTTGAAGAAACTAGAACTATTTAGTCTGGAGAAGAGAAGCCCCAGGAGGGACAGGACAGCTGGCTTCAAGTATCTGAAGAACTGTTAGATATAATAATGATGATGATGATAATAAAAATAATAATGAGCATTTATATGTTATTTTAAGGCTTACAAAGTGTCTTACATTTAATTTCATCAGAAGAGAGAATAAATTCATTCTGCTTGCTCCCAGAGGGCAGAATTGAGAACAATGAGTACAAATTACTAAAAAGACAAGATTGTTACCCTGACACAAGGAAAGCTTGCTTAATATTTGAATTACCCTTTAAAGTTGAATGGGTTGCCCCTGAAAGTAGTAGGTTATGGTTCAGGAAGTCTATGAGAGAAGTCTAGATGGTCATTTCTCAGATATGTTATGGAAGGCGTTCCTATTTAGCTCTAGTACTGATTACGTAGATGGCTTCTGAGGTCCCTTCTATGTCTAAGATTCTGTGCTTCTGCAACAGGGATAAGCATGCTGACTTTATAAATTTGTTGTGAAGATCAAATCAGAAAATGGATGTGAAGCATGTATCCTTAAAATGACAGAGTGCCAGCCAATGTGAAATGCTCTTCCTTGATAATATTATCAGCTGTGAGAGAACAGGAAGTGCAACATTATCCATGTTGGATCTTCCCAGCAGTAGTTCTGATGTGGTTTAGTGTAGTGTTTCACTGGTGCTATCTGGGTATGTGGGAATCTCTGGGGAAGAATGAGATGACCTTCCAAGGATGTTAAAATGATAACATTTATTTTTATTTGCAATATTATTAATTAAACTATTTTATTAATTGAACAGAATTTAATGAAATCCGTGATTAAAAGGAGTCCCAAGAGATAGCATGGAATAGTAGAAAAGGCCCTGGCTTTAGAGTGAGAAGATTTGGGTTTTGATCTTACTTCCACAACTTCCTCACTTTGGGGAAACCATTTATTTTTTTCTGGGCTTTGTGCTCCCTCTCTCACAGGGTTACTGGAAGGTAATATGTTGGCTTAGGAAACAAGATATGTGAAGCCTGGTTGTGTTCCTGCACCTTAAGACAATGATTTAACCTTCTTTGGGCCTCATTTTTTCATTTGTAAAATGAAGAGATGGGAGCAGATTATTCCTAAGGTCCCTTCCAACTCTAATATTCTATTATTATAAGAATATGTGAGGTACTTTATCAATATCACTTTTGTTGTTGTTGCTGTTCAGCTATTTCAGTCATGTCCAATTTTTCATAACCCCATTTAGGGTTTTCTTGGTAAAGATACTGGTGTGGTTCACCATTTCCTTCTCTAGTTCATTTTACAGATGAGGAAACTGAAACAAACAGGGTTAAGTGACTAGCCGAGGGTCACACAGTTAGTAAATGTTTGAGGCCAGATTATAACTGAGGAAGATGAGTCTTCTTAACTTCAGGCCCAGAACTCTATCCACTGTGCCATCTAGCTATCCCATTAACAATATAGTGCAATATAAATGTGAGCTATTATTTGTACCTTCTCTCCCCATCACTATTGGAGAGGCAGTGAGCAATATTTGCAGAAAAAAATCTAGACTCTGAAGGGAAGGAAGAGAAGGGAAGGGTTTAATAAGCGTTTACTTACAGCCTACTAGGTGCTAGATACTAAGCTAAGTGGCTTACAAATAGGATGTCACTTCATCTTCACAACAACCATGAGGGCTATGATGATCTTCATCTTACAGTCAAAGAAATTGAGGCAGACAAAGGTAAGTGACTTGCATAGGGTCACACAGCTAGTATATGAGACAGTATTTGAACTCAGCTATTTTGACGCAGGGCACAATGATCTATCCACCATACCATCGAGCCACCTTTAGCTTGACTGTGACCAGTCATCATTCTCTCTAAAATATGGTGCTTTGTTTAGGAAAAAGCAAACATAAAAGCACAATTGGAAGATCACATATCTTCCTATGTACCACTCTATCCCGTGATTCCACTGTAAGCTTGTTCTACAAATTAACAGCTATAGAGCCCCTTCGAGATTAAATTATGCACTCCATGAAAACAGCAATAGATAAACTGGGTCTCACTGTCCCTACTGCTTCTGAAGCAGGCCCTGAGCTGTTGCCAATACTGATATAGGATTAGCACAAAGGAAACGAATTGTACCAGAAGACTGGAAAGACTGATGAGTAGAGAGGCCAAAGAGAAGGTAAAAATGTAGACAGCTCGGCAGGGCTTCTCACCTGAGTCCAATTGGGGTCCGATTGAGTCCCCAGCGTATGTCAAAAATGGACATTCTGTTTTCATGGGACATTCAGGTGTTTAGGTGGAAAAGAGACACATAGAATGATTTTCTTCCAAAAGCTCCCTAAACCCATCCAGAGGACTTCAACCAAACTGTGAATTGCTTCCCTAAGACTTTCCCTTTCTGTCCCTCACCAGTTTCATGCTCTCTGTTTAAGTCCTATCAGTTCACTCACATTAAGTTATTAGTGACTGATAATGGCCTAACAGCTTTCCCCATCCCGGAGTATTTGCATGTATGCCTAAAACTTAAGCAATGTCGTTCATTGTTTTCAAGGATGGAATTTTAGGCACTGGAACAGGGTGGTAGGAGGTATTCAAAGGGGTGGGCCTTTTCAGCACCCAACAAATAATGCATACAGGCTGTCACCTAATTCAATTAAGCATCAAACTGGAGGGATATCCCCAAATGTAAATATAAATTTAAAACTAGAGAAGGCCACTTATGATTTCCCTTAGGGGAATGAATACAATTACACAAGGGAGCCATCTGACTGGCTTTTTTACTCATTTCTATAGTCAAATCAAAGACTGAATGTATTTTCTCAGTTTTTACTTAGGAGCTTGCCCCTTTACCTTATTTAAAAAAATAGAAAAAAAGTAAAAAGTTCCATGAGACAGCTCTAAATGAACACACACAGGTGAGAGATCACAATAGGTCAAATGAAGGAGTTATGAGGGTAAGAAAATGTTACCATTGGTAACTTGGCATTGCTTCCTTATGAAGGTACCTGCTAACTAATAGTGTTCTATTAATAGTTGAGAAGTCGAAAGTCTTCCCCTCTTCCCTCTCCTCCCTTCCCCTCTCCTCTTCTTTCCTTTCTTTTTTTCTTGTTCCTTCTCCTTCCATTCCTCTTTTCCTTTTATCCTTTTTATTTTCTTCTCTTCTTTCCTTCTTCCTTCCTTTCCTTTCTCTCCTCACTCATTCCCTTTCCTTATGGTCCTCCTTTTTCTTCTCCCTTCTCTCTCTCTTCTCTTCTTTCCTTTTTTCCTTTTCCTTTCTTCCCTTCCTTTCTCTTCTCACTCCTTTTCTTCTCTCCCTCCTTCATTCCTTCCTCCTTTCCTCCTTATCTTTTCTCTTTTACTTCTTTTCTTCTTTCTTCCCTTTATACCTTTCTTCCTCCCTTCTTTGTTTTGTTCGCTCCCTCTTACCTTTCTTTCTTCCCTCACCCCTCTTTTTCTCCCCCTTTTTCTCCCTTTCCTTTCCTTGTCCTTTTTCTCCCTTTCCTTTCCTTGTCCCTTCCCACTTCTTTACTTAATTTTCTTTTTCTTTCTTGTTCTTTCTTCCCTACCTTCTTCCCTTTTTCCGTTTTTCCCTCCTCCTTTTTTTCTTCCCTCCTGTCTTCATTTTTGTCCCTTCCTTCCGTCTTCCTCTATTTCCTTCTTCTTTCCCTGCTCCTTTTCTTCCTTTTTTTCATCCTAGTGAGTCAATATTTTAATTTAACACAACAAGCAACTATTAATAGAGAATCTCTAAGGTTTGACATAAATATCTAATGAATATAACAATACATGTTTTAGGTGTATGGGGGTCTGGTGTGTTTATGTATATGTGTGCATAGATATAGATATAGATATGTGTATGTGAGAGAGAGAGACCTTTAGATATATGCACACACAAATAAACTTTCAGTTGTGTCTGATTCTTCATGATTCCATTTGGGGTTGACTTGACAAAGATACTGGAATGGCTTGCCTTTTCCTTCTACAGGTCATTTTATAGATGCTATGCAAAAGGGTTAATTGACTTGCCCAGGATCACATACCTAGTAAATGTCTGAGGCCAGATTTGAAATTGGGAAGATGAGTCTTCCTGATTCCCAGTCCAGTATTCTATCTACTGCATCATGTAACTGCCTCAACAGTATATGAACAAGTGGACCAGTAATTTTTTGGTATAAGTAGTTCCCTCTGAGGGATTTCCTCTCCCCAAGCATGTCAGCACCATCTCTGCAACTTAGTCTTAAAAAGTAATCTTGCACATTGAAAACTTAATTCATTTGTCCGGAATCACAGTCAATTTGTCTCTGACTCAGAACTTGAACCCAGATCTTTCTATTTCAGAGACCAGTTTTCCAGCCATTAATCTATGCTCCCTCTCATATACCTACATACATATGAGCAAAATATATATGGAATAAATGCAATATTATTTAGGAAGGGAGGGTCCCAGCAATTGGAGAGATGAAGAAAGGCTTCATGTCAAAAGTAGGACTAGAGCTGACTCTTGAATAAAGTCATCTATTTATGAACATGAGAATGAGGGCAGAGAGCATTGCAATAAAAGGAGAAGTAATACTGTAGCTCCCATACAGGGGGCATTATTTTATGGCAGTTATCAGATAATATAGAGGGGAAATGACAAGTTGCTCCAGGTTATATATTAACCAATTTTTTAAAAAGATATTCTTCATCTTTTTGGTTCCTCTTTAGAATGCTTCTCAGAATGCGGATATTTTTCTTTTGAACATTCTTTGAGAGGTCCAATGCACTAACCCTTCTAGAATGGCTGAAACTCAAAAACAAAGAATAGGGTTGAAGCAAGTACATCATTTGGGACTGAATGATCCAGGGAGTTCTCTACACATAAGTAAGGAAAAACATGAGTGACAGGCTTTATTTCCTACTTTTCATCCAATTTTTCTGGCTTAAGGCAGACATGGCCTAGGATTCCTTTCTGCTTACTTAGATATTCAAGTGATATTCGCTACATTCTACTCTGTGAGCCATCGGCTGGATTAATGAGCTAGTTACTGGATGGTGAAGATACTATGTGGGAGATGAATTACATGGTTGAAATATGCATTTTGTACTGCAGTCATTTCCCTCTTCCATGAAGCCTTTCCTGACAATTCTTATTGGAATTGTTCCTGCTGAAAATCCTATTCCACTTCCCACAACTAAACAACTGAATCTATGTTTTCATGTATTCACTAATTATTCATGTTTATCTCTCTAAGGAGAATTTTAGCTCCTTAAAGACAGAGACCATGCGTTCATTTACAAACTGGTTCCTTATTCCTTCACCAAGCATATAACAAAGGGATAGTAATGCTATTGGAAAGGGGGAAAACATGCAAGTCCATCAAATTGTATTCTTACATTGAAAATTCACTTTATATTTAATAATCAAACATAAAACACCTGAGTAATATCTCAACTAATTATTGAATACTTCAAAAACATATCATTCTTTGGGCATGGGCATACATCCCACTGATACAGAGCTTCATGCCTCTGTACCTTTGTAGGCAGTCAGTCAAGAAATATTTATTAAGCAACTACTGTGCTCCAGGCAATTTGTTAAGTACTGAGGATACACAGAAAGGGGGAAGAAATAGTCCCTGCCATCGGGGAGCTTACAGTGTAATGAGAGAGACAACATGGAAACAAATGTGAGTAAACAAGCTGAATAAATTGCAGATAGTCTCAGAGAGAAGGCAAAAGACTTAATGAAGACTAGAAAGTTTTCTTGGAAAAGATGGGACTTTGGTTGAGACTTTAGGGAACTAGGGAAGCTAGCTATGGCGATATGGTGGAAGAAAAATCCAAGAATGGGGGAGAGCCAAAGACAATGCTTCAAGTTAGGAGATGGAGTGTTGTGTTTGAAAAAGAGCAATGAGTTTACTGTCACTGAATCACGTAATAGATAGAGGGAAGTAAGGTAGAAAAGATAGGAAAGGTAGGAAGAGAGGTTGAGTTATGAAAGGTTTTGAGAGCAAACATAGAGATTTATATTTGATCTGAGCTATGACAGGAAGCCACCAGGGTTTATTTTAAAAATAAATTTAATATTTATTTTCAATGTTAATTCTTTAAAAATTGAGTTCTGAATTTTTTCCCTCCCTCCATTCCTTCACCCACCCATTGACAAGGCAAGCAATATGCTTTCACTTATACATATGAAATCATGTGAAACATATTTCTGTATTAGCCATGTTGGGGTAAAGGGCAAAAAAAAATAAAGAAAGTGAAAAAATATACTTCAATTTGTGCTCAAGGTTTATTAGTGCTCTCTCAGGGAGTGGATTGCACTTTTTAACCTAAGTCTTTTGTAATTGTCTTGAATAATTGTATTGATCAAAGTAGCTAAATCTTTCACAGCTGATCACTGTTACAATATTCACTTTGCTTTGTTTCGTATAAGTCTTTACAACTTCTTTTCTGAAACCATTCACCTTGTCATTTATTATACCATAATTTCTTTAGCCATTTGCCAATTAATGGCCATGATCTCAATTTTCAATTCCTTGCCGCCATAAAGTGATTTGTTATAAATAATATCAAACATATACTTCCTCTCTCTTTTTCTTTGATCTCTTTGGGATACAGACCTAGTAGTGGTATTGCTAAGTCAAAGAGTATGCATAATTTTACAGCTCATTTGGACATAATTCCAAATTATTCTCCACAATGGTTGGACCAGCTCACAACTCTACCAGCAATGCATTAATATCCAATTATTCCACATCTCCTTCAGTATTTGTAATTTTCCTTTTGTAGCATGCTAGCCAGTCTGATAGGTATGAATACCTCAAATATTTTTTTCAATTTGTATTTCAATGAATAATGATTTAGAGAAGTTTTTCAAATTACTGTAGCTTTGATTTCTTATTTTAAAAACTGAATTGATATCCTTGTTGTTGTTCAGTTATTTAGTTACGTCCCACTCTTTGTGACCTTATGCACCATAGCACACCAGGCTTTTCTGTCATCCAGTAACTCTAGAAGTCTGTCCAAGTTCATGTTCATTGTTTCCATGGCATTATCTTTCCATCTGATATTCTACCATCTCCTTTTGCCTTCAGAGTTTCCCAACATCAGAGCTTTTTTTTTTCCAGTGAGTCCCACCTTCTCAGTGGGACTTAAGATTCAGTATCAGAATTTGACCTTTTGGGGAATTGCCTGAATTAATGTCTTTAAGTATTAATGAGTTTGACTTCCTTGTTTTCCAAGAAACTCTCAAAAGTCTTCTTTAGCACCACAATTTAAAAGGGTGGATTCTGTGGCACTCAATTTTCCTTATAGTCCACTTCTCACAGCATTCTACTGCTAGGGGGAAAACCATAGCTTTGACTGTATGGAACTTTGTTGGCAAGGTGACGTCCTTTTTTAGTATGCTATCCAGATTTGCCATAGCTTTCCTTCCAAGCCACAAGTGTCTTAATTTCATGGCTGCATTCATCATCTGCAGTGATCTTTGAGCCCAAGAATATAAAGGCAGACACTGCTTCTGTTTCTTCTCCCTCTATTTGCCAGGAAGTGACAAGACCAATTGCCAAGATCCCATTTTATTATGTTAAACTTTAAGCCAGCTTTTACGCACTCCTCTTTCACCTTCAGCAAGAGGATTCTTAATTCATCTTCACTTTCTGCCTTCAGAGTGGTATCATCTACACAACTGAGATTGTTGATATTTCTCCCAGTAACCTTCATTTCAGCTTACGATTCATACAGCCTGGCATTTCACATGATGTACTCTGCGTATAAATTAAATAAATAAGTGACATTGCATAGTCTTGCTGTACTCCCTTTCCAATCTTAAACCAATCCTTTGCTCCATGTTTAGATCTAATTGTTGCTTCTTGGCCTACATCAGGATCTTCAGAATACAAGTAACATGATACGTTATTCCCATCTCTGTGATTATTCCCATCACCACATTTTGTTGTGATCCACACAGTCAACGACTTTAGTGTAGTCAATGAAGCAAAAGTAAATGTTTTCCTGGAACTCCTTTGCCTTCTCCATAATCCAGTGAATATCGACAATTTGTACTCTAGTTCCTTTTGCCTTTTCAAAAACCAGCCTGCTCTTCTGGTAATTTTTTGGTTCACATATTGCTGAAATCTCATTTGCAGAATCTTAAGTATAACCTTGCTGGTACATGAAATGAGTGTGATTGCTTGGTAATTGAACATTGAACATTGCCCTTCTTTAGGCTTGGGACATAAACCAATCATTTCCAACCCAGTGGCTGCTGTTGTGTTTTCCAAATTTGCTGGCATATTGCATGTACTACCCTAACAGCATCATCTTTTAGTATTTCATATAGCTCAGCAGGAACTCCATCACCTTCAGTAGCCTTATTGTTAGTGACACTTCCTAAGACCTACATTCATTCTTTAAGCTGTCTGGCTCTAGATTAGTAACCATGATTATCAATGATATTAGTAATCATGATTATCTATGATATTAAGATCTTTCTCATATGGTTCTTTTATGTATGTTTGCTACCTCTCCTCATCTCTTCTGCTTCATTAAACCCCTATCATTTTTGTCTCAACTGAATGCGGAATTCTAGAAAATAGCAATGAGAGATTTGTTTTCTTAAATGAGCAATGCAAAGAAACATGAGAAAATTATAAATAATTTATCAATTGGGGAATAAGTCTTGTATTTATAAATTTGACTCATTTCTTGGTATATTTGAGAAATTAGGTATTTAACTTGGAAATTTGCTTTAAAATGTTTTTACCAGTTTCCTGCTTCCCCTCTAATCTTGCCTGTAGTGGTTTATTTTGAACAAAAACTTTTAAAATTCAATGTGATCAAAATTATCCACTTTAATTTCTTGTTATCCTCTCTATCTCTTGTTTAGTCACACACTCTTCCATTATCCAGAGATGTGAATGGTTAAATTTCCCATGCTCCCTTAATTTGCTTATGATATCTATGTTTAAATCATGTCTCCATTTTGACATTATCATGGAATAAACAGTGGGAAATGTTGTTCTATACCTAGTTTCTACCAAATTGCTTTCCAGTTTTGCCAGCAATTTTTTTCAAATAGTGAATTCTTGTCCCCAAACTTTGGATCTTTGGGTTTATCCAACACCAGACTACTATGGCCATTTACTACTTCTGTGTATATGAGCTATTCCAGTGATCTATCAATCTATTTATTAGGAAGAACTAGACTCTTTTGATAATTACTGCTTTATAATGTAATTTGAATTCTGGTATTGTTATCTGGAAGGCCATCTTCCTTCACATTTTTTCATTGATTCCTCTGATAGTATTGATCTTTTGTTCTCCCGGATGAATTTTGCTATTATTTTTTCTAACTCAACAAAATAATTCTTTGGTAGTTTGATTAGTATGGCAACTAAATAAGTAAATTAATTTAAGTAGAATTGTGGTTTTTATTATACTGGCTCAGTGTAACTGTGAGCAATATTAATTAGATCTGTCTTGATTTATGTAGAAAGTGTTTTGTAATTGTGTTCAGAAAGTTCCTGAGTTTCCCTTTACTTTCAGATGCCCAAGTATTTTGTATTCTCTGTAATTATTTTATTTTTTGTTAAGTTTATTTATTTACTTTTACTTTACAACATTCAGTTCCACAATCTCTTGAGTTTCAAACTTTGTACCCCTCTCTGTCCTTCTCACTGCCCCTGACCATGGTGACATGCAATCAGATATAGGATCTACAAATACCTTCACATTAAACATTAGTCAGGTTGTAATGAAGGATTATAACCAATGGAATGAACAATGAGAAAGAGGAAACAAAACAAAACAAATAAAAAGAGAGAGAGCAAGTAGTTTCCTTTAATCTGCCTTCAGACTCTAGTTCTTTCTCTGGATGTGGACATCTCTTTCCGTCATGAGTCTTTTGGAGTTGTCTTATAACCTTGCTTTGCTGAAAGGAGCCCAGTCTATCAAAGTCAGTCATCACACATACATTTTGTCTGTAACTGTGTACAAATTTCTCCTGGTTCTGCTCTTCTCACTCAACATCAGTTTGCAATTATTTTAAATGGAATTTCTCTATCTCTTCTTCCTGAACTTTGTTGGTAATATATAGAAATGTTCATTTATGTGAGTTTCCTTTATATCCTACAACTTTGCTAAAGTTGTTCATTGTGTAGTTAATTCTCTCAGATTGTCTTAGTACACCATTATATTACCTGAAAAGAATGATAATTCTGCTTCCTCACTGTCTAGTCTTCAATGACTTTCCTTGTCTTATAGCTAACATGTCTAGTCTAATATTTACTAATATTCAATAATAAAGTTAATATTAGACATTTCTGCTTAATCCCAACCTTATTGGGAAGGCTTATAGTTTATCTTCATTACATATAATGCTGGCTGTTACTTTTAGAGAGACATTACTTATCATTTTAAGGAAAAAGATCCATTTTTCTATACTTTCTAGTGTTTTAAATAATAACGGATATTGTATTTTGTCAAAAAGCTTTTTTCTTCTTCTATTAAGACAATCATACAATTTTTATTGTTTTTATTATTGATAGGACTTATGCTTATAATTTTCCTAATATTGAACCAGTATTACATTCATGGTTTATAATGCATAATATGTATGATATACCACTATAATCTTGTTGCTAGTGTTTTACTTAAAAATTTTTCATCATTTCATTAGGGGAATTGATCTATAGTTTTGTTCCATCTGTTTTTGTTCTTCCTAGTATAAGTATCAGAACTATATTTGTGTAATTAAAGGAAATTGGTAGAACTTCCACCTATTTTTCCTAATGGTTTATACAATATTTAAATTAATTCTTTAAATGTTTTCTAAGATTCACTTTTAAATCCATATGGTACTGAGGATTTTTAGTTGGGGAGATAATTTATATCTTATTCAATGTCTTTTTCTAAGACAGAGTTATTAAGATGTTCCATTTCCTCTTCTGTTTATCTGAGCAATTCATATGTTTATAAATACTCATCCATTTCAAAGATATCTGTAATCACATGATAAAATGCTCTAAATCACTGTTGATTAGAGAAAGGCAAATTAAAACAACTCTGCAGTACCATATCTCATCTGTCAGATGGGCTAGCATGACAAAACAGGAAAATGATAAATGCTGGAGATGATGTGGGGAAATTAGAATACTAATGCATTATTGGTGGAGTTGTGAACTGATCCAACTGTTCTAGAAAGCAATTTGCAACTATGCCCAAAGAGCTATTAAAAAAAAAAGTGCATGCCTTTCGACCCAGCAATACTACTTCTAGGGCTATATCCCAAAGAGATCATATATAAAAGTGGTAAAAGGGCTCATATGTACAAAAATATTTATATATATTTTTGTGTGTTGGCAAAGAATTTGAAATCAAAGGGATACCCATCAATTGGGGAATGGCTAAGTAAGTTGTGGTATTTGAATGTAATAGAATACTACTGTGCTTAACGAAATGAGGAACAGAGAGACTTTATAATAACCTGGAGAGGCTTATATAAACTGATGCTAAGTGAGGGGAGCAAATCCAGGAAAATATTGTACACAATTACAGACACATTGCATCTGTGATGATTAACTCTGATAGACTGGGTTCCTCTCAACAATGCAAGACTATAAGACAACTCCAAAAGACTCATGATGGAAAGGGATATCCACATTCCAGAGAAAGATTTTCAGAGTCTGAATGCAGATGGAAACAAACTAGTTGCTTTCACTCTTTTTGTTTTGTTTTTTTCTTCTTTCTTCTTCTTTGGTTATAATTTTTTAACAACTTGACTAATGTTTAATGTGAAGGTGTTTGTAGTATACTTATGTTGAATTGAATGCCAGCATAGCAGAAGAGGGTAGAGGAGAGGGAGGTGGAGAAAATTTGGAACTCAAAAGCTTGTGGAACTGAATGTTGTAAACTAAAGTAAATTTTAAAAAAGAAAAAATTCATCCATTTCACTTAGATTGCCAAATATATTAGCGCACAATGGAGCAAAATAGGTCCTAATAATTGCTTTAATTTCATCTTCTTTAGTTGTACATTCACCCTTTTCATTTTTGATGCTGTTAATTTAGTTTTCTTTTTTAACCAAATTAATCAATCATTTACCTATTTTTTATAAAGCCACCTCTTTAAGTTTCGTTTACTAGTTCATTTTTTTAACTTTCAGTTTTAGTAGTCCCTCCTTTGATTTTCAGGATTTCTATTTTGATTTTTAATTAGGTATTTTTAATTTGTTATTTTTTTCTAGGTTTTAAAAATTGTTTGCCCAATTGATAGATTTGCTCTTTCTCTTTTTTAATGATATGTGTTTAGAATTATAAGTGTTCCCCTTAGAACTACTCTGGCTTCATCCAACAAAATTTGCTATTTTGCCTCATTGTCATTATGTTTAAAGAAATAATTGATTGTTTCTATGATTTGTTCTTTGACCTACTCATTCTTTAGGATTAGGTTTAGATTTCAGTCAATTTTTTTTATTTCTATTTCCACAACTATTTACTGAAATTACTTTTTATTGTAATATGACCCAAAAAGCATGCATTTAATACTTTGTTTTTCTGCATGTTTGTTAGGTTCTTATGCCCTAATATAATTTCAGTTTTTGTGAAGGTACAATATATAGCTGAGAAAGAAAAGC
Source organism: Pseudocheirus occidentalis (assembly GCA_028646575.1). Classification (NCBI taxonomy): domain Eukaryota; kingdom Metazoa; phylum Chordata; class Mammalia; order Diprotodontia; family Pseudocheiridae; genus Pseudocheirus; species Pseudocheirus occidentalis. The sequence goes on along the minus strand of CM053596.1, from coordinate 223,606,564 downwards.
AATCCCTTTCTATTACTATTCAATTTTCTCCAGAGGTCTATCATATATGAGTTTTTTTAAATTCTATTAATCTCCTTAACTTCTTCTTATTTATTTAATGGTTTTATGTATTTAAGTCTGAGAAGGAAAATCGAGGTCCCCTACTAGTACAATTTTACTATTTTCTCCTGGAACTCATTTAATTTTTACTTTAAGAATCTAGATGCTCTATTGATACACATATGGTTGTTTATAGTATCTTTCTACAAAACATAGTTTTCCTAATTACCTTTCTAAGTATTTCTATTTTTTTTTTGCTTTAATTTCTCTGAGATCACCCCAACTGTTTTTTTTTTTTACTATGAGCCTCCAGAATTCAACTTGACACATTATTTTAAACTTGTTTGAAAGGGAATGTTTGGAGAGTTATACCTCTACTCCACCATCTTGGTCATGCATCATCCCCCTGCCCCAGCCACCAGAGTTTATAAAATGTGAGTAGAGATATAGTCAGACTTGATTTAGAATGATCACTCTGATAGTTGAATAGAGATTGGATTGGAGTAATGAAAGACTTAAGACAGGAGAACCAAAGAAAAGTCTCTTGCAAGTCTAGGCATGAAGCAATGAGGGCCTGCATCAGGATAGCTGCAGTGGCACAGAAGTCAAAGTCATATTGGAAATATGTTATTGAGGTAAAAATGACCGAATTTGATTGTATGTGGGGGTAAGCGAGAATAAGGAGTCAGTGATGATACCGAGGTTGCAAATCTAGGTCATTGAAAGGATGGTGGTACCCTTGACAAAAGTAGACAAGTTGAGAAAAATAGAGAGTATTAAAGGAAAATGTTATGAACATTTTGAATTAAGATGCTTAATAGGCAGTAAGAAATGTGAAGCTAGAAGTTGATAGAGAAGTTAGAGTTATACAAATTGATCTGAATCATCTGCATAGAAACAAACATCAAAATTATGTGTCATGCTGAGATTCCCCCAAGCAAAAGTAATATGTAGATAGAAAAGAGAATGAGAACAGAGTCTTACAGGACACCCAAGATTAGTAGGAATAAAATGTATGAGAATTCAGTAAAGGAGACAGAGGAGTGGTCAGACAAGTAGAAGGAAAATCATAAGACAGTGATATCAGAATAATCTAGAGAAAAAGAGAGTATGGAAAGGAAGAATCATCATGAACTACTTTCAACAATGTGATTGCTTCACACAATTGATTATTATTCTTTATGCTGAGCTCCAGAACTATTGATGGGGCAGCTAGGTGTCACCATAGATACCGTGCTAGTCCTGGAGTCAGGCGCATCTTCTAAGTTCTAATTTGGTCTCAAACATTTACAAGCTATGTGACCCTAGGCAAGTCATGTAACCTTGGCAAGTCATCTATAAAATGAGCTGGAGAAGGAAATGGAAAACTGCTCTAATATCTTTGTCCAGAAAACCCAAATGGGGTCACAAAGAGTTGCATGTGACTAAAATGACTCAACAAGAGTTATAGATAGTGATTCTTATGCCTGGTGAAAGCCCCAAAGGAACAAAAAGCATGAAAGTTTCCTCAAATCAACTTCTACAAACAATCTCTATGGGTAGGGGAGCAACTTCAGTATATAAGACCCTATGGGAGGAGAGTCGCCAGGACTCCATAGTGGGAAGGTGAAACATAGTATTAGGGACACTCCCTAGACAACCTCAAGGTACCAGAAGGCCATTGTAGGTGGAGGAAAGAGGGTAAAATGGTCCAGGGTACTCATTTGGGTTGTAAGTATGAGAGAAAGAAAGATTACCATGCCCTTGTGACAGCTCTGAAAAGGAGCCCTGTTCTTTCAGGACTCAGTATTTGGAGAGAAGCTGGAGTTAATAGCTCCCTCTAGCTAAAAAACTAAGAATGAATCACATAGCTGTTGGTATGCCTCTTAAGTGCAGGCCTCCTTCTCAGTGAAGAGTTAGAGGCTACAAGAAGAGCATTAGAAGGAGTCTGAGCTGCAAGACTGCGTATTTTTTTCAATTCTTACTGTCTTTGTGTTAGCAGGCACAGAGGCTCAGATGAAAGTTCTAATTCTCTCTGTGGGATGTCCTTTATTCTCTGGGCTCAAGTAGCCCTGGACCAGTGGGCAATAGCTAACCTAGACACAGAGTAGGTGTGAAATAAGTACTTGCTGAATAATCATTCTGAGTCTGGGACATAACTAAAGCTGCTTTTTCTCTGGTTGTACTTTAATTTCCTTTTCCCTTGATGTGTCTCAAACAACAAATGGGTGGAAAGTCAGTTGGAGCTGGAAAAGCAAAAGTAGGCCAAGGAGGAAAGCAATTAGCTTTGAAAGATTTGTAATAAGCCACTTTTGCAGACTCTCGCTTATAATTGCCCATCATTGCTAGGCCTAAGATGTCATTGCAGTGGAGCTCAAATGAGGGACTATTCATGCGTGCTATACCCTCCGACTGGATGGTGCATTGGAGCTATTTATAATCCATTCTGTTTACATTTTCTATTAATGTGTTTATCAGCAGAGCCAATCAGAGGTCGGGCCCTTCTCTGGAACCACAAAGTACATGGTTCAGCATCTCTTCATTCCTTCTTGGCTCTGACTCAGAATTCAGGGCACAGACTGGGCACTCTATTTTCTAAATATGAAGAAATTTGTCATTCCTGCTCGAGGCCTGCCACAGACAACTATTCATTCTTATCCTGACCCAACTGGCCACTTAAAGACCTAAAATACATGTACAGTTTTTCAGAAGGGATGAAAGAAAATCATTCAACTTCTTCCAATTATTTTTAGGTCCCATAGCCAAAGTTATTTTTTTTCCTAGTAGAATTATGGAATTCCTTGTATTTTGAGAGTTTTTCACTGTTCATTCAAAGTGTTTTTATATCAATGATCTCCTTTGGAAGAGAGATGCTTTTGCTAGAATTCGAGTTAGCAGAGACCTCAGTGTCCATCTAATCCAACTCTTGGATTAGAAATTTAAGGAAAATTAAGGTCCAAAGGATTTGTGACTTGCCCAAAATCACAAAAGGATTACCCATCAGAGGTGTAAATACAAATGAGGTCCTCTGATTCCAAGGCTATTTCTCTTTTAGGGAAAAGACGTAGGGAAGTGCTAACGAAATTACCCCCATTTTACAGTTGAGTTGACTGAAGCTCCCAAAAGCTAAATAATTTGCCCAATATCATAGAAGTATAAAATGAAGAAGTAAAAGAGTTAGGTAGAAGAAGCAGATTTAAGTCTCCAAGATTTGTCATGGATGTGTTTTTAGATCTAATGTACTTTCCACTATACTCTAGACTAACTATACTGCTTTCCAAAGCCCAAATACTTCTTTTGTTTCCCATTTCTGGGACTTTGTTTCTTTCATTTCAAAAGGCCACACAATCCTCCTTCCTTTCTCCACCTGTTGATACACTTATTATTTAAGGCACAGCTATAATATAACCTCTTTAATGAATCCTTTTCTTATCATACATATAGAGCTGATCTCTCCCACCTCAAAACTATCATAGCATTTTTATGATACCCCATTTTTTTGTATTAATCTTGTTTTTTCTTTTTATTACAGTCATTTGTTAAGACCTTATTTCCTACACTAGATTGTAACCTCTGAGGTGGTTGAGATTGGGCCTTTTTCATCTCAAGACCACAGTTGGGTTGTTTAAATTGGTCCCACTCATAAAGGCCAAAAACTGAGGAGAACTAAAGGGACCCAGGAGCATGAAACAAGCTTCTCTGCCATTGAAAAAGTGAGTAATATTACAAAATAATTAAGCATCAGAAAAGTTTGGGTGTAGAAGCAGCTAGGTGGCACAGTGAATAGAACACCAGCCCTGGAGTCAAGAGGACCTGGGCTCAAATCTGACCTCAGACACTTAACACTTACTAATCATATGACCTTAGGCAAGTCACTTAACCCCAATTGCCCTGCCCTCCCCCCTCCAAAAAGCAAAAAAAGAAAAAAAGACAGAAAAGTTTGTGATGGCCTAGGTCTAAGACTAGCTGCAAGTGTGCATCTATGCGGTAGATGTTCTATTATCTAGTTTATTCCTCTTAATTAATCTTTGAAAAAAAAAGAAAAAGCATTGCCTACAAAAGCCACGTATGCCTGCCTCTTCTTATTGGGAGGAGAGGGGAAACAGGAGGGACTCCACTATGCCAAGATGAAATAAAGCAATTTTAGGGAGAAGGGAAGATATGTAACAGGTAGAGGCTTAGAACTATTCTGATCAGATAAATTCTCACTAACCATGAACTAACATGGTAAATGTAGCAACCCAAAGAGAAGGAGATCAGAATGACTGAAGGCTGTTCCCTTCCATGAGAACCATAGAAATCTTGGTAATGCCTCAGCACTTCCCCCTCATGTCTAGGGTCATCATGGTACTACCCAGAACCAGGACCATTTTGCCAAAGAATGTTAGATTAATATATAAATGTTTTTACTTTGGGGTTAACCTTTTTCTATGCCTCAGGCAACAAATAAATGCTTATTGGAGCAAAGGCTGTATCATCATGGAGCTAGCTGAAAAATGGAAGACTTTTGCTGGTGAGCTAGTTGTCTTGTTCTCATGATATCAAACCAGCACAACTGATGAAAGAAGGACACAACACGTTTGATAAACAATGTAAAAAGAAAAGCATAGAGTGATGAAGCAGTGGGATTATATGGATTTCTTCCTCCCTTACCATGAGGCACATATTAATGCAAAAAATAAAAGAATACCAGTACTCCAACTACTCCTTAAGCCTCCATAGATTTAGGGTAAAACAAGCAGGGAGTATAATGAAAAAATGGAAGAGAAAACATATAAAAATCATTTGTTTTTTATGTGCAAGGCCCTGGGAACTCAGATTCTGCTTAGTGGAGTCTTCCCACACTGAATTCTACCCTAACCTAATCCTCTACCTCCTAGATCCAACAATTCCCTACTTGGTCATATTCAGTTTCTCAAATGTAAGACAGATGTTCATCTAGCTTCTCAAAGATGCCCGTGCAGTGAGGCATGACTGGGAATGGCATACCTTGGCAACAGTGTTGATCATGGGGACAATTGGTCAGAGTATAGTAGAGATAGAGAGGACTTCCTCCCAGATCTCCTGTGGGCAGGTTGGGTTTAACAGCTTTAGACAGATTTACAGAAATGGGCCTCTTGACATAGCCAATGTCCCGTGAAAATGATTCCTTTAATTTTCTAATTAGCACCATCACTGCCAGATGAAAGCAATACAATGTTTTGTTATGATGAGTCCTATTTCTGGAGTTCTGAGGGCATTCTTTCTGCTACAAACTTCCAAAACATCTTTGAGTTTAGAGTAAATTAATTTTCCATCATCATAAGATGAGAAATTTTGCTACCACCTACAGTCATTTTTCCAGTGAAAATAAACATTTTCAGTTGTATTTTCTGTCAGTAAGACCAGAATCAATATAGTATAGTACAGTGAGTAGAAAGAAAATGGACTAGGCTTCAGAAATCAGGGTTCTAGCTGGAGTTCTGCTACAGATTTTTGTGTAACCTTGGAAAAATCACATTCCATTTGGCAGTTTGGTTTCTTCATTTTTAAAATGAAAGCCTTAGACTTAGGTGGTCACTTCCAGCTCCAAATTCAGTTCTGAGTGAAATTACGACTAGATTATTCCTACAGTTCCTTCCATCCCTATAATTATATTTTAGTTTATTCTATGACCAGATTCTAATTACACTGAGCATATAGCTGTTCCACTGCCCCAAAATATCACTCATCAGCATATTATCACTATACCTAGAATTCTACCATTAGAAATCTTTTCTTTTGGCCTAAGCTTTATTTTTAGGTATCCTCTTTGAAAATACATATACTGAGTTCTATATCACATGACCAACAAAATGGAGAACTAGACATTTTCTCCAATCCTCACAATCTCTCAAATATTTCTAAAATAAGTGTCATATAAATAGGGTCAAAGTATTTTCATCTGTCTCTGTGGTCTAGATCTAGGATATGTAAAAGCCAAATAAGGTAAAAATCAGATAAACTAACAGAGAAGGCCAATAATTCTTAACCCTAAACATGTGCTCTTAACACCCTTCCTCTGCTACCCACTACACTCCCAGTAGCACACAAATGGACTCATATTTTTGCAACATCCTTCAAATCTACACCCCAACACCCCTCTCCTCCAAATAATAGAAATTAGTTGATTACAGCAGCAAGAATCATGACATCAGCAAGGAAGAATAGTTACTAGCCTATGCCACAGAAGAGCTGGGCCAGAATAATAAGGAACAAAAAATACTGGGGCTCAATGTGTTAGGCAGGGGAGCTATTGGGCATTCCACTAAGCCTGAGGGAAAGAGCAAAGTATTCAGCTGGGACAGTTCTGTTTCCTCAGAAGTCACCTGAAACAGAAACCAAGGCTGGTGAGCCATAAGTTATCTGGCATGGGAGGGAACTGTGACAACTTTGACACCCAATCTCCAGTAAAATTGTTGCCAAAGGGGAAGGAGTAAAAAAAATTTTTAATTACACAACAGAGAAAAATAAATGAAAAAAGACTAAAATTACCAAAGATCTTAGTAAAAAGAAAATTCATTTAAGCACCTTAAGCATAGGCAGATAAACCAAGAGAGAAGATATTTATAACAAAAAGAAAAATGGCCTCCAGATAAGGAAGAATCATGATATCTATGAAAGACAAAAGAAAATCCATCAATACTTTATAAGCCTGAGAACCATGTAGATTTGAAGAAAGCATAGAAGCACAGCAGAATGTCTCCAAATGGTTTAAAAGAGAAATAATAATTGAGAAAACAGAATGTATGGCCTGCACAGCAGGAATAATTGTCGGAAAAGAACATTTGAATCCACAGTGGCAAGTCTCACCAAAGAAAGAAAAGAGAGGACAACTGATTGGAAATATAAATGATGCTCTACATGTTGTTGTTTTCCTCTCTTCTCAAAGAGGACCAAAGACATCAGGATGTCAATGACTTTATTTGCAAGTGAATTGGATTTAAGTGAGAAAGGGCTTTTTCAGTTAGCAGCCTCACTCAATACACAGAAGTAAAAGATAATTTAGAAGAGAAGTAAAAAAAAAGCAATAATATTAAAAGAAAATATGATCTTCATGTGAGCCAAACCTGTTGATCTCAAAGAAAGAATGGATAGAGACAACTTCAGGATTATTAGGCTCTCAGAAGAACACAAGTCAAAAATCTCAAACACTATAATGCAAGAAAGAAAGCAAGAAAATTTTCCAAAACTTCTGAATACTGAAGGCAAAGTGCTGATCAAAGAAAAAAAATCAGTGGGCAGATCCAAGATGTCAGAGTAAACAGAACATTCTAACCAATCTCCCAACATTCCCATCTAAATATTTTAATAATACATCAAATCAAAATCTAAAGCAGTATAAACAACAAAAGGTTGGGGTGAGGTTTTTTCAAGTACAAGACAACTTAGGAGGACAGAGAGGTCTGTGGCACTGCAGTGGAGGCTGGATGGGAGCACAGCAAAGCAGCAACAACAGCTTGTAACCCTTGGAGGTGGCTACTGGGAACACTTATCACCCAAAGATTGTAGGAGGACTGAATGCCAGAAGTAGATTCCAGAGGACTCCTGTGCTAGCCCTGTTTGCAGGACCATATGCTATTATATTACTCCATTTCTCATTACCCAGTTCCAGGTAGCAGTTCCAGGGAGAAGAGTATTTATGGTCATGAGAGAGCATTGGTCTTAACTTGGTAAGGATCAGAACATAAACCAGGAGAGCAGTAATCACATCTCTCCTCTGATCATTAGAAATCACTGAAAACTTACAGGCCTCCAGTACTAACTACTAGCAGGGTAAATAAAGTCGGAAGATCATGAAATTTACCCAACCACCACACCCAAGAAGTAAGCAGAGTCCAACTCTAACAAAAAGTTCACAGTCAAGAAACTGAATGAAAACAATAAGCAAACAACAACAAAAAGGACCTGATCATAAAAAGCTACTCTATGATAGGGAAACCCAAGATATAAACTCAGAAGTTAATAAGAAAACAAAAATGTTTACAAACAAGTCTTCAAAAGAAAAATAAAGATTGGACATAAGTCCAATAAGAATTACTAAATGGGCTAAAATAAGAGGTGAAGAAAGTTCAAAGAAAAATATATTTTAAATATCAATAGAATGGTAAAGCAAAACTTGAGGAAATAAATGAGAGCAAAGCAAGAAAATTCTGAAAAGAAAATTAACAGCTTGGTAAACACACACACACACAAATGCAAATGAAGAAAATATTTCCATAAAAAGTAGAATTTACCAAATGGAAAAAGAGGTACAAAACATTACTAAAGAAAACAATTTTAAAAAGTAGAATTTGTCAAGTGGAAACTACTTACTTCATGAGATATTAAGAAATAATAAAGTCAAAAGAATGAAAAAAGAAGAAAATGTGGAAAAACAACTGACCTAGAAATACAACAAGGAGAAATAATTTATGAATTATTGGACTGCCTGAAAGTCACGATTTTTTAAAAAAAAAGAACCTAGACATCGTATTTGAAGGAATTATGAAGGAAAAATTAGAACTATAGGGTAAAATAGAAATTGAAAGAATCCACTAGAAATCCCAAAATGAATACTCCCAGAAATAGAATAGCCAAATTCCAGAGCTCCTTGGTTAAGGAGAAATTACTGCAACTATCCAGAAAGAAACCATTCAAATACCAAGGAGGCACAGTCATTATTGCACAGGAGTTAGCTGTTGCCACAATAAAGGAGGGGAGGCCTTGGAATGTATTTAAAAAAACAAGACTCTAGGATTCTGACTAAGAATAACGTATCTTGCAAAACTGAGAATAATTGTACAATGGAAAAAAAACAGTCAATTGTCAACTTTCATAGGTTTAGTATTATGAGAAATAATATTTATAGAGCAATAGATATTAATGTCTATACAAAAATGGATATGTATGTAGAGATAGATAGACAGATAGACAGAGGTGATAGAAACATACACACACTTAGTTGGGTATAGAAATTCATTTTACCCAATAGTGAAGTAAAAATGGAAAGGGATAAGAAGAAGGAGGTAGGGATAAGAGTGAGGGCAGATTAGGGGAGACAGTGGTCAAAACAAACTTTTGAGGAGGAACAGGGTAAAAAATAATAACGATAAACAGATAAGAATAGCATAGAGGGAAATATATATTTAACAATCATAACTGTGAATGTCAATAGAATGGATTCACTCATAAAATAGAAGCAGATAAAGATTAAAAATTATAGTTTAACAACATATTGTTTACAAGAGACACATCTGAGACAGAAAATTACACACAGTTAAATGGTAGAACAGAGTCTATTGTGCTTCAGCTAAGGTAAAAAAAAAGGAAGGAGTAGCAATCATGATCTTGGACAAAGCAAAAGTAAAAATAGAACTAATTAGAAGAAATAATCAGAGAAACAACATTTTGCTGAAAGGAATCATAGACAATGAAGTAATATAAATACTAAATATATATGTACCAAATGGCATAGAGAACAACTAAGGGAAAAGTTAAATGAATTACATGAGGAAGTTAATGGTAAAACTATACTGGCAGAGGTCCTCAATGTATCCCTCTCAGAACTCATTGACATTAATTATAAAATAAATAAGAAAGAAGTTAAGATGCTGAATAGAATTTTAGAAAAGTTAGAACTCTGGAGAAAATGGAATGTGAATAGAAAGGAAAATACTTTTTCATACACAAGGCACCTTCACAAAAACATGACCATATTTTAAAACATGAAAACCTTACAATCAAATGCAGAGAAGCAGAAATCTTGAATGCACTCTTTTCAGGCCATAATGCAATGAAAATTATATTCAGTAAAGGACCTTAGTAAGTATACATTAAAAATTAATTGGAAACTAAATAATCTAATTCTAAAAAATGAATGGGTTAAAAATCAAGTAATAGAAACAATAAATAATTTCATTAAAAATAATGGCAATTAGACGGCATACCAAATTTTGCAATATGCAGTCAAAGCAGTACTTAAGGGGGAAATTATATTTTTAAATGCTTACGAGAGAGAGAGAGAGAGAGAGAGAGAGAGAGAGAGAGAGAGAGAGAGAGACACGGAAAGAGGGGGGGGAGAGGAAGGGAGGGAGACAGAGACAAAGAGAGAACTTGAATTGAGAAGGCAAATAGACCAAAAAAAAATTTTTTTAATCCTCAAATCCTCAATTAAACACCAAAATATAAATTCTGAAAAATCAAAAAGGAGATTAATAAAATTTAAAGTAAAAAAAGAACCATTGAACTAGTAAACAAAGTTTGGATCTGGTTTTATGAAAAATAAAATAAAATAGATAAGCCATTGGTGAATTTGAATTAAAAAAATAAAATAAAATCAGCATTCAAGGATGAATGCACAAACAATGAAGATGAAACGAAAGCAATTATTAGGGGCTATTTTTCCCAATTACATGTCAATAAAACTGATAATTTGAATGAAATTGATATATTCACAAAAAGTTTTATTTGCTCAGATTAAGAGAGGAGGAAATAGAATACCTAAATAACCTTATCCTGTGGGGTGGTGGGAGGGGGGAATGAACAATCTACAAATAAGCTCCCTAAGAAAAAATCCCAAGTTTCAGATGAATTTAAAAGCAAATTCTACCAAACATTTAAAGAACCATTCATTACAACACTATATATAAACTATTAGGAAAAAATACGTAAAGAGGGAATTCTATCAAATTTCCTTACACAAATATTGTTTTGATACCTAAACCAGGAAGAGCAAAAATAGTAAATTAAACTTAAGACCAATTTTCCTAATGAATATTGATGCAAAAAAATAAATAAAAATTATCAAGGAGACTATATCAATATATATCACAGAGATCATGAATTATGACTAGGTGGGATTTATACCAGGAATGTAGGGTTGGTTCAATATTAGAAAAACTAGCAGCACAATTAACTATATCAATAACAAAACCCACAAAAATCATATGATCGTCTCTTAATAGATGCATAAAAATATTTTTGAAGAATTTGCCCAAACACTAAATTCTTAAAAAAAATTGCATGCGCTCACACACACACACACACACACACACACACACAAACATAGGAATAGATGGAGCTTTTCTTAAAATGAGTAGTATATATTTAAAACCAAGAACAAGCATCATTTGTAATAGAGATAAGTTAGAAGCCTTCCCAATAAGATCAGGAGTGAAGCAAGAATGTCCATTATTACCATTTTTGTTCAATACTGTACTAGAGATACTAACTAAAGAAATAAGAAAAGACAAAGGAAATTGAATGAATAAGAATAGGCAACAAAACTATCACTCTGCAGACAATATAATATTAGAGTATACTAGAGAATCAATTAAAAAACTAGTTCAACCAATTTAGAATACCTAAATAACCTTATCCTGTGGGGTGGTGGGAGGGGAGAATGAACAATCTACAAATAAGCTCCCTAAGAAAAAATCCCAAGTTTCAGATGAATTTAAAAGCAAATTCTACCAAACATTTAAAGAACCATTCAAACTTCAGCAAAGTTTGCTGGATACACAAGAAATCCATACACATCATCAGCATTTTTGTATGTTATTATCACAATGTATCAGAAAGAAATAGAGGAATTTCATAAACAGGTTCAAGGTAGTTCAAATGCACCCCTGCTTAGAGTTCATCTACTTTAATAACCCACCCAGGGAAGCTATTTTCTTTACAATAACCCAGGTAGAAATGGTCATCTAGCCTCTTAAAAATCTACAATAGAATGTAGGATCCCCTTAAATTATGAGTTTCTCCAGGACAGAAACTTTTTTTTCTTTTAAATTTATTTATTTTTAGTTTACAACATTCCACTTCACAAGTTTTTGAGTTCCAAATTTTCTCCCCCTTCATCTCCTCCCTCCCTCCCACAGGATGGCATGTAATCCAATATAGGTTCTACATATACCTTCACATTAAATATACTTTCACAATAATCTATTTGTAAAGAAGAATTATAACCAAAGGAATGAACCAAATGAAAGAGAGAGACAGAGACAGAGACAGAGAGAGACAGAG
>CM053596.1:223562537-223594022 GCA_028646575.1 Pseudocheirus occidentalis | reverse complement strand
GGTAGACTTCCTGGAAAAGTAGCATTTGAGCTGAGACTTGAAAGATGGATGAAATTTGGCTATAGGGAAAGAGTGAGGAAGAAGCAATTTATCCCAGTGCTCTGCCCACAATGAAAAGTTTTTGATAGTCTCTATATATGGTATTTGGGTCAGCTAAGTGGTATAGTAGATAGAATGCCGGGCCTGGAGTGGGCCTGGAGTCCAAAAGAATTGAGTTCAAATCTGGCCTCAGATACTTACTAGCTCTGCGACCCTGGGCAAGTCATTTAACCCTTGTTGCTTCAATTTCCTCATTCATAAAATGAGCTAGAGAGGGAAATGGAAAACCATTTCAGTATCTTTGCCAAGAAAATCCCAAATGGAGCCAAGAAGAGTCAGACACAACTGAAGTGACTGAACAGCAGTAAAACAATATGTGGCATTTTAGAGGTGGAAGGAATCATAGGATCATAGATTTGGAGCTGGAAAGGATCCTAGAGGTCACTGAGATGGCCAAGTACAGTGGGAAGACCATTGAATTTGAAATGAAGAGGTCTTCATTCAAATTCCATCTTTATTATTTGCTACCTATGTGACCTTGAATGAGTCAGTCAACATATCTGAACATTAGTTCCTAGACCTATAGGAGTTGGAGCATAACACTGTCACTCTTGTATGCAAATTATATTGTGAATTCATATGTCAAATTTAAAGTAAAATATAAATATGCATAATTATTAATGTACATTAATTATTATAATAATTATACATTATTATAGATATGTATTATTATATATTATGTATTATGTGTTTATTATAGTTATATAGTTATATGTATTATTGTATGATATATTACACACAATATACATATTATATGTATTATAATAATTATAATACGTATCATTATTAATGCATATTATTAATATGTATTACTTATAATAATTATAATAATTATTAATTATTATGTGTTATTATTAAAAGTCTCAACCACCAATGACTCAGGAGAGAAACCTTTCCAGTCATACTTCCTATATTGTTTCTCAAAGCCTCCCCCACCCCCCACTTCTGTTCTCCTTTTGTCGTGTCCCCTTGAATGTTGAAAGAATTTGTCATATAAAAAGCAATCCTAATTGTAATGAATCTTTCTACAAGTCTCAAGAAATCACAAAGGTTGCTTCAGCAGCTGGAGCTGGTCTACTGTCTTGTAGAAAGCTTTATCATATATCAGTAAAATAAATTAAATCCCCTATTCTTTATGGCAGGGCCTCACAATTCTGCTAATGCTGCACCTGAGGCTTTTTCTATGAAAGATACCAGCCCAGGAAACATCCCTACCTGATAAGAAATCTTGGTAAATTTGTTTGCTGGATCTTCAAACAATTTTTAAACTCCAAATCTCATTTGGAGGTAAAGTCTCCTGGAGGAGCTCTCACTAACATGCACCACATAAGGAGAGAACAGGGTCAATGCCATTACCTATCTGCCATGAAGCATATTTCATTGCCAGTTAGAGACAAGCATTATGTCATTTGACAAGAGATCTCTGCGGGGGGAGGGGGGAATAAATAATTCAAGGTAGGTGCCCAAGAATAGGTTCTCCTTCTTTTAGAGAAGCTTGTGCTTACAGAAGAGTCTGCTTCAACAAGATGGGCTTTCATTACCTCCCATCTAGAGAATTAAGTGAGACTAAGCGCCCAGAGGTAGCTGACAATGCTTTGAGGTGAAGGACTAAATATTGTACTTTATCTTCCATTAGTACCAAAATAATACCTTAAATGGCCTGATAAATTGCTACTCTAAAAATCACTTTCATATCCATTATCTCATTGGAAAATCTTAATATGTCTGTAAAATAAGTGTGGCAGGTGTTCAAAGGCCCCAGAATGCTAGTGGTAGAAGGGACCTCAGTTGCTCCAATATAAATGGAAACAGAAAAGGAATCCCTCTATGACAGAATTTCTTAGCCTTTTTTCTACATCATAGATTTCTTAGGCATTCTGGTGAAATCTAGGGAACCCTTCTCAACAAAATAGTTTTAAATGCATAAAACAAAAGATTACCAAGGAAAATTATATTGCAATTCATTACTCAAAATATTTTTTTAAAAGCTCATGGATCCAAGATTAAGATTTGTCTGTAATACTGGAAAATGATTATCCAGCCTTCATAGAAATATCTCAAGTCCTGGGGAGCTCAGTGGCTTTTGAGTGAGCTCATTGCTCTTCTTAATTTTTTTTAATTAAGGGAATGGTGTGGCTCAGTGGGAAAAGGGCATGATTTAGAGCCAGAGAAACAGTTCTAGTTTCAGCTCTGCTCCTTGCTACCTATGTGGCCTTGACCAAGTCTGGGTTAAGGCTCAAGTTTTAATATTCAGAGGAAGAGGGTGAGACTACAAGAATCTTTAGGCCTTTTCACCAACCCTAGAATACAGAACTGTTTGTGGATACACTGGCTCTCTGTAGTTGGGTCTCTTTTCTGGGGTTACTGTGTGTTCTTTGCCATCTTCATCCCCAGGAGTATACCTCTGAATCCTTAAAACCAAGTCAGAACATTTGGGTATTGGGCACAGGGGCAGGGGAGTTAGTAACTGTAATACCAAGTAGAGTATGTCAGGAAAGAAGGTGGTACAGATGATGGCCTGAATGTGGAGATAATCATGCCTGGGAAGGAAATAGCCTATCCCCAAGGAATCTAACCTATATCTCCCTGGGGGTTGAGAGTGGAGTAGGGTTGAGGGGGTTGGAAGGAGGTGCTCCAGGAGAGGAGAACCATATTGTTAGTATCCTTGGAGTAGTCACCTGGGACTGAACTAGAGCTTGGAATAGTGTTTCATGACAGAGGGTGACAGAGGCTGAGAGATTTTCAGACAGTCATCTCTTGGCTAGGGAGGAAACACAGCTGCCCTAGTCAGCACCATAGCAGGAACCTTGAAAGTATACAAAGTGCTTCACAAATATTATCTCATTTTATAATCTCAATAACCCTGGGAGGTAGATGCCAATATTATTTCCATTTTATAGATTAGAGAATTGATGCAAAGTTAAGTGACTTATGCAGGGTCATATTAGTAAGAGTCTGAGGTAGGTATTTGAACTATCTATCTACTTCCAGAACTAGAACTTTATAGCTACAGATCTATTTATCTCTACTTCTTATCTTAATGCCTTTTTTCTTTCACTTCTTGATTTTGGACACTTTAGGGTAATAAAAATCTAGTCTTCATATAACAGATTTTACTATGTTTAAACTCTTTTTTTGTGAAGGGAATCATTGTATTTGGTGAAATACTATTCCAAAATACTTTTGGAAGTGGCATTTCCTTTGATGACCCTTTTGAGAAAGGAATTGGAAAAGACTAAGCAAGTATGTGCCAGAAGAGAAATACAGGCATACCTCAGGAGATAATGTAGGTTTGGTTCCAAACCACTACGATAAATCAAATGTTTCAATAAAGCAAGTAACAGGAATTTTTTGGCTTCCTAGTGCACGTGAAAGTTATGTTTATACTTCATTATAGGCTATTAAATATTACGTCTAAAAAAGTGTAAACTCCTTAATTAAAATATCCTTTATTGCTAAAAAAAAATGCTAACCATCACATAATCTCTTTGCTCACTGAGAGTCTTGCCTAGATGTAGATAGTTGCTGACTGATCAGAGTGGCGGGCTGTTGAAGGTTAGTGCGGCTGTGGAAAACTCTTAAAATAAGACAATAAGGTTTGCTGCATTGATTGACACTTCCTTTCACCTGAACACTTAGAGGCAATGGTAGAGTTATTAATGGGCCTAATTTGCATATTGTATCTCAAGGAATAGAAAAATTCAGGAAAGAAGAAAGGGAGAGATATGTAGAACCTCTGTTGGGGGAGCAGTCAGATCACACACCATTCAATTTAAATTTGCCATCTTAAATGGGTGTGGCTCATGATAACCCAAAACAATTACAAGAGTAACCCAAAAGACCACTCATGGTGGATCACATAACAGATGAAATAATCATTAAAAGTTTGAAAATAGTATACAAAATATGATGCAGAAACACGATGTGAGCACATACTGTTGGAAAAATGGCACCAGTGCTCTGATGCAGGGTTGCCACAATCCGTATCAGCAAAACACAGTATCTGTGAAGCACGATAAAGTAAAGCCTAATAAAACAAGACACACCTTTATATAAGGTTCACAATGAAGTCAGGGTAGGTATACTTTGAGGAGTGAAGTGAATTGAAGAGAAAAAAAATACATTTCTATAAGTTATAGCCATAAGTAACGGAGATAGGGTAATTATAAATGGGGTCATAGGAGGGATATAAAGAAAATTCTCTTGGCAAAAAAGTACTAATTTCCCCTTTGATAGGGAGTTCTATCAATGGTGACTACACTTTACTTCTTCAAATGAATATTTTCCTTGGAGGGAGAATAAGTCAATAAAAACGGATGATGGAAAGATAACTATTGAGTCAGGACATTGGAACTCGCCTTTTGCTCTGCATGACTATGGGCAAGAATCAGAAGAAAAGTCATTAAAAAGATGGACTTAATGCCTATGGGCTTCTCTGGTTGGCTGGCTGGGGGTCTGAATCACAGAGCACTAGCACAGTCCCTGAGGCTATGAATGAAAAGAACTGAGATCCCACCCCCCACAAAGAAAAGGCTAATGTAGGACTTGCAATTCAGAAAGGAGCCAAAAGATGGCACAAGCAATATAGACTCAGTAGAGAGCAGCTGAAGAGAGAGAGAGAGAGCAACACCTGGCAACAGAGGAGAGAGAATGTAGGATCTTAAGTTTTTTGTGATGTCAGAGATTTTGTCTGGCTCATTACCCTAACATAACTACTCAAGATATATGAGAATCTATTTCTTGAACAATAGTAAGTCTCTAGAATACCAAAAATCATTGTCATCCTCTCTAATCTAAGGAAACATTTTATTTTCTTAAACTTTCATTTCCAGTCTGCAATGTAAACAGACTCTTCCCCTCTCTCCCCCTTCTCTGTCTCTCTCTGTGTGTAAACCAGAGGAATCAGCTAGTTTCGTTGGTGGGTATATTCATATGTAATCTGTGTCCCAGGAGCGCACACTATGGTCTTCCATGGATTGAGTTGCATCTTGAAAGTTGAGGCAACGGCAGGCTGCATGGATTTAAAAGTTTCACTCAATCCACAGAGTTAATTGTTTTCCCTGTGTGTGTCCCCTCTCTCAGCTCTGGTCTCTGACTCACTATGATCCTCTGGTTTTGCAACCATTTTCTTCTGTTTCCTTGAATAGGGTGAAGTATGAGAGTGAGACTCAGATCCACACTAGCTCTAACTCAATCAATAATCCAGTGCAACTATGAAATTACTCATTCATAAGGGAGGTATTTTCAGTGATACAACTTTCACTTAAATGGTGTCTTTGTATATTTTCAATTTGATTTTTTTTTGAAGAAGGAAGGTCATGATTCATTAATATCCCAGTAGGTGAACCATGGGAGATGCTGTAGCCAAACACATTTGTCATGGGGAGGCCAGTCTGATGATGTATTTCTCCTCAAATAGCTTGACTGTTTCACAGGTATTTTTTTCTTTACACTATTCTTAATCTCAGTCTGCATTCTTTATTCATTTTCATGGGGTATGCTTTGTGGAGTCTTCTTACCTTTCCTTTTGAAACTTAGCAAGTCACGCAAACAAATAGCAACAAAAATGTTTACAATATTAGTAAAAATAATAAAATAAGGTCAACTCAAGGGCAACAAATATTTTGTTTTTGTATCTCCATATCTGGTACAGTGCCCTGTACATAGAAGCTGCTTAATACACATTGACTTAATAGTAGTGACACACATTTATATAGAACTTTTCATCAAAATTTTATGAAGTATCAACAATATACAATAAAAGTAATAGTAATATAACTGGAGAAACAGTGTTATGGAAAAATAGGGTAGTTTTAAAAACTAATTCTGAAAGGGGAAGAATCTGGTCCTGGCCTGTCTGTGAGAATGATGTACTTGAAGATTCCCAAAGGTAGGAAGGACCTGTGAAGATTTCTAGTTCAATATCAGGAATATATATCAATAGCATATATCAATAGCATCCAGGTTCCTCTTGAGGATCTTCCATGCTTTGATGACAGATAGCCTCTGGGGTAGTCCAATTGCATTTTCAGATAACTCTAATTTTTAGGAAATTCCTTTTTGTATCTTTAACTCTTTTGGTCCAGACCTGTGCTTTTATCAGGGTAGGCAGATCCTGGGTAAGGATACCTTCTTTTATAAATGTACATCAACTGCTGCCTTACAATTTTTAGTCTTATTGCATTTCTTGAGGACAATTAGAAGTTAAGTATCAATAATAATAATAATAATAATAATAATGACTAATATTTATAAATGTGCCAGGTATTGTAACAGGGTGTCCCTAAAGTCTGGACACATAGGGAATTCATTAAGTATGCATATTTTCAAGAAATGAAACGAATGAATTTTTCAACAACATTTTATCTAATTAGCATAAGTTTTAGCTGTGACAATTTCATATGGAATAAAAGCTTTCATTAGTTATTGGGGACGTTTTTACATATTAATTCAGTTTAGTTATTTAATGAGATTTCCTATATGTCTCCTATGTCTTTCTATGTCTTCCTATGAAATCTCATTTGTACTAATTAAATAAAATGTTGAAAATTTCATTCATTTCATTTCTTGAAAATATGCATAGTTAATGAGATCTCCTATGTGTCCAGACTTTAGGGACACCCTGTACTTAGTGTGTCATAATTATTGTCTCATTTGAGCTTCAGGACAACGCTGGCAGGTAAATGCTATTGTTATCCCCATTTTACAAATGAGGAAGCTGAGGCAAACACCTAGCCGCAGAGTCAAGCAGTCTATATGTGTTAGAGAGGGGATTTGAACCCAGTCATGCTAATTCTAATACTAGCTTTCTATCCATTGTGCTATGCTGACTTTTACCTTCCTTATTCTGAGTAGGAAATAGAAAACCTTGTGACTTTTAATCATTTGTGCTTCAAGGCCAAGTAGAACAGGTTGAGTCTTTCTTTGAAAACTGCCATTGGGTGCCTTTTAACTCCCCCTTTTCCAGAATAAATGCTTCAGATTATATCTTATTGTATCATCACTTTACTATCATGTCCATCTTCTGCTGCACCCAACTTCAGTGTATCAATATTTCTCCTAGAGCATAATTCCAAGAACTTTCTTTAGACTCTTAAAAAAAGTTATTGATGACCCTTCCCGCTAAAACTTTTGTTTATATGGGTCATATCAATATTTCTTTTATTAGAAATGAAAACATCTGGTATTATGAAAATAGTTTTGACATCATGGACTCTTTTACAGGGTCTCTGAAGCCCTGAACCACAGTTTAAGAACCATTGGCATAGAGGGATGGGAAAGGGAGAGAGGGACAGAAAGAGGGCTCAGGGGAAGGAGAGAGCTAATGAACACTTGCTATAAGTCAGACACTACTAAACAATTGGAACAAAAATGCAAAAAAGACATTTCCTGGGGCTCTAAGAGGGTAAATAAGTAGCTGTGGTTTCACAGTCAATATATTTCAGTCAATACGTTAATTTAACTCATGGCTTCTTCCTTCCAAGTCTGTTCCTTTATGTTTTGAGGTCTTTTAGCATGAAATATATTATCTAGGAAATGAATGATCAGGAAAGGAAAGGAGGTGGCCCAGTCATTAATGGAAGGGAGGGCTAATTGATGGATAGCCTGAGTATTATATTGGTGAACTTGAAATGTTGAAAGCAAAAAGCAAAACAAAGCAAAAACTTAGATTGAAGACCTTCAGAGTATTGGGTAGACATTCTATGAAGAGCTAATGATAGGGCACTTGAAGTACAGAGACTGCTTTCAGAAGATGGCCTACAGACATATCATCAATAGAACGTTGTGTTGCAGTTGTTTACTAATAGTAGGGATTATTTATACTGAACTGTCTAGGTGTCATGGTGGCTAAAATGCTGCAGCTGGAGTCAGGAAGACCTGAGTTCAAATCTGGCCTCAGACACTAATTCTGTGACTCTTAGCAAGTCACTTAATTTTGTGTGCCTCAGTTTCCTAGAAAAGGGAAAGGGAGTAGAGAAAAGAGGAGGGGAAAGAAGGGAGATTTTTATGTGCCAGACACTGGGCTAATTAAGCATTTTAAGAATATTATCTCATTCCATCCTCAGATTATCATAAGTTGATATTTATTAATTGCCTATCATATATTATAATTACCTTTATTCAAGATAACCATTTATGGGAAAGTATTCAAAGTCAACTCAAAGAAGATTAAGCAATGATCCATGTATGATATTTACCCCCCCTTTTATAGATGGTACTTTTAAAAGTTTATTTTCCTATAGTTGTTTACCTCTGCCTGAAATCTGGATAAGTTGCCAACTGGATTTTGATCATAACCCCAAAATCTTAATACTTAGACTTCCCACAGATTCAATTTAGACAAATATGAACATACCTTTCTACTCAATTATACTTTTCCCCTTATAGAAACAGGCAAAAAAAATCCAAACAAATAAAAATCATAATAGTTTGACAACAGCAACAAAACATTTAGTGAGTAGTTATTATATACAAGGACAATATGTGGTTTCAAGAAAAGTGATCACTTACTGTAGAAGGTACAGTTAGACACTGAACTAATAAAATTTTGATAAGGCTTTCTCAGTCCCTGCTTAATCTAAGCCTGGTTTTATCTCATATTAAAATAGGCCTCAGCTTTCAAATGGAACCTGAATTATCTACGGTTTTAGGAATTCCATCAGTATCAAAACTTTTACATCCTTTCACCCATCCTGGGGTTAATTGCTCTAGGAAAATATTTCATCCAGAATCTGCCTTCTTCTACCCCTGAGTAACTTTTAAGTTTCCATCCCTGTGTCCCACAGGTAGTTCTCTCAGGGCTCAAGGATCCCTCCATCCTTTTCCTATTATTGGACACTAAAAGAAAAAAAATGCAGATCATTAGTACAACTCCTCAGTAATTAACTGTCCTTTCCAATTAGAGGATTTTTTCTGTACCCCAGTTCCTCTTTGTCCTTGGAAGCTAGGCCTTGTTTCTAATTGCTTCAGAAAGCCTAGGTTTACATATGCTAATATAACCCATAAAATACAACATTTTGCCTTTGGTTCCCTTTTAGTATGTTGAAAAGAGTACTGGTTTCAGGTCTAGAGGAAGTGGGTTTGAATTCTAGGCCTACTGTCCAGTTCCCACAAAACCTTCGGTTGATTATCTCAACTTTTTGATTCTGAGTTCACTTTTCTATAAAATGAGTGAACTGGACTAAATCATCCCCAAAGTCTCTTTCAGTATTAGGATATTAAGATCTTTAGTAATGTTGCTAAGTTTTATCATCTTGTGTT
This sequence comes from Pseudocheirus occidentalis, assembly GCA_028646575.1. Classification (NCBI taxonomy): domain Eukaryota; kingdom Metazoa; phylum Chordata; class Mammalia; order Diprotodontia; family Pseudocheiridae; genus Pseudocheirus; species Pseudocheirus occidentalis. The sequence continues at coordinate 223,584,662 of CM053596.1, read as the reverse complement.
TTTCTTTTCTTTTTTTTTTTTTTAAGACTTTTCCCAGTGCTTAGAGGAGCCAAATTTCAATCTTTTATCAGAACCTAATCACCTTTTGAAACAGAGACATACAATGATTCCTTCTCTGTATGAAATAATGAAAGAAAGGAGACAGATTTCACAGAGTTAGCCAGTTGACATTTCACACAAAAGGGCATTCTTACAGACTAGTTACAGGTAGGGCCTGCATCTATGGGAATATTGACTGTTTTCCAAATCAGGCATCCATCGAGATGTCCAAAGGTTTCCACCAAATAGTTTCAAATGGATTCAGCTTCCCAGTTGTACAAATAGTTTGCGCAAAATCAATGAAGCCCATCTGCTATTTGTTAGAGGTTTAAAGCCCAAAGTCTCTGGGAATCATGGCTGGCTTCATCCAACTTGTTAATTATTAGTAATTTTGGTCATTTTTTAATTTTAATTTTTCTCAGAAGCAAGATCTTCTTTTAGGAGCTCCACAAGGGTACACTCCAGGTCTCCTGCGTAATAGAAACTGAGAGTAAATTAGTCCAACTTTAATTAGTGCTCTTTTGAGCCCAGAGATCATTAAAGGCAGCAAGATGGAAGTGTTCACCAGCCTATCCTGAACTCCTATCTGCTCAGTCCGCATGCTCTCCTGTGCTTGTTTTCATAATAGGCTCATTATCAAAGTGAGTAAATAGACATTTTGCTTCAATTAATCCCTGTTGTTCACTGTGTTTATCTTGTAAACTCTTGAGCTGAGTTGATTAAAAATTAGCTTAGACATGCAATTTATGATTTGCCTACTGAACTTTTTTGGTTGGGCTCCTTTAATATCACCAAAGTATATTACTGACTTGTATTGATGAACTCATGCCAGAACTGAGGGCAATAATTTTTTAGAGATTATTAGTAGGGTGTTGGGCCCAGGAGAGCTAGGCCATGAAAAGGGAATATTTAGTGACTAGAAGCAGCATGGTGAAAAGGCTAGAGAGCTGCTCTCAGTCAGGAAGATTGGGTCTCAGTTTCAGTCTCTGTCACATACTAGATAAGTGACCCTGGCCAAGTCATAGGATTTCTCAGTGCCCTAAGTGCACTCTCTGTGGTAGGAAAGTTATCACTCTTCTTTGGTAGAAGGAATTTCTTTACCAGAAGTTTCTTATAACAATGAGGTTAAAGGTCCTAACCAAAAAGGAAAAAGAGATCATCAAAACAACTCTCTTCCTCCCCCCTCCTTTCTCTCTCTGTCTTTCTCTAAATTTTTTAAAATTAATAACAAATATTTTCTCTCCCTCTCACCTCCCAGTCCATTTGGGAAAAAAGGTAAATGAAACCCATGTAACAAACATGAATTCAAGCAAGACAAGTTCCCATGTTGGCTATTTAAAAAAAACCCAAACATAAATCTTAATCTGCACCATCAGTCCCTCATCTCTCTGTTAGGAGAGGGATAATAAGCTATCTCAATTGGATTATGAAAGCCCTTGAATGTAAGGCAAAGGATCATGTTATTTGGTAGTCAATTGGAGGTCACTGGATATCTATCTGTCCGTCTGTCTATCTTTCCATTGTTTATTTGTCCATCTCTTTCTATGTGTATACATACACATGAAAATATATATCAGAGATAAGTCTGGAGCTCAGATAAGAGTAAAAGTCTACTGCTATAAATCTGGAACTCACTGAGTGAATTGCCAAGGGAGAAAAGAGAAGTTAGCTAAGGGTAGATTCTGAGGATAAAGGGGCATCCACATCTTATTAAGATGTCTGAAAGACATTAAAAAATTAGTGAAGGTGGAGTTAGAGAGATGGGAAACTTGAACAATACAATGTTTATGTAGCTTATAGAAGAGAAAGTATGCATTATGAAGGGCTTATCAGCCACAGCAAAAGTGGCAGAGAATTAAGGGATGTGAGTACCAGGAAAAGGACATTGGGTTTGATTTCAGAGAGAATGTTTGCAATAGAATGGGTTAGGGAAGAAGCCAGTTTATACAGAATTGAGCAAATAGTGGGTGCAACTGGAATGAAGATCTTTTCCAAGAAATTTAGAAGTAAAGTGGAATAGAGGCATTTGGCAGTCTCTGGGTAGAGTAAAATACCAAAAAAAGGATTAGGAAGCAGAGTCACCAGAGGTCAGAGCCAGCAGCAGGTAAGGAAATAATCCACAGACAATAAAGTCAATATGAAAAATCAGCAAGCAATGTTGGGTAAAGAAAAATTGATGCTGAAGCAATGATCTGACAGTCTGAGTTTTAACAAATACTACTTATTAGGATAGGAAGGATTCATAGGTAAGTGACTGCTCCTGACTAGAAGGGAGAGTGAGAGTTGAAAAGAAAACCTGAAAGGAATAGTCTACTCTCTTCCTCTGGTGGTTGGGAGGTTATTTCCACTAAGAAATTAAAGGTCAGGCAATGAATATTTATTAAGTGCATACTATGGGCCAGGTACCCTACTACCCAGGTCACCCTACAAGTGATAGAAAGAGAGTAAAAAAAAAAGCCTCTGCTCTCAAGGAACCTGCAATCTAGTATGAGAAACAGTGCACTAAAAGAGTACCTTGTTGGGACATGATGAAGTCCTGTAGGCTTATGGAAAATGAGGTGGCTGCTCTGATAGTTCTTCTTAAATGGAGGAGCTGTTTGATCTCTACTCACACATATCCCTCCCGCCTTCTCTAATCAGAAGGAAGAAGGGATCCAAGGGGCAGTGGTTACTGAGCAGGGACCTACAATGAAGGGGCATCCAGGTATCATACTGAGGTGAGTTGACATAAAAAAGAATAAGGAGTGGGGCTTTTGTTAATTAATTAATTTTCCATTTATTAATAATTTTTGAAGAGGCATAAGGATTCTGGAAATTTTTCTCGTGACTCCTATCCCTGCCATTTTGCAGTTTCCTGTGTATATGGAAAACCCACCCACAAAGTATTATAAAGATGGCAACAAGAGAGAAATGGAGACAATGAGTAAACAGTTTCCAAACTAATGGTGAGGATGTAGTAGTAGCGGTAATTGGTAGTGGTAGTGGTGGTAGTGGATCATCTAGCTTCAATTTCTGTCAGTTCGCTGAGGGCTCAGACGGATTCAGCTTATGCTACTGGCTAGGTAGGCACCTCTTCTTTCACCACTGTTCCATATGTGGGTGTCCTCAAAAAAGGTGTACTCAATTCCCTCAGCCTCCTCTCCCCTCTGATTAGAGAGTAGAAGGTGGAGCATTCAATATCTCCCAAAGCTTTCCCTTATAGACACAAGGATCTGGCCCATGGGTGGGGAACCTGTGGCCTCAAGGCCACATGTTACCCTCTAGGTCCTCCAGTGTGATCTTTTGACTGAATCCAAACTTTACAGAATAGATTTATTTAATTCAGTCAAAGGATCATTCTTGAGGACTTTGAGGACCATATGTGGTCTCAAGACCAAAGGGTCCCCACCCCGATGGACTTTTCAGTTCACTCTATACTTTCTGTCTACACCTTTGTTAGGTTTGAACTTCACAGAGCCTGATGCCTGAGTATCCCCTAGTGTCATCCCCGACCTTTTCCAGCTTCCTTTGTTGTGTTGTTTTCCCTCATTAGATTGTAAGCTCCTTGAGGGCAGAAATTGTCTTCTTTTTCTTATTTGTATCCCTAGTACTTAGCACATTGCTTGTCATATGGTAGGCATTTAATTCATATTTACCAAATTGAATTTAATTTAGTAAACAACATACTAGCACTTGTTCTGGGATCAAGGAATCTGAGTTTAAATCCCATTTTTTGTACCTACTCTGTGACTATGGTAAGGCATGTAAGCTCCCATGGATTCAGATTTCTCATCTGCAAAAGGAAGGGTGTTTACTAGAAGGTCTTTGAGATCCTTTCTATGTATGTGACTCTTTGATCCTATTAGCAGCTTCTCTCCTTTGCTAGAAACACTAAATAAGTGCTCGTAGCACATTTGGAGATGATAAGATGTTCCTGCCATATAAAGGGCAAAAATTCTTTATTCATGCTTTTCCTAATTTCAGCAAAGCATCTTCTATTATTTGCAGGGTTTAGAGTAGAAATATTGTGAGTCATTCCTACTATAATGGAAATAAAGCAAGGAGGTGGCACAGTGGAGAGAGTGCTGGGTTTGGAGTCAGGAAAATTCATCTTCCTGAATTTAAATCTGGCCTTAGACACTTACTAGCTGTGTGACTCTGAGCAAGTCACTTAACACTTTTTGCCTCAGTTTCCTCATCTGTAAAAAGAGCTAGAGAAGGAAATGGCAAACCACACCAGTATCTTTGCCATGAAAATTCTAAATGGGGTCATGAGGAGTCAGACAATATCTGAAGCCACTGGCCACTACCATAACCACCACCACCAACCACAACATACTGGAACTATATTTAAGACTGGAAACTGGGGCGAAAAGCTCCAAAAACAACTTCTATTACTTTATAGCACATATTTTAAAGTTTCTACTATGTATAGAGCTCTGCTTTTCACATAGTTGTTGTCTCTATTGTTGCCTTGTCTTTTTTATACCCGTTGATGCCCCAATTCTTGACCACCTGCTTTGAATTTCAAAATACCCTTGAGCTGCAAGGGTACTTTTATACTGTGCCTTTTATACTGCTTTGGCTTTTTAGTTTTCTGATGACTCCTTTTCCATTCTGACCTCTAATCTTTGAATGAGGGGAACTTAAAGTTGAAAGAGGCCCAATATATCACTTAATCCAACTTTTACTCAAGCAGGAACTGACTATATAATATTTCTCTCTGTTTTTGGTATATATGTATATGTATACATTTTCAACATTTATTTTTACAAAATGTAGAGTTCCAAATTTTTTTTACTCCCTCCATTCCTCCTCTTTCCTCTCCCCAAGATGGGAAATAATCTGATATAAACTGTATATGTACAATCACATTTAACATATTTACATATTAGTCATATTGTGAAAGAAGAATCAGAAGAAAAGGGAAAAAACCATGAGAATGAAAAAAAACAACAAAAATAGTATGCTTTGATCTGCATTCATGCTCTATAGTTCTTTCTTCGGATGTGATCAACATTTTTATCATGAGTCTTTTAAAATTATCTTAGATCACTGTATTTCTGAGAAGAACTACATCCATCAGAGGTGATTATCATACAGTGGAAATTATCAAAATGACAAAATTATAATTAGGTTATATTGGCTTTGTGCACAAACCTTTTTAATTTAATGTAATAAAAATGATCCATTTTGCATTGCATAATGTTCTCTCTCATTTAGTAAATTCTTCACTTTTCCATAGATCTGACAGGTAAAGTGTTCCTTGTTCTAATATGTTTATAGTATCACATTTTATGTCTAAATCAAAGACTCATTTTTACCTTACCTTGGTATACAGTGCATGATGTTGGTCTATGCCTAGTTTCTGCCATACTATTTTCTAGTTTCCTCAGCAGTTTTTGTCAAATAATGAGTTCTTATCCCAGAAGCTGGAGTCTTTGGATATATCAAACAGTAGATTACTGTAGTCATTGACTACTGTGTCTTGTGTACCTAACCTATTCTACTGATCTACCACTCTGTTTCTTAGCCAGTAACAAATAGTTTTGATGATTGCTGTTTTATAATATAGCTTTAGGTCTGGTATGGTTAGACTACCTTCCATTGATTTTTTTTCCATTAATTCTTTGATATTCTCGACTTTTTGTTCTTCCAGGTAAATTTTGTTATTATTTTTTCTGTTCTATAAAATAATTTTTAGTAGTTTGATTGGTATGACCCTGAGAAGTAAATTAATTTAGATAGAGATATCATTTTTATCATATTGGCTTGGCATACCCATGAGCAACTGATGTTTTCCCAATTATTTAGATGTGACTGTATTTGTGTGAAAAATGTTTTGCAGTTGTGTTCATATAGTTCCTGGGTTTCTTTTGGCAGGTAGACTCCCAAATATTTTATATTGTCCACAGTTATTTTAAATGGAATTTCTCTATCTCTTGCTGCTGGGCTTTGATAGTAACACAGAATTGCTAATGATTTATATGGGTTTATTTTACATCTTGCAACTTTGTAAATGTTGTTAATTGCTTCAAGTAGTTTTCTAGTTGAATCTTTAAGTATAGCATCATATCATCTGCAAAAGTTGATGGCTTTGTTTCCTCAATGCCTATTCTAATTTCTTCAATTGGAGAAGTGAGTTGGAGTTTTCTTTAGAGAAAGAGATCCTCTCCCAGCATCTAAAGCTGACTGGGAACTAAGATGGCTGATATCACTTCTGGATCCTAGGGCCAGCTGAACTGCTGGAGGACTGAAGAAGCATGACGAGGATAAGACTTTGTTTCTTTGTGGCCTGGCTGATACTTCACCACTTTTCTTCCAGGGAAGAAAAGTGGTGAAGGGTTTGATATGTGCTGGACCCTGCGAACTTCAATGTGTTCCAAGGACTGCCCTGAGGACTAGACAAGGGCCTGGCAGCTGTCTGCTTCTGAATCCATGTGACTGTTTGGTGGATTTGGGAGGGAGCTGGGACCATGGAAGGGGCATCTAGGGAATCAGAGAGACCACCCAGAGTCAAGATGAAGAAAAGGCCTCCCTTTGGATGAAACTAAGGTTTGCTGGACACCAAGGGGTGTAGGGTTTGTGTGGTTTTCTAATGACTGTACTAGTGATTAATGATATTTTGTAATTGTGAATCTAGATTAGTGACTCATTAAGTTAATGGTTGCCCCATGAGTGGAAGTTTGATTTTTGTAGTATGAATTGATTGAATGATTAAGTGAGGAAGATTTCTCCCTTATGGAAACCAGATGATCATTCTTTTGTTCTTTGATTCTAAATATTGTGGCCACTGTAGTGAAAACTGTGTGGCTATTTTAATGTTAAACTGTTATGAACACTATGTTGTGATTTTCTGTGATAAGATGTAATGTTGTGAGTATTATATTGTGAATGTTTGCCTTGATTGTAATGGAATAAACAGAATGTTCACTATACTGTGTAATCCAAACCTTAAATGCTGTTCACAGTAGCATTCTTTTGGGAATCTGCTGGTGTATGGCATTACATTCCTATATTTTTTTTGTTTGACACACTTATTCTTTAAGGATTAGATCATTTAATTTCCAAATAATTTTAGTCTATCTTTCCATTGCCCTTTATTACACATTATTTTTATTGCATCATCATTTGAAGAGGATGCATTTAATATTTCCACTTTTCTTCACTGGACTGGGAGATTTTTAGATCTTAATACATGGTCAGTTTTTGTGTAGGTGTCCTAAACTGTTGAGAAAAAGGTATATTCCTTTCTATCCCCTTTCAGTTTTTTTTCCAGAGGTCTTTTACATTTAAATTTTCTAAAATTGTATTCACCTCCTTGACTTCTTTCTTGTTTATTTTGTGATTAGATTTTTCTAGTTTTGAGAGGGGGAGGTTGAGGTTCCTCATTAATATAGTTTTGCTGTCTATTTCATCCTGTCACTCACTTAAGCTCTCCTCTACAAATCTGGTGCACTTGGTGCATTATATGCACTTGGCGCATATATGTTTAGTATTGATATTACTTTACTGTTTATGATACCTTTTAATACAATGTAGTTTTCTTCCTTGTCTCCTTCAATTAGATCTATTTTTACTTTTGCTTTGTCTGAATTTCAACCCTTATTTTGTTTTTGTTTTTACTTCAGCTGAAGCATAATATATTTTACTCTAGCCTTTTGCCCTTAATATGTGTGTTTCTCTCTGCTTCAAATGTGTTTCTGATAGCATATTATAGGATTATGATTTTTAATCCACTCTGCTATATGCTTCCATTTTATGAGACATTTTATCACATTCATTTTAATAGTTATGATTATTTACTGTGTATTTCCCTCTATTCTATTCCTCCCCCTTATGTTTATACTTTTCTCTCTCATTTTACCCTGTCCCTTCTCACCAATGTTTTCCTTCTGACCACCACCTTCCTCAAGCTCCCATCCCTTCTATCAGCCCTTTTACCCTTTCTTTTTCTGCTTCCATATAGGGTAAGATAGATTTCTCTACCCAACAGTGTATGTACGTTATTCCCTCTTTGAGCCAAATCTGATAAGAGTAAGGTTCAGACAATGCTCACCTGACCCTGCCTGCTATCCTTCTACTCTGATAGGTCTTTTGCCCCTCTTCATGTGATATAATTGACCCTATTCTGCCTCCCCCTTTCCTCTTCTCCCAGTACAATATTATTTTAGCCCTTAGGTATTTTTATATCATCACCTCAAAGTTAATTTATACCCACACCCTCTGTCTATGTACCTTACTACTTCTTATTGTCCTAATAAAGATACAGTTCTCAAGAGTGACAGGTATCATCTTCCATATAGAGATGCAAACAGTTTAACCTTATTGAATACCATAGTGTTGTTGTTTGTGTTTGTTTATTTTCCTTTATTTCCTGTTTACCCATTTGTGCTTCTCTTGAGACTTGTATTTGAAGATTGAATTCTCTGTTCAGTCCTGGTCTTTTCATTAGGAAACTTTGAAAGTCTGCTATTTCATTGCATGTCCATCTTTTCCTCTGAAAGATTGTGCTCAATTTTGCTGAGTAGTTGAATCTTGGTTATCATCCAAGCTCCTTTGCCTTCTGAATATCATATTCCAGGCCCTTCAGTTCTTTAATGTAGAAGCTGCTAAATTCTGTTTTATCCTAACTCTGGCTGTATGATATTTGAATTGTTTCTTTCTGACTGCTTGCAGTGTTTTCCCCTTGACCTGATAATTATGGAATTGGCTACAATATTCCTTGGAGTTTTCATTTTGTGATCTCTTTCAGGAAATGATTAGTAGATTCTTCCAATGACTATTTTATCCTCTGGTTCTGGGATATTAGGACAGTTTTACATGATGACTCATTGAAATAGACTACTTGTCTTCCCAATGAAATATTTGACATTTTCTTTTATTTTTTTCATTCTTTTGATTTTGTTGGACTGACTCTTGATGTCTCAGAGAGTCATTAGCTTCCACTTGCCTCCTTCTAATTTTTAAGAAATTATTCTCTTCAGTTAGCTTTTATTACTTCTTTTCCATTTGGCCAATGCTTATTTTTTAAGCAGTTTATTTTCTTCAGTGGTTTTTTTTTTCCGTTTGCCCATTTTTTTTTAAAGGAATTGTTTTCATCAGTCAATTTCTGTCCTTCCAAAACTGTTAACTCTCTCTTGCATGCTTCCCATTACTTTTCCCAATATTTCTTCTCTCTTACTTTACTTTTAAAATCCTTTTTAAACTCTTTCAAGTGAATTGGTTTTAAGTGCAGGAGTACTGTGCAAAGTTACCAGTCTTATTTTCTCCTCCAGAACTATCTGGGCCCAGTGGAAAGATATAGATATAGAAGACTGAAAATGTCCCCAGTCTCATTTGGGTAAAAGGGGAGTATGGCCTAGCAGAGATAATATCTAGGCAAGCCAGTGGGAGGCACTTAGCCATAGCAGATGAGCAGTGGAGGACCATTAGTCTTGGCTCAGCAGGCCAATGATGAAGCAGGCCAACTATGAGTCTTTCAGCCACAGTGCATAAGGCCCTGGTAATCCAGGCAACACTATGCTCTGACATAGCAGTACAGAGATCAAATACCAACAGCACCTGAGGCCGTACAGAAAGACCCCTGGCCCCCAGCAAAAGAAGCTTATAAGCAGTGCCCTCTGTGCCCCAGGAGGAGAGATCATCTTTAAAAGTCATGAAATAGGCTCAAAAATGAGTAAACACACACACACATACACACACACACAACAGAAATGAGCACTGACCATAGAAAGCTACTATGAGACAGGGAAGTTCAAAACACAAACTCAGAAGAGAACAACAATTTCAACATGACCACAGGTGAATCCTCAAATGGATATACAAATTGGTCTCAAGCCCTGAAAGCACTCCTTGGAAGAGCTCAAAAAGGATTTGAAAAATTGAATAAGAGAAGTAGAAATAAAACTGGGATATGCAAGAGTCAGAGGCATAAAAAGAAGAACAAAAATTGACTGATTTTTTGATTCAAAGAGGGAATAACATATTGATACTGTTGGGTAGAGAAACCTATCTTACCCTATATGGATGTAGGAGAAGAAAGGGGAAAGAAAACGGGGAGGGTTGTTAGAAGGGATGGCAGCTTGAGGAAGGTAGTGGTCAGAAGCAAAACACTGGTGAGGAGAAATGGTGAAAGGAGAGAGAAACCTATAAATATATGTGGGTAATAGGATGGAGGGAAATACACAGTTGAAATAAAAAAATACTAATAAATGAAAAAAAATAAAGATTAAAAAAGAAAAAGAAAACCCCAAATGGGATAATCAAAAGTTAGTCATGATTGAAATGACTCAACAATAATAAAAATACAAATTTCTGGACAAAATTGTATTAAAACAAAAGACATTTTATTTTGACTCACTTATTTACTATGCTCCATCAAATAAGTTACTTGCTAAACTTCAGTGCTCTCCAGAGTCAAATGAATGGGCTGGATCAGATGACCTGTAAGATTGTTTCTAGCACTAAATCTCTGTTCCTATATTTTTTTTCCCCAGTTCTATGCCAAAAAGGAAAAAAAATGTGATAGAGTGAAAATAATAGTAGTGGGAGGGTAGAGAAAAACTACAAAGCTATTCATTCTGTTTGCTGTTTTCTGTTCAGTTTATTAATATTGTCAAATGCTCTAATTACTATCTTTCTTTAAGTCTATTTACTTTTATACCTAATATAAAAAGAAGCCTAGTTGTTTTGTAGATAATTTTGTACATCACTGATAATTGACCAGAAATAATTTTCTCCCTTTAGATTTGTGGATTCAAAATATTTGCATTATTTTAAAATGTGACATAATTATAATAAAGTCTCAGTATTACACATCTCATGATTAGTTATTTTCCCCCCAAGGAATATGTCTCTAATTTTAAAATGAACACAGAAGGGAAAATACATTTCAACATGTAAATTTGTTTTTAAGGAATATGTCTATTGCACAAAGGAAGAGCAATCCATATAGCATTTTATCTTGCCTTCAAGAAGAGTGTGTGAAATCATGAAAGAATGGTCAGTAGTTTTGAGATGTAACCCCTCCAGGGGTGATTATGATGCTGATTCTTCTGAAGTTGATTTTATAGAGTGTTAGGTACTGTTGTTATTATTCCACTCAGGTCATACACATAGAAGTCATTAAGGAGATTCTTAAAGTGATCACTTGTCTCTGGGCAGGCTTAATTTTCATGTCATCAGATTCCCAGGACACTTTATATCATAGGATAAAAGTACTTGAAAGATTAAATTCATCTTAGTTTAACCCAAATGTTTTTTACAATCCTTAAAAAAAATAAAAACAACAACAACAACCCTAATCACAACACTTATTTTAGTGCCAATAAACTGGTGCCTGTTTTAAAATCACCTTGTAACATCATCTGGCAGGGGTAATTTTTCACAGAGGACCTTAAGGTCATAATTGTAGAAAATAACTTTTTTCAAAGAGTAAGACCTTTACATAAAATGAATCAGTCTACTTCCTTCCTTCCTTCCTTCCTTCGTTCTTTCCTTCCTTCCTTCCTTCGTTCTTTCCTTCCTTCTTCCTTCCTTCCTTCCTTCCTTCCTTCGTTCTTCCTTCCTTCTTCCTTCCTTCTTTCCTTCCTTCCTTCCTTCCTTCCTTCCTTCCTTCCTTCCTTCCTTCCTTCCTTCCTTCCTTCCTTCATTTCATGAGCTATCAAGCATTTACTGGTCTGAATTAGGGATGGAGAAAAAAAAATACATACATTTGAAAACAGGCTAATCACATTTAGGATTATCTTAGAATCCTGAACTCAGGTCCACAAATGTTAAATAACTTACTCAGGATCAAATAGCTAAATAGTGGCAAGTTTGGGATTTAAACCTCACTGGCTCTGATCTATGCCACGTAACCCATGGTGTGCAGCTCTTTCCTATGTCTTCCTTTTTGGTATTTGCAAAGATGAAAGGATGGGTGTATATTGAACTGCTATACCCATGGCTGGCTTCCCAAAGAATCATTTTCTGAATTTCTCCTCTTGAGGCCTGGCTGAATGCCTAGTTGTTTGCATATCAGCCTAAATTGGTTGATGTTTGATCAAATCAAAATCAAACAATGTGAAGAGGGGAAAAACATTTTGTGCTCTCTTCCTGATATAAAAAAAAGATTGAAAAGCAATTAAATGACTGACAGTAGAAATTTGATTTGGCAGTTCCCCGTCTCTCTCCTCTACATGTTAAATCCCTTGTGGTTTGCATTATTTACTTATTCTTATGTCATTTCCTCTGTTTCAGTCTTGTCTCCCCAAACAGACCTTAAACTCCTCAAGGGCAGGGACCATATCATGTACTTTCTGTATATCTCCTACAGAGTTTAAAATAATTCCAGACATGGATTTCTCCCCACCCTCCTCTTCCTCTCTCTTTCTCTCTTCCTCCTGTACCTCCCTCTCTCTGACACACACACACACACTCTCTCTCTCTCTCTCTCTTTCTCTCTCTCTCTCTCTTTCTCTCTCTCTCCCCCTCTCACTGTCTCTCCTTCTTCCTCTCTGTCTCTCTCTTCCTTCCCCTCACCTCTCCCTCTTCCCTTCCTTATTGACTGCAAAAATACAAGCTTCCTAAAAATCTAGAGCATTACATAGTCTTTCCAAAATTCTCTTCCACTCTCCTTGCCAAATTCCATATACATATGAAGTTGTCTTTACTCTCAATTTATGAATGTGATCATTCCCAAATTCATTTGGAGTTTTCCTATTTGCCTCTGAAATTGCCGCTAGTTTTCCACTTCCTGAGTTTAAAGAGCATATTTCTGCCTTCTCTTTTACTGCTTAATTAAATGCTTCTCTCTTGCACTCCAAACTTTTATTTATCTCCTGACCTCTTGCATCTCTCAGAAAGTTTTTATAATGGAAATAGCCTTGTGAGAAGTACAGTATCTAGTGAAACCAAAGCACCCTAAGAAGTAATTTTCTAAAAATAGGATGTTGTTAATATCAGTAGTAAAGTGGGGCTTAGAAAAATATCCACTGTCAAAAGACAAAGAAAGGTGAAAAAGCAAATAGAGAGTTTTTGGTGCATGTACCTTATCATTGCATGGTGGGGATATGTTTCCTAAAGAAATAGCTCACAGTGAGTGTCTTCAAATAACAGAAACCTATAATAGCATCATTTCAGGAGCTAGAATGAAAGCACAGAGGTAAGTATAAAAAACTGGTTGAATATTCTGCTTTTACGCAGCCATTCTGAACACCACATTACTTGGGATTTGGAACTGAGGCCCCTCCTGGATAAATAAGTAGGAGACCTGGCAGGATATAGATTGTCCACAGAGGCAACTAAGGGATATTATTAGCAGAAAAGTCCTGAAGCAAAATCAGCCCTCAGAAGGCAGCATCAGGCAGGGGAAAGAGTACTGTCTTTGAAACCAAAGGACTTGAAATCAAATCCTGCTTCTGAAGCTGTTTATGTGTAATCTTTAGCAAGTCACTTAACATGTTGGGACCCCTATTTCTTCATCTATAGAGTAATGGGATCAAATTAAATAGCTATGATTTTGGATAGAAGACTTCTGCCAGCTAGTTTGGATTGAAAAGTCATGGCTCTGGAGAAGGGAGAAGGGAGTCAACATCCTCAGTGAATCAATCAAGATGGTCAGAAGTTGCACTATTCTCCTCTTTGTTTGATGATTCAGATTCATAGATACAAGGAGCAGAAGCTCAGGCCACAGTTAGGACCATGCAAAAATTATAGAAGCTTAGAAAAGAGAGACATCTGTATGGACTAAATTAGTTAGGAAAGACTTCATGTGGAGAATGGGACATGAGCTTTATTTACTGTGAAGGATAAATAGCATGTGAATTAAATGGAGAGGAAAGAACAGGACTTTTTAGAAAGGTCTATATGTCTCTATTCCATTCCTCCCATTAACCCTTTGTTTCATTCTTATTTCTCCCAATCTAGTATAGGTTCACATTCTTCTTTTCTTGGTCCATTTTTAAGTTTTTAAATTTTATTTTATTTTTTTCTTTTTGGGGGCAGGAAAGCAGGGCAATTGGGGTTTAATTACTTGCCCAAGGTCACATGGCTAGTAAATATTAAGTGTCTGAGACCAGTTTGAACTCAGGTCCTCCTGACTCCAAGGTTAGTGCTATATTCACTGTGCCACCTACCTTCCCCTTGGACCATTTTTTAAAAGGAGCTGATCCTTGGTTCTTAAAGGCTGTACCAGTGGAGCACAAGCTCTGACAAAATTCTATTAATTTGTACATCCCTGATATCTGACTATTTTCTGAAGGTAATTTTATTTATGTTTAGAGTGACTCAACATTATGTTATAATAGTTAATTAGGTTTTTTTTGTTATAATGATCATAAAATAATTGACTAAAGTCTGAAAAAGTGCTATCTCCCTGCATCCATGGAGGAAATATCTACAACATTGAAATCACAGGCAGTTTGAATAAAGGAAGTATTCCATCCTCCATTCCTAAATCTTTCCCTCTATCCAACATAGTACAGATATTGTGTACCTAAACAACAGTTCCAATTATTTCATATTCTTCCTTTGTTCAAAGGCACCAATGACGCCTAAGTACTTATTAAATAATACAAAGCACGCTAGGTTGCCATTAAAGTCCCATTATGATCTAGAGCCCACTAATCTGTTTTATATGCCCTATATTAAGGCTGAACTAAGTGGTCACTTTTCCCCAAATAAAATCCTGAGTCTTTTTGTTTAAAACATTTCTCTGTTAGTTGTACACAAGTCATCATCTCCATCTTTACTTGCTCAAGGCTTACCCATTCTTCAGGCCTACCACAAATACTGCTTATCCTATGAGAATTCTCATTGAATTCTAAGTAACAGGAAAAAAGTGGCAATAGAAGATGAAAAAAAGACTGATTTGCTCAGTTTCAAAGCAACTGGTCTTGAAAACATTTCTGTGGGGCAATCTAGAGATCATTCTTACAAACAAACAAAAAAACCATACATGAGTAAAGAAAAGGAAAAAAGGTTGTATACCATATTTTGGGAATCCATATAAGAAAATTGTTATAAAAATATTAGAAACAGTGCAGAAAAGAAAACAAGATTAAATTTTGCCCATAAATGTAGGTATCAAATCCCAAAGTTTTGAGGTCAAAGAAAAATTCTTGCAAGTGGCCAGGGGAGACATTTCAGTTACCAAAAGATATCAGTTCAAATAACCTGGAATTACTAATCAATGATGACAAATGAAAGAAAGAATGAACTATGAAATACTGAAAGGCAAAGAAAAATAGTTCATGCCCAAGGAAAGCTTTTTTGTGAAGCTGAGATTGTGCCTTTAAGGAAAAAAAATTCAATAAATTATTTCCAAACATTCTTTTTTGACAAAAATCAGTTGAGAAAAAAAATTTCAAATAAAAAACAGGAAAGCAGGTAATCTGAAGACTGATGAGCAAGTCTAAATAGTTAGAAAATGCTAGGAGATAGCTCAATGTTTACATTTTCCCAGGGAGATATGTAATTTTTCTCTTTTGAAACTCTCTTTCCATCTCTTGTCTGTAAGTCACTGAAGATATTGTTATGCATGTGGAATACTGGAAATCAATGCCTGCCAGAAAGAGATGGAAATGGAATAAAATGATTTATATTTATATTTATAATATAATAAAATTATATTATATTATTTATTTTAGGGAAGCATGGGTGACTCAGACAAAGAAGTACAAATAGAGGGAAAGGAGGGTTTTTAGAATGAACTTTTATATAAACTGTGAAAATGATGTATAAAAACGATTCTAGGACTGGAAGTTCTTTAAACAGATCTGGAGTTGGTTTGGGAAACGATGGAGTGGGTGTTTACACAGCTGAAGGTATGGTCAGAGAGAGAATTATTTGAAGTGAAAAAAACATAGTTATCTAGAGTGGATTCTTTTAACAATATAAACAAACATATAACTATGTTTTTTTCTTCTTTTAGCAGGAAGATATAGTATTCAGTGGGATAGAGTTGGGCTGTGAATTGAAAGGGAAGTATTTCTGTGAAGGACAGAAGAGACTTGGATTGGGTTATTTTAAGCAAAACAAGCTGAAGTACCTAGGACTAATTTTTATCAACATGATTCACAAAAATATTTCACGGAAGATAAAGCAAATTTTAAATTTCTATCCATTAATATTAAAGATACATTCCCAAAGCAGAAGAAGGTGGCGGGAAAAAAACAATTGAAAAAAGCAATTGAAAAACAATTGAAGAAAATAGCGTAATACAGAAAAAGCACACTGTAAACATAAAAATTTATAGATGTGAATTGAAAGTCTGTAATATAATTTATTATGACTTAATTAATCCTGAAATGAGGGACAATCAAAGAAATAATTTATGGAAAATGTATATCTCTCAACAATTACATTAATGAAAGGTAATAATTGAGAATACAATGAAAATATGCTATCATTAGATTAATAATCCCTGAATACTTTAGAAGTAGAGATTTTATAAAGCCAAAGTAGTTATTTTTTAAAATACATTGATAAAATAAATATTATAAAAACA
Organism: Pseudocheirus occidentalis; assembly: GCA_028646575.1. Classification (NCBI taxonomy): domain Eukaryota; kingdom Metazoa; phylum Chordata; class Mammalia; order Diprotodontia; family Pseudocheiridae; genus Pseudocheirus; species Pseudocheirus occidentalis. Next base: position 223,568,152 of record CM053596.1, on the reverse strand, counting down.
CCAATAATATTGATAAACTATTATTTGATTTGATAAAAAAGAGAGAAATTAAATTACCAAGATAGAAGTGAAATAGAGAAATTTTTAAAGAATAAAAGAAAAATAAATTCATAATTTATATGCCAAAAAACTGAAAACAAATGAAATCAAAGAATATTTTAAAATAAAATGCTAAAATAAACAATAAAGTTGGAATAATCTTGATTCATATTGAATTACAAGTACCTGGGTGTACTGGAGCCAGTTTAAAATAACTTATGATTTCTATGTGAACATTTACACTTTAAAAATCAGAAAATGCTACAAATAAAGACTTGATTTATTGTTTTGTTGTTATTCTAGACTTAAGAAAGTTATGGGCAAAATTTTAATAATTCAGGTTCAACTAAAATATGTCATTCAATTTTATTTTTCTCAGAGAGCTGGTTGAAAACATTTATCAGTATACAATGTCAAATATATTATTTCAATCATTTAAACAATAGTCCTATTACCACCTGTAAGTTTGAGAAAAATAGAGAAAGCAGATATTTTGCCACATTTTCTTGATGTGAAAATATCATTCTGATATCCAAACTAGGAAGAGACAAAGAAGAAAAGGAAAATCAGAAATCAATGTAGTTAATAAATATTGCTATAAATTGTTAAATATAATACAAAAAGTTTTTGTAACACATTTATAAATACAACAATATATGCTAAGACTGAAAAGATGATTCAACAACAAGAAAATTATTAGCAAAATAATGATATTAACAAAAAATAACAAAACCATCACATCTATCTACAGAAAAAAGTCTGACAAATGGTTAAAAAATGTAAATGAAAGGACCTATCCTAACCATGATCAAAGGCCTACAAAAAGGCCTTCTAAAATGAATAATTACTATAACTTATAATGGAGAAATGCTGGAGGCTTTGTTAATAAGACTGAATTAAAATAAAGGTACCAGCTTAATATATTATTATTTGATATCTTTGGAGGCATGCTATAACAGTAAGGCAAACAAAAATGCGATGAAAAGTGTTTAGAGTAAGAAGTAAAACTATCTCTATTTGTAGATTACATAATGCTTAGAGAATCATACAGTACAATATAGTAAGAGTGATATTACCTAAATTATGCTACAGATTTAACGTTATACTTATAAAATATCAAAGAAATGCTTTATGTAATTATATGGAAACAAATATATCTCATTTGAAAGCCACTGGTTGTATCTATTTATTCAAAACCTTGGAGAGTTAAAAAACATGATTAACTCTTTCCTCAGTATCCCTTCTCTGTACCTGTACTTTATCAGACACTGTAATATGCTCTACTCATTCATTTACCTCATTATTTCCATTTACCTGAAGGTTTGCCTCAACCATAAAAAGACCAGACATTAGCTAGAAGTAAACATAAATTTAAATTCAGAAAGAGAGCTAAATTTCTCTATAATGAATTTTTGTAACTTGGGGCTCTGAGCAAGAGTGATTTTTGTCCAAAGTTTTAATTTGCTATAAACTCCAGGAAATGACAGAGGATGGGATTATGAATATATCTGAGAATCCATTTTGTTGCCCTTAGGTTAAAAAAAGTGAGGCTATTGTAGTAATAGGGTATGTCTGATTAAATCTCCAGAGACAAATTGGGGTATGGAGCACAGAATTATCACCATGGCAACAATTTCAGTCATCAGTCATATATTAGTTATAAGCACACTATTAAACAGTTTTGCTGTGCTGTTTTCGGGAACATACTCTGTAGCAAAGTTTCAACTGGGTGTGTTGGAGAAGCATCTCCCTTCTGCCATACTCCCCAGGGAAGAGACTGGAAGGAGAAAAATGGAGTAGCCTGGAGGAAAGAAGGAAGGTGGGTAGGTAGGAAAGAAGGAAGGCAGGAATGCAAAGAAACAAGAAGAGTAATTTAAAAAATATGGATGGGAGCTGGTGACAAAGAACAATTGCCACCATCAACTCCTTTAGTTACTACTTTTTAATAATGAGGATTAATCTTACATGGACATGGAATGGATAAGGCATACTCTTAGTATGATTTTAGTAACATAAGGAAGAGAGGTCATTAACTTGATGAATGGTCAAAAAAAGCACAAATAAAAACGTATTGGGTTCCTATTGACAAAGTAATCCCCCTATTGGGGATTACTGGAAGATAAAATTAGAGAGATAATATAGAACAAAGATAATACATTCCAAAATTGTAAAGTGTTTGGTTTTAATCCAATGGGTAATGGCTAATATAGTTTCTAGAGCAGGATATTTAGAAAAAATGGTATTAGGTTACACTAGGTTAGGTTGTGATAGGCTCTATCTATCTATCTATCTATCTATCTATCTATAATAGAAACCCACAATTGAGTTCAGTAGTTCATATTTCTTCAAATTATATAGGAAGAAATCTGACCTGCTAATTTTCATTATTGTTCACCCTGTGCTGGTATACTCTGTATAAGTGATGGTAGTAACCAGGTTATAAATTTTATGTAAACCTAGGTTCAAATACTGTCTCTGGGGGCAGCTAGGTGGCACAGGGAATAGAGTACCAGCCGTGGAGTCAGGAGAACCAGAGTTGAAATCCACCAGAGTTCAAATCCGACCTCAGACACCTGAGACACTTAACACTTACTAGCCATGTGACCTTGGGCAAGTCACTTAACCCCAATTGCCCTGCCCTCCCCTTCCAAAAAGAAAAAAAAACACCCCCCCAAACCCAATGCTGTCTCAGCTACTTATATTTTTTGTGACCTTGGAAAGGTCTCAACTTCTCTAGGATTCTGTTTCCTCTTCTATAAATGGATACCTTTGAATTAAATAATCCCTAATGCCCCTCTTAATCAGGTTACCAACAAAAATTAATTATCTATTAGTCTCAGGCACTGAGGTAGGTAGATAAAAGGACAAAATAGAAATAACTCCTGACCTCACTCTACCATCCTCTCATCCTTTGTACATGCCCAAATGCCCATACAAAGAAAGCTTTCCAAGTCATCTAGTCTTTGTATTGACACTTTTGTTGCAAAAGCAATTGTTAAGTCATCATGGCTTTGGCATAGGTTCTGCTTATTAAAGTTTTATTATTCTTTAAGCAAAAAAAGATTACATCCAGAATATACTGTCATAGATGTAAGTTTAGCTTCCACACATTGACTTGAGTCACTTCGAAAAGAAATGGTTGCTAAACCCATTGCCTTTCCTTCTATTCACTTGTTACTCTCATACTTAATATACTCCCCAAATATACTCCCAACACCATTGTCCCCTGTTTCATGGTTTTATGTATAGAGAATATAGGTTATCCTCTAGAGCAGTGGTTCTCAACCTTCCTAATACCACAACCCTTTAATACAGTTCCTCATGTTGTAGTTACGATCCCCCAACCATAAAATTATTTTTGTTTTTGCTTCATAACTGTAATTTTGCTGCTGTTATGAATCGTAATGTAAATATCTGATATGCAGGATGTATTTCCATTGTTACACATTGAACATAACCCACAGGTTGAGAACCGCTGTTCTAGAGATTTAAAAGCAACATCTGTATACATTCTCCCTAAATAACCTAGAAATGTAGTCAAATGCTCGACCTTGTAACCATCCCAAGATGAGTGAGCAGGGGGGAAGGAAACTTATTGCATGAAGAATATCAATTATTTATTATTAAATATTAAATTCTATATTAAATAATATTAATAAATATTAATATTTAACACTATTCATGAATTGGGTGTTTGTAAAGATTAGCTAAGCAGCATGTAAGATGGGGGACAAGGAATGAGGAAGAAAGAGACGATTATATCCACTCTCTGCGCATCCCCCCAACTCCAGTTTGGTTACATTCATTGACCCTGGGAAGACATGGGCTTGGTCTGCTCATGATAAGATTCCTTACTCCACACATTGGAAAAAGTTTTTAAAAAGAAGACAAAATTGTACAATAGTCATATCTATTGCTTTATGCAAGGTGGTTTGTTATAATAGCTGTAGCAGTAGGATTTAATCATGGATTTTAAGCTCTTTATATACCAATCTCATAAGCAAACACTTAGATTTAGAAGAAGACTAGACTTGGAAGAAAATGGCTTCATTTCATAAGTACCATTCATTAAGATGCAAAACTAGGAAGAATCAGTCAGATAAAGTTCAAATATCTCATATGGAACATCTGAAAGTTTGAAAATGAACGTTTTGGTTTTTCGTTAAGTTGTCGTCTTGAACATTGCAATAATAACTAACTAATGAGCTCTTTTCTCAGGCCAGTACTCTCCCCACCTCCTTTTTTCCAAATGCCCATAGGGACAATTATATAGTAGATAAGATTCGTGGATCCTCCATTGCATCTTTCCACTTTCTCAGCTTACATATCTCAGTAAAAAGTACTAGGAAGACTCTGCTTTCAGGCTCAGAACCATTTTCCAAGTCCTCTCCCAAATGATAATGGCAGCTTCCATTAGCTTTGTTAGCTGTGACTTTGACTACCATTCAGTCACAAACACATTTGAGAGTCTGTTGGTTTGCTGTGTGGAAGCAGGCTTTTTCTTTTTGAAAAACCAAATTTTAGTTTGCCTCAAGCTAAGATACCACTCTCTTCCCCAATAAGTGACTGCGGCTTTTAAGTCTTTCTCTTATAGTACATACATTTTAACTGACCCATAAATAGCTAGTTAACGTCTCTTGAGGCCATGACAGCTATTCTCATTGTAAGGCCCATGTTGGAAAATCTTGCACATATTTTCTATTATTATGCAAGGAATGGTAGGAAACCTATTGCTTTCTCAAAATGTCAATGAAGAAACCAGCCTTTTTGTATTTCCATCTGAACCAGGAAGCATTGTGTAGATTTTTAACTTAGATTATACTCTTGATTTTTATCTTTTTAAAAATTCCCCTTTTGAGGGGACAGAGCCAAGACGACATCAAAGCAGCAAAGCACCACAGCTCCCACACAACCACCCTAAAAATTCATAAAATGGGACTCTAAACAGATTTTTGAGCTCCAAAACTCTCCAAAATACAGAAAACACATCTGTTGCTACAAGCAGCTCAGCAGGTGGGGCTCTTCACAGCAGTCTGGGATCCATGGATGGCCCAGCCTGAAATCTGGCCTGGCTAGGCCCCAGGGTATCTGGCGGAGCTGAGTCTATAGGAGAGCAGATCAGCTACACTGGAGGCACAGTTTCCACATTTATCAGGTCAGAAGAAAAAAAAAGCTAAGAGAAAGTTCAGTGGATTTTGCTAAATTTGGGGGAGAAGAGTGGTCTGGCCAAACTGTTCCCAGGGCAAGGAAGCAGTGGGAGGCAGCTGTGGCAGTAGGAACGGCTGAGAGCAGCAGCGGCCTCCACTGGGCTGCTTCAGAGGCCCAGCCTGCAGATAGCAGTGGGGCTGAGGCGCTCCATCAGGGCCAAGAGCTCTTGTGTTGAGTGGCCTGGATCTGGATCGTGGTCTTGAGTGGTGGTCCGTGGGTGTGCTTTCAGTGAGCCAAAGCTGGGGGGGGGCTGCAGTCCCCCACTAATAGCTCTGGCAGCTGTGAAGGCCCCAGCGATTTGGGACAGAGCTTTCCCCCTCCAGGAAGCAGAGTTCATAGAGCTAAAAAACTAAGCAATTAACCAAATG
>CM053596.1:223560467-223562037 GCA_028646575.1 Pseudocheirus occidentalis | reverse complement strand
GGGTAGAGAACAAAACAAGGGGGTTGTGTGTGCAGGATAGGAAGGAGGGACATACAATCAGCCTCTCACAATATGCCCACCATGGAGATGTCCTGTGTAATTAAACATGTACAGCCTGTATTGAATTTTTTCTCCTTCCAGTGAGAATGGCTGACAAGGGAGGAATCACAAGAATCTGGAATTTAATGCTATACAATCAAATGCAACTGGGAAATAAGACATACAGAGACTGGGGTAGGGAGACCCTCCCTGCCCTACTAGAAAGTTAGACGGGCGTTGGAGGAGGACATAAAAGAGAACAGATTGTGGGAGGGGCTTTACGGTGGGATCACTGTTTTGGGCTTGGGGGTAGGGGAAAGAAGGGGAGAAAATTTGTAACTCAAAACCTTGTGGAAATGAATGATGTAATCAAGAAAATAAATTAAAATGAAAAAAAATTAAAATTCCCCTTTTCTCAGAATGCTGGTTTTCTGATATTGGGTGCTTTCTCCTTTTCATTTTATCTTTCCCCTGAAACCTCCAAAAGAAAAAAAAATGTTTTATCATTTAAACTGAGAGGAAAAACCTCCTCCCTACCTTGATATGATTTCCTACTTCCTTTTCATGAAGGAACAGGGAAATGAAGCTTGAAAACTTGTCTGGGGGGAAGGGGAGAAAAATTCATCTTAGTCTGTCTTCCATCATTTTCAGAGCCCTCTAAAGAGGAGAGTGGTCACACAGCTCCCATTTTCTCATCAAGGAATGAGGTGTTAGTGACATTTTCTCATCTTGCTGGCTGCATCTGATATTCACACTGTTCCCAATTATATTCACTGGCAACTTCCCCAGTTCAGCCTTAAATGGATGCAAACTTTCTCCTCAATCAAGTGAGAACACTTTAAATCATTTTCTAACTTATTGGAGAATCTGATTTCATTGTTTGCTTTAGAAACCTTTCCGTTTTATTTTCTTTTTTCTTAAGAAAAGCACAAAAGGTGGGAGGTGACTGAAGACAAAGACATTTATTTTTAACAGTAAGCAAAAATCAGTAGAAAAGGTGAGAATTAGTTACACTGAAAACCGTATCTTCATGAATAAAAGTTAAAAATTATTAGGCTCAGAATAAAAATCTGCAGAATTATAGACTCCTTGGTTTAAATCACATACAGTTTTTTTCTTTTGGACTTTTTCTGACTGTTGGCATTTATGTTCATGCATTTCAGAAGATGGAAACATCTTCTTTATTTTAGTTATTCCCAGGGAGGCTAGCTTAGGAATCAATCAAAGTTAGAGCTGGTTCATTCCTGATGGAAGAGACCCTTGGGTTCAATGCCAAGTTAGTAGTATTTACTGAGAACCTCTAGTTTCTTGTGAGAGAGGCAGTGAGGTGTAGTGGGTAAAGACATGGTCTTGGAGTCAAGAACACTGGACGTCAAGTCCTTACACACACTTACTATGTAACCCTAGATGTGTCAAACTGGCAGCCTGACAACAAAACTCCCAAATGGGGCCAGAACTAGAGTAAAATGGAACTTGGAATGGTTTAGCAAGATAAATAAAAATGCAATGCAACATAGATAAAGTTAATCTG
>CM053596.1:223532967-223557967 GCA_028646575.1 Pseudocheirus occidentalis | reverse complement strand
CTTCTAGCAGTGGTCTAAACTTTTGTAACACCTATTTTCTTCTCTTTCTGACATTTTCTTCTCCCTTTTCTCTTCTGCTGGTATTCTTGTGAAAACTACTTGCTTTAAAAATACGTTCTGCTTAGGCTTCCTTGTTACCTTGCATCTGATCATATCTCCTTGTCATAGAAATCTGAACAGGCTCCTGAGGTATATAGCTCCCCCAACAATACATCCTTTTTCCTTCAAATTTCAGAAAGTTTTCGTGACTTTGACTTAAGATCACACAAACTACTAAGTAGCAGATGGAGGACTGAACTCCGTCATCATCATCATCATCGCTAATTTTCATAACTATTTTTATAGCTTATACTATACTATAGGCACTATACTAAGCTCATCACAATTATCTCATTCAGTCTTCAGAGCAACCCTGAAAGGCACATGTTATTATTATCTCTACTTTGTAGCTAAGGAAATTAAGGCAAATTGAGTTTGAATGACTTACCTAGGGTCACATAGCCAATAAATATCTAAGGCTGAATTTGAACTCAGGTCTTCATGACACCACTCCTGGCAGTTTATCCACTGCACCACATAGCTGCACCAAAGAAGACTCAGATCTTCTGATCCAAAATCTGGTATACTTTTGGCTATATCAAAGAGTCGTTAGACTTACAAATAATAATGATAATAGTTATCATTTTTCATAATATTAATGTTTAATATCATTCATAGCAATGAATTATTTACATGCAGCATGTTCTCACAATATTCCCTAGAGGAAGGTAGTGCATTTGTTTTTATCCCTATTTTTATGCATGAAGAAACTGAGTTCCAAAGAGGCTAAGGGAGTTTATCTGAGGGCACATGACTAAGTAGCATTGCTAGGAGTTGAACATAGTTCTTCTGATTTCAAATCCAACAGTGTTTCTACTGTATATTCATCATCGAGGAAGAAAACTAGCCACAGAACCCATGAAAAAAGTAGAGACCAATCCAAAGAAGTACACAAACAATTCAAAACTAGGATAAATATAATGAAGTGTCAGATTGTGTCGGATTCAAGTGTCCGATTTTCTGAGGGAGTTCATAGGCAAAATTGAACATATGGGCCTTGACCTAGGCCTCAAAGGGAATTGAACAGCCAGAACTGAAGGGAGTTTTAAACAATGAGATGACAGAAAAGATGAGTGAATCCCTCAATATCATAGGAGCTGGAAACGATGCTAGAGATCAAGTTCAGATGCTTCTTTGGAAAAAGAAGAAACTGAATCCTAGAACAGTCAACTGTCTTGTCATGAAGGAAATAAGCAATATAACTGGTAAAAGAAGAAACTGAATCCTAGAACAGTCAACTGTCTTGTCATGAAGGAAATAAGCAATATAACTGGTATTCAAAACCAGTTCCTCTGACTCCAAATCCTGGGTTTTTTTCCAATATGCCATGAAGTTTCCTGTGGAATATAGTCAAATAATTATAGACTTACATAATTATCAAAGAAAGAGGAAAAGGACCCATATGTGCAAAAATATTTGGAGTACCTCTTTTTGTAGGGGAAAAAAATGTAAGCTAAGAATGTGACTATCAATTGGAGAATGGATAAACAAATAGTTGTTAATTCATATAGTGGAGTATTGTTGTAAGAAAACTGAAAGAACTGGTTTCAGAGAAACTGGGAAGACTTGTATGAAATGATTCAGAGTGAAGTGATCACAACCCAGAGAACAAGTTATACAATGATAACATTGTAAATACAAACACACTTTGGTGACTTATTAATCCTGAACAGCAAATGACAGACAGAATTCCAGAGGACTGATAATGAAGCATGCTGCCCATATTCTACTGGAGAACTGAATGACTTAGGGTACAGAATAAGGAATAGATTTTTTTAAACTATGACCATTGTAGGAATTAGTTTTGTTTGACTATCTTAGTGTGCTGCTTATTCATTCATTCAATTATTTGTTTATCCTTCACTTATTTATCCTTCCAGTGGGGCAGGGTAAAGTAGGTGGAAAAGGAAGTACATTTTTGTTAACTGAAAAAAAAATTAAGTTAAAAAAAGGAAAAGTAAGACATGTTTCAGGGACAGTAAAACCAAGTTGTTTAACAGAAGGTTCGAATAGGAGATTGGCCCAAAGAAGCCAGTTTTTGCTTCTAAGGAAGCCTTGAATACTCAGTAAAAGACAGTACCCCTGCAAGTGGTGGGGTGTGTCTTTGTGGACATAATTACTCATTTTTAGTACCATGAGCAGTTTTTCCAGGGTGAAGGTATTCTTTCCGTAATTACCAATTAGCACCTGTCACTATAGTTTTCCCTGGTAGTTGATGAGGATTGAGACCCTGGCACTTCAGAGATTTCACTAAAGCCCTCCAGTTAATAACTAGGATATTCAGAGCAGAACTAATAGCTCACACTTGGAATAAATTCCTTCTTTTATATGACTAGATTCTCCTAGGACCTGTAAAATTTGATTTTTCTGAGCACAAGCATTTTAATAAGATATTGTTAGCTAATAATAATTTGAGGAGCACCCCTCTGCAAGAGAACACCACAGTTTATCATGGAGTGATCCAGCTAATTTATTTTATTGGGAGAAAGGTTTGTAGAGAAACAATTTATTTTCCTAACTCTTAGGTGAATGGTGGAATGGGCTATCTTCCCACTATTATCCCAGTGCCTGTGAATCTGGTAAGGAGCTGAGCTGTGTTTCCCAGTGAAAGACAGGTAATGGAGAAAGACTAATTGCTGCAGCTTTTGACCTTTGACCTCAAACTATGACAGAACCTGGCTTTCTGCTTCTATTTTAACACCCTTGGAAATAGTCACCCAACTGAATAACAGTTTACTGGAGTGAAGAGAATTCTCACTTCATTTATTTTAGAAGTGAATAAGGGCATTATGGTACCTTGTCAAACTAAGACACTTCAATATTCCTCTTCTTGTTCTTCCTGGGCTACCCAAACCCCTATGATAGGTTCATGGTTAGCTTTTAGTAACGCTGTGAACTTGGATGAGAAAACATATATGTATGTGTGTGTACACATATATGTATGTATATAGGCATATATGTGTGTATATGTATATATGTATAAATATTTATCTTTATTTTCACTAATCTATAACTGAAATTTAGTATTTCCGCAATTAATTATAAAAAATTTTTAGAGGCTTCACCAAATTGCCAAAGGAATCCATGATATAAAAAGAGTAAGAAACCTTTACCTTGATGTTTAGTCATCAGGGACATAAATTAGGAAAAGGTAGACAAAGGAAGAAGGAACATTTAAAAAGAACACTGGAATAGAGGGGGGGAAAGGATGAAGGACTAATGTAACTTTGGTCAAGTTTTCTATGTTCTGTCAAGGCTCTGGGAAGCTTTGGGATTCCTCCATATTGGCTATGAAGGTCCACTCTTGGCTATTGATATAGCCAATATGTTTTCATTGGTAGGAGGTCTTGTTATTGTTGCTGATGCTGGATTGAAGATAAGATGTGGCCTGGAATTTCTAGTTTTCTGAATTGACTAGGGTTGGGAAGCAAGGACCTAGGCAAGGGAGCTAAATAGACTACCCTCATCACCTTCCATGGTTGCAGAGGAAGGGGATGGGATGGAGGAAGAATTGACAACAGATGATGTGGCCTACTGAGGCTATGGTGTTGTGATTACTTATTGCTGATGTTTTTCCTTTATCTCATACTGCTTACTTAATTATCTTTGTTTTTTATTACTGAGATAAAGTCTATGTGATTTTTTTAGCAATGACTGATTTGGAAGAAGGATGAAAAATTATTCAAGGACAGGATGAAAGAGAGTGTTTGGATCCTTACAGTAACAGAGACTTTAATTTCTATTACATTGGAGCTTTGACAAAAGCTATTGATTAGGGTAATCATATTAATATTAGCAGCTAGTATTTATATAGCACTTTAAGGTCTTCAGAGTACTTTACAAATATCTCATTTAATCTTTTTCAACAATTGTTGAGAGGTGGTTATTCCCATTTTACAGCTGAGGAAACTGAGGTTAAGTGATGTGTTCAGAGTTGCACAGCTAACATAGAGGTTAAATTTGCAATCAAGTCTTCTTGACTGGAGGCCCAGGGATTTTTTCATTATGCTACCTGACTACTTCTCCTCTTCCTTTTGTTTTCACTTTCCTTTGGCCTCATCATCTCTCCTTTACCGGACCAAACCCATATCTCAGGTACAGATCCATCCATATTCATATTAGAGTCTAAATGATAGATGACCACCCTCTTATTTAGTGAGTATTTGTTTGTGTTCTGTACCTGCTATGTGCAAAATACTGTCTTAAGTCCTGGGGGGAGATACAAAGGCAAATAAATTAGTCCTAGTCTTTAAGACATTTGCAATCTTTAGAGGGATGATAAGACGCCTATACAGATAAACCTAACTAATATTAGCTTATGCCAAGTGCATTGCAGGAGTATAAAGGTTTATATGATTGGATGAAGAAGACATTATTTCCATATGGGGAATAAAGGAGAGCTTTCTGGAGGGAATAGGTTTACAGTTGGACCTTGAAGAATGCAATTGGATATCAAGAGGTGAAGAGAAGGGGTGAAATTCTAAGTATGTCATGTAAAGGTACAGGAACATAGGATCATCGATTGAGAGCTGGCAAGGACCTTAGAGGCCATACAATTCAACTCCATTATCTTACAAATGGAAAAACGAAAGCTCAAAGACATTGCGGCATTTGCTCAAAACAGCAAGTGTCCAAGGGATTTGAATGCATGTCTTCTTGACTCTGAATCCAGCTTTCTATCCACTGTTGTGCAGTCAATTGATTGTTATTTCCTCTCAAGAATATTAGCATTTTAACGAGGACCAGGATATTAACACAGAGACATTAGTTTCCTTGGATGAAATTTCAATCAGCAGGCAGATGGGAGAGATTTATTTTGGAGCTTTTCTTCTTGTCTATACTATTCTGGTATTTCCAGTTTTTTCCACGTGAAGGCCTGGGCTGCTGCTACACATTCTAAGACCAAGTTATTCCTGGACAAGGAATGTATAGGGCTCTAACACATCCTTTGGCCTGGTATTCAGTTCCTTTTTAGTTGGGAATTCTCCACTACTCCTCCCACACCTGTTCGGATATCCTGACCTAGTGTCTACCTCCAAATGATCTGATCTTGTTGCCTGAATTTCTGACCTCTATTACAAGAACTCAGACTTTGATATACAAACTGGCTCTATTCTTCGATACCTATCTAAACCTTCTGCCTTGTCACTGGTTGGCTCTGACTTTATACATCCAAATATATCTTCATTCTGAACTGTCCTGTGGGGGCAAGCTGACTATGGGCTATGAGCTTTTCCCAGGTGTGACCCAAAACGTGGTGTTGGTCACTCAAATCCTGGGGATTCAAATATTAATTTCCTTAAATAAAAAAAAACCTTAACTACCCCCAGGAAAAAGCAATTTCCAAGGTGGTTAACATAGTTTATAGGAAGATAAAAGCCTTCAGCAAAGAGGTTAAAATCAATGAGGAGGGCAGTTTTCTGGATCTTAAGAACTCTTTTTTTATACTTTTAGAGCTGAATTTATATCCTTCTTTTCTAAACAACCCATAGTCAGACACTGTATCAATCCATCTAGGGTCAAAGTTAACTCAAACTGCTCTACAACTCATCCTTTGCTCACAACAGTCCTATCTGCTGTTGGGAGAGACAATAAAATTAACTCAAACCTCCCCAGTTCTACTAGTATCCTAGCCCATAATTATGCTCATTTTCTTGCCTGATGTGATCTAGTGCCCAAAGTTCTCTGGTTCTGACTCCTTGTCCCTCATCATTTTTAATGCTACCACCTGTGACTGGAGAGGTGTCATTCAAACAATTTTCAAACCAAAGTATGTTTTTCTTAATAGACATGTACTTGGACACATCAATTAATACCATGTCCCAATAGTACGACTAAGTTGTGTCAAGGGAAGGATCAGGGGATAAACATATCCAATTTTTTTTCTGTTTGGTATAGATAGCTTCGTTAGGGTTCTGGGAAAGAGGGCTTTTACAACTGGGGCACACACCTAATAAAAATGAGTCATTATTGCCTTGCAGATGCTTTCTGTTAATGATGCCCTCTGGATAGCAAGACTATGTAAATGAGAATTGCTTAATTTACAGCCTTTACTACAAAGACCTTGTACATTTGAAAAATGAATCCCCAAATGTTAGATTTGACTCCATTCTCCCCCTAAATGTAAATTTGCTGTCTTCAAAATGGGTTACCCTTTAAAAAAACAATTAAAAAACCCAGAAGTATAAAGGTTTTCTACGTTATTTGTGTCCTGACACACTTGGCCTATTTTATGTCCCATTGTTCCCCAAACCCACATACTTGCTCTGCCATGGTAGTGTCCTCAGTCTTACTATATATGTCATGACAATTTCACCTTCCTATCTTTGATCAATCTATTTCTCCACCATGAAGTGTTCTTCTTCCTCACTTTAATCTATCTAAATATTCCTATTTGTGAAGAACTAACTCAAATCTTATATAGTGTGCTTTTAGGGGCATAAGTAGTCTTCTTCTATCTTTCAGGCAATACGCTTTTATTAAATACATAATGTGTGCTAGGCACCAGGCACATAACAAAAGGTGAAAGTAATACTTGCTCTCAAGGAACCTGTATTCTAATGAGCAAGTCAATGTTGTAAACACCTAGAGATCTACAAGGTATATACTGAGTGAATGGAAGGTAATATGAGAATGGGAGATAAGAGCAGATGGAGGGACTGGGAGAGTCTTCTTTCAAAAGGTGGGATTTTATCTGCCTTGAAAGAAGTCAAGGAAAATAAAAGGTAGAAGATGAAATGATGGAGAATATTTTTTTTTGGAGGGCAGTTGGGGTTAAGTGACTTGCCCAAGGTCACACGGCTAGTTTTTGTGTGTGTGTGTGTGTGTGTGTGTGTGTGTGTGTGTGTGTGTGTGTGTGTGTTAAGTGTCTGAGGCCGGATTTGAACTCAGGTACTCCTGACTCCAGGGCCGGTGCTCTATTCACTGCTCCACCTAGCTGCCCATGATGGAGAATATTTCAGACATGGGGGACGGTTAATACATATGGACGAGAGATGGAGTATCATCTTTAAAGAACTGCAAGAAGGTCAGTTTAGCTAAGTCATAGATTGCATAGAGGGAAAAAGGTATAAGAAGATTGGAAAGGTAGGAAGGGGCAAGGTAATGAAGAGCTTTACCTGCCAATCAAAGGAGTTTATATTTGAAGTTGGAGGTAAAGGGGACCATTGGTGTTCATTAAGTAGTAAGTAACGTGATCAAACCTACATTTTAGAAAAATTATCTTGACATCTGAATGCAGGATGGATCAGAGTAAACAGAGACTTTAGTCAGGGAGACCAGTTAAAATACTATTTCAATAGTCTAGGAAAAAGATGATGCATGTTTGAACTGAGGTTGTATATATGTTTGGAAAAGAGACATATTTAAGAGATATGGCAAGGAAGAAATAACAGAATTTGGCAAAAAAAATGAATTTGGTGGTAAATTATAATGAGAAGCTGAGGATGACACCAGGGTTGACTGAGAATGTTGTGCTTGTCCTTTATTTTTTAAGAGACTTGGCATCAGGGAAATGATGACATAACTTGCAGCTGACTTTGATTTGAATGAGGGAGGGCTGTGCAAGGTCACCAGCCTCACTTTCTCATCCAGAGGCATCTGGGTCCAGTGGCTGGATATTCATCAGGATGACTGGAGATGACCCAGGATGCAATGGGGACCCTGGAGTTTTAGGCTAAAGCCCTTTCAAGTACTCACTTAAGGGAGGGTAATGACCATTCAGTGAATAGGCCTCTTTAAGAAGTGAGTCCAGGGATGGCCCCTTTAATCAGCAAAAAAAAGAAAGGAAGGGAGGAGAGACCCTTGGGAAAGCTGTTCTAAATGGAAACAATTAGTATTATTGACAGTGATAGGAAAGTTTGTAACTAAAGATTTGTGGAAAAGTTCATGGTTCTGTTTGTAGAATTTGAGATGCCTGTGGGACATTCAAATTGAGATATCTGTAGTGAGTGATGCATGATATCTCAAGAGAGAGAATAGGTATCAATATGTAGATTTGGGGATAACCAGTCTAGAGATATAGACCTAGTTTAACTAATAAGCATACCACCAATGAATTTGGGAGCCTATGAATAATTAGAAACAAAGAAGGTAGCTTATAAAGCTAAGAAAGTATTGGTACTTCAAGTCCTGGCCTAATATAACATCTTTGAGTGAAGTAAATGCTACTACTATTACTCACCTTCAATGTCCTTAACCTATAAAGCAGAAGTGCAACAGTTTTGAAACTAGCAACATGTACCTTCAAATCCTTTGTAACATATTATGTCAAAATAACACAATAAATAAATAATTAAGGTAAATTCAAGTTAATGGAAAAAGAGATACCAGGATACCAATCCCCATATTTGAGAAATATAGAAATGACTCCATGATAATGAAAAGGGGTGGGCATTCTCACTAATCAGATTCCAAGTTCAGGTATTTCTAAACTACTAAAAGAGTGCAAGTATTGTCAATATGCATATTCAACACACTTAAGTATTATATGTTTTTAAGTCATTTAAAAACTCTTTTGGGGTGGCTAGGTGGCACAGTGAATAGAGCACTGGCCCTGGAGTCAGGAGTCCCTGAGTTCAAATCCAGCCTCAGACACTTAACACACACACACACACACACACACACACACACACACACACACACACAAACCTGGCTGTATGACCTTGGACAAGTCACTTAACCCTGATTGCCCTCCAAAAAAAAAGCAAAAAAAACCCAACCAAACAAAAAAAAAACCTTTTTTTTTCCTTTTGAATTTAACTACCCAGTCGCTTTGCCCTATTAATGCCTCAGATCTCATGTCTCCAAAATTACCATCACAGCTGAATCTGATATTGAATACTCAGGTTCTAGGCCTGGTCTTTACACCAAATGCAGTACTCTCTTGCTTACTCTAAACCAAATCCTCTAATTCATGCTGACTGATGGAAGCATACAATATTTTTATGGCCAATGTATGTTTCTACTAGTATTGTGTTACTTTGATGAAAAGATTATTTTGCATAGATTTTCAATATGATTTAGTGATCATAAGCTTCCCTCAAATTCCTTTTGCTTGGTCTTTTATCTGTCATACTGTCATTCAATTTCCAAGCAATTTAATTTTTGAATTTTCTTCAGTTTTTAAAATAACTTTATAAGTGCTTGTTTTCCAAAATTAAAATAGAGCAGTGTGAGTGGCTTATTTTGTATTTCAATATGATTATAATTAAAATGTTAAAAAATAATGTTTTTAAATTTGAGATAATTGTAATATCTTAAAAAGAAAACATTTTCATCATGAGATCATAGTTACTGTTATTTAATTACAAACTATAGGTAAAGGCTCCTAAAATTTTGGTGCCACAGGCCTCTAGAGAATATAAATCCATTAATATATTCAGTTCTACCATTAAACCTTACTCCCTTTATATGTCTTTACTCCCTCTTAAAATCAAAATCCCCTTGGGTGACTAAGCTCTTCTCAAAAGTTTAAAGGAATCTTTTTTTGTTATTGTCAATTTCTTTTTAGTTGGGAGTGATTCTTCATGATTCCATTTTGGGTTTTCTTGGTATAGATACTGCAATGGTTTGCCATTTCCTTTTCCAGTTTGTTTCACAGATGAGGAAACTGAAGGAAATGTATAGACTATGTAATCTAGTCATTCTTAAGTGGCCATCCATAGGCCTTCAAGTGGTTTGGAAATAGATTTCAGGGGTTGTATTCCATGAATTGAGATGGAAAAAAAATACACCTTTATCTTCACTAACATCTGACTGAAATTTAGCATTTCCTTTAGTTATGAATGTCAGCAACACAGTATTACTCTAAGAAGGATTCTATTAGTTTCGCCAAACTGCCAAAAGGGCTCATGACACAAAAAAAGTTAAGAACCCTTGATCTCATCCAACTCCTTCCATTTACAGGTAGCATCCAGTCCTACTCCTTACATATGGGATCCTAGAAAGACCCCAGGTTTGAAACACATCTAGAGTTAAAACCTATTCCAATTTATAATTCACCAGCCCCAACTGACATGTTTACTTTTGCCAGCCAATCAGAGGACACATTAGTTCAAAATAAAAAGACATTTAACCAAATGGTATAGCAAATAAAGTGATAAGAAACGATCACCACCAACAGATCTTAGATTATTTCCTGAGTTACTACGCCAGTAGCAGAATATTGTAAATATTCAAGGAACATGTGTAACCACATGTCCAATATATGTGGGATGTATACATGTAGGGAACATATATAGCAAATAACACATATGAAGGGGCAAGCAAAATAAGTTGAACCTATGTGAATGGTGTAAATGTGTGGAGGTGTACAGAGAGGTACATGAACGAACAGGATTTGTCTGTGGCCAGTGCATCTCACGTGTCTGATGTGGACAAGCTGCTGACAGTCCTGATGTTATCATACAACTCTGCTTCCCTCTTCTAGCTATCACACGAAGCACCCCATTTTCATTCTTTTCTCATGCCAGCTTTGCCATTGCTCTCTCTGGCCTCCTGCCTCCTGAGCTGCCCTCTCTTACTACACTGATGAGAGAGAGGGCTTCATTTAGTTGGTCTCTTCAGAGCTATCAGCAGCCATCTGATTGGGTGCAGTTGCTACTGAGCCTCTTTCTGACAAGAGAGACCTAAATCTCTTTAAATACAACCAGCAGAACCTAGTAAAAGCTCCCAGGACAGAATTAAACTTGTTATTTGCTGGTGTTTCTCCTGCTGTTAAGTCCCTGTGCTTGGCCACAGAAAAATACCTGACTTACATGCTTTTGTTACGCTTCTCATAATCAGTATGTGCTTCTAAAGCACAGTTCTGAGGCTCTGAAAAACAAATAATAACACAAAGAATTTCCACACAGCTTGTACAGAGACTGGGGTGGTGAGGCCCAACCCCTCCCTGATTGGCATACCAATAATCCTAAAGGCCAGAAAAAAGGGCTAGAGGAAGTTAGCTGGACCAATGGCTTCTGCCTGTTTCAAATTGCTACCTTTTAAACGCAAACCTGTTAGCAACAAAAATGCTAACTTTGAGACTGCAATCCAAATGAATACAAATATTAGTGCTGTCTATATGCAGAAGAGGAATCTGTGGCCCAGAGAAATGAAATGAATTGCTTAAAATCAAGTAACTAAATTGAACGAAGTTCACCTGATTCCCATGCATTGCAATGTTCTTTTATTTCCTTTTGCTAACATTCACATATTGTGTGAATAAATTTGAGAGCAGATTTGGATAGTGAAATCAGAATGGAGCTAGCATAAGGACCTTAAATGCCTGAAAAGGGCTGATACAATAGACATGACTGATTAAGGAAATAGGTACCTGATGAAGAAGGTTAGGGGTGGCAAAGACAAGATGGCAAATTTCATTGTTTTGCCATAGGATGCACATGACCGGTACCTATCTCTTTTTTATAGAAGGCACTCATTAAAAGTAGTGAGTATATAATTTCAAGATCTGGATCTTCTTTGAGTCATATTATAAATGTCAGAAACAATCCTAGGCTCAATAAATCATATCTGCTGCACTACTTAATTATCACTTGGTTCAAGCTAATCAGTCTCTTAAGCTAAAAAATATTAAGGGAAAATTGGTCAATTTCTCTTGATTGGCAGCACTGTTTTTCATCATGGGGGACCAGTAGCCCTGAGGTTAGGAATAGATTTTTCATATTCTATCCTTTATCTTTGCCTGTGAGCATTAACTAGCTGGAGGAAGATTTGAATTTGTATACTTAATTCATTTTTTCCCTTGGAATTCTTGATTAGGAATGGACTAATTTTTGCATGGATAGTTATGTGATTTCTTATAGATAGTTCTACAAAAATATATTCTTACCTTATGGGCAATGCACAAAATTATTTTATGGGGAATGACACCATTTTCCCTTTCACAGTTAGAGATAATACTCAGAATTGAATGCATCCTCTCCTTCCTGCCCAATAGCTTGATATACAAACTCTCCATCCCATGCTCACACTCACCACCACAATTTTTTTAAAATTAGTTTTTGTCTACTCAGGTTGATTTTAAGATCTTTGAGGTCAGGAACTATATGATTTTCTTTGTAGCGTGGAACAGGATGGCATACGTTCACAAAGAGGTATGCCTGAAATCAGATTTTTTCCTCAGAGAAAGGCAGTGGAGAATTGAGGGGATGCTGTGGAACTGGGGAAAAACATTTAGAATACAGAATCCAGCTTTTGGTCATTCACTCATTTCAGTTGTGTTTGATTTCTTGTGACAATATTTGGGGTTTTCTTGGCAAACATTCTGTAGTGGTTTGCCATTTCCTCCTCTGGCTCCTTTTAGAGATGAGGAACTATAGCAGGATCTAGTAAGCGACTGAGGGCAGATTTGAACTCAGGTCTACTTGACTCTTGGCCTGGTACTCTATTTACTCACTGAACTGCCTAGCTGCCCTAATTCAGTTTAACCTAACTCAGATTTCTCTTATTTCAGAATTTCACTGAGGGCTAAACTCAATCTTTATAATCATATTTAGGTAGATGGAGGGAAAGTTGGAGAAAAGTTCTCTGTGAAGAGAGGAATGCATGAGAATATATGCCAAGAGGAAAATGAGAATGGTTTATTTGTATTGGCTTGTGGAACAGCAAAGTGAGAGGGAAAGGGTAAATAGGGGAAATAGGCAGTAGTAGGAAAAACCTTGAATAGATTGTGGAGTGCCTTGGAAATCATTCTGAATTGTTAAGGATTTCTCCTGGAAGCAATGGGAATCCATCAAAGACAGATGAGCAGGAAAGTGACATTTGAGGCTATGAATTTTTTTGTTATGATTAAAGAAATGCTTCATTGATTTCTTTTAAAAATTAATTTATTTTTAGTTTTCAACATTCATTTCCACAAGATTTTCAGTTCCAAATTTTCTTCCCAGTTCTCCCTTCCTCCTACGCCAAGGCAGCATGCATTCTGATTATCCCTTCCCCCTATCAACTCTCCCTTCCATCACCCCCACTTCTTCTTTTTTCCTCTTCCCCTGTATTTTCTTTTAGGGAAAGATATATGTTTATACCCCATGAGGCAATGAATCTGGAAATTTAATCTAATACTAGTATGGAAGATAAGTTGGAGGGGAGTAGAGACTGGAGATAAGGAAGCAAGCTAGGAAATCTGCAGCAATCCAGATATGAAGTGGTATGTATCCAGATTAAAGTGATAGCTATGGAAATGAAAAAAAGGATTTCTATGAGATACAGTTGAAGGTAGAAACAATGGAACTTGGCAAGGGCAGCTAGGTGGTGCACTGAGAGTAGGGCCTGCAGTCAGGAAGACTGGAGTTCTAATCCAACCTCAGACACTAGCTGTGTAACCCTGGGCAGGTCACTTAGCTGTGTTTTCCTCAGTTTCCTTCTCTGTAAAATTACCTGGAGAAGGAAACCGCAAACCACTCCAGTATCTTTGCCAAGAAAACTCCAAATGTGGTCAAGAGAGTGAGACACTGCTGAAAAAATATTGAACCAAGTTAATGAATAGAATAGTAGGAGAAAAGGGTCTCAAAAAGGTTTTAAGTAAGTGTGTGATCATGAAGGAATGATGGAACCAATGGCAAAAACAATTTTTATTTTTTACCTATTAAATTTTCAAATAAATAGATTTATTCATTTTTAGTTTTCAACAATTACTTCTATAACTTTTAAATTTTCTCCACCTCCTTCTCCTACCCCTTCCCTAAGACAGTTTCCAATCCGATATTGGTTCTACATATACATTCTTATTAAACATATTTTCACATTAGTCATTTTGTATAGAAGAATTTGAATGAATGGGAGGAACCATGAGGAAGAAAAAAACCAAATAAAACAAAAGAGAGAGCAAATAGTATACTTTGATCTGTATTCAGACTCCATATTTCTTTCTCAGGATGTGGATGACTTCTTCTATCATGTGTCTTTTAAAGCTGCTTTAAGTTCTTGCATTACTGAGAAGAGCTGAATCTATCAAAGTCAGTTAATATACAATGTGACTGTTATTGTGTACAATGTTCTCCTGTTTCTGCTCACTTCACTAAGCATCAGTTCATATAGGTCTTCCCAGGTTTTTCTAAAGTCTACCTGCTCATCATTTCTTATAGCATAATAGTATTCCATTCCATTCAAATACCACAAATTGTTCAGTCATTCCTCACTTGACAGGCATCCCCTCAATTTCCAGCTCTTGGCCACAACAAAAATAACCGCTATAAATATTTTTGTGCATGTGAGTCCTTTCCCTCTTTGGGATACAGCCCTAGAAGCGATATTGCTAGGTCAAAAGATGTGGATATTTTTATAGCCCTTTGTGCATAGTTCCAAATTGCTCTCTAGAATTGTTGAATCAGTTCACAACTCCACCAACAATGAATTAGTGTTCCAATTTTCCCACATCTCCAGGATTTATAATTTTCCTGTTTTGTCATGTTAGTGTATTGCCAATGAAATATTCACAGCACTGACCATGACTATAAATAGTCCTGTACAGCGCTCCATCACAAAACATAACAGATTTTACAGGTAGAGGACAAATAAAAAGCTTTTATTTAGACACCAAAAAACTGAATCCTCAAACCAGTAAACTGATTCTATCATAGTACCAAAGATATTAAGAAAAAATAATAACACTGAAAGCCATAGCATCCTTTAGCCTCCCCACAAACCAATATTAGATCAGTATCTACTCACAAGCCTATCTGACTCCTTGCCTGAACCTCCTCTTTCTCCCACCACCTTTTTGGCTCTGACTCCCAGCTTCTTGTGGCTCTGCCTCATCCTCCAGCAAACTCTTCCCACCACAGGCTCTATGTGACTACATTCAGCCTATTAGGGGGCAGAGTTTATCTTCAAAGCAAGGATGTTTCTTGTGGGCTCTACTCCTCCTTTTAGCAAACTCTTTCCATCACAGGCTCCTTGTTATTACATTCAGCCTATTAGGGGCAGAGTTTACCTTCAAAGCAGGGGAGGTCTTCAAACTCCCCTTGGTCTATTAAGGGGCAGGGAAGATCTTCAAATTCCCATTCTCATTACAATTAGTCAATGTAATAAGTGTGATGTGGTAACTAAGAGTTGTTTTGATTTGCATTTCTCCAGTTAATAGTGATTTAGAGGATTTTTCATATGAATATAGATAGCTTTAGTTTCTTCCTCAAAAAATTTCCTGTTCTTATCCCTTGACCATTTATCAAGTGGGTCGTCCAAGTAAAAATGTAGTGTTTTGGGTATGGGAGAGACATCACAATTGGGAATACTAAATAGGGCATTATTAGCAAAGGGGTAATAACTGAAGGTGTGAGAATGAACCAGTTCTGTGCGAAAGTATTGAGAGAAAACAAAGCAATGTGACTCTTCAAGATCATTCACACACAGAGAAAGAAAGGAAAGGAAAGAGTTAAAGAAGGACACAGAGTTGAAGCAGTCAAGGCTATAGGAAGAAAACCAAGAGAGCTTTGAGCTTTCCTATTATCATTCCTTTCATTGCCTTCTACACCAATCTTTAATTGTTCTGCCTGGCTTTGAAGCTCCTTCAAGACCTCATCCAACTTTATTTCCTACTGTTTGCTAAGACAAACATCCACTTTATTCTGCCTCCCACAAGAAACCATGATACTCTCACCACTATAGTTTTTCTTTGTTATTTTTTTGTTTGTTTGCTCAACTAGAGCCGAAACTCTTTGAGGACAGAGATTGTGTGTTCTTCTTGATGCTCCACAGTGTTTGATACAGGGATAGACATATAAATATGTTTCTGGGAAGTTTTTGTTGAAGGAATGAACAAGTGAATTAAAAAAAGCATTAACCTCTTACTGTGTGATGAGCACTTTACTAAAAGCTCAAGATACAAATATATAAGAAGGTAGGACCTGATATTGAGGAAATGATAGCTCTTATTGAAGAATTCAGTTACAGATCAGATGGAAAGCCCCAGGGACTGTTCGGGAGGGGGGGGGGGAATGGGAAGGCAGATAATTCATCTCATTTAGTGTGATTTTCATTAAATTCTCTTACATTATAAGTCTCATTGAAGGTCACAATGGGTATTAGTGAAGGGTAGTTTCTTACCCCATGCCAATGAAACCACAGTTCCAGGCCTTGCTTCCTTGCCCTCTGTTTCTCTTTCTTTCTGTTTCTGCATATATATATATAGTCTCCTTTGGATGTCTCTATCATTCTCTACCTTCTTCTTTCTTTTTAACCTCTTTTTGTATTTTGTCTTCCTCCTGTAGATTTTAAGCTCCTGGATGGAAGAAGCTATTTGTCTTTCCCATATTTATATCTCCAGTGCTTAGCCTGGTATATATCAGACACTTAATAAATGTTTATTGGCTGACTAAATATACACACAATTATGTTCTTTTAGTTCTTCTTTCTAGTTTTTTTATGACTACAGTCATCTCCTCCACATCACTACTTTCCCCATCCAAGTTCTGACATATGGGTTGGTATAAGAGATTAAATAGGAATTTGGGGGGCATTTTGTGGAAGCTGCAGATACCACACAGAAGTCAGCAGACAACATGGGGCCTACGACTAAAACCTTAGTACAAATTTCACAATAAGGTACAGTAAACACCCCATAAGAGAAAAAGAAATAATTCTTACTTCTCTGGTATTGCTCTGCATTGTATATACTATGACTATATCCATTATATATAATACTCTATATTATATTACTCTATGTACTCTTTATATTACTCTATTTTAGCAGCATCTAGGTGAAACAATGGATAGAGCTCCAGGCCTTCAGTCATGGAGATCAGAGTTTAAATTCTCAGAAAGCATGATTGTGGGCAAGTCACTTAACCTCTGTTTGCCTCAGTTTCTTCAACTGTAGAATGTGTGTGTAAATGTAAACACAAATGTAAAATTTGTGTCTCAGTTTCCTCATATGCAAAATGGGGATAATGATAGTACCTTCCCCCCACTGGATTGTTGTAGGGATGAAATTAATTAATATATGTAAAGCATTATGCAAACTTTAAAATGCTACTTTATGTTATCATCTTTGTATACCTGGCACCTACCATGCACAGTGCCTTGGAACAATAGGGCCTTAATAAATATTTGTTGATCAATTGACAATTGATCCTTCTACCCGTGTCTGCATGGACCTCTTTAATACACATACACAAAATGGAATTCCTAGTTTCAAAGCATAGAAATCATTTCCATGTTAAAAAAATTTTTTTTTGAATTGAGTGGCCCCATTTCTCCAGGTTATATCCTCCAGATTCCTTCCATTCATAGCATAGAGCTCCATTCTCTTACAACATCTGTCACACATTCATCTCTGTGATTGAAATGGCATTTCCTTTCAGATGTTCCAGCTCTAATCTCAGCACACTTACTGAGTCTGAGAAACACCTCGGGTACTCGACAGGATAGACACAACAGTGGATGGGCAGGGTTACTAGCAAGCCTTCAAAATTATACACAGAGACCCTTTCTTGAACTCTGTGTCTAGTACACACTTTGTGTTTCTTTGTGAATTTCTATGCAAGTTTTCAGTGAATTTTAATTCAGAAATCTTACAGTTTGTTTATGCTTCCCTCTATGTTATGCTTTTTTTCTTTTAAAGATTTAAATCCAAGCAAAATGAATGTGTTTAATAACACAGGGTTGCAATGCCTAATAAGAAATTCAAGTGCATATTATTCATTTCCAACCACTTGAAAAACAATGTAAGATAGGAATTTAAACTCTGAAAAGAAGATAATTGGGGGGGGTGACTTTCAGGTTTTATTTTTTTGCTGTGAAGATAAATTGCTTTGTGAGAGTATTAGAAGTGGCCTTTTGACAGTCAGATAGAACTGAACTGAAAATTCCATTTTAGTCAAAGCTAGCTTCACATACCATGCAATTTTCCTTCTCCCCCAGTTTAAATTCAAAGCTCCTATAGTGATATCACACTCAATCAAAGCCGACAGGTTATTTCTATTAAAGTTTGGGGTTGAATGGAGACTAACTTGAATGGTGCATCTATTGCTAATATTTCATTCCCGAGGCAGAATGCAATACCTTGGATGGAGTTAAGAAGATAAAATGTAGAATGTTGTTGAAATTGAAAAACTGCTTGTTAGGGTAATTCAGCACATTTAAATAAAATCACAGTTCATTTTGGCAGCCTCCCGAATTACAGGTCTCCATAATTCCTATTGTAGCTTTTGCCAGCCAGCTCCTTCCTGAGGACCTTAATTATTGCTCTCTATAGGGTTCTGGCCCTTTGGGTGCCAAGCTAGAGGATAACCTTGATAGATGTTGCCAACATGCCAATTCCCTGTTATTGTACTAAAGAAAAACACATTTTATTGGATAATCTCAGGAGGGGGAAAAAGCACAGGATGGTATATTCAAACATTTCTGCCTTTCCCAGACTCCAATTACCCTTTCAAACCTGTTCTATTTAATCGAGTGTAATAAAAGCTAATTCCTTTCAATCACATCTACTTCTGAGCAGTCACCAAGAGACCTCTGCTAGGTGGATATTATTAGGGAAACTGTAGAGAAAATAATAATTAGTTGAGACACACATCTTTGGCCTTAACTAGTTCTTTTCTGGCCAAAAAACAAAGAACAATCGAATGAGTGAATAAAAGACAACTAATTTTCTTTTCTTTTTTAATGTTTTAATTGGTTTGCAGCAACATAAGGCACTTTTAAGGGAATGGACTTGAAAGGCGAGTCAGACTCAGAGAAAAAGAGCTACAAACAGTTTATTAGCCAATCTGGACAGAATGAGGTTGTCACTGAATGTTTATTCATTCAAGAACTATTTAGGGAGAATTTCAGGATCCACATTGTGCAGAGCTATACAGAATGCAAGATGAAAAATGAATCAATAAATGTATCAACAAGCATTTAGTAAAGGCTTAGCCAATCAACCAAGTATTTATTAATCACCTACTCCATGCTAGGCACTGTGCTTATTGTGTCTCAGAGACTGTGAGAAGCACTTGAGAATAGAAAGAAAAAAAACAACCCTAAAGGAATTGACATTTTATCAGAGAGAAATAGCATCCATCATATAAGTGGGCACGGACCATATGCAAAATAAAGGTTAGAAATAGGGCCCTGATTTCTTGGAATTTATAGTCTATTGGGCCATTTACATATATATTCATAAGTACACAGACAAATACATATCCCAATGACAAATGAATGATGATAGTAGACATTATATGTTCCAGAGCCAAAAGAAGCATAAATGGTAAAGGTCATCAGATATTCAGTGACAACTTCATTCTGTCCAGACTGGTTAATGAAATGTTTATAGTTCTTTTTCTCTGAGTCTGACTTGCCTTTCAAGTCCACTCCATTAAAGTGCCTCATGCTGCTACCACCAATGGAAAGCATGTTGGTTTTAAGATCTTGACTTGAATTCCAGTTCTGGAATTCAGTAACAAGTTACTGAATCTATTAAAATCTCAAGTTCCTCTTACGTCAAATGAGGAGCCTGGGCTGTATTATTTATATGGTCTTCCTTGCACTCTTTTTTTGTTTACCCATATCCAACTCTTTGTGACCTCATTTTTAGATGTTCTTGGCAGTGCTTTGCCGTTTCCTTCTTGTAATACCAAGCAAAGGCAACTTCCGAGGTTTGGATTACTAGCATAGCAAACTCCATTTATTCAGCAAACATTCACAGAACAGAGAAAGTCAAAATACAATATAACTCATACATTTCACAAGTAAGTTCTCAATTCAATCCAGGTCAGTCAAAGTCTCTTCTCAAATGGAGATCAGATTACTCCACCCCTAGACAGTACATTCTTTTAGTCAGTCAAAGTCTCTTCTCAAATGGAGATCAGTTTCCAATCATAAACAAAGTACATTCATTTGGTCACATCAGAACACAAAAGGACCAAAGGTTTCCCACCCCTGGACTCAAAGTAATTACAATACCATCCATTAACACTAAGTACTTTCTCAAAAGGGAGCAGGAGAGCACAGAAGGCCATCCACCCTTAAACCATAACAAGATCAAGATAACATCTCAGCATTGAAAAACCTAGGAAAGGTCCTTCTATCATCTTCACTGGAGGCAAGCCCTCAGCAATCTCAGTTCCTGGGGAGACAAAGCTCAACAAAGCCAGTGTCCTAAGTCACACTCTGCCTGTAGAACAGTAACAGAACCCCTGAAAGGATCAGCAAGGCCCCTTTCCAGGATTTCTGTCAACATACAACAAGAAAATCCCTCTTCAGGGCTTCTGCACCAAGAGCCAGGGTCCAGGACCTCTACAACAGCAGCACTGTCCACCATCAGGTGAATCTGGAAAAACAACTTCGAAACAGGCAGACAAAATACTAGCATCACAGCCACACCTCCTCAGTTCTTGGCAGCTCCAAGTGACAGTCCTCAAAAGTCCTAGGCAGCTCCAATAGGCTCTCAATAACTCAGGCTCCAGGATACTGGATACTGCTTCTCCCAAAAGTACTTCTTCTTCTGGCCTTCTCTGGGCTTGAGCCTTCTGTTCCATTCATGGCTCCTCCCAGGTCAGCCCCCTCTCTTCATATCAACAAGTCCATACCACAAGTGGGATTCACAAGCTCTGGGTCTTAACACTCAACCCAAAAGCCAAGTCAATTTAGGGGTATCTCCAAATTCCATTACCATTGCACTTCTCCAGCTTATTTTACAGATCAGGAACTTAGGCAAACAGGGTTAAATGACTAGTCCAGGATCACACAGCTGCTAAGTGTCTGAGAACAGATATGAACTCAGGAAGAGAAGTTTTATGATTTGCAACCCAGTGCTCTACCCTCTCTGCACCACATATCTACCTTCCAGTTGGGTCCCTGTGAATCTTCCCCACAACAGCAATCAGATATGAGACTGAGATTCAGAGCACTAGGCTCTTTACTGGGGTAAACATCCTACCATATGCTTGAGCCAGCAGCTGTGCTTGTCCATGGAACTAAAGGACTTAGGGACCTTGAGCTTACATGTCTGTCAGTAATAAATTGCCTGATTTGTGATCTTTGAATACTTGTGCCCCTTCTTAGGACCTTTCCAATGATTTCCACATGTGCAAAAACAGACACACAAGTATCACATGTACATGTACACACGAACCACAAGGACACTTGGACTAGATGATACTAAAGATGACCTTTAGGTCATCTAAACTCCACACTTGAAATGGAAACATTTAATAAGAAAGATAAGGCATCATAGTATATGGATAGAGCACTGGATTCAAAGTGAGGAAACTTGACTTCAGCCCCTGATTCCAACTGTATCACTACAAACAAGTTGCATAATTTCTCTTAGTAAAATGGGAATGCTACTTGCTCCTGACAGGGTTATTGTGAGGGAAGCAGAATTACTTGGTAAGTTTTAAGTGATATGTAAATATAAGTTGTTTGTGGCCTAACAGTTGTCTGTGTATAGAAAATCATTGATTTAGGATATCCTATTAAATTGTAGGATCAGAGATCTAGA
Source organism: Pseudocheirus occidentalis (assembly GCA_028646575.1). Lineage (NCBI taxonomy): Eukaryota > Metazoa > Chordata > Mammalia > Diprotodontia > Pseudocheiridae > Pseudocheirus > Pseudocheirus occidentalis. The sequence continues at coordinate 223,536,441 of CM053596.1, read as the reverse complement.
GACCCCATAGGCCAGCCAGTTCAAACTCTTCATGTTACAGATAGGGCTGAGATTGACGGTGGTGACTTGCTTTGATCAGAGTCATATAAGTGTCAAGTATCAGAAGCAAGATTTGAATTCAGGTCATTTGATTTCACAGTCAGTGAGCTTTTCCCTGTCCCTTACTTTCCCCTAACAAAATTGCACTGATTTTTCTAAATCAAATTTCTGACAATCTAACAACCAGTCACTCCTCTCTGAACATGCCTTTAGCTTTAAAAGAATCTTTGCCTTTTTGGGAAATGCTGATATTTCAGGAAATGGAGGGCATGATGTCTGGCTTTAATGAGCCTGAAGGAGAGAGGAGGATGTAAATCCTAACCACCTAGAAGAGAGAGGAAGTAGGTATCACCTGTTAGGTAAAAGCTAACTTTTGGGAGTCATAATCCCACTTCCCTTAGAGTGGTGCCCAAGTACCTACCCAGATTCTTCCCTGAATGCTGGGAGTCTTAGCACTCTCACTACTCCATAGAGAACAAGCTTCTATAATTGCCTAATCATCCTCCAGCACATCAGACAGTCACCCATTCATCCCCATTTATAGCTATCACCCAGACCAGCTCCTAGAGATAAATTGCTGGCCTGGTCTGTGGTCGCAGTACTATCATATCAATTTTCTCTTCTATTGGAATTTGCTCACCTAATTTCATTGGTCCCAGAAATACAGTCATCTATCTGGGTTCATTGACTGGGTTGGATTTACACAGGTTATTTGAAAGATAAAGGTCAAATACAAACCAGACTCATAGAACCACATTTATTAGCTGCATCTCCCCCCTCCTTCATACCCCCTCGACTTTCAAAATCATCTGTGTCATCTGGTGCAGCAGAGGAGTAAATTAAATGTGGCAGAACATGAAAGCAGAGCCAAGAGTAAACCCACAGATTAGTGATAGATGACGGAGAGTTCAACCTTATTAGCCTTTTGAAAAAACCACATTGCTCTGCCAAGTCAGTATCTAGAACCTTGTAATAGAGCAGAGGACTTGGACTGCCTGATTGCTGCTAGTTTTAACAAGGGATAACAAAAAGGAAATTAGATAGGGCCTAGAGAAGATGAAGTTCTTTCTCAAGGGTGTTTCTCTGTAGATGGTGTTCCAAATTGAGTACTTATGAATTTCTTCCCACGTAATTTGTCTGGGGCAGACCTAGAAGGAAAGGGTGGAAGCATCAACGAGGTAAATCTAGGCTCCATGTAAAGGAAAACTTCCTAAGAATTAGGGTTCTCCATAAAAAAAATGGGCTGCCTCATGGGATAAAGGATTTGCCCTTCCTGGAAGTCTTCAACCAAAAACTTGATTACCACTTGTATTAAATATGATGGGGGCCAAGTAGCTTTCACAATGTTCTGATGATGCTCAGCAGTTCTTAACATTATTTAGGAAACTGATAGAATGAAGTGGCAGCTTGTATTGGGATATCCAGGTCTGTGATTATATAAATAGGTAAATGAGAGTCAGTAGTTAAAGCTCCTTCATCCTTCTGTTTTATGATACTTTAATGAATTCGATTAAATTTTTATTCTAGCTATGTGGAGGCTTTACTAATAAGGACATTTTGGGGAGATCAATAAGAAAGGGAGGACTTTCTTCAACAAAGAAGGGATGGGGTTTTGAACTCTTGGATCTTTTTAGATAATTTACTAGATAATTTAAATTAGAAAATTTAGATAATTTGAACTCTTGGATCTTTTTAGATAATTTAAAACAACTGTTAAAATACTCAGAGAAAAGGGACAGTACATACATGCAAAAGGTCATAGCAGTCATGTCTTTGAAAACCTTTGTGAGGGAAAGGAAAATGAAGAGAATACTTTAAATTATTCAGTGCCACCGGGTAGCACACAGGTGGGCTGAAAGTATGAATGACAACCACATGCCCAAAGTCCTGAATTTCAGAGAGTTAACTAAATTACCCAGTTAACACGGAACCAGTAAATGTTACTGACAGGAATGATTCAAACCCAGATCTTTAGACTGCAAATCTAGCATTCTTTCTATTACAGTATATGGGAGAGATATCGCAGATTTTTATCAGCCCTTAATACTTCTTAATTGTAAAATGGTCTAGTGAAAGTTATAGGAAAAGACATTAGAGGTTGTCTAGCCTAATCATTTTACTGAACCTGTAACTCGAGTTCACAGATTTGTTATAAGCTTCACAGTTAGTAAATGACCTCACTACTTCTCAAACACCAGATTTTTGATCCCAAGAATGACTGACTTTTCACTGCTCCCCTTAATATACATGTTTATTGGATTAGTCTGTCACTTAACAATGATGAGAATAGGCCAGGTAAGTTGTGATATTGGGTAAAAGACCCTAAAAGGCTGGTGTGCTGCAGTATAGGAGGTCCCTAAGCAGCATGGGAGTCTTAGATGGCAGAAGGCAAATTAACTGTTTTAAAATTTACCTGAAAGTCAGTCCTATCTACAAATGTCACATGGATCTCTCTAAGACTTCAAGTTATAGGCAAGCTGATGATCTATACAAGTGAAGGGAGTTTTCTTCCCTGAGACTTCTTTCCAATAATGACATTATAAGTCTGTGTAATGTTAATGAAATCAGAAGATCTTCCATGCCCCTTTGTATTGGCACCTAGTAAAGACACTTAGCACCTCGTAAAGGCTTAGCTCCTTACTTCCAGTTAACTCCTTGGGAGTAATTCACACCTTAACAGGAAGGGGCTGAACAGGGAGGAGCTGCTTGGGAGTAGTTCACACCTTAACAGGAAGGGGCTGAACAGGGAGGAGCTAAACTCTATGTAAGGAGAGAACCAGGAGGACCTTGAGCTCTTTTTCCCAGTCACCACCTGGAGATTGCACCTTTTCCTGAGATCCTCCTTCTTTTCTTTTTTTTTTTTCAATGTGCAACAAAAACCTTTATTAAGCATTTGGCCCAGCTGTTACTGAACCTGGTAATCTCAGAACTTATATTAAGACTTAAGTGCAAAATGATGCTAGCATTGGCAATTTATGTTTTTGTAACAAAGTCAACTAACAGCCACCCCTGAGATGCAGGACAAGGTGGAGAGTGGATTCTTTCTGGATGTTGTAGTCAGACAGGGTACGGTCATCTTCCAGCTGCTTGCCTTGAGATCCTCCTTCTACAGCTTCTACTGAGAACTTCTAGGGACCAGGCTGAGATACTGTCATGAGTCTGAGAGGGATCCCTGCTTGAGGGATCCTGTTCTATTTGTGAAGGCTTGGGAATGTGGGTGTCCACTGCGTTAACTATGTGTATTAACTTTGTGACTATTGTAATGACTTTGGCTTTCTGATTTTGGGACTTGTCCTTCTGGTTTTGGGACTCAGTGTTATGGTTTCTGAATAAAGACCTTGGTTCTGCCTTCCATGTGGAGAGTTTGCTACATTTTGTGATCCAAAACTATACCAGCATATTCATAACCATCATGGGTGTTGTGAATATCTCATT
>CM053596.1:223506177-223532467 GCA_028646575.1 Pseudocheirus occidentalis | reverse complement strand
CATCTGGCAAATTCAACTTTTTAAGGCATTCTTCTCCTCATTGGCTTTCTGGGCCTCCTTTGCCATCTGAGTTAATTTGCTCTTTATGGTGTTGTTTTCTTCAGTCAGGTTGTTGACTCTCTTTTCATGACTTTCTTGCATCATTCTCATTTCTCTTTCCAATTTTTCCTCCACTTCTCTTATTTGGTATTCAAAGTCATTTCTAAGTCAATCCACAGCTTTTTTTTCAAAGTCCTTTCTAAGTCGATCCATAGCTTTTAGGCATTCTTCCAGTGTCTTGGAAGCATTTGGTGTGGGATTTCTGACTGTTGTCTTCCTCCTGCTCTATGGTTTGATTCTAGAGTTTTATTGCTTTTCTTACTCTGCTTCCTTTTCCTCATGTTGGCCAGTCTATAAATTGCTTGGTTTTTTAGCTCTGTGGAACTCTGCTTCCTGGGGGAAGGGGTGTGTGTAAAGCTCTATCCCAAATCGCTGGGGCCTTCACAGCTGCCAAAGGTATTAGTGGGGTGCTGCAGCCCCCCAGCATTAGCTCACTGAACATGCACCCCAGGACCACCACTCAAGACCGCAATCTAGATCCAGGCCGCTCAACACAAGAGTCCTTGGCCCTGATCGATCGTCTCAGCTCCCCTGCTATCTGCAGGCCAGGGGCTCTAAAGCAGTCCAGTGGAGGCCGCTGCTGATTTCAACCATTCATGCTGCCATAGCCAGCTTCTTGCTGCTTCCTTGCCCTGGGAGCAGTTTAGCCAGACTGCTCTTCTCCTCCAAATTTAGCAAAATCCACTGACCTTTCTCTTAGTCTTCTTTCCTCTGGCCTTATAAATGTGGGAACTGTACTCCAGTACCACCAATCTGCTCTCCTATAGATTTGGCTCAGACTGACTGCCCTGGGGCCTGGCTAGTCTGGGGTTTTGGCCTGGGCTAGCCGCGGCTCCCAGACTGCTGTGATCAGCCCCACCTGTTGAGTTGCCTGCAGCAACAGATGTATTTTCTGTATTTTGGAGATTCTTGGAGCTCTAAAATCTGTTTAGAGTCATATTCTATGGGTGTTTAGGGTGGCTGTGTGGGAGCTGCCAAAGTTTGCTGCTTCTGTGCCACCATCTTGGCTCAGCCCTCCCTCAGTACCTAGTTTTAAATTAAGCATCTGTTAAAGAAAAAGAAGGTATGAACCCCTGTTGCTGACATAACAGGAAGGGGCTGCTGAACAGGGATGAGCAATACTGTATATAAGGAAAAGCCCCAGCTGGGAAAGTCATAATTTCTTGGAACAAGCCATGTGGAGGCTGAATTTGAGCAGAGCTTATGATGCCTAAGGAGGGCCAGCAGTAGCTGCTGAGGAGCTGCTGAGGATTTCCTAGGGCCAGCTGGAGCTGCAAACAACTGAGGCAGCATGACTGTGGTGCTGGTATTTTGCCTGTTTGTGGTTTTGTTAAGACTTGGCTTCCTGGGAAAAGAGACTGTGAAGGATTTAACGTATACTGGACACTATGAGCTTCAGCATGGAACAGCAACCACATGGAAAGCTGGACAAGGAACTGGGATCTGTCTGCCTTTGAACCCAGGTGACAGTTTGGTGAATTGAGGTAGGAGCTGGGACCATGAAAGAGGATCCAGGAAATCTGAGAGACTACCCTGAGTCAAGCTGAAATCAAGCTGTGGTCCTGGGGTGCGCTTTCATTGAGCCAAAGCTGGGGGGCTGCAGCACCCCACTAATAGCTCTGTCAGCTGTGTAGGCCCCAGCGATTTGGGACAGAGCTTTACCCCCTCCCAGGAAGCAGAGTTCCACAGAGCTAAAAAACCAAGCAATTTGATATTGTGTACTGACTGAGAAGATTGTTATTTACTTGTGACTAATGGGTGGATGGCCTGTGTATTTTCTGATGATTGAATAGTGAATGATGACTGAATAGTGACTGATTTGTAACTTAGTGTGCCCCACGAGTGGAGATCTTTGACTTTTATATCTTGTGACCCTTAAGCAAGCTTCCTTAAGGATAATTGAATGATTGAGTTACTAATTGATTGACTGACTAAATGATTGTACTTTGTTCAAAATTATGTGACCACTGTGGTGAAAACTATGTGGCTGTTTTAGTGATAAGTTGTTGTGAATGCTGTATCTTGATTTTCTGTGAATGTTTGTTTTGATTTGTTATTGAATAAATAGAGTGTTCATTCACTATACTATGTAATCAGAACTTGAAAGCTGTACACAGCAGCAGTCCTTTGGAAAGCTGCTCATGCTTGGCTTTACAGGCTGGTAGTCTGAAGGCCTAGACTGAAGTCTCTAATATAATGCTAACTGTGTGGTGTGAATTTGAGCTGGTCTCTTAAATTTGTTGACATTCAGTTTCCTCATCTAAAAAATATTGATGATCATAGGATAAGATATCAGAACTGATAAGGATCTCAGAGACTATTTGATCCAGTCCCCTTATTCTTCCAGAAACTGAGGTCCAGTAGGGTTAAGTAGTTCCCTCAAAGTTACACAGCCAAGAATATCACTAACAAGCATCTTTAAATTGCATGAATGTTTACAAAGCATATTATAAATATCTCATTTGATTCCCAAAACTCTGGGTGATAGATTCTATTTTTCTGTCCATTTTACAGAAAATCTACCAAGAAGGTGGAATTTGAACCTCTAGAACCTATGGTTTTTCTCCATTCTTCTTCCTTGTAAATCATCATCATCATCCTCACCACTGTCATTTTGGCCTTGATCTGCAGTTTCATTGCTTTAGGGAACTCTTAGTCTAGAAGCTTACTCCACTCTTATTTAACTTGTACTCTTGTAGAGTTACCTGTAACACTTAGAGGCTATATAACTTGCCAACAGGCATACAGTTTGTACTAAGTGTATAGAAGGTAGAATTTGAACCCAAGTCTTCCTGACTCTTTTACCATAGAACTCCAATAACATTTTAGTGTCATGTATTTTACATATGCATATACATATACTTTTGAACACCTTTTCTATTACTGTCTTTAGCTGCATTTAAGTCATTTGTTGGAATGAAAAAAATGAATGCAACGAATAAAATCATAAAATTGTTTAGAAATAATACCCTAAATTCTTAGATTCAGCATTTAATTTGAGACTCATAAAGCACCTCAAATATATGCCATTGCTCTCCCATGACCCATGGAAAAGAACATAGCAATTTAAGTTTTATATCCCTGACTGTCCCAAAGAATGGTAACCTCCTGATCATTGCAGATAATCAAGAGTTTTCCACACTGAGGAACAAAATCAAGAGACCAAATTTATTCTGTTTCTTTTAGGTCTGATATCTGGTTTCTTTTTTAAGATCACTAACTGATTTTCTTTAGGCCCTGGGCATCTTAGTATGTGTCAATTTGCAAAAAGCAACTCATTCCTGAATACCTCTGATGATCCTCTGGAAAAAAAAAACAGTAAATGGTACTTAGAAATTTTCCAAGCAGTAATTCTTTGTTAGACATGCTCTGAATTTCAATTCAGTGTTTCTTATTCAGTTTCTATAGCATCATCAAAAGTACTTAAGAACAATACACTTGACTTTAAAATAGGCTGTGACATCTGACTGTAGTAAGGAACTAATTTCTATTCATCATGTCGTCATTATTTTTGGAGTATTTGCAAATGATCTTCTGGTGAAGGTGCTAGCATTTTATGATCCTGAATTAATGGGTATTTAATTGAGATTTTTCCATGACGAGTACTGTACATTATTTAAATACCACTTTAACTTTAAAAGATCACTCCAAATGAGTCTGAAACCCCACTAATGCCAAATTACTTCAAACCTGTATAGGCAACACATATGATTTGATTACAGATTTATGAATATGTTAACATTTAAGGAATAGTCAGGCATGTTCCTGGCCTTTAGAAAAATAAAATGCTTCATGTGGACACTAATTAATCAATAACATCCTAATTGGGTTCTATTAAATCTTGGGAGTGACATTTCACCCTGAAAATTCAAGTATACCTCTGATCCATTCCCAAGCTGCATTGAAAGCCAATTAGGGTGGTGTTTAATTATGATTATCATTTCTGTTACTGCTCTCATCTACATTATTATTATAGCAATTAAGAACAACATGGTTAGGAATTTATGACTGGCAAAGAATATTACAGAAGCACTTTATTTATCTAAATATTATTGATAGTATATTGTTCCACATACATGAACTTTCCTAATCACTGAAATTGACCCTCTTGAAAATCAATGTGTCACCAAATCATAAGACTTGGAAGGGACTTTGAGGGTTATCTAATTGAACTTCCCACCAAAAGCAGGAATCCCGTCTATAATGTCTCTGACAAATAATGATCATTCAGCCTGCTGTGCTTGAGTTGTTCCAGTAATGGAAAGCTTAGGACTTTATAAGGCAATCCATTTCATTGTTGGGTAGTTCTAATTGTTAGAAAATTCTTTTGAGACAAAATCTGCTTCCCTATTACTTTCACTCATTGCTTTTTGCTCTGCCTTCTAGAGCCACATAGAATGTCTACCCCCTGCCTCATGGCTCCCTTCTAAATAGTTGAAAATATTTTTCAAGCCCTACCCTAGTCTGCTCTTCTACAGGTTAGAAATTCTCCATTTCACACGTGCTGTAGTTTTCAGGCCCTTTATCATCTGGTTCACTACGTTCTGAGTTCATTTCAACCACTTTTTTTATGGAAACATTTCAAAGGTGTTACACTCCCCTATCTTTCTAATCAAAGTACTCTAGTCATAATTTCACTTTCTCCATGTCTCAGTATTATACTGAGTTTTATCACTTCTGCTTTGACAGAAATGTTTCCAGACAGCTTTTGGTAACTATACTTTCTTCTCTCCCTTGGCTACTAAATCTCTGGGTATCAGCAAAGAGCAATCATTCTTCTGCTGCCTCCCCCTCCTGCCAAGGATGAATTAAATAGGAAACCAGGAAACATGACTAAGATTATTACATCAATAGTCTTCAACTTAAGTGAATAATTCCTATTGTGAAGATGTATCTGTATCTTTAAGGAATAACATGCATGAGCTTTGTGAAAACTATTTTTCTCCTTGATCAGATTTCTTTTTCAGATTCACTGCTACATACTTCATAGTTGTTGTGGTTGACAAATCAAACTACTAAAAAAGTGAGGCTGGGGCTGGGACCTATTATTGACTAATCAGTGAGAGTCAGTGATTTGGGTTTAAAAGCACAGTCAAGTAACTCCATTTGTATCCTTATGGGCTTTATCAAAGCCTGGTTTTCTCTTGGTACCTCTAGAATTTTTTCATTATGGTTCCCAGTGAGTAAATAACAATTATTTCTGTTCTGGTTAGAAACCCTGAGGATCTTCCCCTCCAAGAGCGATTTTTTTGAATAGGCAAACTAGGCCATCTTTTGTCTCAATTCTTACCTAGCCTTAAATCACCAAATTATTAATGATGGTGTTGCATCAGACATAATGAGAATTTGGAAAGACCTTAGCTTAAAAAGGTCAAGGTCTCTTAGTGCATGTGGGTCATCTATAGTCATCCGGACCTATGCTTTGCCATTGGACTCAGATGACTCTGGAGGAAAGTGGTCCTGATGACTTTGTACAGGCCTGCCTCACTTAAATCCACTTCACTTGCAAGTAAAGACATCACCCTCCTAATGTCATTGGTCCTTTATATAAGGAATAACAGCAATAACAAGAAGAGAAGTAAAGAACTATCATATTTTTTAAAAGGGCTCTTTCCCAAGAATAGATGCAATTCAATATTCTTTGGCTAATGGTAACTGTCATGAAATTTGAAGATGGAGACCAGAGAATTTCCAAAATAATACAACTCAACTTTTGTAGAAGTCAGTATTAAGAAATTTTACCCAGTCCCCCAAAGATTAGGAAAGGTATTCTATACCTCTCAGAATTTCCCATTAGGAACAGCCCCAGAAGTAGTGTAGAAGAAGGAACACTGGGATTTCAGATCAGAATATCTACTTTTGAGTCTTGTTTTTTCTATTTCTTACTTGTGTAACTTTGTCAGTCACTGTTTCCCTAAATGCGTTTTCTCATCTGTAAATTTAGAGTGTGTAATAGATAATTCCTGAAGTCATTTCCAGCTTTAATTCTCATAGGGGGAAGAGAAGAAGAGTGAGAAAGCATTTATGAAGCCCCTACTATGTGCCAGGCACTACACTAAAAACTTTACAGATCTCTTATTTGATTCTTACAACAATCCTGGGAAGCAGAGGCAATTATTATTATCATTACCCAGCTGAGGAAACTGAGACAGACAGCAACTGAGTGGTTGACCAAGGATCACACAGCTATTAAGTGTCTTTGTCTGGATTTAACCTCAGGTCTCCCAGGGTTCAGGGCCAGCACTCTATCTACTGTCCAAACTCATCTACCTATGATCCTATGATGATGAGCATTATGAAGCTTCTGTGCCAGCATTATAGATGACCACAGTCCACCAGTTCAGGATGAGAAGTCAAGGATAAAATCATAGAATTCTAGGCTAAGAAAGAACATCAACTACGCTACTGATAATGAGCATGGTCATATAAATGAGTTCCATATAAAGCAAAGTATTATGACAGAAACTACATAGGTGAATATGAATACTAGAATATAACCATGGAATATCAGAAGTCAGGGCAAACAGTAGGTAGGAAACAAAGTAGGGCAATAGTGATCAAAAATATATATCTGTGGACAAAATTTCTAAAATATCAGGAGACATAATTCTCTTACACTCTGTACTGATCAGACTATATCTGTCGCATTGTTTTGCATCCCAGAAAAATAAAAAAGACAGATATATAACATGGAGCAAACTTAGATTTTGTCTTTCCCTGATAATAGGGGTAATGGGGACTGCCTGGGTCTGAATTAGGGAATACAAACCAGAAAGAAGAGTTGAATGAGTTTCTAGCAATGCTGAGTGAGAGGGAGGAAAGGGAGAGACACCCAGTATAATTCTATAAATCTAGGGAGATGTATAGTTCATTGGAAAAGGAAGAGGAGTGATAAGGAAGTTTCCTTGAGTGTTTACAGGCTTGTCAGGGTGTTATTCGAATTGTTGTCAGGTTAAATAAAGCTTTCTTATATCTGATACTTTGTTGCCCTTAGTACTTATATGCAGCTCAAGGGCGTGTTACCTTTCTTACAGAGAACTAGACTAAATCAAGTCAATAAACAGTTATAAAGTACCTACTATGTGCCGGGCATTTTGCTAAGTCCTAGGAGTGCAAAGACATGGGGTGGGAGGATACAGCCACTACTCTCAAAGAGCTCTCAGTCTAATAGGGGAGAGAACATACAAATACATACAAACAAGATACTCAATGGATAAACTGAAGATAATCTCTAAGAAAAGGTATTAACATTATAGGGAATTAAGACAAGCTTCTTACAGAAGGTCAAATTTTACTTGAGACTTGAAGGAAAACCTGGTGGTGGGCATGCAGAAGGAGAAAATTGCAGGGATGGGGGCAAGTCAGTGAAAATGTACAGATATGGGAGATGGAGCATCTTGTCTGAGGAACAGAAAAGAGCATAGTGTCACAGAACATGTTGGAAAGGGGTATGGGGTGGTGGTGGTGATAAAGGGCTTTAAAAGCCAATATGATTAGATTTGATGCTTCTGGTTTTGGGTAGACACTGACATTTATTGAATGGGGTTTGTAGGGAGAGACATATGGTCAAACCTGCACTTTAGAAAGATGAGTTTGATATCTGAGTGGAGGATAAACTGACGTGGGGAAAGACTCATAGCAGTCAGAAAGGCTATTTATTAAAATAGGCCAGTCATGAGATGATAAGGACCTGCACCAGGATGGTAGCAGTATCAGAGAGAAGAAGCAGGCATATATGGAAGATATAACAAAGGTAGAACTGGCAATTGCTTGGATATGGGGCATGAAAAAGGGTGAGGAGCCAAGCACAACACCTAGGTTGCCAGCCTGGATGTCTTAAAATATATATGGGATATTCAAAGTAAAATTCTGTTGTTCCCAATGTAAAAATGAGTGGAGACACAAGGCAAAGAGTTTTATCAAATAATATTTTTAAGTAGCAGCTGGATGGCTACTTGGGGATTCTTAGTCAGGTACAGGTTATTTGGCATGGCCTCTCATGTCCCTTTTAACTCTTCCATTTTATGATTCTATGACAAGGGAAGGAAAGTTAAGGAGCCAGAATTCAAAAGAAACAGTCAGGAACAAGGGGATCCAAATGAACTGAAGGAGCAGGGCAAAGCATATATAGGAAGAGATTCAAAACGCCATTGCTAAGATTACATTGTCACTTAAAGTTTAATTCTGTCCCAAGAGGTTTCTTGTGTACTACTTGGTAAAGCTGTTGTTTCCTGTCCTTCGTGCTCAAAGAGAACCAAATGACATCACAAGGCTGGGGTGAATGTACAGAGTGTCTAACTGTGACTAATCATACAAATACAAGCTCAGAAGCCTCTACCATAGGTCAGGCACAAATAGTCTGTATGACCATTTTGGGAAGGTGAAGTCTTTTAATTTGAATGTCTTGCATTTCTTTTGCCTGAGTACAATTCTACTTTGCTCATAGAGCACATACCATGCTGGGCACATGAACACCTACAACACCTACAACCGAGCCCAGATATCAAAGAAGGTAAACTGATTAAATAAGTTTGAAAGGAGGATTGAGAGTGCAAACATGATGACAGATCCCAATAGGGAAGTAGTCAAAGTTTGACTTTGGCATTCTCAAGTCTTTAAATGTTTGAACCTAACACCCTTATGCTACCTCCTGGATGCCCTACCATCTTGCTTACACCCATACTTATCTGTCATCTGCTCTTGGTCTTCTTCTCCTCAGCAACTCTCTAGACTTCCTATCTATCTTTCCCAATCATCTGCCTCTTAATCCAAACATACCTGATGTCTTGGACACTATTTGTGTAGACTGTAGCTAGCTAACATGATAAAAAGAAGGTTGATGGTGACAAACAAGGAGGTTTGCAACATTTTAAAAACATTAGAATCTAGGAAATGTAGAATTTTATTAGTTACCTTCAGAAGATAAAGCCATAATATAAAGACTAAATATTGAAAATCCAGACACAAGAACAATTTAGTAGTGGAAATCTTTCAAGTTATAGTGAGCCTCATGTTTGTCCTTAAATCCAACCACATAAGCCTTGACTCATTTGACCAAATATATGGTTGGTTGGTGCTATACTATTTTTATTTATGTTCTTTTAAGATTGTCTCCAGAAGCATAACCTGATAAAAAGATTTCTAGAACTGGCTATTAGTATAATGTTTAGCCTTTAAGTATAAAAATGTTCCAAATCATTTTTGTCATAACCTTATAACAGGAACCCTTGAGAAGGATCAAAGATTTACCAATAAATGAAATATAGAAATATAAATTCCTTGAAGATAGTTTCTCTTCAGCTTTTATCTATATATCCCTAGAACCGAGCACAGCCGCTTGCACTTAGTAGGTACTTTATAAAAGTTTGTTGAATTAAGTTAAAAATGAATATCAGAGGACATTTTTAAAAGCCCCTGGCTAAATGATAACAACAGCAACAAGAACAAAACCAAATATATATTTCCCTATAATTCCACATTTTCTTTTCAATATATAGATCAATCTCTTCAGGAAATGTTAATAATAACCATAATTTATACAAATATAACCTTTTTTAAGGTTTACAAATGTTTTCACTTAGTATAAATCTCTTATACAATTATAAAATTATAAGGAACTGCTGTGCAAAAAAGTCATCAAGAAGAGTTTCCTCATTTTATCAGTGGAGAAACTGAAGCCCTGAGATAGTATGACTTGTCCAAGTTCTTCAAGAATCTCTTAACAACATAAAAATTTATACAGGTGGGAGGAAGAGAACGAATGACTGGTAAGTCACAAAGAAAAAAGGCTTGGGGATACAGGACATGAGACCCCACGTAGGTTACTGAGATGGGGTAATAAATGCTAGTAGGAGAAAGACAGATGACATAAGGACAGTCACCGTGCATTCTTTTCCAATTACAAGAGAAGATAATATATTGTTAATGAAGTTTTAAAAAGAAAATTCGTTTTCCAACCACATTTTTTGGTTTCAAAATATGCTCAAAATTGACAGGGGAAATAAAAAATAGACGTTGTTGACTTTATATTTTTGATACTGTTGTCTTATTCTGAGTTTCTCAGGACAGAAATATGGCTGAGGAAGCTGTCTTAGAACTGAGAAGTTCCTTTGGGGATTTTATATTGGCATCACATTCTATGTACCCTAAAAAAGAGAAAATTTCCATACCCCAAGAAAACTCCCCATTTGATGACAAGAAATATAAGGTCCTACCTTTTCCACAACAGGTTCATTGTAACACTAGACTTGGAGGTCTCTGGTTTAAGTGTTTTAAAATGTTCATGAGGGCACCTAGGTAGCACAATGGATAGAGTGCTGGGCCTGAAATTACAAAGATTCAATTCATCTTCCTAGTTCAAATCTGGCTTCAGATACTTACTAGCTCTGTGACTTTGGGCAAGTCACTTAACCCTGTTTGCTTCAGTTCCCTCATCTATAAAGTGAACTGGAAAGGGAAATGGCAAACCACTCCAGTATTTCTACCAAGAAAGGCTCAAAAGGGGCCATGAAGGGTCAGACACTAGTGAAATGGCTAAATAACAACAAAAAATATTCACTTCAAGTTTCAAAGAAATCTAGGTATAAAGATCTCCCAGAAAAGAGAGCATGATCCATAAGAATGCAAGATCCTTAATGGCAGGATCTGTTACATTTTTGTCTTTCCATCCCCAAAACTTCACATAGCAGCTGGCACATAGTGGGAAAAAAATGAATTCTTGTTGGTTGATTCATTTGGTAATTGATCCTGCAATATTGATGCTAGGTCTTTGCTCTTCTTGGTTAATATCTGTACATGTCTTTTAACTATGTTAAGGGTATTAAGGGGAAGATTTCCTGTGTCTTTGAAGAGAGAATGGCATAGAAATGACTTTTTTCATTAAAATACTATTTTTAATCATATTTTTATCTGTTGTACAATCCGCTTCTAAGTTTGGTACATTAGAAGCATTTCTCATAGTCTCCCTCCTCTTTTGACACCAGTGAGAGAGAATAACATGGGAGACCATTTCAAGCTGAAACTCATATTTCACCAAATCTTTCTGAGGCTATCATTAACAGGCATTGATTTTCAATGGACCTTAGAGAATCACTACTCCAGCTCCTTAGGGTTATCTTCCCTCCCACAGTCTCCCATAATCAACTGATAATGGTATCCATTATAAATGGGACAATGGGCACCTAGCTATATTTTATCCTGAAATGGCATGCTTCCTAGGATAAAGGTGATCCTTGTTGGAAAGAATTCTCTGAGGTGTTGCCTTCCCATACAGGTTCCACTTGTTAGATCACATTTCCCTTTACTCTGATATCAGTTTAATGAATTTAAAGTCTGAGTGTCTGTGGCCTCTGATTTGGAGGTAGGAAGGATCTTTGCTCTTCTGCTAGACAAAACCCAACCCTTGTATTAGTCTTCTCAAGGGCTCACAAGATTCCCCATACTCTTCCTTTTACACATACTTTTCTCTGTGCCCCCATTCTGAATTGTAAAGTATTTCTAATATTATCGTGTTGTTCTGAAAAAGGCACTCAGAGATCCAGACACCTGTCTCAGACAGATTTCATTATAAGAGCACTAAAAGCTGTTTGCTACTGTAGGTTTACAAGAGAAGGGTTGAGGCATTCTAGGAATAATCCTGTGATGCCAAATGGTATCATCTTAGGCCCTGCAGACGCATACATCCAATCAACCTCCATTTTCATGGGAAAACCATTGGTATGAAGAGGATATTTTTGCTTCCTTTTTTTCTTTGTGGAGAAAGGGAGAAAGGTGAGAAAACACAGTAAGGAAGATGGGGATAGGCAACTGAATTTAATTTGACAGGTGTGTGTGTGTGTGTGTGTATGTTGGTTGGTTGGTTGGTTGATTGGTTGGTTGGTTGGTTGGTTGGTTGGTTGTAGTAATATTTGCTTCAGTTCACAGTCTGAATTGAATCAAACAGGATAAACATGGCACTTTCTCTACATTATCTGCTTGGTCTCAGTACTGGTATTGTTGAGAAATGAGGCTTGGGTCAAACTTTTTAAAATTGGACATTTTGGTGGGGTGAAAATGCTAACCTGAAATGGAAGTTTTGTTTTTGTTTTTCCTCCAAGTTCTACTTATTGATGAGGATGAGGATAATTTAGACTTCTCTAATTGCCTTTTCACAGAAGACATTAAATCTTACCTAACCATGTGGGGCAAGTTAATGTCAAGTGACAAATATTAAAATGAGACAAAGCTTAAAACTCCCTGTAAGGATCCAAAAAATGAACATAGCTACAGTTTAGTACCATCTTTCCCATTTGAAACAAAAGGACATGTAATAATAGCAGTAATGGTAACAACTATTATAAAATATTAAAAACAATAAAATCAATAAAATATAATGCTTCTAGCACTTGCCATACCACCAAGAGATTTTTGTCCCAAAGAGAGTATATTCTTATGTGGTAAATTCACCTAGGTGGTTATAACAACCTAACAACAAATATATCCTGCATTATGCAGGAACTTGGTAATATAAATTACATAAGGAATATTCATCTTAGGTCACTGAGAATTTGGCTAAGCATTAGATGCTTGTAGGTGAGAGGACTTAGAGTTAGAAGCCACCTTAGAGATGATCTAGTTTCTAATCCTTATGTAGATTGAGGCCCAAAGTGGTGATGAGTCTTAACCTGGTCTTTCCCAATGTCACACAAGTGGCAAGGCCCCTTTAACATAAAGATACTTAACATAAATACTTACCATCTCCATGAAAGCCTTGGTCTGCTTTCTAAGAACAAATCTTGTTAAAAATGTAAAGATTCATCACCATAAGGTTGTCTACTAGGGGAAGAATTTATTCCAGACAGCAATGCAATAAGGAAACCAAAAAAATTCAAAATGGTCCTTGTTCCTACACAAATAATTCTACTTCTTTAGAGATAGTGACAGTGTGGCAGAAAAGGGGGAAAAGAGCTAAAAATCACAGAGATCAGTTGTTGTCACTCTATATGAGAGCCCTGCCCAATGGCCAATGAGTGGATGTGCTACTGGAAGAACTGACTCCTATCAAAAATGCTATTCTCTCTCTAACTGAAGGCAAAGGAGGAAAGAAAATTGCAATCATTCGAATGGCTATTCATAAGTTCTTGCAGTGCAAATAAAAGAGTAATTAAAATTGCTCTTAGCATATGTCCAAACACACCAGGAAAAAACACTTCCTGGGCTATTCAGTTATCTTGCATTACAGTGCTCAAAGTGAGTATTTGCAAAAGATTAAATTAAGGTAATTCTAGTTTATGTAGCAGCATCTATTATAGAACCTGAGAGGGTAAATTCTAATGAAGAACTCAACAAATACTAATTTGCATCAATATATCATGAAGATCAACTGTGAACATGCATCATGGACCATAACATTTTGAGCTGAAAGGGATCTTAGAATGGTATCTGGTTCAAATCCCTTATTTTACAGATGACAAAATAGATGTCCAGAGATCTGTTACCCAAGATTCTGTTCTAGATTCTCTTCTTTTGGTTTTTCTGCTTTCTTGATAATTTCATCAGCTCTAGAGGCTTAATTATCATCTCTATGCAAATGACTCATAGATCTTGCCTAGACCCAGTTTCGTCCTTTAACTTTAATCCTGCATCACAAACTGCCTATTGAACACTTCAAACTGTATGTCCCAGGCACATCTGAAACTCAACATATTTAAAATGGAATTCATTATCATACCCCTAAGCAGTCCCCTCTTCGAAATCCCGGTATTTCTACTGGAGGCACCACCATTCTTCCAGTGTCTCAGGTTCACAGTCTTGGTATCCTGAACTCCTCACTCTCCCTCTTATTCACAATAATCAATGAATTGCTGAATCTTGCTAGTTCTACCTTTACTTCTCTTACATCTGACCGCTATTGTCTTCTCACATGGTTACCTCCTTAGTTCTTTGTCACTCCCTTCCTAGATTATTCCAACAGGCACCTAATTTGTCCCCTACCTCAAACCTTTTACCGCTCTAATCTATGAACTGCTGGCAATAATTTTCCCTAAGTACAAATCTGATCATGTGACCCCTTACTCAATTAACTCCAAGAGCTTCCTATTATCTCTACAATCAAGCTGTCTCTACAGTCAATTCTTCTGTAGTTTTTAAAGCATTAGATAACCATGCCTCATCCTAAATTACCAGAGTCTTTGGGCATTAGTCTTCCCCCTTCTCCCTAGGATCCAGCCAAACTGTCCTTCTTTGTAAATATCACACACGTTATATTACAATGTTTTTGTTTCAAGGCCATCCCATTTAGGCCTGAAATGTATTCCCTCATTATCCCTTATAAAATATCTCTCTTCCCATAAAATGTAAGCCAAACCCTATCTTCTGGATGAAGTTTTACCTGAACCTCCCACACACACCCACATTCTGGCATCTTCCATATCAAACTACCTTGTACTTAACTCTCTTGTACCTATTTGTACTCCATATATATCATATATATTTCTATGTATGCCTTTATATTTATACTGTATATATTTTATACATATTGTTTTGTCATCCATTAGAATATTAAGGTCATACGAAGTAGAGATTATTCCATTATTTCTACTTGTATAAGCAGGGTTTAGAGCAATGTCTAGCATCTTGTAGGCATTTGATAGAAACTTGCTACGTCATAGTTTAAATAACTCACTCAAACTCAATCAATCTATAAATAAACATTTGTTAATAGCTACTATATACCAGTACCATGGTACTATGTGCAAAGGGCTAGGGTTAGAAAAGGAGACAAAAGATAGGCCCTTTCTTTGAGGGGCTCACACTCTAATAGGGGAGGCAAAATACAAACAAATATAGACAGTGCAAGCTATAAACAGGAAGGAAATGATTAACAGAATGAAGGCACTAGAATTAAGAGTTGAGAACTGTATGCTGTAAAAGATGGAATTTTACTTGGTACTTAAAGGGATGCCCTGGGAGTCAGTAAGCAGACTTGAGAAGGGGGAGAATTCCAGGCATGAAGGACAGCTGAGGAAAATGCCTGGAGCTGAGAGTAGGAGTGTCTTGTTTATGGAAGAGCAAGGAAGGCAGTATCACAGGATCAAAGAGTATATGATGGGGGGGGGGGGTAATAGAAGAATGCTGAAGAAGTAGGAGGGGGCTGGGTTATGAAAAGCTTTGAATAGCAAAAAGGGTATTTTATTTTTGCTCCTGGCAGCATCAGCAAGCCACTGAAGTTTATTTGGTGAGAGAAAGTGGAGGAATCAGGCCTGCACTTTAGGAAAATTGCTCTGGTAGCTGAATAAATGATGCATTAGAGTTGGGAGAAACTTGAAACAGACAGAACCATTATCAGGCTATCGTAATAATATAAGCATGAGGTCCTGCACCAGAGTGGTAGTGGTATCAAAAAAGAAAAAGGGATATATTCAAGACAAGCTGCAAAGGTGAAATGCATAGGCTTTGACCACAGACTAGATACCTGGGAATGGGTGAGTGATGGGAAAGATTCTAGAATAACTTCTCAGAAGAAATCCTGAGGAACAGGAATGATACCTTCTATAGTAATGTGGAATACGTAGGATGGGAAGATGGTTTAGGGAAAAGATAATGCCTTAAGTTTTGGACATTTTTAGATTAAAAAGTCTATTGGACATTCAATTTGAAATGTCTGAAAGGGAATTGGACATGCAGATTCAGAGTTCAGCAGAGAAGTAGAGGCAAGATAGTTAGATTTGCACATCATCAGAATATAGTAATTAAATCCGTGGGAACCAATGAGATCCCCAAATAAGATATTAGAGAAGGAGAAGAAAAGAGGTCCCAAGGCAGAATACTGACTGATGCCTATGTGTACAAGGCATGATCTAGAAGAAAATCCAGGAAAGAAGCCTATAGGGGAGTGGTCAGAAGGAAAGAAGGAGAATCAGAAGAGAGCAGTGTCCCAAAAACCTAGAAAGGAGAGAATATGAAAAAGGACAAGGTAATCAAGAGTGTCAGAAGCTTCAGAGAGGTCAAGGAGAAAGAGGATTGAGAAAAGATCATTGCATTTGGTAACTAAGAGATCATTGATAATTCTGAAGAGATAAGTTTCTGTGGAATGATAAGGTTAGAAGATAGCTTGTAAGGGCTTAAGAAGAGAGTGAGGAGAGAAAAAGTAGAGGCATCTATTGCAAATGGCTTTTTAGAGAAGTTTATCTGCAAAGTGCAGAGGAGATATCAGATAATAGTGGGAATAGAAGGATCAAGTGAGGATTTTTTTTAAATAAGTAGACATGGCCATGTTTGTAGGGAAAAGGAAATAAGCCAAGAGAAAGGAAAAGATTCAAAATAAGTGATTGATAGGGTGGGAATAACCAACGAGTCAATCTGGAGATGGGACGGAGTAAGATAATTTGACCATATAAAGATTTTGATCAAGAATAAGACTACATCATCATGTGAGGCAGAGGTAAAGGTGGAGAAAGTAGAAGAAGGCATGTTAATGATGGAAAATGAAGAAGAGGGGAGAACAGGAAACTCATAGTAAATGGCCTCATTTTTTTCTGTAAAATGTAAGGCAAGGTTTGTAGAATACTAGGGAAAGAAAGTCATAGGAGGTTTGGAGCATTTTAAGAAAATTTAGAAAAGCCTCTGTGCAGATAGTGATTTAATAAAGCAAGTATGGAAGGATTGCCTAGTACTAGTGAGGACCCAGTTGAGATTGTGCAACAAAACATTTGTTGTGGATTCAGTCACAAGAGTTGGATAATTTTCTCTGCCTTGATTCCATAGCACACGTGTAGGAGTAAATGTGACAAATAATGAGAGTGATTCAAGGCTAAGGTTCTTCAGGGAACAATCAGAGAAATGATAAGGAAGCTAATGATTAAAGAGAGGAGGAGAGAATAGAGTTGAATTGGAAAAAGAAGGGGTCAAGATGGGGAAAAATGGAGAGAGTAGCTAGTACAGGAGAGATGGCCTGGAATATAATTGAGGGAACAAGGGTCTGGAGGTCATGGAGTGGATGAAGAATAAAGTTTTATCAGGGAATGAGGTGGAAGTAAAAAGTGAACAGATTGTGTTCAGATAAGGTGACTTCAGAATTCTTGAACATGGAGGTGTACCTTATTGGATGACGGCAAAATCAATTTTTATGTGTGGCTGAGGTAGGATGGAGAGTGAGTAGACTGAGGAACTGAATAGTTTGGATTGACTTTGATCTGAATGAGGAAGGGCTATGCAAATTCATCAGTCTCACTTTCTCCTCCAGAGCAATGTGGGTCCAGTGGCCAGATGTTGATCAGGACAACTGGAGATACCCCAGGATGCAGGTGGAGACCTCAGCCCTTTTACAAGCTACCAAGAGGAAGCAATTTGAATACTGTGGAAACACAATTAGGATAACCCAGGATCTAGCATCTTCTACAATGAGAGATTGATAGCTCTGGAATATGATATTCTGGAGACCAAGGGAAGTAGGATTAAAACTAAGAATCACCTACCCAGCAAAATTGAGTATAATCTTCCAGGAGAAAATGTGGTCATTCAAGGAGGACTTTCAAGCATTCTTGCTGAAAAATCCAGAACTGAAAAGAAAACTTGACACTCAGATACAAGAACCATGAGAAAGTATACATGGAAAAGAAATCATAAGGAACTCATCAAAGTTGAGCTATTTACATACCTACATGGAAAAACAATAATTGTAACATATGAAACTTTTCTCAATATGAGGATAGAGGAAGGGAATACAAAAGTATATATATGAATACATACACATATGTCTTTATAGGAGGGTTTATATGTGCATATGAACATTTGTGAGTATGTGTATACATGTGTATGTAGAGGGCACAGCATCAATTGAATAGGAATGGATGATACTTAAAAGGTGAAATTCTGAGGTGGGAGAGGATTAGAATGAGAGGAGACAGGGAGAGACAGAATGGGGTTAACTATCTCATATAGAAGAGGCTACGGATAATTGTTACAATGGAGGGGAAGAACAGGAAGGCAAAAGGGAAAGAGTCAACCTTATTCTCATTGAATTTGGCTTAGGGACTGAACAACATAAACTCTAAACTGGGTATCTTGCCACACAGGAGAGTAGGGGGGGGGATGAGAGGTGGGATGATGGAGGGGAGGGCAGGGTGGGGGTAAGGGTTGCTGGAAATACACACTTCTGTAAAGGGACAGGGACAGGGTAGAGAATAGAACTGGGGGGGGCGGGATAGGAAGGAGGGACAATTAATCACTTTCTCACAATACGTCCATTGTAGAGATGCTCTTTGTAACTACACATGTACAGCCTGTATTGAATTGCTTGTCTTTTCATTGGGGGTGGATGATGAAGGTAGAAGGAAAATGATCTAGAATTTAAAGTTCTATAATAAAATGTTAAATATATATTTGTATATTATATTATTATTTTTATTAACTACATGCAATTGGGAATTAAGATATACAGGCACTGGGGTAGGGAGACCCATCCTGCCCTACCAGAAAGTCATAGGGGTGATGGGGGAGGACAGAGGAAAGAGCAGATTGGAAGAAGGGCTATACAGTGGGATGGCTGTTTTGAGATGGTGGGTGGGGAAAAGATGGGGAGAAAATGTGTAACTCAAAATCTCGTGGAAATGAGTGATATATACAAGAAAATAAATAAATTTTATAAAGTTTAGATAAGAAAAGGATCCAGTAGTAGATAAAAATTACATGTGCACAACAGAAGAAAGAAGTCCTGTTTCTGATCAGCTTTCCTCTTCTTCTTTCTTCAAGGGACAGGTGCAATAGAGATGGAGAACCTGAGGTCAAAAGAACAGTTAGTTTTCTCTGCATTAGAGGTTCTCTACATCCTGATTGGGAGATCAGACTGGAAGCAGGAGGAAGAAGCTGCGTTGTGCTTACACAGATATTACTTTGGGGTGGATGTAAAATACCCAGCTAATTTCTTGTTGCTTTCCCTCAGTAGACATGCTGTACAAACCCAGGCAGAGATGGAAGGCATAAGGCATCATAGTCACAGGAATTTCAGATCTTCTTCTTACCTGAGAAAGCTGGTTATGATGTGGTATTGAGAATCTGAAAAGTCCCTATGCAGTGGGAGTTCCATTGGACCGACCAAATGGAAGATGTCTGGTCTCTCACCACCTTCTCTCAGGGGATAGGTTGTGCTTGAACAGCACAAGATGGAAGGCAGAAGTTGCACGGTCAAAGGAACTTTAGCTACTATAATCATCTAAGGATATTGTCCATCGCCTGAGAATGTTGGCTAAGGTTACCGCTATGACCTTGCAATGCAAAGGAAAATATAGGAGTTAACAAAAGTTTATCTCAGGATTAAGAAAAGAAAAAATGAAAACCCCTGGATGAAGACAGGAGTCTAGGCAGGCATCCTGGATCATGGGCTGACTAGGAAGTTTCAGAAACAAAGGAATCACAGATAGGAAGCCAAGAACATTTCAGACCCTCGTATGAGGTCAATAATGATTTAAAAGAGTTTGGTATAACTATTCTCGCTAGTTAAAAAGAAAAATTAAACATAAAGGATGGCTATTGTCCAGACTATAATTTGCAGTTAAAGAGCTAGTCCTTGGAGATGGCCCACATGAAGTAAATACTTATGCACTTACCACTATGTTAAGGGTTTGGGTTACAAAAACAAAAATAAAAGAGTACCTGCCCTCAAATAATTTGTTGGATTGACACTGTTGACAAATAGTAAACTGACTCTGACTTAACCGGAATGAAGAAATAAGGTTGGATTTCATTTGAAAAACTTGATTGCATTTACAATGTAAAAAGTTTAGATGAAATTTAGTTGCTGCTTTCATGTAGCTTGTCTTCTTGTGTATTTCACTACTAAAAGGAGTCTGGTGTGTTTCAAAAATAATAGAACACCGGAGAGAAGTTTGTGGGTGAGTGGTTGGTGAATTAGGAAGGGAGGAAAGAGAGATGTGTTGAAGTGGATGGTGTAGAGAAACTATAAGGAAAATAGTTCTTCACAGGTATAAGAAGTTTGAATCTATTCACACTTCTCCCTGGGGGAAGCTTATGTTTGTTGTTGTTGTTTTTGTTTTTTTAAAACAGTAACATGCTTCCCATTGTGGTATATAGTTGTGGATCCTGGATGGCCATGGTTTCTTAGGCATCCAAAATCATGGCCAACCAAAGAGTAAGGGAGAGAGACACAGTGAGTCCAAATAGAGTACCTTATATTAACAACATGTCATTTCTCTTTAGCAGTCCTTTACCTTTGTTCCTTCTTTTCTGTTATTCCCAAACTTGGTCATCCTACTGGTTAATTTTTCATCTCTATAAATAGTAAATCATATTAGATCTCAGACTAACAGATAGGCACAAAATAATGGCATTAAAGAAATCATCAAAGACATGAATGACTGGAAAGGGAGGTGAGTTGTTCATCTGAAGAGAGTAAGTAATGACATGTACAGCTCCTGTGCTATGCTGGAACCTACATAAAGCCGAGAGACCTAGAAGAAGAGAACCAACATATTATATGGATTCTCTATGGAGTACTGATGGGAGGACATGGACAAGAGTCAAACAAGATAAGAAAGAGGATGTGAATTTTGATAGAAACACTTGGAAGAATTACCCACATCAGTAGAATCACAGATCTGATGAAGTATTGATTATGGGAATGGTGGTGCCATTTCCTTAATTTCAGTTTGATATAAAAAAATATTTATTAAGTGCCTATTACTTATAAAGCATTGTGCTAAACACTGAGGAAATTACAGAGTTTAAATAAAATATAAAATAAAATAAATTATAGAGTTTAAATAAAAATTCTTATTCTCTATAGCATACAGTCTAGTGTATTTCATTATTTAAAAAATTTGATGTCTTTCAATATTAACAGCCACAAGAAGGGTAAATATGTGGCTGGTGAAAAAGAAATGATGAAGGAGGGATAAATTGAAATTAAGGGATCAGTGGGTCATCTAGGTTGAAATGTCTAGCAATAATGTGGAACTTGATTTCAGGAGAGAAGGTGCAATGAGTTACACTGTCAAATACTTTATAGATTAAATATGTAAATGATTAATTTTTCAATATTCATTCATATGTTTAGTATCATATAGACAAAACTGGAAGTGAGACAATTCATCTAATTTTTTTATCTAATGATCCAGTTGCCTTAAGCACTTTTAAAACATTTGGAATATGAAAGGTTTTTTCCTTCTTTTTTCTGTGTGTTTATTTTGTATTGTTTATTTGGTTTTTCTTGCTTTTGAACACCTAAAGGGCTTTTTAGCCAATTAATTTAAGGGTACTTAAATCTAAATTCCATCCATTGAAGCAAAAATATTTATCAAATTGACAGCTTTTCATATAACAGGATCATTTCAGTTCCCTTGTTCATGGGGGCTGGGGGAAAGATTACCTATCTGATTACCATTTACTGATTTATTTATTGACTTGCAGCAATATAAACCTTTCCCAATAAGTGGGAAAGCAGAAGACAGGTTGGAGTATCTTTCTGCCAAAGATATTAGCTGTGTGCTGCCAAGAAGTCACTTGTTACTTTTAGGCATCTATTTCTGTATATGTAAAATGAATATAATGTTATTAATCCTTCCTACCTCACTGAGTTGTTCTGAAGAAAAATCTTTGGAACCATCACATTGTAAACATGAATTATTCTTTTGTTGGTGCTACTATATTTCCATGAACTGTAATTTTGTCAATGTGTCATCTCCCACTGATATGGATAGCAATCCCTGTACACCTTAAGAGATACTTTCGAGTTTTTGTGAAACAAACAAAACAACCCATTATTTGATGGTCAGCCTGGTGATTAGACTATCCACAATTTTGTAGGTTGGTACTAGAATGACAGGCATACATAGTCTGTCAGCAGATCCATACTAGTCTTTTTTTCCAGTTATGGCATTCTGGAATAACCTTCAAGAACCAGAATCAAAACCACAGGAGGTAGCAAAGTAAAACTTTAATAGAGGAATTACTACTACTTTTAAACAAAACAGTGTTTACTTATGTCTATTGCTACTACTGACATACATTCCTCTGGATACTAAAGGTAAAGAGTTTTATTGGTTTGAGGGAATTATATTAAAGTTAATTGCTTTTCACTTTCTATGACATTGAAATTATCAAGTAATACATAATATGAATTAACCATATCAGGACATAATGTTTGAGAATATATCAGATATTAATCTCACTTATTTACAGTGAGCCCCACCGTCAGACAATATTTTTTTTTAGATTTTCCAGTAAAAAATATACAGTAGAATGGAAACCCTTTGAGAGCAACAGTAGTTTTGTTCTTATTTTAGCACAGCGCTTGGCACATAGTAGGTACTTACTAAGTGCTTGTTTTTCATTGAATTTCCACATCATCTCACCATTTCTTTTGGAGTAAAAGTGGCTGCTGCCAATGATGCTCTTTTTAGAAGATATCAATAACTAACCAATATCCACAACTAGAATACACAGTACTGCTCTCCAATGTCATTTTTTTGTTAATATCATAGCAGTTTTATATATTACATGCATATAGTGGTGAGGAGGAAATTAAGAGAGTTTGTATGACCAATCAATGTGTTCACTCCAACCTATAGTTCTGGTAACACATGATTTGTTGTGGAGATGGCTTACGGTAGCAAGTTGTGCTGTTTGCAAAGGAAAACGGAATAAAGAAAGCAGGAAGAAACTTTAAATCTTACAAGCATTATTATGTACCTCATTTGCTCAAATCTTTATTTGAGGCACTGGAGAAACAACAATTAAGGAAAACAAATACGTCCTCTCTTGAGACTTATGTGAAAGAAAAGGAGGACAGTGAATACAACAATTAGGTAATAATGTACACACATAATAATTTGAGGAAGAGGACACAGCACTTAGAAATCAAGGAGTCCCAGGATCATAGGACAATAGATGTGTAGCTAGAACAGGCTTCACAGGGCACCTAGCTTCATTTCATCCTTTTAAAATCAGGAAACTATGGGGTGGCTAAGTGGTATCGTGAACAGAGCACTAGCCTGGGAGTCAGGATGACCTGAGTTCAAATCCAGCCTCAGACACTTAACACTTACTAGCCATGTGACCTTGGTCAAGTCACTTAACTCCAATTACTTTGCCTTCCCCCTCCAAAAAGCAAAAATAAAATAAAATAAAATAAAATTAGGAAACTATGGTTCAGAAAGGTTTAGTGAATTCCTAAACGTTACACAGGTAGTGAGTAACATATGCCAGATCAGAACTGAGATTTTCTGACTTGAAAGTTAGTGTTCTTTGGACAAGATCATCTAAATAATGATACTACCATTCTTCAGATGTATTGGCGGAATTAAAGAAATAACTTTGGGGAGTTGTTACTGGAAATTCAGTTCTGAGAGTTGAGATTATTGATATTTCAAAGTTGGTTATAATTAACCAGTTTAGCATGGTGCCTGACTCAGAATAGGAGCTTAAATACTTGGTGATTAATCACTTGGTTGACTGACAATGAATGTGTGATCACTTGAGCTCCAAAACCTCACCTTCTTCAACTGGCAAACATAAGCTGCTGTCACTTTTTGTGAATAGTAGAATATCTTTGGCTCCTTTTCTTCCAATTTATAAGTTATATATAGTTAGTCAGACATCAGCAGAGCAATCTAAAAGGTGCTACCCAAATCTCAGTGTTTGTAGCATCCCCAAATTTTGAAGTAGCGTAATCATTTTCAAATTCTGAATTGCCTAAGAATGGTTCCAGCCATGACTGCTGCTCAGTATATGTGTAATCTTGAGCAAGTCAATTAAACTGTCTGCTTCAGTTCCCTCTTCTTTAAAGAGAAGGATTGAACTAAGTCCCTTCCAGCTCAAAATCTGTGATCCTCTAACCCTTCTCCCTTTTCCACCTTCCCTTTCACATAGTAAGAAATGAGTAAACACTTTTTAAATTGAATTCATTCCATTCTTCTACTCAGCATGAACTATTGATGATCTTCATTTCATATTGGACACTCCAGGGAGTATACCTCAGCAGTCTGAACAGCTTCAGCTTTAGGGGAAGATAGAACTTATTTGGGTATGTCACAAGGGCTTATTGCAAAATCACAAAGTTGTAATTACACTTTCTGCTTTTATGTGAGCAACATTACCTAGGTGATTGTATTCACCCTGGAGGCTCACAAGAGCATTTGTTTCTCTTGCATCTCATGCTCTGCATTGGAAATCAGGATATCTTTCACTCACTCAATATAGTATTTCTGCCACTGAACCATTTGCCTTGAACAAAACAGAGAAGTATGTGCTTTCCTCTATCCCTGCGGACAAATTTCAATGGTATTACCATATTGAGTAAGAACAACAACTAAAGCAACTATCAGTGTTGTCCAAGAATGTGCTCATATAGTTCTCAAGGTATCTCTTTACATGCCTCCTGACTATGCAGGTTCAGACATGTGTGCAGTGGTGCCTGAAGCTGTAGGTAATTGTTTTAGGAGAATTGTCTTGAAGTGAATTAATTTTGGCATAATTGGCCTGGAATTGGGAGAAAAAACTTTAGACTTATTGTTTAGCTGAAGTTTTCACTTCATATTCAGTCCATAAGCAAATCTGAACACTCCTGCGATGATAGATGAGATTGTGTATCTGGAGGGATGAAGATTGCTGGCTAATGTAACTTGACTGAGTGCTATCGTTTTCCAATGATTATCTGATCTTTATCTCTGACCCTTTGACAATTTTTGAATACCTCAGTTATTCTTTCCTAGGGAATTGAAACAAAACCACAAAGTCATCAACTCTTCAGAAACCACTAGCTCAGATGCCTTAATCTCTCTGTGGGTGGAAAGCTTTCTACTAGGGGAGATGGGAGGTTGGAACTTATTTCAAATAATGAACTTGTCCTGTTTTGGAGCACAATGACAGGGCCATTTTCACAAGCAATGAGAAGGCAACCTAGGTGATCAATGGATAGGAAGAATGTAGTTTAAACACAGTAAAAAAATTTAAATAAATACCAACGATCCCGCTCACCAGAAGACAGAGTGGCAAGAATGCAGCTGCATAAAGTTCAATGTGAAGAAAGCAGAACAGGGAGACCTGACTAGGAGAGTGGTTCAGAACCCTGGAGAGTTCTGAGTAGGGTAAACTCTGGAACAATAACCAGCAAAGTCATGCTTGAAGAGACTGAAAAATTTTTCACAAAACCTGAGGCTAGACTCTGGTTACTATGACCTTCAGAATTTAAAGGACCAACATTTTTTTAAGACAAAGGCCCCAAAGGAGTTTAAAATCAATGAGTATTAATTCAGATCCAAAATTTAGCATGAAATATTCATACATTTTGACTATCTGGGAGAAAATACAACCTGAATTAATACATAAATGTTGAAATTTATAAGAGTTGTGCCCAAATAAATTCAAAGAACATATTCTTTACAAAGTAATCAAGCCCACATTTCTCTCTTGTTCTGTCTCTTATTTTCCTTTTGTGTATCCACTTCAAGAATCCCCTAATCCACAATGTCATTGTCCCAATCCATTTATTAGAAGCTTCCTTATGACTACAGACATTTGTAATGCAGGCCTAAACATTCTCATTACAGATATGATGTGCTGGTATTTGTACATTCATCCATCATGCTTTTCCATTTTCTGACATATTCAGAGAAAGAAACTTCTTTAATTAATGAGTACATCACCAAATACTTAACAAGGCCCTCTTCTGTGTGCAGCACTGTCCTATAGTGCTCAAATAAGTTAGATCCTAACCTGTTTCAATTAGGGCTACATTTGCTACCTCTTAATGAATTCAATTACAAATGGGGAGGTAGATCACAAGGTATAGTGGAAAGAGCCTAATTAGGGATTGTGTGGCCCAGGTTCAACTCCTTGTAGTAATCATGGTTTGAGATTGGGTTCTGTTCTAAATCTATGATATTATGCTTCTAGATCAGAGTTTCTCAATCTAAAATAGGACTTAGGGTATCCAGCAACTTGGATGAGGAAAAAGGTACACCTCTATTTTCACTAATCTCTAACTGATATTTGGTTTTCCTTCACTTATGAACATGAACAACAACAACCATCGCATAATAGGTTTAAAAAAAGAAATTAAGCTTTAATTTACCTAAATTTTAAATGTATTTGCTCACAATTTAGTGCATAAATAAGCACAAATATATTTCTATATCACCTCCAAAAATATTTTGATAACCATATTTCCATATAATTCTAATATTTTATAATACCAGTT
>CM053596.1:223482204-223505677 GCA_028646575.1 Pseudocheirus occidentalis | reverse complement strand
CATTTCCTCTCATTAAATTTGACTTAGGGAAGGAATGACATAAACTCTAAACTGGGTATATTGCCACACAGGAAAGTAGCGGGGATGGGGATGTGAGGGGGGATGATGGAGGGAAAGGCGGGGTTGGGGGGAGAGATACTGGAAGCACACACTTCAGTAAAGGGACAGGGACATGGAAGA
This sequence comes from Pseudocheirus occidentalis, assembly GCA_028646575.1. NCBI lineage: Eukaryota > Metazoa > Chordata > Mammalia > Diprotodontia > Pseudocheiridae > Pseudocheirus > Pseudocheirus occidentalis. The sequence continues at coordinate 223,505,497 of CM053596.1, read as the reverse complement.
GAACAAAACAAGGGGGAGGTGGGGGATAGGAAGTAGGTACATACAATCAGCCTCTCACAACATGTCCACCAGGGAGATGTCCTGCATAATTACACATGTACAGCCTGAACTGAATTGCTGCTCCTTCCAGTGGGAGTGGGTGACAAGGGAGGAACAGCAAGAATCTAGAATTTAAAGCTATACAATCAAATGTTAAAAACAAACAAACAAATATATATATATATATTATTATTATTATTATTAACTACATGCAACTGGGAAATGAGACATGCAAGGACTGGGGTAGAGAGACCCTTCCTGACCTACAGGAAAGTTAGAGGGGTTTTGGAGGAGGACCTAGAAGAGACCAGATTGTGGGAGGGGTTTTGCAGTGGGATCACTGTTTTGGGCTTGGGGGTGTGGGAAAGAAGGGGAGAAAATCTGTAACTCAAAACCTTGTGGAAATGAATGATGTAATCAAGAAAATAAATTAAAATTTAAAAAATTAGGTACTAAGTACTTCTCAGCTTAGCAATACAGAAAGAACTTCTAATTTCATTACTATTGCACATCCCAGCCCTCTTCATATTGAAAAGGACTTACTTAATGGGTCATTAAGTCTAATCCCCTCATTTTACCGTAAGGCAACTCAGACCTGTAAGTCAAATGACTTGCCCAAGGTAACCTATGTAATAAGTACTAGAGTCATGATCTGAAGTCAACTCTTTCTACTCTACCCCATTGTTTATGATCTGTGTCATTGGAGAGGTATACCCACAACAATAAGATCATAAATAGATGGTTGATAAATCGAGCAGTATCTTGTGCTATTGATTCATATTAAACTTATAGACAATGAACTGTCCCCTTTAAAAAATATGAACGGCTCCCTGACCCTATCTCTACCACCCTGATCTTGTAAAATTGCATTTTTGAGCTGAAGTATAGACTTAAAAATATATGACTATTACATTTTTTCCTTTTAGATTTGGTCCTTTGTTCCAGCCTGCATCATTTATAAATGTGGTAAGCCAGTCATCTATCGCTTCTTCAGTGTCATTGATGAAATAGCTGAATAAAGCAAAGACCCCAAATCTCTAGAGTCCCATTATATGCCACTGGGTGCTTCCCTGCAGTTTGACATGGATTTATAAATCAATATTGTTTTACATTTAGATCTTCAACCACTTCTAAGTGCACCTACCTCTATTGTCATCAAGGCCATATATTTTGATTTTGACTATTTAACAGGCTATTTAATAATAATAATAATAATAATAATAATGGCAAGTAAAAACTTAAGGTTCACGAATCACTTTAATAACAAAAATATTATTTAGAAATTATATATCCCTTGAAGATTTCCAAAGCATTTCACATTTGTGCTCTGTGAAGTGGGTGCTAGTATCTCATTTTTACAGATGAAGTACAGTTTAGAGAGGTAAATAACTGACTAAGGGGTCACATGGCTAATGAATGCCTGAGGCTGGATTTGAACTTAGGTCTTCCTGACTTCAAGGCCAGCACCACATCTGCTATGCTCTCTAGTTTTCTTAATTAAATCCTATTAAATGACATTTCACTGATCTGGCAGTCTAGTAACTGTCTAAAATCAGTCCATCAACCATCCACAACCATCCAATCAATAATCAATCAGACAAACTAAAGTGTCCTATTAAAATTCAAATAACAATGCAAAAAATAAAATGAAAATAACCCTAGCAGAGGTTACACACTAAGCTATTATTATTATTAAGTTTTAACCAGTAATATGTCCATAAAATATTTTCTAATGGCATAGAGAGCTTAGAGCAAGACCCTTTGGAAAAGGAAACAGAGTTTATGATTAAATCATAAAGATGGTGGTGGTATTTACTGTTGAATTAGTCCCTACTTGCCCATATTCTCCTAAAAACTACACTTGTTGGTTCTCTTCCAACAAGCTCTGTAGCAACACGATCCTGTCTCTGCCTTTTTTCTCAGGTGAAAGACGCATCATTGCCTACATCCAACTGAGCATTGTCTGGGGATTGGATTGTGTTTAATGTTTTTGGACTCAGACAAAAATGTTCCTATTATCTCTGATCATTCCTCTTCTGGGGAGTCATTGCTCCAATGAGGATGGGAGAAATGACTTCTCTGGATCAGAATCCAAGCTGATTTCCCCCTTGCAAAGAAACAAAAAAAAAATAAGCCTGGCTTTCATCCTTGCCCCTGAAACCAGCTTCATGCTGCTCATCCCAGTGATTTCATTCAGCTGGCAAATTGCTCATCTGGAGAAGTCCAAGAGGAGCAGCCATGTTTTCTAAGAAGTATTTTTATGGGATTTCCACACTGCTAAAGTCAGAATAAAGAAACCACTTTCCAGGGCCTCTGGGTTTTATTAGAGGTAACTTTTTTCAGTAGCTTCTTCAGTTGTTTCTGAAAAGGAATTTGTGAATGCAGCCCTAGAGATCATCAAATGGTTCCTGATTATGGCAGAGTATTTATTCAGGAATAGTGAGAGATAGCCTTAGATAAGACACAACTAGTTGGCATTTATAAGTGTTTTAAGATTCCCAAGGCACTCACGTATATTATCCATTCATTTATTTAGCAATGTTTGCTAATTGCTTACTATGTATATGATAGACCCTGGGGATACAAACAAAAATGGAACAGTTCTTGCCCTCAAGAAACAAATCCTGTTGGGGAAGACAGGACGTACAAAGAAAACAAAAGATAAGATGTGTGTAGGAAGTAATTTTTGAGAGGGGACACTCCTCAGTACTCAGAAGGGCAAGAATGGCATTGGAGCTGAGTTTTGAAGGAAACTAAGAATTCTAGGAGTTGGAGATCAAAAGGGAGTTAATTCCATGGGTGGGGAAACATTTGGCAAAACTCAGGGATGAGAAGTGGCATGTCAGGTGTGATGAGCAGCAATCCGGACAGTTTTGATGGAATATAGAATATGGGAAAGAGATGAATGTGTAATAAGCTTGAGAAGCCAAGTTGGAAAGGGTTGTATAAAGCTAAGAGGTCATTTCTATCCTTGAAATCAACATGGAGTCACTAAAGCTTCATGAACAGAGGAGTGACATGGCCATATCTATACATTAGAGACATCACTCTGGCAACTATGTTGAAGATGGATTGAAGAGAGGAAAGAAAGGAGGCTTGGAAATCAATTAGGAGGATCTTGTAATAGCATAGGTGAGAAGAGATAAGTATGGTGACTAGTGAAAAGGAGAAAAGATGAATGCAGGCTAGAGAGTGGTAGTAGATTATATAACAACTGACAACTAATGGAATGTGACGGTTGAAGAAGAAGGGAAAATTAAAGATAAGTCTAAGGTTGTGGACTTAGATAGGTGGAAGAATGGTAAGGTCATCAACTGAAATAGGTAAGTTCAGAAGAGGAAAATCCTAACAAGTTGCATTTGAGACATGTTGCATTTGAGATGGCTATGGGGCATCAAGTTGGTACATAGTGTGTCATGACTGGAATTACTGAGAAACCACAAGTGGATTTAGAGACCTGAGAATCATCTTCATGGGAGATAACTCAAGTTAGAGAAAGTACCAACGAGAATGATGTCGACAGTACATGACTATAGACAAGTCAAGAAGAAAACACCATTGATTTAGCAATGAAAAGATCTGGAGGTAGTATTTACAGTTAAATAATGGGGACAGAATTCAGGTTACAAATGTGGGGTCAAACCCCCAAATATGTGACCTGAGACAAATCATTTTTCATTTCTGAACCTCAGTTGTAGCATCTGCTAAATAGAAATAATTATACACATACTATCAAACTTTTAGGGTTGTTGTGAAAATTAATTGCTGTTTTATTTTTGACTGCCTATGTGATTTTATCAATTTAAGGGTATTTCAAAGCAAAATTTCCTCTTTACCTTTACTGTCCTTTATAGCCCTAATGAATTGACTGGGGCAATGTGAAGTTAAATGAATTGTTCAGAGTCACAGAGAAAATATGTGTCAGATATAGGACTTGAACCTGGGTCTTCCTGACTCTGGGGCCAACTAAAAATCTGTATCTCTAAGAATCAAAAAGGTAATAAATACAATGTATTTCTCTTTCTTCTTTCAAAATTTAAAAGTGGCTGTAAAAGCTGATAAAATTGAACATTGTTCTTTATTCCTACTAAAAAATTGAGACTATTTCCAGACCCTTAGATTCTGAAACAAAATAAAACAAATAAATAAAACAAAAATATCCTCTAAGTATTCTGGCCTACTTTTTCTTCATTCAGCACAATATCTATGACCCAGTCATGCCTCCTATAGCTTGGTGCCTACTTTTCCTGTCTAGAAATCTCCATGACTAGGATGAATTATATTTGGACGCTTCTAACACAGAAAGGTCTAGTTTCTTTCTTTGCTTCTTTGTTTCCTTCTTTCTTTCAGAGGCAATCAGGGCTAAGTGACTTGCCCATGATCACATAGATAGGAAGTGTCTGAGGCTGGATTTTCACTCAGGTCTTACTGACTCCAGAACCAGTGTTTTATCCACTGGGTGACCTAACTGCCCTGAAAGGTCTAGTGTCTTAAATGATTCATCAGATTTGCTTGAGTGGGAATGAATCTTTCTCTATGAAATACTTGAACTACTCTGGTCACAGAGTTAACCGAGCAGCCTCAGCAGCTCCGATGCACAATAAAGAATAATCTAAGAGCTATAGTAAGAACATGGGGTAATGCTGTCCAAATGCTGGCAACAACCTTTTGCAATCTAATGACGGACACCTTTCTCCTGCAAGTCTTAAAGAACACAGAGCCAAGGATTCTTCTCAATATCCCTTGAATTCCTTACCTGACATTATCAGTTCAATTTTGTAAGTATCAGTCTTTCTTCTGGTATGTTGTTATCTGCAGGATGCCTTATATTTTGCGGGTCCTATCTGCTGCACTAACTTGGGGGTAGAAGGCGGTCTTGTTAATCTCCTTAATCTTCCATACTACCTTTGGTCTCTCAGGTATTCTTGTCCTTCCCATAAAGTCTCTCAAATAAAAGGGCTCATTCTTTTAAACATTGACGAGTTCTAAAACTTCCCTTTTGTCTTTTTATTTCTAAACAAAATAAAAGGACCAAAATGAAGGTTGAGAAGGGATAAAGATTGATGATATGTGCTTATTGAAAATGGTTTGTGATGCTGTATTCTGAAAGGATTGGCATTGTAATATGAAGGAACCCAGCCACAAATTAACCTATTACCACTAATTTGCTAATTGTTCCTATTTATTCTATATAAATAACATTGGGATACAATGATTCACCTTTCTTTAAAAATACATAGAAAATAGAATAGTAAACTGTCAGTCAATTTGTACCTGTTTTTTAAGTACTTACTGTGTATTGAGCTTTAAATATTATGTGAAGAATGAACAAAAAGAGAGCATTTTTACTTTAATGTTGGGGTTCATAACCTTGAGGTCCAGAAGTCTTTGGAGAAATTTCAGAGAATCTGGTTTTTGAATAATAGTTTTTTGAATAATAGTACTATGAGATTTGGAGACATAGTGGACTTTTGAGGTCAAGTGACCCAATCATATATTTCATATAGCAGATAAGAAAATTGAGGTGCAGAATGGTAGAGTGACTTCCAAAGTTATACTCATAGTAAATAACAGAGTCAGGATTAGAACCCTGGTCATCTGACTCAAAATTGTCCACTCCCTTCTCTGAACCCCTATCCACTTGCTGTCTATCACAAAATGGAGCCCCTAATTATATACTACCTTGTATCATTATTTAACTAACTTATGAGAGTGTCATAGCTACCCAACTATTTGCAATGCTGATTATCATTTATTCAATTAAGTACATAGGGATCACTGCTCAATAAATCATATTCTGACTACATTTTTATGTGATCCATATCACATTGCACATAGGAATTCGATGAATGCTTATTGAATGAATAAATAATCTCATCCACAAAATGAGCAAAAACTCATGCTGGAACATAGGTTTCATTGGAACTGAGCTAAACAAGAGAAGATAAGACTTGAAATAAATCTAGAGAAGGGCAGAACCACTGGATTGTTAGATGAGAGAAAGGATCTCAGGAGCTTCACTGAGACAGGTAAAAACAAACAGGTCTCCCGCAAACAAAATTCAGAGTCTAGGAGGTCATTCATTAAGAGCAGCACCTCAGTGAGCTCTGATCAGAAGACTGAAACTTCCTTGTTTCATGTTGTCTTCTGGTACTAGAAAGTCTTTGGGTTAACAATTGTTAATTATGGTTGGACGAAGTCAGCGAACTTGTCTTCTGGTACTAGAAAGTCTTTGGGTTAACAATTGTTAATTATGGTTGGACGAAGTCAGCGAACTGAGTTAGAAAGACCCTCCCTGTCTCTGATTAAAGTAAGGGCAAGGACATTACTGTGACAAAGAGGTTCTTACACAGTATCAAATCAAAACCATTTTATTTCCTGAAGTTTCCTAGACTAGCCTTTTTACTTTCAGAATTTGTGAAAAGCATTCCTTTCTGGAGATTCATTGAAGAAACCTTGTATTTTGTACTAATTCCTTTTACTCAATTACTAGTAAGGCTCAAAGAAAAAGTTTCATGGCTACTAGCTAGGAATTGTTGGTATAATGAATAACCGTAAGGAATCTTTAATGTATATTTTATTAGGCATTGCCATGTCCTTTCCCTAGGACTGAAAGAGGGCCTCCTGAATTACACAAGTTTTGGATAGCTCATAAGTAAAAAATACTGAACTGAATGATAGCCCCTTTATTTTCTGCATCATTATATCCTTGTTTCTATTTTGCACATAGGTGCTCTGGATATCATAATATTGTTCAGAAAATCATTAAGCACTAGAATTCTCATGCAAATAAAATTTATAACTAGATGTTTTCAATATACCATGATGATTTTTTCAATCCAGCATTTCATTAATGAAACCTTAAGTATCAGAAAGAGAAATCATGTTTCATTCACTTGGTCAGTAAACATTTATTAAGAGTTTCCTCTCCTAGTCACTCTCCTAGGTTTTGGGCATAAAAAAGAACAGTAAAAATCAGGACCTGTACACAAGGAGCTTTTTTTTCTTCCCACTTAAAAAAAATCACTATTAGTTTACAACATTCGGTGCCACAAATTTTTGAGTTCCAAATTTTCTCCCCCTCTTCTTCTCCATGGTGACATACAATCCAATATTGGTTCTACATATACCTTCACATTAAATACTAGTCAAGTTGTAAAGAACAATTAGAACTAATGGAAGGAATAATGAGGAACAAGAAACAAAACAAAATGAAGAAGAGAGCAAGTAGTTTCCTTAAATATTCATTCAGACTCGATGTGGATAGCCTTTTGCATTCTGAGTCCTTTGGAGCTGTCTTATAACCTTGCATTCCTGAGATGAGCCCAGTCTATCAAAGTCAGTCATCACACATGTGATTTGTCTGTAATTGTGCACAATGATATCCTGGTTCTGTTCCCTTCACTCAGCATCAGTTTATATTAGTTACACAAGGTTATTATGACATCCATCTGCTCCTCATTTCTTATAGCATATACCACAACTTGTTTAGCCATTCCCCAATTGATAGGCATCCCCTTGATTTCCAGGTTTTTTGCTAGTGCAAAAAGAGCTGCTATAAATATTTTTGTACATACAGGTTCTTTTCTCACTTGTATGATCTCTTTGGGATATGGTTCTAGAAGTGCTGTTGTTGGGTCAAAGGTATGCACATTTTTATAGCCCTTTGGGCATAGTTTCAAATTGTTCGCCAGGATGGTTGGATCAGTTCACAACTCCTTCAACAAAACATTAGTGTTCCAATTTTCCCACATCTTCTCCAGTATTTATGCAAGGAGCTTTTGGTGTAGTGGGGGAGACAACACACAAATTACATTGTATAAGCAACCTATATATAGGGATAAATTGGAAATAATCAAGAGAGGGAAGGCATTTGAACTAAGCTAGATTAAGAAAGACTTCCTAAAGATGATGGCATTTTAGCTGGGACTTGAAATTCAGGTGTTGGATATAAAGAGGGAGAGTATTTTAGGCACAGGAGGGAGCAGCCACTGAAAATTCCCAGAGTCAAGAGATGGAGTCTCTTGTTCAATATACAGCAAGGAGGTTAATTAATACCTTTGGATTGCAGAGTATATGTGGGAAGACATAAGGTTAAGAAGCTTAACGTGAGAGGAACAGGTTATAAAGGACTTTGCATGTCAGACTGAGGAATTTATATTTGATCCTGGAAGTGATGGAGAGCCACGGAAGTTTATTGAGTGGGGTAGGGGTTAAAGGGTAACACGGTCAGACCTTCTCCTTAAAAAGATCACTTTGATATCTAAGTGGAGGATAGATTGTAGTGAGGGAAGACTTATTACAGAGATATCAGCCAGCAGCCTACTGTACTAGTACATGTGTGAGACTATGAAGACCTATACTGTGGTAGTGGCAGCATCAGAAGAGACAAGGGCATATAATGAGGGATATTACAAAGGTAATCAGTGCAGCATTGTCATAAGCAAATGGGAGTTAATAGACAAGGAGTTAGCAGTGAAAGCTGGCTTGACTTGTACTGCATAATAGACAGCACAATGGACAAGCATTTTGAAAGCACCTTTAACGTATTGTTATTATATAATGGTCATGTGACCACAAAGAATCCATAGGACTTAAGATCAGAGTCCAGGTGTAAGGTCAAACTGAAGGAACAGTCAGCATGACTTGCATCCATGGCCAAAAATAACCTAGTGCCATGAAAATAGCCCTGGCTTTAAAGTATGAGATCTGAGTTCAAATCCTGACTTTTCTGTTTAAGACATCTGTGATTTTGTGCAAGTTAATGAACTTCCCTGTGCCTTAAGTTCCACATCTGTAAAATGAGAGAGATGGACAAGAACTCATGGGTTCTTAATCTTTTCTGTGTTATGAACTGCTTTGGCACTGTGCTTAGATCTACAGACCCTTTCTCACAACAGTCTTTTTAAAGACATAGAAATCCAAATATGTAGAATTCAAAAGGAAATCACTTATGTTGAAATACAACAATCAGAATATATATTTGAACATGGACACCTATATAAAATGCCTAGAGCAGATGACCTCTAAGGTAGTTTCTAGCTTTTGCTCTGTGATCCCATTTCTCTGAATCTCAACCAGGCAGAAAGACATTGCCAGTGTCTGTCCTTAAGCACACAGGTAGAGGTCTACATCTGTACCTATTCAAAGTAGATATGTAAATGTAGGCAGAGATCAGGGTTCAAATTGGCTTCTTAACATGTGTTGTTGTAGACAGAAGAGTACAACCAGGATAAACCTGTTACCTTAGGATAAGACTGGTTGCCCTCTGTCCTGGCTGGTCTGGTTTTAAGTCACTTATCCTATGCCTGGGCAGATAAAGTTTTGCAGGTGTGCACTGTTTTTCAGAGCAAGGCAGGCTGATAATTGCACACTGGCAGAGAGTTAGTTCCTTTATGTAATCCACCCTCATACTAACACTTTGCAGAAAGTGGAGCATTAGTCTGGAAGGAAATGAGTGAGGTCAACATTCTTATTCCAACATCTAAAAATTATGCCATATGTTCACCTGGTAACACTGTCCAGAGAGATTTTTTTTTGCCAACTAGTTTGAGTGAAGATGCTGAAATGAAAGCACAGAGCATCATGTCTCTAACCCCCTGCTAGAGGTTTGTAAGTTCAATTTGATCCTACCTTGTTTATTAGAGTTTTTCCAGTATATAGTACTTAAAGATCTAGTATTGTTGTCTTTCTATCTCTATGAGGGCCTTAGAAGGAGAAAAATATGATTTTTCATCAAACTGGCATGACAATATCTAACCAATGCCAAAACGTTGGACCAAGCTCATTTGATTATTCATATGGTGCTATATGACACCAAAGCCATCCTTTGCCTGAATTAACTGGATAATTTAACATTATCTAGAAAGAGCAGATGCTAAGCATACACAATCCAACTCTCATTGGTTGACATGTGAAAAATACAATTAAATCCATTTGTATTACTTTGGAAACCCAGTGCCAAAATACTGGTTCGATTGCTTTTTCTCCACCAAAATAACAAGGCTTCTTTAGGGTTTGAACTGTTGGCAGAAATTTCTGTAACTAAAAAGATCTTAGAACTTAATAGATTTTTCCCCCAGTGCATGAATTACTACTTGGGAATTAATATTGAGAGTTATATGCTTATACATAGACTGAACCAGGATACCCAGAGAAGCCATTACAGGGGATTGTAGGGTCTGGTCAAGAACACTGTTTTTAAGCCTGGGGATGATTTGTGATATTGCATTTCAAGCCCTCGTTAATAATGGAATTGATTAAGTGCTTTAAGAATGGGATTATGGGAAGGAACAATGAAGAATAGTTGAGGATATTTAAGGAAAGGGAACTGAGGAGGGAAATTCAAAATTTAGTAATATACTATATTTACAGAATTGAACTTAAGATCTATATTCAGGGGATGGCTAGGTGGCACAGTGAATAGAGCACCAGCCCTGGAGTAAGGAGGACGTGAGTTCAAATATGACCTCAGACACTTGACACACTTACTAGCAGTGTGACTTTGGCAAGTCACTTAACCCCAATTGTCCCACCTCCCAAAAATAAAAGCAAAAGAAAAAAAGCAAAAGAAAAAAAAGCAAAGATCTGTATTTTACTAACTTAACTTGATATAAGTAGAATTTATTGGCTACCTGCTATACAGGGTGTACCAAAAGGTTTTTTGTGTTTTTAATCTAGTAAAGCTAAAACTGTATTTAAATTGTTCAAATTTTAAATTTCATGAATACTTTTGGGAAGCCTGTAGATGGTGAAAATGAAGAAGAAAGAAAAGGAGAAGAGGGAAGAGGAGGAGGAGAAGGAGGAGGAGAAGATGAATGAAACAAAGAAGATAAAGATGAAGAAGAAAGGAAGAAAAAAGAAAGAGAAGAATGAATAGGAGGAAGAAGAGAAAGAAGGAAGAAGAAGGAGGAGGAGGAGAAAGAGGAGGAAGAGCAGAGAATTTGTGATTTCATTGGGTTAGTGAACTCCAATTGGTATAGATGAATTTGTTCTACCAATGAAAGTTGTCACCTTCCCTGCAATTTATAATATTAGAAATTTGCCCAGAGCCTTGAAAGGTTAAGTGATTTGCCAGTATGTGTCAGATACAGGGTGTCCCTACAGTTTGGACGCATAGGAAATCTCATTAACTATGCATATTTTCAAGAACTGAAATGAATGAAATTTTCAACATTTTATTTAATTAGCATAAATGAGATTTCATTTGGAGACATTGGAGACACATATGAAATCTCATTAATTAATTAAATAAAACTAATCTCATTAATATGGAAAATATTCCCAAATACCTACTGAAAGCTTTTATTCCATATGAAATTGTCATGGATAAAATTTATGCTAATTAAATAAAATGTTGAAAATTTCATTCATTTCATTTCTTGAAAACATGAATAGTTAATGAGATTTCCTATATGTCCAGACTGTAGGGATACCCTGTAGAGTTTGGATACTGATCTTCATTATTCTTTGGTCAGATCTCCATCCGTATTGCTATCATTATAATGATGATTTTATCATAAAATAAGCATGATAAGGCACATGTATAAGCATAGACATATATGAATATATGTACTTAAACATATATTCATATATGTATGTTGCATATAGGTACATAGTCTGTCTAAATATATACTCTGTCATGTGAGAGATGTCCACATTAAATTTAAGAAGATTTAAGAATAACTGCATTCAAGGGCCGCCTTTGACAAGTTACTTATCTTTCAGTAACTTAGGTATCCTCTAAAACTCTAAGTTATAGAAGTTTGTTTGTTTTTGACCAGGCAATTGAGGTTAAATGACTTGCCCAGGGTCACATAGCTAACAAGTGTCAAGTGTCTGAGCCTGGATTTGAACTCAGGTCCTCCTGATTACAGAGTTGATGCTGTATCTATCTGCTGTGCCACCTGGCTCCCTATTGCTGAAGAGCTTTGAATCTGTGTTGATGGATATAGTTTCCTTATTGAGATTTCCCTGAATCAAATAAATCAAAGGTCCTTAAAAAATAATAATCCCAACTCATTTGTATCATACATTAAAATCTGCAAAATCCTTAGTAATGTGCTCAACACTGGCCTATATACTGCTATAGAAAAAGAGTCAGTATATGATACAGACCATACACAAGATTTTTACCCATGTAACAAAAAAAGAAGAAAGCAATAAAAGGAATTATGAAATACCAGAAGTGAACAGTGTATATTTGCTGCTTGATAAAAATGATGTCCATGAATTATAAATGGTATGAGGGTTCAGAGAACAGGGTATATTTTTGGTTGGAGTACCTGGGAAAAGATCACAGAGAAAAGATGGGATTTGAGTTCAAGGAATGCATGAGAATTTTATGGATATCTTATTGTCCCTACCTTTCTCCCCAGCTCATCATTTCATTTTTTTGTTCCCTTCTGTGGGATATCCTTCAAACTTCCCAAGTTCTGATTGAGAAATGAAGGGAGAAGGGAATAGATATTTATAGACCATCTACTATGTGTCAGACACTGTTCTAAATTAGTAGTTTTCAAAGTCCTATATAATGTGCTCAACACTGTGCTATGTACTGTTGAAAAAATAATCCATACATGATAAAGACACTGAAATAAATGAGAAAGAACACTATCCTGTGAGCATATGGACAAGTCATATTTTGTGGGGAATTAAGTCTGTCAGGGATATCTGTTATATCTTACTTCCATTAAAATAAATTAATAAACAGAAATGTAAGGAAATAAGCATGTAACCAAATATTTATTCTATTCTCTATAAGTCCAATCTCCTCGTTTCACAGATGAGAAAAAAGGGTCCACTTACATGAAAGATTGGACTTGAATTATGGTTTCCCAATTCTTAGTCTAATACACTTTTTACTACCCTACACATGAGTTGAATCTGCTCTGGGGGATAACTCTGGGGTTACTCATTATATCTCGGGAGGGTGTGATTAGCTGAGCAAAAGTGAAGTTTATGACATTGTTTTAAAAAGGGTGCAAGGGAATAGGGCTAGTCAGCACAGGCAAAGAACATTGAACAAGGAGATGGATAAAAAGTTAGCTTGCATGGGTCATGCTGACAGAAAAGTCAGTTTCTCCTCAGGGAATCCAGGATTAATTGGGTGGGATCCAGGTAAAGAGAAAAGAAAGAAGTCAAACACGTCTATGAACTCACTAATTTAGTTTAGCAATAGGCTGTTTACAGAAAGCAAGTAATAGAAAGGGACTGTATGCTATAAGAAGGGATAAAGAGGAAAAGGAGTGGGGGATGAGTTATGTTTCTCTGAAAGACTTCAGCTTCCTTTCCTGTCAGGATCACTTAACTCACACCAGAGAGGTATCAAAACCTTTTTGCCGATACAATCTTATAGTAAATACTATACCATAAATGTCAAATGAGCTACGGGGGTCATAGATTAGCCAGCTGCTTTTCTGAAAATGCTTTTTTGGGGGGTGTTCTTCCCCTCCCCTGTATATCAGACTGAATGTCCCTATGGATAGGCTTCAATTTCAAACATTTTTAATCTGATGTATTAGATAAGCACTCTGTCTTCTGCTTCCTTTCTTCAGGACCATCACTCTCCTGTATCACTTTAAGCCTCTTTCCTCCCTCCATTCCCAAATCCTTGTCTACACCCCTGGGAAAGTCTGATTCTTCTGTTAATGTCTACTTCCTAATGTTGATCACTTGTAATGTTAATGGGAGTTGAAGATCTTCCCTGCCCATTAATAGAACTCACTTGGAGCACAACAGGAGAAGCTTCATTAGGGGGAAGTCAAAGAAGCTGTCTAAAGTCACAGAACAGGGACTGAAGACAGAAATGAAGATAGAAATCAAGACTGGATTCCAGTGCTGCTGTCCAGATACAGAATCAGTCAACTAATAGCATTTATGTATGCTTATCTTTCTGTGCTAGGTCTTGGTGTAGGGATGGAATATAAACACATTTATACATGAACCCAATGTCCAGAAACACTCACTAGCATGTCAAGGAAATAGCTTGGGTCATTCTGATGGTTTCAGTATGTGTCTTCCTCCAGATTCTTTCTTTAATTTCTAAAACTAAAAGTGCATCTCCACAAACTCATAGCTAAAAAAGACAATGACAAATTTAACTACAAATTGACATGAATAAATTAAGTACTAACCTATTGAAACACAAAGGGATAGATAATTATAAAATAGCTAACATTTACATACTTGTCTTAAGATTTGTAAATTACTTTATATTTATTATGTCATTGGATCCTCACAACAACCTGCCAGGTAGTTCCTATTAGTGTACTTAATTTTTAGATAAGAAAACTGAGGCTGAGATTCTGTGATTTGAGGTAGATATTTACACACAAGTCTTTCTGATTACAAGCTTAGAGCTCCACCTAGCAAGCCAATCTGAATACAGTTTTTTGAGAGAAGTATATTTCATCCTCCTCCCCCCCCCCCCAAGAAAATGCCAATATGAAGGAATCTTGTGTTTGGAGTCTTTGTGAAATGGCAGTATGGGGGCAGGGGCTGGAGTAGGAAAAGGAGGACGTAACAACAAAGAGAACTTGGCTTTAAAGATGGAACCTTGGATGTAGAAAAAGCTTCTTTTAGGGTTTTCTTTGGTTGATTACTTGGAAAAGGCCACAGTGTCATTGTGGAATCTTTGTCTCTGCATATTTGAGGAATGTGGATTTAGAGCTCAAAACGGGACTTAAAGAGCATCTAGTTCAATATCTTTGCTTTACAGATAAAGGACCAGATGAGGTCCAGAGAGGTTGTAATTCAGCCACATCTCATTAGTGGTGGAACTAGAAGATGAACGGAGGTCCTCAGACTCCTAATCTTGCACTCTGTGTCCACAGACTTTCTGGGGGGGTAGTATAGATTCATCATCTACTGATGCTACAGTGAGTTCTTAAAAACTTTTTTTTTCATCATGGATACCTTAAACCATATGGCTCTCTTCTCACAATGATGTTTTTAAATACATAAAAATTCACAAAATTACAAAGGAAACCTAGTATTTTAAACTGTTTTAAAATATATGTATGTATATCTATCTATCTGTATGTATGTATGTATGTATGTATGTTTGTATACATACATAAACAAAAATAAGTTCTAGGTCCTAGAACCTAGGACATTCAGAGATAATATGTAAACCCTTTGAGTTCCAAGGAGTAATAATGTTGTAGTAAAGATAGTACTGGACTTGGTTTTGGGAAAATATATTCAAATCTTAGTTCTGATCAAAGTCATATGAACTTGGCAAATTACTCCATGTCTACGTGTCAGGTATTTTAAAAATAGTTCATATTTATATTACCATCCTCCACAGTCCTTGTGAGTGTAACAAGGGTCTGATGCATGCACACATTCCATAAATTTGCTTAGCTGATGTAATCTCTTCACGTGGAGAGGCTAAGAAGATGACCTTCAGGATAATCATGACATGAAAACTAAGTGCCCTGGAGAGACTGTGAAATTTGTAGACATTCCATAACTGATGCTGGTTGTTTAACCACATAGTTGGTTAAACTGGAGGCCTCTTTGATTTTCTGTGTAGCCATGACTGTCAGCATCTTCAAAAAAGTCTGAATCAGCTTCAGTACCTCTGTGCTTCATTTATGTTGGAAGGAGCTTGATGACTTTCTGTCACTGTGTTCAGTGAAATAACATGTGGTAAGAGAACAGAGCTTATGCCCTTCTCAACTTCTGAAACCATATGGTGCCAAGAAATAATTGTCAGTCCTTGACTCTTTTCATTCATTCATTTCCGTTCTAGGTGAAGTGATTGAGTCTCTGGCCTTGGTCAGGAGCATGAACCATAGTCATCTGAGAGTAGGAATCTAGGCAGCCAGCAGAGTAATTACGCTTTGAGTAGTAATAAGTGACCTGCATGACTCTAGCCAAGGACATTTTTGTTAATGAACTTGGTAGGGTCAGTGCCTATAAGCCAATGTATTTTCATTCATCTTTTAGGGATATTCCTTGCATATTTTCCTACATCTTTTTCAATTTGGAGAAATAACTTTTGCCAGAAGAATTGCTGACAATTTTTTTAAGAAGAAGATTCGTGGTGAAACATGTTCTCTAGGAATTTGTTTTGCTTAGCTATAATGAGCTGGGGTTGTGTGATGAGGATTAAATGAAATCATATGAGAAAAAAATTATAGTTGTCAATTTTTATTATTATTTTACACTTTTGCCCAGAACCAACCCTGAAAACTGGTATGGTTTCAGGCAAATTCAATAGATCAGCACAAACTAGCAAAAGATAGCTCATCTATGGGCCTGGACTTACAAATAAAAAATTGAGCATATAGCTTCTAATATAATATAATTTTGAAGACTGAGAAAGGTCTTCTTTTTCCATCAAAACAAATGAACTCCTTAGTCTCAGAGGTGACTAATGTTTTAAATACCTCTGGACAAGAGACAAAGCCCTTCATCTTACAATTAGGGGAGAGAAAGACAATGCTAGTTCTTCTGGGTGAAAGATCAAATAGATTGACTTGAATTTACATTAAAGTATAAATGACCAATATCAGATTCTTTCCCCTGCAGCAGATTTTGATGAAGATGGAAAAAGAGCACTTGACAATTGTTCTGTCTCCTGTCAAAATGTCTCAGGGTTATAGATCTAGGGCCAGAGGCTCAGGCAGGATAAATGACATGACAAAGGTCACATAAGTAGTTTGGCAGACCCAGGATTCAGATGGAAGTCCTCACTAAGATTCATCCCTCTGTCCATGGTATTCTTATTAGAAGGAAACAAAAATTGAGCAGGCTGTAGCCAGTAATCCTTGTCCTTTGATGGGGAAATTTGTCCAATTCAGGCCTGGATTTTGACCAGTTGCTTCACATTTGATTCCTAATTTAGCCTAAAATTCTCTTTGCTTTTGGTTACCATATCATTATCCTGCTCCTATCTTTGATTAATAAACAAGTTTCCCTTTCTTTGATCTGTAGCTCTTAGAACTGATAAAATCTTGCATCTTAACTTTTCCCTTCTGCCCCCCCCCACACATTCCCTCTGCCCCCTTCCCCCTCATGTAACCCACACAGAAAATTCATGGAGAAAACAGATCATGGCCTGCCAGGTCCCTCCCCCAATGGCTTAACCACATAAATGAATGAAAGACATGTGGGATACTATAGTCCTAACTACCTTATCTGTGTGATACATAGTACACTTCAAAAGAACTACTCCTTTTGCCCTGGGAGTGAATATGGTGGGGGCAAAGCCAGCCTTGTTTATGGACATATTTTTCTATAAGTTAGTACATTTTTGATTATTTTATGAATTTAACATATTTAAATCTTAACACTTTTTAAAGATCAAGAAAATCATCCCTTGGTGAATCAGAAACCCCACTCAACTTCTGAATGTTGATCATGAAATGAGGAATAAGTACAGAGACCAGCTAGTACAAACCAATCCTTTCATTGCAATATTTTCCTCTGAGTGTTCCAAGAGTGAATGAAATGTAACCTGTAACTTATGTTTTTATCATGGTGAACTCACTCTGCTACCTCACAGACTAGTTTAATTTGCTAGTTTCATTATATTCTATCAGGCAGAGATTTGTTCTGCATTTAAACAGATAGTAAATTTAATACAATTAACATGTAGTATATATGTTGTATATACAATATATATTTTATATAATACATTTAATATATAACTATAGTTCATTATTAATATCAATATAATTAATCAATTGAAAATTCATATTTATTAACTGTTTATTGTAAGTCGCATATAATTGAAACCATAGACCAGAATCACCCAGGAAAGAACATTTGACCTGCTCTGCTTTATCCCTGGACCACCCCTTTCTCCTCCTGAGGCAGTCCAGTCAGTAGATCTCCACTCCCAGAAGCTTCAGAGCTAGAGTTAGTTTTGATACTAGATCAATATCAGTCTTCAATTCAGAATTCCCCAAATTCTAGTGGTTGAGAATCAACAGTCTCATGTAGAAGCAGACATGACAGTCATGTGCCAACATATTCTTGCTTTCTCACCCTTGATGCTTGTTAGTCAAGTAATCCCCAAAGCTACCAAGTAATAGATGTTGACTCTTTGGTTCTGCCCCTTAATTATGCTCAGTCCCTACTAAATCTCCATGACTGTCATGCTTCCTTCTCAAAAGATTTTATTGGTTTCTTCATGGAAGCCAACTTCCTAACTTCACTGAAGTTCACTAAAAATTCAGGTTGTGGTTAAAAAAACAACAACAACAGCAAACCCTTTGCTAGTATAACCTTGGGCCTCACAAGTCCATGCATAATTACACACTGATCCTTTTTCTTCAATGTAGCTAAGAAGAATAGCAATGAAAAACTTTTTTGTTGCTTTTAGCTTTCCTCACTATCTTCCACTCAACCTAAGCTTTAGAATTTTAGAATATTTATATAGTACCTTGAGGCAGTTAGGTGGCTCAGGGGATAGATTGCTGGATGTGAGGTCAGGAAGATCCGAGTTCAAATATAGCCTTTGATTCTTACCAGCTGTGTGACCATGGGCAAGCCACCTGACCTCTGTTTGCCTTAATCCATTGGAGAAGAAAATGGAAAATCACTCCAATATACTTGCTAAGAGAAGTCCACAGATAGTATGGTCCATGGGGTCACAAAAAGTAAGACACAATTGAACAATTTCATGACAACAAAAGATAGCACTTTCAAGTCTACAATGAACTCCACATCTATTTTTTTCCCTTTGATCTTCATAACATCCCTATGAAGTAGGTGGTATTATTGTCACTTTTTTCATGAAGGAAAGTAAAACTGAGAGAAGGTGACTAATTTGTTCAGGGTCACACCTTTCCAGGTAGTAAATGTCAAAGGCAAGATTGAAACCCAGGTCTTTTTAACTCTATTATATGATGAATCCACTATCCACTATACCACCTACATGCCTCTAATCTGAAGATTGCCAATTGAAAAAAAGAAATTCACTATTAATCTTAACTATCTATTGAAAATATTTTTCAACTAAAGAGAGACTCATGGAAGAATAGGAAGATTTATAGAAGAGAACAAAGGTGAAATAAGTAGGTGGGATAAAACATATGAAATTGTCATATCTGCTTAGCAAATTCAACTTTTCATTTCTTTTTCTTATTTGTTACCTCATTTGATCCCTGTAATAACGGTAGTATATAATGTGCAGTGAGGATATGTTAGGGTTGAGTAGGCAAATGCAATATATTCCCTACATTTTACAGATGAGGAAAGTAGGCCAGAACCCAGGGAGGGATGTTAATCAAGGTTATACAACTTGAAAAATGACAGAAACAGGGCTGGAACCCAGGATTCTTGATTAGTGTTTTGTAATACTAGACCAAGTTATCTCTCCCTTACACACATACAGACACACACTTATACACTGAACCAGAGTGAAAACTGGAATGATTCAACCTAAAAAAGAAAAATAGTGTCAAATGATGTTCTTTCAATACATAAGAACTTAAATAGAGCTAGCTTGTCCAGCTCCTGCATCTTTCAGATGAGGAGATTAAAGCCCAAAGAAGTTAAGTAACTTGCCCATTATCTCATCGTTACTTATTATTAGAAGTGGATTTTGAACTCAGTTCTTTTGACTCCAGAGCCAGGAGATAAACATCAATTTACTGATGCAAGGAGAAAGAAAATGCCTTTGTCCTGAAGCTTGAATGATAAAAATTCATTTTCCAAAAGAAGGTACCAGTGGTGAAATGTTAGACAACAGAAGAAGGTGAGAGGAGTCCCTTCTCTGAAGACCTTTAAAATAAGATCAACTTTCTTCTGCCCAGGCAATATAACCGTGATCCTGGCCCAAATGAAGATGGACTCCTAGACTTCTCAAGATTTGTTTAGCTGAAGACAGTTGGGATTATCAAAAGACATGCAAGGTTAAGAACACACTAAAGACAGGGATAGGTTCAGGAGTGTGTTGAGCCAGCTCTTTCTGGCTCCCAGGTACTGATGATTATATTTGGAGCTTGAACATTTATCCAATCAAAATTGGTGAATGCTCCAAGTCAGGGCTTGATTTCTTGTTTCATTGATTGTCCAGACTTAAGAATGTTCTAGAGAAAAAGTTAAGAATGCACATTATACTTAGAAGAGTGTCGCATGAATATTTTTTAAATGTAGAAACCCAGTAGTTAAACATCTACAAACACCACTAGGCTCATTATGCTTTTGTCCTTTAGTCAAGAATAGTGTACTACAAGCACAGGCTTGGCTAGCTGCCTTTCTGACTTCATACCAGCATTTGAAGGTGTACTTTTACTAAATCTGCTTTGTCCATTCTTACACTGACTAACTGTAATATTCACTTTGTTGCTCAGTGAACTCTGAGGGATATTCTTTGTTCTATGACAAACATTCTGTGTGATAATTCTTTGGGTTTTTTTATAGAGGTTCTAGAAGCTAAGGAAAAGAAGGAAGTAAAATGAAATTAAAATAGAGTGTATTAGAAAAAAACTAGAGTGGGGTGAAATGAGGTTGAGAAAATGAGAGGGAAGGAGAGTTAAGAAAATGTAGTGGAGATATACACACATGCATACATGTGTGTACATACATATACATATGTATGCATGCACACATATATACATACATATATGCATATATATGTAAATGGAGAGAAGTGAATGAGAGAACAAGTGACATTAAGAGGACCCAATGATATCCAATGGTCAGCATAAGTGATTGAGATGTGGTTACAGAGTTGGACTTATCTCTAGAGGCTGAAATTACTAGAATGGATTAAAAAATTCTAAAAACAGAACAATAATCCCTCAGAGAAAAGGAAGGCATTGTTTCCTCTGACAGAAACATTATATACATGGAACTATATTTAATTAGTTAAGTGACAAATATTAAATAATGGCCTATCACTGTGTTTACCAACAGAATATGAAATGAATCATTTTGTTGATCATTTAATTAGTTGGTGTTCTCAAATAACATAACAAAAGTAATAAACATAGTTATAAGCAAAAAATACATAAGTAGGACAAATAAATTATACAGCACATGAATTAATTGATAGCAAGTCTAGGCTATGAAATACAGTATTATGACTCGTCACCACAAATTATTTTGAGAATGAGAAAATTCATTTGCTACTGTTAATGCATTTAATTACTAATACTGCAGTGCTCTATAAATTATATGTTTTTAGCAGTCAGTATTGTACTCTCTAAATTACCTGCTCATCATATTTAAAACCTTTGATATCTAAAAGGTGCTTTGCTCTCATGTTAGCTTATTTTTCATATAAACTTTATGATATCATCTTTTCCGTTGATGACACAGGAAGGCATAGGTCTGGGACACAGTCCAGTGAGGTTAGGTTAGGTTGTAATGTTAATAAAATATGAAAATCTTCCCTGTCAGTTAATAGGCCTATGTGATGACATGTGACCCCTCTTCCTTGGAATAAGAGACATATTCTCAGGTCTAAAGGTACATAGATATTTCAATTACAAATATCTTGTTGTTTTCACAGCCGTGATATATTCTATATTACATAGAACCCATTGGGGAAAGTACTTGCTTAAGGAGGGGCTTGCTTAGAGGGAGGCTTGCTTGTAGGAAAGCTTTTACATCTTTTGGTACTAAGCTAATTAGGCACTGAGTCACAAAGGTTGTGATGTCTTCTGATTCTGAGTCTATTAGTTGAAAACTATATAGACTGGGAGGTTGGCATTTTATTTTGGGGGCTTGCTCATTGGAAGGACCTTTTGATTCCCTCAATGGGACTCTGATTAGTTGTTTGTTAAGAGCCCCCTGACCACTCAGATGTTGGTGCTCTCACAGTTTGGTGGTGTATGTAGGTAGTTCTATTACTTTATTCAGACAGTTGGAGCCTTGTCTGGTGTATTCTTTCTTGGATACTCATTTCTTTCTACTTTTCTGTAATTAAAATAAGATTGTTGACCCCTATAAAGTTATCTTTGCCATCCTGGGTGTGCTAGGGTGCTTGCTATTACACAGGTCCACCATGAAAGGTCATGGGCAATCTAGTATTGGCATGAGGTCACTGAGTGACTTGAGTGCCAAAAAGTGAGTCAGCGATAAGAAAAACAAAGTCTTTATATTTCATGATTTATGATTAAGTCAACTCAATGATACTCTTCCTCCCAAAGATGAAGTAAAAAGAAGTCCACATAGAATAAAAAAGTTGCTCTAAAGTTCATGTTCATTAAACATGCTGTTAACTTTCTAATGATTAAAACTCTGGCTGGTTTTCTATAACCTGAGGCAACCTACTTGTTCTGAGAATTGTAAAGTCATTCAGTAACTTATAAGTGTCTTATAAAACATTTAATCCATTCTAAGCATCCAGTTTTCCTATACTATACATAAAATCTATATCTATATAAAAGTATTTTTCCTGTATGCTTCCTAGTCATGATCTAGTTCATAGTTTAATATGTAGTTATGATCTATGGGTTGCTATACAAAAGTTAATTTGAGTTTCTCAGAAGAATGTATACATTTCCATTATCTCGTATTTGGCATTTCATTATTCCATGTAGCTGTAAAACATCAATCCATGTTTTTAATAATCACTTTGTGTGTAATTAGCTTGCAATTACCATTGAAATTATGTTCTTGCTTTTAGATTTTAAAAGCAATTTCCGTTTATTTCAATACAAATAATAATAAAAACATATTGATAACATTAATCATCTCATATTACATGGTAATGAAATCTCTATAAATAATCACTCATTTAATGTGAATTTTTAATTAAAAAGGGAAATTATTTTTAGCATTTAAGTGGAATGTTCACTTGTCAAGGGTCTTCTAGCTTTAACATTTTGTGGTTTTATTGTCCTATGTTTCTACATTTTAGTGCTATTTGAATTAGATTTCCATTTTGAAGTATCTTATGGCAATGGAGTGATGATAACTAATGGGATCTTAATTTATCACATGACTCTGCAGGTGTGTGTGTGTGTGTGTGTGTGTGTGTGTGTGCATGCATCAGTGTAATGGTCATCAATTTGTTTAATCAGATACTTAGGGCTAAGTATAGAACTCTGTCCATTGGTGAAAAGGTGTGAATTCCCTTGTTGAAGTGGAAGAATGCTATTGGCTGAGACACTCACCTGCGGACTTGGGAGAAGGCCAGTGTTTATAAGAAATAATTTTTACAGAGACAGACAGATTTTGGATTTGGTTCCTCACTGAAACTGACTGAAGATATGAACAGGATGGGACTGACTGATCCTTGAGTTCCAGGCAAGAGAAGTCCTGAAGGGTTTGAGGTGTGCTGAAT
>CM053596.1:223464917-223481704 GCA_028646575.1 Pseudocheirus occidentalis | reverse complement strand
CTCTACAAGTCTCAGAATGGAAGGAGATATCTACACTCAGATAAAGATCTAGAAAGACCAGAGTTTAAATGGAGACTGAAGCAACACATGCTATTGTTCTTTTCCATGTTTGGTTTTGTTTCTTTTATTTTTTTCCCATTATTCACTCCATTGGTTACAATGCTTCTACACAACCAGACTATTGTACAATGTGAAAGTGTCTGCAGATTCCATACATGATGGTAAGCCACCACGGGGTGGGGGGGAAGGGGAGAAGGGAGGGGAGAAAATCCAAAACTCAAGTGATTCTGTAAATGACTCTTGTAAAATAAAAGTAAATAAACAAGTAAAATAAAAAAAAAACAACAAATTAGGCAAAATGGCAAAAGAGGTCTAAAAACCCAATGAGGAGAAGAGTGTAAAAAGTAGAATTGTCCATACGGAAAAAACTCACCAAAGAAAATAATTGCTTAAAAATTAGAATGGAGCAAATGAAATCGAATGACTTTATGAGAAGTCAAGAAGCAATAAAACAAAACCAAAAGAATTTAAAAATAGAAGACAATGTGAAATAGCTCATTGGAAAAACAACTGATCTGGAAAACAGATCCAGAAGAGAGAATCTAAAAATTATTGTACTGTCTGAAAATCATGATTAAAAAAGAGCCTAGATATCATCTTTCATGGAATTATCCAGGAAAACTACCCTTATATTCTAGAAACAATGGGTAAAATAGAAATGGAAAGAATCCACTAATTATCACCTGACCAAGATCCCAAAATGAAAAGTGCCAGAGATATTGTAGCCAAACTCCAGAGTTCCCAGGTCAAGGGGCAAATATTGTAAGCAGACAGAAAGAATCAGTTCAAGAATTAGCAATTTTTACATTAAAGGTTCAGAGGATTTGGGATATGATATTCCAGAGGACAAAGAAGGTAGTATTAAAACCAAGAGTCACCCACCCAACAAAATTGCACCAATCCTTCAGGGGGAAAAAGGATATTCAATAAAATAGAGGACTTTCAAGTATTTTTGATAAAAAAAAGAGCAGAGCTGAACAGAAAATTTGACTTTTAGATACAAGACTCAAGAGAAGCATAAAGGTAAAAAAAGAAGTAAATCATAAAGAACCTCTCTAAGGTTAAACTTTTTTACATTCCTACATGGGAAGATGGTATTTTTGACTCATAAGACCTTTCTTGTTATGAGGGTAGTGGGAAGGAATACATACATACATATATGTATATATATATATATATATGCATGTATGTATGCATGTATACACATATATACATATATACATAGACTTAGATATAGGACACAAGTATGAGTTGAATATGAAGGGATGATATCTAAAAATAGAATTAAAGTGTGAAAAAGGAATGTACTAGAGACAGAGAAAGGGAGTGCTAGAATGGGGTAAATTATCTCACAAAAAAAGAGCAATAAAACCTTTTATAATGAAGGGGAAGCAGGGGAAAGTAAGGGAGAGTGAGTGAACCTTACTCTTCTCAGAACTGGCTCAAAGAGAGAATAAGATACAAAGGTAATGAGGTATAGAAATCTATCTTTACCTACAGGAAATTAGAAAGGGAAGGGGACAAGAGGAAGGTGATAGAAGGGAGGGCGTATTATGGAAAGGGGTAGTCAGAAGTGAAACAATCTTGAGGAGGGACACTGTAAAAGGAGAGAGAATAGGATAAATGGGGGTAAGAGGAATAGGATGGAGGGAAAGGCAGTTAACAATAGTAACTGTAGAAAAAATATTTTGAATCAAGTTTCTCTGATAAAGGCATCATTTCTCTAACATATAGAGAACTGCCAAATTTATAAAAATAAAAGCCATTCCTCAATTGATAAATTATCAAAAGTTATGATCAGTTTTCAGATGAAGTAATTAAAGATATGTATAGCCATATGAAAAAATATTCTAACTCCCTGCTGATTGGGGAAATGCAAATTAAAAGAATTCTGATTTACTACCTCACACCTATTAGATTGGCTAATAGGAGTGAGAGGCAAATGCAAATGTTGGAGGGGATGTGGGAAAAATGAGACATTACTGTACTCTTGGCAGAGCTGTAAATTGATTTAACCATTCTATGAAACCATTTGGAACTATGTCCAAAGAACTACAAAACCATCATACACTTTGATGTAGCAATACTAGGTCTGTATCCCAAAAAGATTAAAAAAAAAAGGAAAAGGACCTTGTGCAAAAATATTTATAGCAGCTCTTTTCTGGGGGTAATTAGAAATTGGGGGTGCCCATCAATTGAGGGACGGCTGAAAAAGTTGTGGTATATAATTATGATGGAATACTATTGTACTATAGGAAACAATGATTAGGATACTCTCACAAAAACCATGGATTGATACAAAGTGAAACATACTGGGTACAAAGTAGCAGCAAAACTAAGTTGATTAGTTGAAAATGACTTAGCAATTCTTAATTATACAATAATTCATGACAATTCTGAAGGACTTAGGATGAAAAATGCTATCCATTCCTAGAGAAAGAATTGATGGTATCTGAATACAAAGTAAAATATCTTTTTTAAACTTTTTTGTTCTTGAGGCTTTTTTTGGTCTATGTTTTCTTTCACCACATGACTATTATGGATATGTTTTGAATGACCACACATATATAACCTATGTGGTATTACTTGCTTTCCCAATGAGGGATTGAGGAGGGAGGAAGGGAGAGAATTTTGAACTCAAAGTTTTAAAGACAAATGCTAAAATTTGATTTTACATTTATCTGGGGAAATAGTAAATACTAAATACATTTTTAAAAAGACAGATGCACGATTTGAACTCAAGTCTTCCTGACTACTGCTTTAAAAAAAACAAAAGTCACCATTAAAAAAATAAAAACATTCTGTCTTAGGTTAAAAAAAGAAAAAGGAAAGAAAGGAAATAACTAGTCCTTGCTTTCAGGGAACTCAGGATTTAATGGGGGAGAGAAAATGTAATCAATATTTGTAAACAAGACAAAGAAGATAAGTTTGAGATAATCTTAGAAGGTTCTAGGATTTAAAAAAAAGTCAGAAAAGGTTTCTTGAAGAAAGTGGGATTTTAGCTAAGATTTGAAAGAAGTCAATAGATGGAAATGAGGAAGGAGAGAATCCTAGTCAATGAGGACAGCTAATGAAAAGAAACAGGAGTTGGAGTGTTTTGTGTGAGGAAGAACAAGGAGACTGGTATTGCTGGATTGTAAAACATTTAGAGGGGAAAAAAGGATGAAAAAACTGGAAAGATAAGTAGGAGAAAAATTATAAATTGCTTTAAAAGTCAAAGAGAAGATTTTATGTCTGATCCTGAAGGTAACAGGGAGCCATTATTGTTGATTGAATAAGAGGAAGGTGACATGGTCAGATCTGTGCTTTATGAAGATCAATTTGATAGCTGAATAAAGGATAAACTGGAGTGGAAAGACATGGAAACCAAAAAGAAGGCTATCACAACTGTTAAGGCATGAAGGGATGAGAACCTGCACCAAAATAGTAGCAGTATCAGAGGAGAAACAGTGTATGCAGGAGAAATGTTAAAAGTCAGAATAGACAGGGCTTTGCAACTAGTTGACTGGAGGTGGAAAATGAGAGAGCATGAAGAATAAAATATGATACCTAGGTTCCTCTGTAACTGGTAGTATGGCAGTATTCTCAAAAGTAACAGGGAAGGGTGGAGTCAAGATGGCCACATAGAATCAGGAAAACTCGACAGCTCCCCCCATAACCATCTCAAATACCTAGAAAATATGACTAAACAAGAGCTCCAGAACTCATAAAATGACAGAGAAACAAGGCTCCAGCTGAAGGCATCCTGACAGATGGACAGAAAGGGCTCATAGCAGAGTGCTGGCAGCAGATCCCAGCTCCATTCAATTTTAGCCCCAGGCCATCCAGGAGAAGCCCCAGTTGGAGCTTTCAGGGGAAGTGGATCACTGGCAGCTGTGGCGGTTTCCATAATTGCCAACCCATAAGAGTCAAGCACAACGGAAAAAGGTCAGTGGAACCTGGCTAAATTACAGGGAGAGGGTCTGGCCAAACTGCCTCCAGAACTAGAAGCAGTCTGACGTGGCAGCCCTGCAGTGGCCTCCATGTGACTACTTCAGAAGCTTCAAGCCTGCAGATTGCAGGGGGGCCAAGTTGTTATTCAGAGTCTGAGTGCTCTTGCCTTGAGCTGCCTGGATCATGATTGTGGTCTTGAGTGGTGATCCTGAAGTCTGTTTTCAGTGAACCAAAGCTGGTGGGGGCTGTAGAAATAGCCTCCTAATAGCTCCTGTGATTTGTGATAGAATATTTGTGATAGAATTCTCCCCTCTGAAAGCAGAGTTCTATTGAACCCAAAAGTCAAGTAACTGACTGGCAAAATGAGCAGGCAAAGGAAGCAAAGAACGCTCAGAAATCCAGCTTTAGATTCCTTTTTCGAGAACAAAAAGGATCAAAGCATGGAATGGGAGGAAGACAACCCAGTCAGAACTCCTGCACCAAAAGCTTCCAAAAAAAATGTTGACTGGTTACAAGTCATAGAGGAGCTTAAGAAGGAATTAGAAAACCAAATAAGAGAAGTGGAGAAGAGGGAGCTTCTAGGAAATGACCTGAATTTTTTCAGTGAAATGTAAGGCAAGATTCTCAGCTAAGAGGAATCATTCAGTATCACTGGTCCTTTGCTTCTTTATCAGTAGAATAAAGATAAAAGCACCCGATTTAACTATCTCACAAGAGTGCTTTGAGGCTAAATACTATTTTAATTATTATTACTATTTTAATTCTATTATTATTGATCTTTACTTAAGCCATTAAAATTTACCAAGTTTTTCCCCTTCCATGCTCCAATAAATTAAGTAGTAAAGGTATTTATATATTAATTTTTGATTTAGATAAATAAATATTTATTAATTGCTTCTTATTTGCAAATGTCTATGCTAGAAGGTAGAGATATAAAGCAAAAATGAAACAGTTCTTCCCTCAAGGAATTTACAGTTAATTGGGAGGGAGCATGAATACAACAGCTAAACAGATAAGTATATACAAAGTATATGTGTGTGTATGAATATTTATATATATGGATGAATGAAGTAATTTTGAGTAGGAGACACTAATAAATAGGGTAACATGAAAGACCTTAAGACAGAAGTGAGCCTCAAAAAGAACAAGGAGTTCCTATCAATAAAACTAATGAGGTGTAATCTTGCAGACATGGATAATGAGTAAAAAAGCAAGGAGGTGGGTAGGTGGGTTATGCACTGTCATGTATGGAGAATGTCAAGTTGGCCAATTTCCTAAAGTGTAAGTAGTATGAGAATAAATAATATGAGGTAGTTCTCATTGTAAAGGATTTTGAGCATCAAAACAAGCAGTTCACATATTATCCTAGAGGCAATAGGAAACCATTAAAGATTCTTAATAAAAGAAGTCTTATGGCCATATTTGCAGTATGGTAAGATTATTTTGGCAGCTATGTGACAAAGATTTGGAGAGGGAAGAAACTGGAAATGAGGCAAACACGTTGTAAGTTACTGCAGGTCCAAGACATTGGTGATGAGGACCTAAAGTGTAATATTAGACCTATGAACAAAGAGAAAAAGATATATGCAAGAGTTGTAGAAATGTTGAAGACATAGCAACTGATTAAGTATGAAGGGAGAAAGAATGATAAGTCAAGGTAATTTTGACTTTATGAGTCTGAACAATTGTAATGATATATTCATACTCAAAAGAAATAAGGAAGTCAGGAGGAGTGGAGAGTATAAGGGAAAACAATGAATTTCATTTTGGATGGTGAGTTTGAAATGTTCACTATACATCTACAAGGAGAATTCAGTCAGGTAGTTGGCAATGTGGAAATGAAGCTCAGAATAATAATGAAGGGAAGGGAATAAACATTTATATGACACCTACTTTGTGGTGGGCACACTGCTAGGCATTTTACAAATATCATTTCATTTGAACCCTACAACAATCCTATAAGGTGAGGTGATATTTTAATCTTCACTTTATAGCTCAGGAAACTGAGGCAAAAAGAGGCTAAGTGACTTGACCTGAGTGACACAGAGAATAAGTGTCTAAGATAGATTTTCAACTCAAGTTTTCATGACTTCTGGCAGCTCTCTACCCACTATGGCACAGAGCTAAAAAGGGATAGACAGTTTTCAAAGACAGTTTCATAGGAGTAATAAAAAAAAAACTTATGAGTGATAGTGAGATCCCTAAGAGATAGGGATATGTAGGACAACAAGTACAAAAAGGAGCTGCAAGGAAGGTAGAATATTGATGTTGACCCAGCAAAAAGAGGTGAAGAAATAGTCATCTGGTTGGTAAGGGAATAACCAGAAATAGGGACAAGAAAGTGAAGATGAAAAGAAGAACAGGGAAGTGAAGAAGAGGAGAGATGAGCAAAATGCTATGAATCTTTAAGGAGAGGTCAAGAGAGATGAGGACTAAGAAAAGGTTATTGGCTTTAGCAATCAAGAAATCATTGGTAACCTTGAGAAGAGCAATTTCATTAAGTGGTGGATTCTGAAGACGTTGCAAAGGATTGCAAAATGAATGAGAGATGAAGAAGTAGATGCAGTAAGTAGGGGATAAAAGGCTTTTTTTCGAGTGCTTATCTGTGGTATAGAGAGTTGTAGGACTATGGCTCATTTTATAGATGATTAAACTGAAGAACAGAGAGATTAATGATTTGCCCATGACTTCATAATCAATAAGTGGTAGAGACAGAATTCAAACTGAATTCTTTTGACTCTAGTCCCAGTGTTTTTCCTATGATATTCCCACAATAAAGTCCTATATAAATTTATGATATTATATAAGAGGACTTTTTCTGGCCATAATTTGCAGCAATCACCTAATTGTTTAAAAAATCACTTTGAAAATCAAAATAATATAGTGGATACACTTTCCCTGATTCCAGTTACTAAAATCAAAGAGGTTAAGTAATTTACCAAGGTCACATAATAGGTAACATAGCCTGTACTTGAATCCGGTGTTACAAGTTTGATACTTTTTGCAATACAAAACATTGGCCTTATATGTGTGTCTATGTGTATGTATATGTGTCCTTAGTAGATGGTAAATTTTTAGCAGCATCAGGACTTAGGTCAACCTAAGATATGTGTAGCCCAGTATTCTCTGTGTGAGAATGACCACCACGGGATGGTTTGTAAGAGGGGTCGTAAGTTGTCCTTTATGTCAATATCAAAAGGCTTGGAATATTTCATAATCATTGAACTTTATTTTCTATCTCTCCATCAGTGGTTTGAGAACAGAGGGCAAGTAAAATGATTCCCATTTTACAAACGATGGAGTTGAAGCCCATCGAGTTTATGTGTGATTTATCCAATATCAACATAGTTACTGTGAAGCAATACCTAATGTTTTCTTTTTTTTTTTTTACTTTCAAGGGAGTGCTATCTCAATCCATTAGCAGTTCAGTATTTTCAGAGTTCTTTCAGTAGGGCCAGGGCTCTATGAAGTAATATCAAGTACTACAAAGCATGGCCGTTGACCTCGTAGTATTTACTTTGTAATTGGGAAAAGAGGACTAAAACATGAAGCAGAAGTGAATACAATAGTATATAATTAAGCGGAAATTTTTTTCAATATGGATTGTAAGTGTTATTGTAGCCTAGGCAGAGTTCCTTAAACCTTTTCTTTTCAGGCCCCTTTTCCAGTTTCACCAATATTCTTTGGTGCTGCAATGGCCTGAAACCATGCGCAATGCCTTGCTGTGTGTTCAAAACCAAGACTGTAGTGAAGTTTTGAGATGCGACATGGGCATGCTATGTAGTGAGATGCTACCAGAAACACCTTGGATCCAGTATGTATTTGATTTTGAATTAAGTTTTGGTCATTGCATGTTCAGAAACCTTTTATTTTTGCCAAAATTTTCATAGCCCCATAAGCCTGACTGAGTAGGCAGGGAAAGTCTGAGTTTAAATCCTGGCATAAGTACTTACTGGCTATATGAACCTGGGTTAAGTCACTAAAGGAATGAACGAAGGAAATAAACATCTATTAAGTAGCATTATGTTTGAGGCATTGTGTTAAATACCTTACAAATATTAATCCTATTTGAGCTTTATAACACCTCTGGGACAGGAGAGATTTTATTATCTCCATTTAACCATTGAGGAAAAAGAGGCAGACAAAGATGAATTGACTGTCCCAGCATCACAGAGCTAGTAAGTATCTGAAGCCAGATTTGAATTTAGAGATTCCTGACTTTAAGGTCAGGACTTGATCCACTGTGAGATATCTTTGGAGAGCTTTGCAGACCATCATGTGCTATATAAATGTCAAATTATTATTATTATTATTATTATTATTATTATTATTATTATGTTTCCTAGAAAATGTAAGACTTGAAGTGAACTTCTAAGAATGGAAAGAATTTGGATAGATGAAAGGGGAAGGAGAAAAAGTTAAAAGTGAAGTAAGAAGTATGAGCTAATCATCTATGTACTAGAGATCATATTAGAAGGCCATGCCCAAAGAAGATGAGAAAAATTATTTTAATATAAAAGGGAAATAGTGATATTTAATAATTTAACTGTCCTGTTACTTTTTCCATTTTCAAATTCAAGTAATCTTTACACTTCAAGTCCACTGCCTCTCTCAAGTCAGTAACCACAAACTAATGAAATGCCGTTAACTTACCATGTACCATCATCATGAGATTTTTTCACAAGGGCCACAGATGGACTTGTAACAGCTTGCATAGTACATTCACCATACATCATCTTTATGTTTTCTCTCTCGCTGTCACAGGAATTGGCAATATGTGAGTGTGCAGCAACTAAAGAGACAGGAGGAAAAGGAAAGATACCTTCCAAAAGGGAATCAAGTTAACAGATGATTTACATTTTTTCCAAACACAGTATTGCACATTTAATCAGAAAATAACACTGACAATAACACATAGCAAAACCAAACTCTAGAGGTGATGGTGTGTGCCTAATAGAAATTATTAGAAAATGGGAAGTTACTGAAAATTAGAATGTTATGCTTCAGTTCAGGCGTAATGTTTAAAGTTATGTTTATTTCATATCTCCTCTTCATAGGCTTCCCAGTTTACTCAAGAATGTCAAGGTAAAGTGCTAATGTTCATTAAAACATTATATGGATCAGTGCTCCATGATTGGTAGAGAGAAAACAAAACAATCCTGTGTTTTCAATCACTGTAGTTTACTTGAATAGGTCTAAACTACAGTTTCCAGCAAGTGGAGTTATGCTTCCCTTGGTACCAAGTGCATGCTGCTAAGTTGGTCAAGCACTGGCCCCTAAATGTCTTGTCAAGAGCCTTCAACAGTTTGAAATACCTCTTAAATCATTCATGTGGGTTCAAAAATTATGCACAAATACCTTGTTTTTCAGGAAAAATACAGTGAGAAGTGAATTGTAAGGTATATCCCCTTGTTATACAAACAAACATTCCTATTGCTGAAAGGGAAGAAAGGGAAAGTTTGTGTTAAGGATGTTAATGAAACCAGCTTAGAGTGAAACAGAACCCCTTAGAGAAAAATACTGAGAGACATAGGCTGTTTTAAAGACCTGGGAGAAAACTGTTCTTCATATAAATTTACTGAGAGGACCTGTTGGAATGAATGGTGCTGACTGAATCAACTCAATCAACTCAGATATTGTTAGTGCGTTTTGGTTCATCAGATTATCCACATTTGATAGTTTGCAAAAGTGTAAAAGGTATAACTGACAAACCATAAATCAAATAATTGTTTGGGAATGTAGAGCAATTATGGAAGGAATGCTGAGAGCTATACTCAAAAAAGTAGATTTTTTAAAAATTCCACATAATAATTAAGAAACAGGCAACTGTTCATGAAAAAGTGCTGATTTGAGGCATTGAGAGGTTGGAGGGAGAGAAAAAAACAGATGGAGGAAGGAAAACAAAAAGAGACAGTGACAGAGCAAGAGACAGAGAGACACAGATAACTTGGGACAGAAATACAGAGAAAGGAAGAGAGAGACAGGGAGAGAAAGAGAGAGACACAGAAAGCAAAGAACCACATAAAAATAAAATATAAGAGAGAAGAAAAAACAGAGGAAAAGGAGGAGTCAAAAGAAACTGGAACAGGAAATAAAGGTGAAACATGCTTACAGAAAGCAGGGAACAGAAGAGGACAAAAGCTTGAGCAAAGCCTATAGGGAAACCTCTACGGCTGATGTGAGGAAGCAGTTACATAAGAAAAGAGTGTTGTAGATATTGGAATCTAATTGGAAGAAAACCAAAACCTCTGCTTTTCAAGAGATGTCCAAATTATTGTACTCTGGTGCCAATTACAGTCTGAGAAAAGTGAAACCTCTCAGAGGTTCCGGGGTTGCCCTTTACTGCCCTCTGTAACTTCAAAGAGAGGAAATAACAAGGGGAAAACAGACTTTGAACATGTCCTTTGCTAGGAGCTGGATGGATGGATAGATAGATAGATAGATAGATAGATAGATAGATAGATAGATAGATTGATTGATTGATACATATACACACATATGTTTGTTGTTTGTTTGTTGTTGTTCATTCAGTTTCAGTTGTATCCAACTCTTCATGACCCCATTTGGCATATTCAAAGACAGTGGAGTCATTACCTTCTCCAGTTCATTTTGCAGATGAGGAACTGAGACAACTAGGATTGAGTGACTTGCTTGGGATCACACAGCTAACAAGTATCTGAGGCTGGTGTTGAACTCAGGTCTTTCTGACTCCAGATGCAGTGCTCCATCAACTGTGCCACCTATCTGTCCTATGCATGCATATACACATATACATGCATGTGTATGTATATGTATTTGTATATATGTAGATTATATATATATATATATATATATATATATATATATATACATTTGCTAAAAGAATGAAACACTTTTTCAGCTCCCTACTAATGGCCCCAGTGTATGAAAAGAATTTGAGAATTCTTTAGGAGCCCAAAAGTAGCCATGTGACTTTGCCAATAGGAAAACTCTGCAGACCAAAAAGGTAGCAGTCAGCACAAAATTGATTTTGTCTAGCAGGTGACATGTGATATAAATTGCTTTCTAAAGAGATGAAGATGTCAAGGCTTACAATTATGAGGTGCTTTAGATACATGAATTTCCTTACTCATATGCCTCACTTCTAGTTTTTTTTTCTAAGTGTGTACTCGCTACTCTCAATAGATACTATGCCCATTGAGGTTGAGTATGATTCACATTTATGGAAGAAATGTATGATTATATCTGCTTTTGAATTCTAATAAACGTATATTATTATTCTTACTTTTGCCTTGTTTTATAAATATTTCATGTTTAGTAGTTAATTGAGTCATTATAGCTGATTTTATATAGAGAACACAACTGAAGGGTAAAGGGATAAAATGACCAGTAGTAGAAGAATATCCACCTCCCTTTCCATTCCCCTACCCACGTAAAACAGGTTACAGTCTGAGAGTTTGAGTTGTGTTCACATGCTCGTATCCCTTGGGGAATACCACTGTTAATTCAGCCCAAGCCAAGAAAAATGGAGCTTAGGGAAAATTAGAAGTTGTTGTCATGCCTGAGTCATTGCGTACATATAGCAATTATCTATAGCATAAATGTATAGCTTGAAAGGACCCTAGAGGCCATCTGGTTCCATGCTTTATTTTAAAAGATGAAATAACTGAGGCCCAGGAAACAAGAGCATTGCTCAAATCACAATTAACATAGTAATAAAGTCAGAATTCAAGGTCCACAAGTCTACGGTACAAATCAAATTAAATGCTTAGGGAAAAAGAAAAAGAACCTATGTGTTCTAAAATGTTTATAGTCACTCTTTTTTGTGATGACAAATAACTGGAAATTACAGGGATGGTCAGCAGTTGGAGAATGATGGAACAAGTCTTGGCATATGATCATGATGGAATACTACTACACTATAAGAAATGCTGAGTTCAGTGATCTTAGAAAAACATGGAAAGACTTGCACAAAATAATGAAGAACAAAATGAGCAAAACCGAGAGAAGGTTGTATACAGTAACAGCAGTATTGCTTTAAGAACACCTTTGAGCAAATAAGTCATTTTGATTATTATAAGTACTCATATTAACTACAAAGGACACATAGGAAGATACTGCATCCAGAGAAAGACCTGATAAATAGAAGTATGTAGAGAATGATTTTACATACATACACATACATTTATATGTACAAACTTACATAGTTATGCCTAATGGTAGCCATTTCTAGAACAAGAAGGTGGAAAGGAAAGAAAAAAAGAAATTTGCAGGATAATTTGTTATATATTTAAAAGGAATAGTAAGTTATACATAATAGATTTGTGGTTTTGTGTACAATCATTTTTATTATTATGCTGTATTATAGAAATACTTGTTTTATTCCATAAATTAAAAATTAAATAAGTAATTATTTTTTAATTGAATGCTATATAAACAAGGAAGAAATGGTGACAGGGAATAAGTAATACTTAAATTCAGTATCATCTAGACTGGAGAGAAGAATTCATCATCTTTCTTACACACGTACACACATACATAGACACACAGAGAAGACTTGCAGTTGGGAACAAAAACACATTATACTTAGCTTTTAGTGATAGGGGAAGAAGATTAGAGAAAAGGAAGAATAAGAGGGGAAGTAAATTAAAGAAGGGATTAGTCCTAAGCAAAACAAACTCTAAGTAGGTCTAAAAATATTTCTAGTTCTTTTTTGTGGTAACAAACAAAATGAAAGTGTGTCCATAAATTTGAGTATGGCTGAACAGCATGGCATATAAATCTGAGGAATCATATCATGCTCTAAGAAATAATGAAGGGCATGGTTTCAGAGAAACCTAAGAAGACTTGTATGAACTGATGTACTGTGAAGTGAGTAAAATGAGGAGAAGAATTTACAGTGAGAACAAACCACTTTGAAAGACTTAAGTACTCTGATCAGCATGACTACTAGCAATTACAGAAGACTTACAATGAAACATGTCAACTACTTCCTGATAGGAAGGAAAAGTAGTCAAAGTAAAAAATGAGATAGTTTTTATTTCAAAATTGCCAACTCAATAATTTGTTTGATTTGACTGTACATATTTGTAATGAGCGCTTGTTTTTTTTTTCTTTTTCTTTTTCATTTAAGTAGTAGGGGAGAAGGAGCACTGGGGAAAGAGATGGAAGCATTTTGCTTTTTTGGAGGGCAATTGCGGTTAAGTGACTTGCCCAAAGTCACATGACTACTTTTTGTGTCAAGTGTCTGAGGTCAGATTTGAACTCAGGTCCTCCTGTATCCAGGGCTGGTGCTCTATTCACTGCACCCACCTAGCCACTCCTTTTTTTTTTTTTGCTTTGATGGAAGCATTTTTGATGGTTAAAAATGAAAAAGAGACTAAATCCAAAAAGCGATATTCTGCTAGACCAAATAACTATTCCAATTGTTTGGGGATTTTTAAAATAATAATAATAACCAGAATTTATGTAGCATTTCAATGTTTGCAAAGCATTTTACCAAGCTCTCCTAAAGACAGTTGCTAGTATTATCCCCATTTTATAGATGAGAAAATTTTGGCAGGCAGAGGTTATGTGATTTGCTCAGGATCACACAGTTGATAAGTTCCTGACAGTAGATTGTAACTTAGGTCTTCTCATTCCGTCTTACTTCACTGCACTACCTAGCTGCTTCCAGAAATTAAAGCAAGTATGAATTCTAGTACACTGCTGTAGAAGACCTATCTAAGAGGTAGGTCTTCCAAAATATCTATATATCTATATATTTTGGAAAGGGAGGCATTGTACCTTGGCATACCACTTCAATAAATAGTCTTTCTGAAAGCTGCTTAAGACAGGCTGGCTCACGACTAAATCAATTATAAACTGGTATTCTTGGGGATAAGGCACACTGGTGGGAACTTGAACCAATATTACAGGCTCACCTCTGATCCTTCAGAGGTACCCCCAAAACTCTGAGGGGGACCAATGGCCAAGCTCCAGGGATTCAGTTTAACACTGAGAGTGGGAATCAAGGAAAGTTTCCTCACAGCCTACATGTACTACTAATGACATTCCATCTTCTGCTTCAGTGCTTTGGACAGGCTGTTCCCTTAGAATCTTAGAATGCTTAGAATCTTTTTTCTCTTCACCTTAGCCTCCTGGAATCCTTAGCTCCTTTCCAGGTTCAGCTCAAATGCAACTTCCTCCAGAAGTTTCGCAACTGGTATGATTAGTATTCTCTCTCCCCCCCCCCCTCTCTCTCTCTCTCTTTCTCTCTCTCTCTCTGTCTCTCTGTCTCTCTGTCTTTCTATCTCTATCTGTCTCTCTGTCTGTCTCTCTGTCTCTCTGTCTTTCTTTCTATCTCTCTCTGTCTCTCTCTCTCTCTTTCCCCTCCCTCTTTCTCTCCTTCTCTCCTCCACTGTTTCTATTTAGTTGTCAGTGGACAAGTTATTACCCCATATAGAATGTAAACTCTTTGAGAGCAGAGACTCATTTTATTTTTGTAACCACAGCCACTAGCACAATGGCTGAAAAGGGGTTGGTGTTTATTAACTGCTTCTTGAATTGAACTGAATTCTAGTCCTGGATTTGACACCAATTACTTTGTTTGAACTTTTGCCTCATACTCTTTGGTGGCCTGTTTCCTTTACTAAAAGAGTTTAGGGGTACAAGTAGATGACCTTGAAAATCTTTTCCAGCTCTATACCTGTGTTCCCTGAGGTACCTCCAATCTCTGACATTCTGAACCCCAATACTCTTGGGTATCTTTGATCTCATCAAAATGACTATTCCTTCCAATAATTCAGATGTTGTCACAATCTGCACCATTCTATGGTTGAAATTCTCTGTACTACTATGTTCATTAATAACTTGTTTGTTTTGGCTTTTGAGTAACAATATAGTCTTCTATAGAAATATTTCTTCCATCAGATAACAACAGTGGAACTCAATTCTATCCCTCTATTAGGTATAGGGGGGATGTGAGCATGTGTGTGCATGCATGGGTGTGTGTGTGTAAAGGACAATGTAGTAGAGAGGCACAGCACAGACCGAAGAAATACCTGGGAACATGGAGAAGCAAGTATGTAAGGGCCAGTAAAGATGTGGAACATCCATTAACTCCCAGGCTAATGGAAGCTCTTTTAGAGATGTGTGTAATTGAAAAGGCTCATCCTTTAAACTATCTGAACAATGGTGTCACATGATTAAGAGTCATGGACGACCACGGTATACAAAGAATGAAAGTTGGAGGCCATTCAAAGGGCACCACACAGCAGAATAGTGGTTGTAAGCATTCAGCAATGCATTACAAAATGAGAATTATACTGGAGAAATGACATTGGAGATCATAAGGGATGTGTATAACGAGAAAAAGAAAAATGGTAGAGGACATGAAGGATAACTGATGGACAAATCATGTGCTCCTTTTATATTCATACCACATCAAAGGATATGGTGGAAGGCCTCAAGCACATTGGGTAAACCTCCTGTGGAGAATTTATGAGGAGATGCAGATGGCAATTTCATACTGAGTAGGAATTGATGTGTTGTGACTCTTGGAGGGAATAGCCACATCCTCCTGCCACTCATTGAAAGTGGTGGCCTATGGGCCCTTAGATAGACACCTCTAGGAACTCTTTCCCTTCCCTGACCTAGTCACCATTGGCAGGTTCTGAAAGGGTAACCTCTCCTATCTGGATATTGACCCTACCAGTTCTCACTTATTCCACTCCTCTGTGAGAAGCCTACTTCACTTCAACTCTTTAAGTCACTACACTTTCCAAACAATCATTGGTTAGAGCTATCTGACATGATTTTGCTTCCCAGAGTCCACTGGGCCTTAACAATCTTTCTTAAAGTATTTTTCCTGCAGCATCCTAGGTCTTTCCATCTGCCTTAAAGCTAAACCCTATTTTAAGTGCTCTCTCCAATGAGAATGTGAACTCCTTGAGAGCAGGGATTGCCTCAATTTTCTATTTGTATCACTAGTGGCTTGGACATAATATGTGTTTAATGAATGCTTGCCCATTCCATTTCAATTCATAAATGAGATCACTGATTTTCAAAACAAAAACTTATTAAAGAAGTACAAATGCCCAAACCACATAGATATTAAGCTAGATATTGTAAACATCACACATGAAGAATTAATCACATTCCCTTTGTTTAATGCCCTATTTTTTTTTAAGAGTCAAGAGTACAGAATTATCTGTAAATAGGCTTTCAAAGAACTTAGTCAATATTTCATCAGAGCACTACTATGGAGAAGTACTTCACAGATTTTGACTGTCAACAGATATCACCTACCATGTTGAAGGACCCACATAGTTTGTTTAATCAGCTAGTTTTTTGCTTCTGTGGTTATTTTTTTGTTTGTTTGTTCTTAGCCCTTTCCAGATACATCACAGTCAGTGATAAGCCACAATGTGAAGAACAATAGTCCAAGGTCTAGCTCTAGTTGATTCCAGTTGCAACCAAAATTTTTACTCAACCATCTACCTTTCTCTCTCACTTTGTCTGAATTATGTTCAGTACCATCTTTTTTTTAAATTTTAATCTATTTTCTTGGTTACATCATTCATTTCCACAAGGTTTTGAGTTACAAATTTTCTCCCCTTTTTGTCCCTACCCCCCAGCCCAGAACATTGATCCCACCGTAAGACCCCTCCCATAATCTGTTCCCTTTTATGTCCTCCTCCAACACCTCTCTAGCTTTCTAGCAGGGCAGGGAGCTCCTCCCTGCCCCCGTCCCTGTATGTATTATTTCCCAGTTGCATTTGATTGTATAGCTTTAAATACTAGATTCTTGCAATTCCTCCCCTGTCACCCACTCC
>CM053596.1:223441994-223464417 GCA_028646575.1 Pseudocheirus occidentalis | reverse complement strand
AAAACAATAAAATTGATAGACCCTTAGTCAATATGATAAAAAAAGAAGAAAACCAAATTCTGAGTCTCAAAAATGAAAAGGATAAATGTAGCTCCAATGAAGATGAAATTAAAACAATAATTAGGAACGATTTTACCCAACTATATGAACATAAATTTGACAATCTTAGTGAAATGGATGAATATCTACAAAAATATAAGTTGCCCAGACTAACCGAAGAGGAAGTAAATTACTTAAACAACCCCATCTCAGAAAAGGAAATTGAACAAGCTATCAGAGAACTCCCTAGGAAAAAATCCCCAGGGCCAGATGGATTTACTAGTGAATTCTATCAAACATTTAAAGATCAATGTATTCCAATACTCTACAAACTATTTGGGAAAATTGGAGAGGAAGAAGTCCTTCCTAATTCTTTCTATGAAACAAATATGGTACTGATACCTAAATCAGGGAGAGACAGAACAGAGAAAGAAAATTATAGACCAATCTCCCTCATGAATATAGATGCAAAAATCATAAATAAAATTTTAGCTAAAAGACTACAGCAACTTATAACAAGAGTAATACATTTGATCATGTTGGATTTATTCCAGGAATGCAAGGATGGTCCAATATTAGGAAAACTATCAACATCATTGATCATATCAACAATAAAACTAGCAAAAAACATATGATTCTTTGAATAGATGCAGAAAAAGCTTTTTAACAAAATACAATATCCATCCTTATTGAAATCACTAGAAAGTATAGGAATAAATGGAATTTTCCTTAGAATAATAGGCAGCATCTACTTAAAGCCATCAGCAAGTATTGTATGCAATGGGGATAAACTAGAAGCATTTCCAATAAAGTCAGGAGTTAAACAAGGATGTCCACTATCACCCCTCTTATTCAGTCTGGTACTAGAAATGTTAGCAGTAGCAATTAGAGAAGAAAAAGAAATCAAAGGAATCAAATTAGGCCAAGAAGAGACTAAGCTATTACTCTTTGCAGATGACATGATGATATATTTGGAGAATCCTAGAGAACAAGTAAAAAACTTGAGATGATAAATAAATTTAGCAAAGTTGTATGATATAAAATAAACCCACATAAATCCTCAGCATTCCTATATATTTCCAATGAAGTCCAACAGCAAGAGATAGTAAGAGAAACCCCATTTAAAGTTACTGCAGACATTAAAAATATTTGGGAATCTACCTGTGAAAACAAACCCAGTACCTTTATGAACACAACTACAAATCACCTTTCACAGAAATAAAATCAGTCTCACTAATTGGAAAAACATCAATTGCTCATGGCTGGGTAGAGCTAATATAATAAAAATGACCATTTACCTAAATAAAATTACATATTTAGCGCCATACCAATCAATCTACCAAAAAATTACTTAGAAAAAATAGAGACAAAAATCCATTTGGAAGAACAAAAAGTCCAGAATATCAAGGCAACTAATGAAAATAAATGTTAGGGAAGGTGGCCTAGCTGTACCAGATTTTCATCTCTATTATGAAGCAGCTGTCCTCAAAACTGCCTGGTACTGGCTAAGGAATAGAGTAGTAAATCAATGGAATAGATTGGGTACAAAAGACTCAGTAGTCATTTGTTTTTTAAGATGCTATTTTTTTCAGTATGTGTGTCTCCACCAATATGTTGACTCTTCTCATTATTTTATTGCATCACTCTAATTTATCTTCCCATATTCCTCCTACAACCTCTTATTTTTCAAAATTCTTTTTGAGCTCTTCCATGACCTGAAACCAATTTATATTTTTTGGAGGCTTTGTATATAGAAGCTTTGACTTTGCTATCTTCTTCCAAGTGTGTGTTTTGATCTTGCTTGTCACCGTAATAACCTTATAAATTCCAAGTTTGACACCCCCCCCCCATTGATTACTCATTTCCTCAGCCTTTTATGTGACTTTTAACTGTTAAAGTGGTGCTTTGCTTTCAGGGTAGAAGGTGCACTGTTCCAACCCTTCTGGGGTTTTGTGTTGCTGTTTTCAGAGATATTTCTATGGACCTGTTCTTCAGTTCTTCAAAGGTAGTATAATCCACGGATAGATCTTTTATACTCTCCTAGTCTCTGCTCTGGTCTGTGAGTGACTATAAGCACTCTTTTCTAATGTGAAGATGGTCCCCACTCCACTGTCATCATAAACTCTGCTATGCAAGTGCTCTTCCTTACACTACAACTGACACCTAGGACTGGGACCCGGATCTGAGTGTGGGCAAAGCAGCAAAATCTTGCCTCAGTGCTAGCAAAGAGAGGACTATAATCTCCTTCTTATCAGTTGCTAACCCCCATTAAGCTACTCCTGCTGCTGATTTTGTCACTCCCAAGGCCTTCTTTTAGCCTGCTGAAGCTGTACTGTTCAGGCAGGGCCTGTTCTAGACTGTGTTCCACTCCCACCCTGCTATGACAGACCCTTTCTGTTGATCTTCTAACTTGTCTCTGTTTTCTGTGGGTTGAAAGGTCCAGAAACCATGACAACTGCCAAAAATTCAGTTGCCCCAAAGCGTATTTTGGCCTTGCTGAGGCCCAGTGTGTGCTCGACTGCAGTCCTCTCTTGGTCTAGTACAACAGACTACTGAACACCTTGTAAATTGTCTTGGGTTGGAAATTTGTTTCATTCTTTCTTTTTATGGTTTCTACTGCTCTAGAAT
Source organism: Pseudocheirus occidentalis (assembly GCA_028646575.1). Lineage (NCBI taxonomy): Eukaryota > Metazoa > Chordata > Mammalia > Diprotodontia > Pseudocheiridae > Pseudocheirus > Pseudocheirus occidentalis. Next base: position 223,461,750 of record CM053596.1, on the reverse strand, counting down.
TTTTTAGAACAATTTTTGAAGGTATTGGGAGGGTTTTGAAGGAGACCTCAGGCCAGTTCCTGCCTTTACTCCACCATCTTGGCTCCACCCCCTATTTGCTTTCTTTCTATTCCTAAAACTTAGTAGTCATCTTGGTTTTTGTTTTGCCACTGGACTTTGAGGACTCTAGAGGAGACAGGAAAGTTGACAACTTTGCAAAGCTCTGCCTCACCTAAATCCAATTCTTGGGCATGTTTGGATATCACTTTCTTGATGTCTTTAGTTCTGTTTGAAAACAAAAGATGGGAGGGAGAACTCTAAAAATATTCCACAATAAAAAGATGGCTGAGTAGGCCAGAAAATTTCAAGCTGTCAAGATTTCCCCCCATAAAACAGATGAAATGGCACCTCAGAACAAATATTGAGCAGTAAAAAAAAAAGAAAAAAAACAAGAGGAGGGGAAGAACCAGAGTTCTCCTGGGACAAGCAGAAGAGATCTGAAGAAAATTCCTAGGATGAAGCTTGGTCCCTGTGAAGAATAAACACCTCTTGGCTAGATACCAGGTTCACTTAAACAACAAACAGCAAGCCCTAGGGTTATTTGAGTTAGGAGACTTTCTCAGACACAGTCACAAGAACTTTTACCTCTGGGACAGTGAGAGGAATTGGTCTTTAAGTCAGAGAATATCAAAGGAACCTTTGCTTATCAGGAAAATCAGACCTAGCAGTACTGCTGAAAAGGGGGCCAAAGGTGAGAGGGAACCAGCAAGTGACCAGTGAAGGCAGAAGCAGTGGGGTGTGGATGCCACTGGCTTTGGGTGCTTACAGTAGGCTAGAGATCTTATTTCCAGTTCCAAGCCCAAGGAGAGAACTGAAGGAGGATCTGAGCACTGAGGCACCATCCCCAATGGCCTAAGACTAGAGACAATTATAAAAAGTGAACTACTATAATTTTTTTTAAATAGGGAAAAGAGAAAAAAAAATCAACCATTGGGAGTTACTATGAAAATAGAGAAGATTGGTGATCATCTTAAGAGAAGGATACTGAAGCAAAGAAACCCTCTTCTAACCCTAAGTGGTAATGTTAAATGGTTACCTGCTCAAAAAGAATTGATAGAAGAATGTAAAAGAAAAAGACTTTAAAAATCAAATGGTACAGATTGAGGGAAAACTAAAAAAAATAAGAACAATCCAAGAAAATGAAGAAGACTATGACAAAAAGGTCAACCAATTGAAAAAAGGAGATCCAAAATCTTAGAATCCAGAATCCAGGAAATCAGAACTGGGCAAGGGGAAGTTAGTGAAGTTATAAGATGTCAAGAACTAAGACAGAATGTAAAGAATAAAAAGAAAAAGAAGATAATGTGAATTATTTCATAAGAAAAACAAGTGATCTGTAGAAGAGACCAAGAAGAGAAAACAAGAATAATTGTACTACTTGAAAGCTATCATCAAAAAAAGAATCTTGATACAATACTACAAGAAATAATTAAAGGAAATTGTCCTGAAGCATAAGAATATGAGGTGATATGGGAAATAGAAAAATATCCACTTATCACCACCTGAAAGAGATCCTATGAGGAAAACCCATAGGAATATTATTGTCAAATTCTAAAACCCCCAATATTATGAGAAATAACAACAACAAAATTAAATGTGGTGGTGTCACAATTAGAATCACACAAGACCTAGCAGCAGTGACACTAAAAGACCCCAGATCTAGGAACATTATATTTGAAAAAGCAAAAGAACTGGGATTCTGGATGAAAATATCAAACCCAAAAAAGCTAAGCATGATCCTGAATTCAAATATAAGATATTTAACAAACTGTTAGATTTCCAACACTTTGTTTAAAAAAAATAAAAATAAAAAACAAACTTGAACTTTGTCTATATATCTATATACATCTTTATCTATATGTAAATCTATCCATGCTTAATTGTAGCCTTTGGGGGAAGAGGGAAGAAAAGGAATCTAAAAACAAAAAAGTGCACAGCACAGAACAAAAGAAAACTAACAAAGAAACAAAGATGGACAGTTCTCAGTACAACTTGTAGTACTTATTATATAGGTTTTCTTGAAATAGAAATTTATTGCTTTATATTTTGAATCCTCTCTTATGTTCTTCTGTGCATGGGACATGCTTTTTTCTTATTATGTATTTATGTTTCAATGCTTAAGTTTATAATATGCTTTTTTATCTTCTTATTGTGTATTTAAGTTTTAGTAATAATAATAATAATGAGTATAGAGAATAACAACAATATCATAATGCCTAGCATATAATAGGTGCTGAATAGACACTTTTAACATGAGGATTTCCCTATAGGCATTTAGTCAATCAATGGCAGAAACAAAAAGAAAAATCAGGTCTTCAGACATTTAGTGTCTGCTCCTCATCCTTGGCACTGTATTATGTTATGTATCATATTCATCAATTCATTTGGATTCCTCATCCTTTGATGTATTGAGAATGCTGATAGAGCAAATGCCCCAAATGTAAGATTCATATTTATCTTTTTCTAATTGGGTCCAAGTAAATGAACCATTGACTTCTCCCTCTGACTTTTTAGCCTTCTGGCCAGTGGCTTGGAATTCTCTAATATCCATCTGAATTTTCCAAGTTATAACATACACACCAAAAGCATTTGAAATTCAATCAAAAATCTACTTGTGAGCTCTCATTGAACTATGCATTGAGAGCTATTATTTTGGCTTATAAACTCTCTCCTTATGTGGGCACCATAACATCTATATATGCTATTTATCTAGAGAGACCTTGGCAAGTTATTGGTGTCTTTTCCCTCCCACAGTGTCAAGAAAGTTATTTTAATCAATTACTTTATGATAAACACTCCTTGTTCTAAAGAGCTTTAGATAAAGCTTTTAATTTCCAAATCCACTTCTGGAAATATTTTTGATCAATATATCCCTCTATCTCAGGTGGCTCTAAGTCCTTTCCATTTGTCATTTACTATAAAGCCTGGGTCCTACTGTAATAATTGCTGATTAAAAAGAGTCCACCTCACCCATAACTTCATTATTGCAATGTTAGCAGGGAAAATATATGGTAAGCCAATGATCTGAAAGCAAGCCAAGGCAAATTTACAACACAAGATACCGTATTGATTTTGATGGGAACAAAAGCAGAAAAGGTCAATAGTATGGCATCTAAAGCCATTACAGGGTGGGAGAGAGGACTAAATCAAAATGAGTGATTGCCTTTTTTTTAGCTATTTTATGCTATGTTCTAGCAGTCTCATAAATGATCCCGTATTATGGTGTCAGAACTTTGTACTAAAAGTCCACAAAGACCATGGTAGAAAATTCAGTCCTGGGTAGATTACCTATTGAATAATGGACCATATGGAGAGCTTACTTTTTAAATTATGGAAATAGATCAATGACGCATGATATACACAATTAAAAAATCATAAATAGTAAACACCAAATTTTAAGAGCTTTAATTTTGTGGTGTGTGTTTGTGTGTGTGTGTGTGTCTGTGTGTTATCCCCTGCTTTATGATGAGCTAAGCTATCCTTCCCATGATGCCACTGCCGCTTTGATTTGCTCTCAGGTACTACACAGTAAAGTTAATTGCCAATTTAGTTTCCCTTATTTTTTTCAAACTTTTCCCTTGTGTAGGTTCCTTGATTATATTATGATCTGCTGACCCTGACTTTTAGGTTTGAAGACCTCAGGCTGAAAAGGACCTTGAAGATCTAGTCTACTGCTCTGATTTTACAGGTGATGAAACTGACTCATAAAGGTGAACAATGTTCTCACAGTCACAGAAAGGAAGAAAGTTCAGTTGTATTTGTTGAATAAAATGGTATCAGAAGTGGAGATTGGACAAAGGAAGGTAACTTGAAAATTTGGAAAGTTGATAGCTATTTCTGAGTTTTCAGGGCATGTTTATTGCCTTATTTCAGGATCAAGGGAAAATCTGATCTGTTTCACCTGCCATATTATAGTACTGATACTTAGTTATCATCAAGCCCATCAGTATATATTGATTTCCCCAGGAGTCCCTAGTAATGATTTTAGGGTAGAAAGTATGGTATAGCAGCAAGGCAGTTATAACTCCACTTAGACCCTTCACTCCATGCCTCTCTTTCCTTCAGAGCAATGTTTTTTTTTTCTTTTTTTCTCTCACCTACCCTAATGTCTAGGAAATAGAGAGTATTGAGCCTTTTGGAGCTGGAAATGTTAATGTGCTTTGTGATGATTTAATGGTGGCTAGCCATATAGCAGTTATCAATTTCTTCAAAGAAACCATGCCTATAATTCCAGCATCTATCTAAGCAGTCCAATTTCATATTATGGTACAGGGGTAAGTAAAGGAGGTATGCAAAATCCCATGATAGAGCCAGTTATAGCTTTTTGTATATGAATGGAGTCTATAAAAATAACCACATAAACACTTAATACTAGCTTACATTTATATAGTACCTACCATGTGCTAGACATCGTGCATTTCTTACACATAACAACCCAATAGAACACAATGTTCTATTATTATTCCCATTCTACAGATAAGGAAACTGAGGCAAAGATAGGCTAAGTGACTTGCCTAGAGTGATACAGTTAGTAAGTGTCTGAGTCTGTATTTGAAGTTAGATCTTCCTTACTTCAGGCCTAAGGCTCTAGCCCTGTAACACAGTGGTTCTAAACCCGTGGGATGCAACCCCTTTGGAGGTCAAATGATCCTTTCACAGGGGTAGCCTAAGACCATTGGAAAACACATATTACAGATGGTCTTAGGAACCAAGACACTGCTCCTTTATCTGTCTCCAGCCAGGGTCTGCCCACAGGCAGATACTCCCACATACAAGTATTAAAGGGTCAAGATATTAGGAAGGTTGAGAACCACTGTTGTAACAGCAAACAAATAAGCAATTAAAACTTTTTTTAGCTATATAGTTGACACCTTGTTTCAGTTCTTGCCCATGATTGTATCAAGTCTTTATTGAGAAGAAGAACTTGTGAACTCCTGTCTCTGATGCAACAAGAAGGGGAGGAGCTAATTACCACATATATGAGGAGAGGCCCAGGATGAAAAGAGCAGATCTGAGAAGAGAGAAGAACTGAGAACAGAGCAGAACTCTTGTGGTGGTAGAGTTAAGAAGGAGAAAACTGGTTGTATCCTTGCACTCTATCTTTGTCTCTTCTAACTGTGTTGATATTTGTTTGTATACATTGTATAGCAGCCCTGAGACCTTACTGGAAGCCCTGAAAGAGGATTTTCTGGTTGTCTGTTTACAGAAGTATTGGAGGAGGGATTCGGAGGTCCTGGGATTCTACTGATAATTTGTGTTGAGTTTTCAGACGTTGTTTGGGGGTCTGTGTTGTGATCTATGTTGGTGATTTGTGTTGACCTCTTGGACCATTGTTTGTGGGTCTCTGTTAATTCCACAGGCAGATAGTGAATTGATGATGGTACTGGCAATGTGAATGAATGTTGTTTTGGCTCTGTTAAGATCTATCTTCCCAGAAACAGAAACTGTGAAGGACCTGAGGTGGGTTGGACATTGTGAACTTCAATATGGAACAGGAACTAGATGAGAAACTGGACAAAGAGCTGAGAGCTGCCTGCTTTTTAGTCCATGTGACAGTTGGAAAGATTTGGGAAGGAACTGGGACCATGGAAGAGGAACCATGAAAGCTGAGAGCCAGTCTCAAGTCAAGATGAAAAGACCTCTTCTTGGGTACCTGATGCTGAGAAGATTGTGATTTACTGTGACATAGGGGTGGAGAACTTTGAGGTTTGTATAATGTTTCAAAGAAACAGATATTTGTGTGTAAATTACCTAAGACAAACAATTTTATATAGTTTCATTTTGTGACAGCAATGGTTATGAGGGTCTCCTTCAACTGATACTAAGCTGATTCAGAATGTCTAAATCTGACCAGATGAAACCAGACCAATAAAGTTTCTTCACCTTCAGTTATCTCTTTGTATAACACCATGCACCAGCAGATTCTGAAAAGAATGCTACTGGGAGCAGCTTTTAAGGTTCAGATTACACAGTAATAGTGAACACTGTTTATTCCATTACAAATAAAGGTTCAGCACAATATTCAAAGTATAATATACACGGCATTGCATGTTATCACAGAAAAATCACAATATAGTGTTCATAACAGCTTAACATTAGAATGGCCACAACATTTAGAACAAGGATCAAAAGAATAATCATCTGATTTCCCTAAGGGAGAAACCAGCTTAGCATTAGAATGGCCACACAGTTTTCACTACAGTTGTCCCAATATTTAGAACAAGGAACAAAAGAATAATCATCTGGTTTCCCTAAGGGGGAAACCCTTCTCACTTAATCATTCATTAAATCAATTCACAATATATCAGTCTTCCACTCATGAGGAAACCATTAACTTAATCAGTCATTAATCTAAATTCCTGATTACTATCATTAATAACTAGTACAGTCATTAGAAAAACCACACAAACCCTCCACCCCTTGGTGTGCAGAAAACCTCAGTTTTGTCCAAGGGGAGGCTTTTGCTTCATCTTTACTCTGGATATTCTCTCTGATCCCCTGGTTCCCCTGCCTTGGTCCCAGCTTCCTCCTGAATCCACCAGTCACCTGGATTCAGGATCAGACAGCTGCCAAGTTCTCATCCAGTCCTCAGAGGTAGACAGCTCTCAGGTCCTCATCCAGTCCTCAGGGCAGTCCCTGGCATGCACTGAAGTTCACAGAATCCAGCACATCTCAAACCCTTCACCACTTCTCTTGCCTGGAACTCAAGGACTGGCCAGGCCATGAACAAAGTCTTATCATGGTCATGCTTCTTCAGTCCTTCAACAGTTTAGCTGACCCTAGCACCCAGAAGGGATATTGGCCTTCTGGGTGGCCTTCACCACATTCTGTTCTCAGGAAAACTCTATCTCTTTTCTCAGTCAGCTCCCAGATGCTGAGACAATCCTACTTCCTCCAACAAGAAAATTCCAATTCTCTCTCTCTGTCTCTAGACTTCTTCTTTATATACAGCACTGGCCTCCTGTCTCAGCCAATACCCTTCTTCCATGTTCGCAGGGGAGTTCACGCCTTCTCAACAGTGGGCAGGGCTCACACCTTCCATACTTAGCCCTAAGTTACTAAGTGCTAAGTATCTGCTAAACTGCTTACTGTTACACTTTGTCAGATGAATGTTAGATTTTTGCTATATGCAGATGTTTTATTGCTCCCTTTTGTTTTTAATTCTATGATTTTAAGAATTTACAGCAAAGCAAGAGGCAATTGTAGCTTGATCAGAGAACACTACAATGGCTGTTGATGTGGCAAAGTGAAGCAGTTTATCAATCATTCAAGATCACAGTGCAATAATAATGGTCAAACCAAAGCACAAAAGAAAATTCAGCTTAAAGTTTCAAACAACACCAACAATTAATAAGGCATTGTTGCAAAAACAGCCTAATTAACCCAAAGGAAAATAAAATGGACCTTTCTGAGGGACATGGAAGGTAGAGAGATCCTCCACAGGTTTCTTGAAGATAAAAGAAAATGATGTAAAAAGTAAATGCTACCTGTTACTAGGAAGAAAGAAAAAACATACTTGTCACAGACAAGACAATGTAAAGAATAAAGTTCTGAAGAAAGGCAAATTTTTTAAATGAAACTCACTTTTTCATTAAAGATTATATAAAATATATTGTTATTACAACAGCAGATGAGCCTCTAAGATCTTATATTTTAATGAAACCCTAAAATAGCCAACCAAAAATGTTTTCGAGGTTTTTGCTTCTAGTTGGTCTAAAAATCTTTTCTCCATCAAGGGAATGATGAAATCTAAGACATATATCAATGTGTTCAGAATCAAAACGGTTCTAGAATTATAGAAATTCCCAAATTGAGATGGAATATTGAAGTGTGATTTACCCTATTCCTTAGAGGTAAGTAAATGGATGTCTACTGGATTGAATAATCTCAAACAGAACTCTGTGTGATTATGTTCAAGTCATCTAACCTATGTCTGCCTCAGTTTCCTCATTTTACAATGAACACAATATCATCTATTTCCCAAAGTTATTGTGAGAATTGAATGAGAGAATATTTTTAAAGTGCTTTTTTCCCTTTAAGGTCTTAATGTAAATGTTAACTATTAACATTATCTTTTTCATAAAGCATTTGAGGCAGAAAGCAATAGCTTGAATGTATGTTTCACCCCTTAATTTAGTCCTTTAATAATAATAATAATGATCACTCAATATATTTAGTACTTTCAGATTTACAGTTGTCAGGGTCAATTAGAATCATGTCTTTAAATTCTAAAGTACCTAAGTATAACCCAGTTTTCTGGTCTGGGTGTTCTTCTTCTTTCTCCAAAAGGACCAAAATGACATCACTATGTTAGAGGCAAGTTTCAGTGTGTCTCACTGTGGTTGATCAGACCAATATGAGCTTTCTACCAAATAGTCCATGTGAACATTTAGGGTGAATTCCCCAAATTTACACATCCTGTGTTTCCTTTGAACTGTCTCATTTCTGCTTTGCTCATAGAACACAGCACCTTCTCTGATGTGGGCATGCCATGCTGAATAGTCCTGTGCCAGTGTCTCCCATGTCGCACAATCAAATCCAAAGTCCTTTAGAGAGATGTTGAGAGTCTCTCTTTATCACTTCTTCTAACCACCATGTGAACACTTGCCCTGTGTGAGTTCTCCATAAAGTAATCTTTTGGGGCAGCATATGTTTTGCATTTGAACAATGTGGTCAGTCTATCAGCATTGTTCTCTCCAAAGCAGAGTTTGGATGCTTGGCAGTTTAGTTTGAGTAAGGACTTCAGAGTCTGCTACCTTATCCTGTCATGTGATCTTCAGAATTTTCCTAAGGCATTTCACATGTAAGCAATTAAGTTTCCTTGTATGGTACTGATATACTGTCCAGATTTCACAAGTATACAACAATGAGGTCAGCACAATGGTTTTGTAGAGCTTCATTTTGGAGGTTGCCCTAATACCTCTTCTCTCCCACATTTTCCTTGGGAGCCTCCCAAACACTGAGCTAGCTCTGGCAATGCATGTATGTAAAGTTAATGGGATATAAGATCTTCCCTCCCCATTTAATATGGAGCCCTGACAGGAGAGTCAATTAGGCTCTGGGCCACAGGGATCCCCACATTTTTCCAATTAAGTGTTCATTTCCAAGATTCTCTAGGCTTTACTAAACCAATCAAATTATGAGTCTTTGACTGGAAACAATATATATTATGATGCTTGGAGGGAGAGGTGTAGGCTTAGAGAGAAGTAGATGAAGGGAATAACTTGCCTAGGGGAACTTGCTTGTGAGGAGGCTTGACAGAGATTACTTGTGATGTTGGTGGTTCCTGGACTGGTAATGGGTATCTTACTAAACCTTGCTTTTTAGTATCCCTAATAGCAATGTACCAAATAAATATTTTGGTCTTGTCTTGGAACAGGAGAGTTTATTATATTTTATGAACAAATTCTGGGAATATGTATTCATATTCATAGCACCTACTATGAGCATTGCATTGGTGTTACTGTGGGTTAACCTCATTGTTGATGTGTACATCCCTGGAAAGTGTACTACCAAGGTAAGTGAATTTATTCACAGAATTCAGAGCTTCTCCATTTACTATAACTGATAGTTCCATGTGTGGATGGTGTGGTGGAGGCTGATGGAGCACCTGTGTTTTCTTGGTGTTAATAGTTAGGTCAAAATTAGTATGAGCAGCAGAGAATTTATCCATATGTTATTGTATCCCAGCTTCAAATGCTGCATTGAGTGCACAATCATCTGAAAACAGAAAATAATGCACCAACACTCCCCACTTTTGGTTTGGCTTATACTCTTTTCAAGTTGAAGAATTTATCATCAGTGTGGTACCTGAGGTTGAAGCTTTGTTCATCCTCATTGAAAACATTTGACAACATAGCTGAAAACATCATTATAAAGCAAGCACACAACCTTGTTTACTCCATTCCTGACTGGGAAAACATGAGAGCATTGTCCATTATCCAAAACCTAGGTAACCATGATGTCATGAAAAAACAATAGCTCTGCTGTGTGGTGTTCTCCCACAAAGTGGACCCAGGTTATGCATAGCCCAAACTTCAATCCTGTGGGAACCTGGAGAGACAGATGAGGTAGAAGTTATCATAACATAGATGATAAGGAGAGAGACAGAGATAGAGAAAAAGAAACAGAGAAACAAAGTCTAAGCAAAAAAATTCAGGATGAAAATCTAGGGTATTCTCACAATTGGAAGGTGGTGATATAGATCATGATCCTACAAGGAAATAAATAAATAATCTTATAGGTTAGAAAAGAATCAAGAAAGAGAAGCATCACAAAAATCCAGAGAGGAGGGTGTGTCTAGGAGAAGATGGTGGTCAACAGTGTAAAATGACCTAGAGAAGTTATATAAAAAAAAACGATTAAGGAAAGGCCATCTGATTTAGTCCTTAAGAACTGATTAGAAATTAAAAAGAAAAGTTTCAGTTTAGTGAAGAATTTGGAAGCCAGATTACAAATGGTTGAGAAGTGAATGAGTGATATAAGTGGTATAAGTAAAGGCTATTAATATATCCTACTATTTTTCAGAGCCTGAAGACCAGTACAGGACTTCTTGAAGCTGGAAACAGATGGTTTGAAGCCTTTCTTATCCACCCAGTGGGGAAAACCCCATGGTGAACTTCTTTTCCTGGTAGAGCTCATAAAATGATAATAAGAAACAGGCCCAGAAAGTTCAGAGAAAGTCTAGATACGTCACAGATAAAGACTGCAGGTGTAAACACTAAGAAGACCACAACTGACTGAAAACAAAGAACACATTTTGACAAGGAATTTTGAAATAAACAATTGCTAAAATTTCCCCTGTCTATGCAAATGTACATTAAATACAATCAATGACAAAAATGGAGAGTCCAGGGTCTTTCTTGTTGTTTCTGGCATTCTATACCCCCAACCTTAAGTCTCAAGGAAAAATCTTAAAGAAAATGTACATTTGAATCATGTTTATTGTTCCTATTTGGGATTATAAAGTCACTGAATATACAAATTAGATGAGGTAAAGAACAGTTATGTATTTCTCCTATTCAACTGAAATATTCAAAACACAAATGCGTATAATTATATGAAATAGTAACCTATAACTGCAATTTTCTCTCCAAGGCAGTTAATGCTTAAAAACCAAAACAAGAAACATTTTATGGGACTGATGAACAGAATTTTCAACTTTTCCTTGGTTCTATATTTTCTTAGCAATTCTTGCAATGTCTATACTTTCTGCTGAGTCAGGATCTAGCTTGGGTTAACCCACCTGCAAACACTTACATTATTCTCTGAGAAGTATGTAGTTGCAGAAAACCCTTCCAGCTACTACTCAGCTCCTTCTTAGGAAACCAGAACCCACAGACTCCTAAATCAGCTATTTCTGAAAAGTCATTTTCTCATGATTATTGTTCAGTGACTTATAGTTAGTCAAAGAAACATTTTAAAAAGGTAGCCAAAGCTTTGATATCCAGTTTCAGGGTTGGCTAGACTGCACATGTGGATGCTGCTTCCATACAAGCTAGGGAGGAGGACCTTACTCAGTTACCACAGAAAATTGAAAAAACAATCCCCACACAGATGGGAAGATAAAGTTCACAACAGCACAAAACTTCCTTTTAAAGAAAGTCTGATAAGTGGGCTTCTTTTCTTGATTTAGAGGTGAATGTTTTTGATGCAGTTCCTCTCTTCATCACAAAGTATAGATGTAAGAGACATACTAGGTGTCCAGTCAGAAACTCTGTGTATTTCTTTTAACAAGGGGTTGAAAATACTGTCTGAGCTTCCATTAGGGGAAAATATATGCTCTGAAAGTATCAACTCTCTCATCTAAGTAAATGCAAAACTTGTGCAAGGAAATAAAATAAGTTAATGGTCTAGGGCAGAGGGATTGCAGAAGTTGCTGTGTAAGAGGTGGCACCAGGGCTGATCTATGAAAGAAAATGGGGGTTCTAATGCACAGAGATGAAGATATATGAATTCTAAGCGTGTGGGACGGCATGTACAAAGGCATAAAGGTATGAGATGATCTGCCTTGAGAGAAGAACAGCAGGTAGACCAATCTGAATAGACTCCAAAATGCATGAAGGGAAGCCATTTAATATATTTGCACAAATGGGCTACTGACAGACTAGGACTAGCTTTAAATGTCAAATAGAGTACTTTGCTTTTTATTTTTGTGGCCATAGAATCTTTGTTGCATAGAAGAGTGACCTGATCAAATGTTTATTTTAAGGGACTCATTTTAATAGATTTATGGAATATAGATTAGAAAAGGGGAAGACTAGAGACAGGAAAAACAATGACGCAAGATCAATGAAGAGTCAACTGCAATACAGTTTGATGAGGGCATGAGCTACCATATTAGTTAAGTGAATTTGTAAAACCAAGAGAGATTATGAAAATATAACTGGCAAGTTCTGCCCCATGATTAGCAATATGGGAGTAAAGGAAAGTAAGAGTGAAGATTCAAGATTGGTACCAAAGTTGTGAACCTGAATTACAAGAAGGGTGTGGCACTTGCAATAGAAATAAGGATGTTCAAAAAAAATGATAGATTTGGGAAGAAAGATAATTAGTTTTCTTTTGGACATACTGAATTTGAGATACTAGTGGAATGCACTGTTTAAAATGTCTAATAGAGTAGCTGGTCATGTGGAATTAAAGCTCAAGAGACTAAAGCTGGATATATCTAGATCTGAGAATCACCTCCATAAAGGTGATCATGGAATCCATAACAGCTGTTGAGAATATCAAGAACATATAAAGAAAAAAAGGATTAAGCATAGGACAATTCCTCGGGGTATATGCTCAGTTAGAAGGTGGTCCTATGTTTAGAAGGTATTATAGATGATTATGTACAAAAAGAGAAACATGTTATGCTGTATGAATATATGGAATACTATTGTGCTGTTAAAAAAGAAAAAAAGAGATCAGAGATGGTTCCTGAGAAACCTGGGAAGACATATGTGAACTGAAACAGAAAAAAATGGAGCCAGGCTACCTTATAATAACTTTATCAAAATAATAACTTTGAAAAACTTGGGAATTCTGATGAATGATATGACCATCAAAGACCAATGAACATATCAACCTTCTGGCAGCAAAATAATGGACTAAATATACAGCACAAGGCAAACATTGTTGGAAATGGTCAATGTAGGATTTATTTTACTTGTTGATTAGTATTTATTACCAAGGATTTGTTTTTCTTTTCTTTCCAGTAATGGGGGAAAGTGGGAAAAAGAAAACTGTTTGGTAATTGGAAAAAAATAATTTAAAATAAAAATTGAGGATTGACCATACAGGAAGAAGAGAAACAAGAGAAAGAATAGTGCCACAAATTCCCAATGTCCCAAAAATCGATGAAGAGAGAATGGTAAGCAGTGTCAAAAACTACAGTTTAATGAAGGTTAAGAATGGTAAAAAGCCATCATATTTGACTATTAAGGGATCACTGGAAATGTTGAAGGGGACTATTTCAGTATAGTCATAGTCAGAAGCCAGATTCCAAGGCCGAGGAGTAAAAAGAAAGTGGAAGCATGAAGTATTAACAGCTTTTCCCAAGACTTTGACTACAAAAGAGAGGAGAAATATTTAATTATAACTTTGTAGGAGGGATCAAATGAAGGACTTGTAAGAACCAGTGAGGCCCAGGAATGTTTCTGAGCAGCAGGAAAGGAGCTAGTGAATAGATATCAAAGTGTGTGTGTGTGTGTGTGTGTATTTGTATGTGTGGCTTAAACAATGTTTTGGAAGAAACAAGAGGGAATTGGATCAATCATACAAAGCAGAGGATCTACTTTTGGCACATAAAGAGGTGGTTTCAAGAAAAAAAGAAGAAAATGAGTGGTGGAAGGTCATGTTAAGAAGGTTTGAGGTTTAAAAGAGTTAAGAAGTTTAAAATAGTTAAGAAGGAAGAACTTCAGTTAGGTGATCTGTGTTTCTCAGGAATCAAGGTACTTATTTAAGAGAAATAAGAGAAAGAGTCTGAAAAGAAGTTTCTGAAAAAGATTCTGTGAAAAACTCAACAGAGAACAATAGAGAAAAGTAAAAGTATTACCTTACACCAGTGTGAGTCCACTTGAAATCAGAGAGTACAAACTTGTAGTTGATAACAGTTGATAGTTATATGCCTTCCTCATACATCATTCAGCAGCTTCTGAGTAATAGAATAAAAAGTAGATGGTGGAGATGTTATAGAGTTATTGTCTGGCATGGTATGTATGAGTATCCACAGTACATGGACAAGGGATTTATTAAGAAAGAATGGTGTGAATTTGGATAGGTTTATTATATGGTTGATATTGAGAAGGGAAGAAAGTTAAGATGATTTAGGAGATGGTTGGAGGAGACTGTTAGTTATATTGGGATGTTCAGCACATAGGAAATTCAGAATTCTCAATCATGAAAGTCAAACAGTTGTGGAAGATCCACAGATCAAGGATATGAATCCATATGTGTAAATGAGATAGACACAGCGGTTCTCCACCTTCCTAATGCTGTGACCCTTTAATACTCATATGTGGGCATATCTGCATATGGGTGGACCCTCCTGGAGATGGATAGAGGAGCGGTGTCTTGGATCCTAAGACCATCAGAAATATGTGTTTTCTGATGGTCTTAGGAGACCCCCAAAGGGGTTGTGACCCACAGGTTGAGAACCACTGAGACAGAATGAAGGTGTAGGTCATGAGAGTTGAGGGGATTGATGGGCTTGGAGGCCAGAGTATTTGAGGTAACATCAACATATAAAGGACCTGAAGGATAAGTTGAAAAGTTGAAGTGAAGAAGATGGTGATCCAGGTACAGAAATCTTTGAGAGATAACTTAGAGGCCAGTGTGTAACTGCCAAAAACATTTAGATAACTATGAGTATGTAACTGAATGGAATGTACGTCAATGGAGAAGATGGTACTGAGCCATGGTAGCAAAGGAAGGATCCAGAAGTGGCAATGGACAGCAAGAAATGTGCCTCTTCCTCTTGGATTAATGTGGGAACATGAGAGAAGTACCAGGAGAAGAGATCTAAGATGAAAGGAAGTTTCTTAATAATAATACAGGAGTCCCAGAGTGTACAATGGAAGGAATAAGAAGAGTTGGGCTACTTGGGAGAGGTAAAATTGATGTGGATGGGAATGAGAGAAATGGAAGTGGTGAAAAGGAATAGGTTTTGCTTATGTGTCAGGGATTCTGCGTCATTACTAGTGGAAAATAAGAGGTAAGGGTTTGCTATAGGATGGGGATGTATTACTGTTTTTTTTTTAACTAAGGCTTCTACCCTCAAATTCTTAGAATGGTATGTTACAGTACCATTTCTTTTTTGTGCCCTTATGGAAGAAGGGAGATGGGATATGATGTAAAAAGCCATGAAGATAAGGTACTGATAGGAATATGGATAGTGTAGGTATGGTTTTGGTCTTTGTCCTTTAAGTAGAGATCTGATGTTGGGAGCCCCTGGTCCTAGAGATGAGGACTATAGGGCTTGTATTTCTGGTCCTAGAAGTGAGAGGTCTGATATCTAAAGTTCAGTTCCAAGAATGTGTCCTGGAGATAAGAGATGTGGTAGGGCCAAGTACTTGGGATAGCTCTCATCCAGTAATAAAAACTCTAGCCTGATTTCAGTGTGGTGGTTTTAGACAACTAAGAAGTAGTATTGAATAACATTAGACCCCAGCCCAGTACACAGCCAGCAAAAAGTCTAGAAGAACCATTTATATACTCATATTAAAGGATGATAAAGACTTTGTAAATGTCTACTTGCAAAATCTAGTTAGACCTCCCCTTGTGCTCTTTGCTGACCTCTTTTCCCCTTTGAAGTAAACTCAAACTTATTATTCCTTCCTACTTATTCTAATCTCCTCTATACCACTCTTACTAAAATGCCAGCTTTGTATAGTTTCTTTTGAGACTGCAGCAGAACCTCATTGATTTGAACTTGGCTACTTGAAGATTAAGGTCATTCAGAAAAGGGCTGAACTTAGGGTCACCTTTTCTTTGTCTATGAAATAAGGATTTTCTAAATAAAGGAATAATGGAAAGACAAATGAGAGAGGAGACTTAAAGACATTTTCATGTCAGAAGCATCCATTTACATAGAAAATATTTGAATATAATGGTTCCAAAGACAATTTTACATGTTCCTTAAGGCTGATGCAGACTACTGTTCAGAAATACTCTCTACCATTTCCCACATTTACCTGCATTATTCTTAGGGATAGGCATAGGGGATGGAGCTGGGATTTTATTTTTATAGGGAATTGCAGGATGAGACGAGTTCTGCACTGATGTATGTCAGAACCTTCTCTATAACTTAAAGTTTTGAGCTACCATACAAAAGTAAAAGCAATAAAAGTGCATTTTATGAAAATATTCTGTAAGTCGGAAAGCTAAATTCACACTCTTCACTGTCTATACCTGCTGCCTCAGTTAATCCAGTTCCTGTTTCCATAATTATTCTGAACCTCTCTGGTTTTTTTCCAAGGAGTTCAACCTAGGATTTCTACCTCCCTTGTCACAGGATCCCAAACTCATCATTCTAGAGCTGCAAGGGAATTTAATGGCCTTTGAGTTCAATCCCCTCATTTTGCAGATGTGGAAACTGGGACGCGGAATGGGCAATTGACTTTTCCAGTTTCACAGAGCTAAATCATGTCTAAGGCAGAATTTGCACACAGGTTTTCCATTTCTATGCTGGGTTTAATTGATCCATTCCTCTGAAAACCAAAGCAATTCTAATATGTATTGCAGATTTAAACATTTAGTTATAATACACTGGCATACTTGTCAATTTTCAACTTTTCACACTTGATGTCATTGTAAGAGGCCTATGAGAGGATGATAAATGCCTCATATACTGTAGTGATGCAGCCATATTGCCTCCAGGACTTTTTCTGTAATTATTTGGAAAAACAAAAAAACAACAAAACAAGAAAGCAAAACACCTCAACTCTGGTGAGAAAGAATCAGTTAAATCAACTGGGCATCTTTCAGGTAGAGATGAAAATTAACCATTTGAACTCAAATTCTCTCTTCATTTGACTTTGGGTGCATCATGTATCACAGAAGTACTTCTAGATGTCTGGTTCTTAATAGAACATGATCTATTCTTCCTCAAATATTTTTGGATTTATTTCCTGTCTCACAGAGTACTTAGCAAAGGATGTGTTTTCTCATGGCCCTCAATGGCCTCCTAAATTGGGATCTCACCCAAACCAGGAAAAGAAAAGTTTTTCATAGACATCTCATGAATAAATGAATGTGATGAGAGGAAGCCACAGGGAAGGGATATAAGTATTTGTAATTATTTGTCAAGGAAACAGGAAGGCAGGATAAACTTATAAATTGTCTATAGTTTTGTTAGAAAGAACACTTGATAATTATTTAGTAGTTTCATTAGATAGCAAAACAAAGAGAAAGAAGACTGTTTTGGTACTTTCAACTCAAGGAGAAGGTGTGTTAGTTTTTGGGGTGGTCTAGGGATATCAATGAATAGAATGAAAAGCTTATAAAATTGCCTACTACGTGCCAAGCACTGTCAGGTGCTGATGTTAGAAAGATAACAATAAAACTTACTCTTTTCAGAGATGGTAAATTCTATCACATGAGGAACATGTACATGAAGAAGCATGCTATACCCAATGAAAGGTTCTTTATAGGGTTCACTTGAATAGAGGTCTGAAAGAGACAAAAGATTCTAATGGGTATGGCTGACATATGAGTATATTCTAGTTCTATGGGATGTCCAGTACAAAAGGAGATAGGCTGTGCTGTGGGAAGAATAGCAAATAGCAGTCTGGCTAGATTATAGAGTGAGGGAGGGGGAGTAATTTTGTAGTATGGTAAGTTGAGGCTAGGGTGTGAAGGACATTAAGAGCTGAATAGAAAATATTGTGTTTGATCCTAAAGGCAATAAGGAACCACTAGAATATTATGCTGTCAGTCCTGCGCTTTAGGAAAATCTCTCTGACAACAGTGTGGTGTATGGAATGGAGAGAATGATGAAATTATCTGTGCTAGTGGTCTTTGTAAGGTATCAGCTTATTCATGTCATAGATGAAAAATATCCACATATATGAAACATCAAAATAATCCATGTGTAATTTGTTTTATATGGCTCAACTTCTCAATCCTAGAGAAAGGTTGAGGCCCATATTCACAGTGACATAGGAAACCATTGAATTAATAAATAAAGAAAAGCCTTTCTGGTTAATGTGGTTTTCTTTCAGCCCTAGGTTATTAAATCTTTGAAAATATCACTTTCTCTTTATATTCTAGACCTTTTTAAAATGCAAGAGTAAAAAGTATATGATTTTTTTTTCTTTTTCCCATAAAATTTTCAGTTTCTTAAGATGATCACCTGAGGGAGTGGTTGGCAGTTGCTTCCATTATTTCTAATCAGCCAAGGAAGTGGTTTCTGAGGTCCCATTATATGTGTCTAATTTTGCTCTGACAAAGAAGTACCTTCCCCCACCCCTCATATTTTCTGGGCAATACAAGAATGATCTCTGCCTTTCCCCCTATTTTTTCCCCAGGTAGAAATAGAAATCTCAATACTATCTTGCTTTCATGGTTTGTTTTGCTTCAGATATATTCTTTGATGACACGATCCAAAGCATAGGAAGAAAAGTTGATAACTCCTATTTTTGTTTTGTTTTGTTTTTGCTTTTTGGAAGGCAATTGAGGTTAAGTGACTTGCCCAAAGTCACATGGCTAGTAAAGTGTGTCAAGTGTCTGAGGCCGGATTTGAACTCAGGTCCTCCTGACTCCAGGGCCTGTGCTCTGTTCACTGTGCCACTTAACCACCCCTTAATAACTCCTATTTCTTAGAGAACTATTTTCTCCACATTTACTAAAATGATACTGGATACTAGAGACCCTACTACTTGATTCTAGTAGTTCCGATGAACATTGTTGATATTGCCAGGAGGAATCTAGAAAATATTACCAAAGATTATGAAGTCTTGGATAAGATAACGTGAGGAGTACAGAATCTTCAAACTATAGACTAATGAGTTTGAATTAAATTGCTGGGAAAAACAGTCTAGAATAGATGATTAATGGCATGTTTTTCCATCCTCTTAGAAAGAAAAGATCACTACTAGTAATGACGGTTTCATCAAAAGCAAGTCATGCCAGTCTAACTTCATTTTTTACAGAGTTATAAGAATAGTAGATCAAAGGAATATGGTATATGAGGCTCCGTGACACATTCAAAGTGAGACCTTGGTTAAGAAATAATCTGTAAGTAAAGTAGACTCCATCCTGCAAACTGGGAAAAACCCTAAGTAACCAAGACTACTTGAAGTGGGCTGATGAGTTCAAGTTACCAAGGTCAGATGAACTACATCTCAGTATATTGAAAACCAACTATAACATCAATATGTGAGTGTGATTTTTGGACCATGCTCAGTGATTGTATGACTAGAGTTAGGTATATATAGTCCTGTTTTTCAAAGATGTGAAGGTCAATTTTTCAAACTTCAGACCTGTGAGCTTGAATTAAATTGCTAGAAAATCCCTAGAATGGGTTATTAAAGACAGGTTTTCTGAGCACTGTAATGCCAATCAGCAGTAGATTCCTGAGAGAATGCTACTGTGAAGAGCTTTTAAGATTCGGATTACATAGTATTAGTGAACACTCTGTTTATTCCACTACAAATCTTTATTCAGAACAACGTTCGCAGTTTCAACAGTTCACAATATTATATACAATCTTCAGAACAAGGAAAATCTCTATATT
>CM053596.1:223419155-223441494 GCA_028646575.1 Pseudocheirus occidentalis | reverse complement strand
GTGAAGGGAAAACAAATGTGTATGTATACACACACATACATACATACATACATACACACATTATATATATATGTATGTATGTATGTATGTATACTTACACATAGGTCCATATAGGAGGCTTTATATGCGTATGAATACATATCTGAGCATGTGTGTATATGTGTATATAGAGGGTATAGGATGAATTAAATATGAAGGGATGATACTTTAAAAGGCAAAATTCTGAGGTGGGAGAGGACTAGAATGAGAGGAGACAGGGTGAGACAAAATGGGGTTAATCATCCCATATAGAAGAGGCAAGGGTTAACTGTTACAACTTTACTTTAAATTACTCTCATTGAATTTGACTTAGGGAAGAAATGACATAAAGTCTAAACTGGACATCATGCCACACAGGAGAGTAGGGGGCATGGGCATGAGAGGGGGGATGAGAGGGCAGGGTCTGGGGGACGGATGCTGAAAGCACACACTTCATTAAAGGGACAGGGACAGAGTAGAGAACAGAACAAAGTGTGGGAGGGATAGGAAGGAGAGACAGATGATCACTGTCACAATATGTCCACTATGAAGATGTCCTGTATAATCACATATCTACAGCCCATATTGAATTAATTGTCCTTCCAGTGTGGGTGGGGTACAAGGGAGGAATAGAAAGAATCTAGAATTTAAAGTTCTGCAATACCTGCAACTAGGAATTAAAGATATACAGGAGCCGGAATAGGGAGACCCTCCCTGCCCTACCACAAAGTAAGAGAGCAGAGCAGGGGAGGGATTTTACAGTGGGATAGCTGTTTTAGGGTTGGGGCAGGGGCAAGATGGGGAGAAAATTTGTAATTCAAAATTGTCATGAAAATGAATGATGTGAATAACAAAACAAATAAAAAAATTTAAAAAATAAATGGTAGGAAGGATCCAGGTTGTGAAGAACTTTTCATATTAAACAAGAACTTTACATTTTATTTTGGAGGAAATTAGGAATCACTAGAGTCTATTGAATGTGTGTGGGATGGAGAGTGATATAGTCACCCTTGCCATAATTAAGAAATTACTTCAACAACTATGTGGAGGCCACACTGCTTTGTGACTTCTCTATCAATCCCCAAGAAACTTATTACTAGGAAAGCCAATCTTACAAGGCCAACCTTTATTCTGCTACCTACCCTCTGCCTCTCTGCCTCTGCCTCTCAGATTAGAGAGAAGAATCATTAAGAAGGAGTACATAGGACATATTCCCTTTTCATCTCTTTTGTTTTATTAGATTGTAAGCTCCTTGAGGGCAGGAACTGTCTTTGTTGTTGTTGTTGTAGTCATATTCCCAGCACTTAGCACAATACCTCTGATAAAATAGGTGCTTATTAAATGTTTATCAACTATTGACTGATTGAAGGAGGAAGATAAAAAAAAACTGACTATAATTATAGAGATGAGAACTTAACTTGAGGAGAGGTGGAAGGAATAGATGTGAGAATGGAAAAAAAGAATATCTTGTGGAGAAAGAAATTACAAATTTGACCAACTAAAATATTAATATTGCAGAATGAATTAGAAGGCAAATAGAAATATTTGTATCTGTAAACAAGAGTAGGTGTAATTTTCTAGACCCTTTTCCAACCAGTTCAACTTAAAATCTCAGGAGACAGTGGAATATAATAAAAAAGTGAAAAATTAGTATTGAAGGCTTTTTTTTTCTACAACCTGAAAATATAATCCCACATAATGGGAGATTAATGTGCTTAACAAGATTGTCTGTGCCTTTTGGCCTCTGAGAAGTGTATATATATATACAGACACATGGAGTTGGCATTTTGCATTTTGATTTGGGAGCTCTCTTATGAGAAGGATTTTGTGATTCTCTGTACACAATTCTGAGTGGCTGTATGTTCAGAGCTCCCTGGCTGCTCAGGTGTAAAGACTCTCTTAGTCCAGGGATATTTGTAAAGTGTATAGCAATACTGCTTTGATTCAGGCAATCAGAGCCATTTCTGTTGGCCTTTATTTCTCTGCTTGTATTTTCTCTGTTTTCATGTTCTCTGAAGTTCAGGGTGCTGAATTTTTCCCTGAAAGTAATTAAAAAAAAAAGATCATTGACCCCTTAAACAGCTATTTTTTCTAGTAAAACAGGTCTAAGAACCTGTGATAGCAACCATCCTGGGCATGCCAGTGTGATTGCTGCTACACCTCCTTGTAAGGTGATAACCTCTAGGTCAAGAAAGTTAACATCATGTCTAGCTGAGAGAATCAGTTATACTCTCTTGAGTCTCTACATTAAACCTGCAATACAGCTTGATATTTGGAGTCTTTTGTAGGAGAATCTCAAGAGGGGTCTTGGATACAAAGGGATTAACTTTTCCTCACTTCATTAGCCATGTCATTGCAGTTACTTGATAGTGAGTAATGCATGCTTCCACATACAGAGACATGCACAAGTACAGAGGATAGCCAGAGATAGAGAGATAATCACCTAAGTATGGGAACAACTTCAAGGAGCATGATCCTTTCAGCAGGGAAGAATGCTAGATATGGACTCAGGAAAGAGGTCGACCCTAGGATCACAGCTGAGTGGTCCAACTAACAGAGAATTCTACCAATGAGGAACCGTATGAGGACCTTATAAGAATTACTAGCTCTTAAAAGGGCAGGTAGGGAGTGTTGTGGATAGAGTGCTGGGCCTCAGCTTGGGAAGACTTGAGTTCAAATGTGACCTCAGACATTTACTAGCTATGTGACCCTAGGCAAGTCACTTAACGTCAATTTCCTCAGCTGTAAAATAGGGATAATAAAAGCACTTTTTAGAGATAATAATACTTAAGGACTTAGGACAGAGTCTGGCATATAGTAAATGTTATACAGATGCTATTTTACCAGAATTAGCTAATTTATGAGAAGCCATGAGTTACTTTTTGATATACATGTGTCTTACACATAGGCCTCATCATCACTCCTTGATGTTTCTACTTACTCTTCCTAGGGATGCTGTGTGTATTTAAGGGGCAGTATGCCTGAGATTGGGGGGGGCATATTTTGTGTCAGTGGTTTATTTTAGAAAACATACTTCTTAGTTAAGTGTCTTTGCTGAGATCTAGTTATGTCTACTGGTTGATTGTTTATGGGAAGAATATTGTGGGAGGTTTAATGAGCTACACTGGTAAGTAATAACCCACCAATGACTTACCCCCTAAGAATCTGAGGTAGAAATCACAACTCTGGGGAATCTGTGAATGTGAGTGCAGGTTAGCAGGGTGGGGTGTGTGTGTGTGTGTGTGTGTGTGTGTGTGTGTACGTGTATGTGTGTATGTGTGTTTAAGCTCCAGAGTATTAGATACCATAAAAGATACACATTTAAAAACAAAGACATTCAGAATTGAAGCAAAACATTTAGACAAAGTTGTTTCTGCTGAATACAGAAGAGCTTTTTTTAAAAAAAATAAATACTGTTTTAATAATACTATGATTTTGATACTGTTTTGATAATATTGTTACCAAGGACAAGCAGGGAAAATATAATATGCTGATAGGCACCATAGGTAATAAAACAATATCAGAATAAAATGTATCCTTTTATCTAGATATTTAAAGGTAAAAATAACTCGATTATCAAATCACCCTTTTAAATCATTGTGAAAAAATAAATGCTCCCCTTATAAACCTATACAAAGTAAAAAGAAATATTAATGAGAAAGAAATCAGGGAACCAAATAGTATGTTGGATGAATTAGTTTTCATAGACCTATAATTGTTATTTAATAGTAATCCTAAAGAGAACACTTATTTTCAGTAATATATGACACCCTTGCAGAAACTGATCATGTGCAAGGACATAATGAACTCAAAAATAAATGCAGAAAAGTACAATTTCTAGTTGCATCATTCACAGACAATATTACAAGGAATAATCAATAAGGAAAATGTGAAAAAAAAATGAAGACCTAAGTGGAAATTAAATAATGGTAACCTAAAAAAATGACTACTTCAAAAAACAAATCATTGGCATAATAAATAATAATGCTAAAGAGAATTATGGCAGATCTCATATCCAAAATATGAGATCCAGTGAAAGCAATCTTTAGAGTAAAATTCATATATCTGAGCAAATATTAACAAAAGAAAAGACTAATGAACTGAGTATGAAATTTGAAAACAAATTAGAAAAATCAATCAATTAGAGGTCTCAAAACAAGCACAGAAAAGGGTTTGAAATCAGGGGATAAACAAAGTTGAAAACAAAATGACTTATTGAACTGACAAAATAAAGAGTGGATTAAAAAAAAAAGATGAACAAAATCAATAAACCATTAGCTAATTTGATTCCGAGAGGAAAAAAAACCCACCAAATTAACTAGACAAAAAAATGAGAAGGGAGAATTCATAACAAATGTAAAAGAAACAAAATTATTATAAACTGTTCTACCCATTGGATATATGCAGAAGCAAAATATGTAGGTCAGCAGAAATAACAGGGAACCTAAAGAACTCAATCTTAGTGCAGTTGATCAAACCATAAATCAATCCCTAAAGAAAAAAATTGCTCTCTGAATTTATTATGTTTTCATTTTTATCTTTTATAGTATTTTTTCCTTATTCATATTGCAACTCTAGTTCAGACTAATTTACAAATAGATTTCACAAACATTTAAGAAGCAAATAACTCCTAAATTTCTTAAAAATAGAAAGAACACATCTTAGCACACCTCTTTTATGAGACACACATGGTTCCATCTAATAGACTGTACAATGAAGGATAAAGAAAAGAAAGGAAACTAAACTGTTATCACTAATGAAAAATTATTACATAAAATATAACATTAGCAAATGGTACTAATCTCATTTACTCTCATTGGTTTAATCATCATTTATATGCAAATTATTCCCACACACACATATCTAGCTCTAGTCTCACTTCTCACCTCCAGTTTAACATCACCCACTGACATTTGGAATCTTAAAATAAATATTCTATAGGTATATTGAACTCAAGATGTTCAAAATAAATTCATTTTCTTCCCTCCAAAACTTTCCTCCTAGTCCCAGCTTTGCTATTATTATTAAAGATTCTACCAGGTTCATAAATTCACTGTGATTCTTGACTCTACACTCACATTCCTCATTTCTCATATTTCATTGCTATATTTAGTAATCAATCAATAAAAAATGTTTATTAAGTTTTTGCCAAGTGCCAAGCACTGGGGAGACAAAAAGAGACAAAAGACAATATGTTTTGCTATTTCCTTCTCCAGTTCATTTTACAGATGTGAAAACTGACTCAAACAGGGTTAAGTGACTTCCCAGGGTCCACAATTAGTGTCTGAGGCCACATTTGAAATCATGTCTTCATGACTTCAGGTCCAGTACTCTATCCACTGTATCAAGTAGTGATCCAGAACATGGGATTTTACATAGGATTTATAGGAGGCTAGGGAAGTAAGTAGGTGGAGTTAAGGAGAGAGGTTGGCCTTAATAATAAATACGGTCTCTTCCTCATGTGAAACAGAAGTCGTAGAGGGTATCCGTGAGATAAGAGATGAGAAAGAGGAAAGAAGGGGGAGCTCACAGAGAATGACTGCATTTTTTTCTATAAAATATGAGGCCACTAGGGAGGCTAGATGGTGCAGTAAATAGAGCACTGACCCTGGAGTCAGAAGGACCTGAGTTCAAATCCAGCCTCAGACACTTAACACAAAAAATAGCTGTGTGGCCTTGGGTAAGTCACTTAACCCCATTTTCCCTACCTTCCCCCCTCCAAAATAATGAGGTGACTATTTCAACTGATAAGGTGGGGGGGGGTTGAAAGGGGAAGTGATGATATGTTTGAAGAGGGATGAAAAGGCTTGAAAGAACCACAGTGGAGATTGAGATACTGAGTTTATAAGGAAGCTGTAGTAGAGTCACCTAGCAGCAGTGAGGGCTCATTTGAGATTGTGTAACATAAATTTGTATCAGACCTAGTCAGAGCAGTTGCACAATATTCTCCACCTTCATTCAGCACCATGTGTATAGGAGGAAAGGCAGCAAATAAAAGAAGTGAACCAAGGTAAAATCTTGTCAGAGAGTAAAGAGTGAAATGATAAGGAGGAGGCTAGGGATTTAAGAAAGGAGGGTAGTGGAAAATTCAATTAGCTCACCAATGGATCACAATGGAGAAAAGAGAACAGAGTAGATAGTGCAGGGGAAATGACCTGGGAAAGAATTGAGGGGCCAAGAGATTGAAGGCCATGTATAGCACCAATACAATATCCACAGCACCTACAGAAGCTGTGAACACACTAGCATAATTCTGAATCACGACATATAACAGACTCTCCACATGGAAGATAGAAACAAAATATTTAATCAGCCAGAAAGCTGATTCCTAATACCAGAAAACCAAATCCTTCACAGCAGCAAAGAAATCTATACATGGTAACAATTTAGGGGGCACCACTATCACCAAACCTTCTACCTGTTAGGGCCTTCCCACAGACTAACCTTCCCACGCCTGCCTCCTCTCCCTCAGCTCTAACTGCTCTGGCCAGCTTCCTGTGGCTCTCCTGCTCCACCCATTTAGCAAGCTCCTCCTACCGCAGGCTTTATGTGACCCAAACTCTCGTGCCTTAGGTTTCTGTGTGACTTAAGTAAGTCAGTTGGTCATATCAATGGATAGGAAAGATCTTCTCATTTACATTACTATTACATTCAGCCCCAAGATCTTTTGTATCTATTACATAGGTTAATGGGAGTTTAGGGATAACTAGTGTAAACAGAATTTTACAACAATATAACAGGGATAAAACAAAATAAGCAAATAAAGCACTATCTTAGGGTGGGGTTTCAGCACAAGCACCCTATCATTCCCCCTTGAATGAATGGAGCCAAAAATCTTGGGAGGGGGTGAAGGTATCTTTTTCCATAACTTCTTTCTGCTGAAATTAGGCATATAGTTGTCCCTTCCCAACTCATTCCATTTAAGAGGCTAGCTCTTTAGCTGCCATCTGGAGCTCAGTCGACACCAGCTTCAGGGGTGACACATCACAATCCTGGACAAGGGGTGACATCTGGCTTAAATGATTAGGCATCTGCAAGTTGAGGGTAGTAGGCCTGTAGGAAATAAAGCTAACAAACAAGTTTAACAGACAAAAAGTCAATAAGAAACAAGGAGACAATAAACAGAAGCAGGGTAGATATAGGGTCCACAAACCCACTATCATAGCCTTTTTCATTGTTTCTATGAGAAACTGCTAAGGGGGTACTGGGATAAGTCCCGGTGCCTTCCATCATCATTGTGTCTTCATTAACTCCTCCTTTAATTTTCTCATAGAGTCCCCAATGGTATATTAGTGTCTATCTCCCCTAGGCCACATAGAGGTAGAATACTACCTGTTGCATCCCTTCACAGTTAAAGCTAATAGATTAATTGCATTGTTATTTCCTTGAACATGGCATTCCCTAAAAACTTGCTGTACAAAAACATTCTGACTAATATCTATAAATTTCAAGCAATCTATGCTATCTATTGATACTCCTCCAGTCCCTTCATTACTGACTCTTAGCATCCAAGACACTAACAACTCTCCCATCCTTTGGGTGAAATGTCTTAATATATCAGTGACATCCTCCTGAGTAAAATCCTCAATTACTTCTCTAAACACTGTATGGTTCCCCCCTGGTTCTCCTGTTTCTTCTTAGTATTGGACAAATGTCTGTACTTATAAAAGCCTCTTCATCTAACTTTCTTTCATTTTCCTCCTATGCATTCTCCTGGCAATCATTGGGGCCCCAACTAGACCCAGCCTGTGCAAGGGCTACATGCACATTCCTTTTCTTAATTTTTCACTTCCTGTTAGCTAAATGAACAGTAGCCTTGCTCTTCTACCACCTGAGACCCCAACCCACCCGCACTCCCACCCCAACTTGCTCTTCTAAAGGAGAGCCCTAATGCTGTGGCACAGAAAGGTTCTCATGCAAACCAAACAACTCCCTTTCCACTTGAACTTGCTCTTTCAGCAGTTTGTCTCTGCTTTTACACATAAAGCAATAACTTAGCAAGGCCCAGCCTCTCCTACACACCCCTGCCAATTCTTTCCCTGGTTCTGTTGGCTTTCCTTGCAAATATCTTTCCAAATCCCTAGGTTCTCCCTTCCATAGCCTCAATTATCAGTTTTCATAGAGCACTGTGCTTTTAGCCACTCTCTTTCTAGGGAGTAATAAAATATATCCTCCCATACTGGAATATCCATTTCTTTCTCTAAAGCAATTTTGCCCCCAAATAGAGGTCTGACATTTTGTGATCCCATCCTCCTTGCCAAATGCAATATTTACAATGCCTATGAAGGCTATGAATATGATGGCATAATTCTGAACCACCAAATATAACTGACTCTCTACATGGAAGACAGAACCAAAACCTTTATTCAAACACCAGAAAGCTGAATGCCAACACCAGAAAGCCAAATTCATCATAGCAACAAAGAAATCTATACACAATAACAATTCAGGGGGCACTATCATCCCCCAAACTTCCCTCTTCTAGGGTCTTCCCACAAATTAACACTCACAGCACGCTGCCTTCCTCCTCTCTCCCCCTCGTTTCTAACTGCTCTGACCAAATTCCTTTCAACTGTCCTCTACCCTTCCTGCTCTACCCATTCAGCAAGCTCCTCCCACCACAACTTTTATGGGATTCAAACTCATGTGTCTTAGGCTTCCTCGTTTTAAGCAGGTCACATGGGCCTATTAATGGATGGGAAAGATTTTCACATTTACATTACCATTAAAACATGGTATGGATGAAGAATAGAGTTTTTCAGAGGAAGAAATGAAAAGTCAATAGGTTGTATTTATATAAGGATATTTGTGAATTCTTGAATGAGGAAGTGTCACATTTGTCGACAATGGCAAGATAAAGTGTATGACTGACCAGTTTTTCATATGGTCAAGGTAGAGTGGCAGTAGTCCACGGGAAGTGAGTAGTCTGAATGACCATATGGTTAGAAAGTTTGAGAGAGACTCAGTGTGTATGTTGAAGTCTCAGTGTATGAGAGCAGGAGTTGGGGAAAAGATAAAAATGGTGAGCCATGTATTGAAATCATTGAGAAGGGAGGGAAAGTGACTGGAGTTCTGTAGACAATAACTACTAGGATTTTAGTTGGGTCTTAGATATAAATAACATAAACCCTAAAAGAAGACAGGTGACTGGGTGACAGAGGTAAGGAAATAATGTGGAAGTGGCAATGAGAGCAAGGAAAGTTCTAATTTCTCTCCATTTGAGCAGTGACCTGAGAATGAGTGAAGGTACAGTCAATACCATACAGTGGGAAAGGAATAAGCATTTCTATAATACTCCTATGTGCCAGTCACTGTGTTAAACATTTTACAAATATTACTTTATTTGATCTTTACAACAATACTGTCAGGTAGATGCTATTGTTAGCCCCACTTTACAGTGGAGGAAATTGAAGAAAGGATAAGTGAATTTCTAACGGTCCTCAGCTAGTAAATCTCTGAGGTAGGATTTGAATTCAGTTCCCCATGACTCTTGGTCCAGCAGGTAATCTACTAAACTACCTAGCTGCCTCTTCCAGGGATTCTTGGAGATGCACAAAAAAATGAAGACCTATTCCCCACTAACTTTCCTCTTTCTCTTCCCTCAGAGGAGATGGAAAACACAAGGCACAGGGTCAAAGGAACTCTTGACCTCTTTTCTCACCTAAGGAGGCTGATGAGAAGGTGGTAGACAAGTGGTAAGTTCTCTGGGTAGAAAGATGTTCTTTGGTATTGATGGAAGATGCCAGGCCTAGTCCTTTCTGAAGCACTTTCCACAGTAATTCCCTTTGGCTTGCCATTAGCTCCAGGATCAAATATTAAATAATTTGGCCTTTTAAGCCTTTCTTAACCTGGCCTTTTCCAAGTATCCATATACTTTACTTCCCTAAATATATACAATTTAGCCAGACTAATCTATTTTCTGTATCCACACACAATACTACTGCACCTAATTCAAGTATATTCACTGGGGTCCCCCAGATACTCTTCTTCCTCATATTTAACCCCTAGCTTGCCTGCCTTTCCTGAGCAATAAAATGAAATCCTACATTCTGCAGGAGACCTTTTTCATCCTTTTTCCCATTCCTCAGAGATTATCTTCCATTCATTTGTATGTACATATATCATATGTACATATTTATTTCAATGTTATTTCTCCCATCATAATGTGATCTCCTTGAGAGCAAGAACCATTATTATTATTATTATTATTATTATTATTATTATTATTATTAAGCTTTTCTTTGTATCACCAGAGTTTATCAGAGTGCCTGGACATGGAAAGCATTTCATAAACTTCTGTGGCTTATCTAAAGGATTGACTTTTTCTAGAACTATGGAATTCAATAGTTCACTGATTAGAGGAAGACTAATTTGCTCCTGGTGGTTTGGTGAATTGATGCAACTGTTTTGGAAAGCAATTTGAATTTAAACTGGAAAAGTATTGTATTATTTTATACAAAAATCTTACTGCTATCATAGCAAGGTTAATGATGGCAAGAAAGGATCCTCTATAACACTATTCATAGGAGAATTATTTGTAATGGAAAGTGCAAACCTGGGGGGTTGGAGTCAACATGGTGGCATAGAAGCATGAAAACTCTGTAGCTCCCCCTATAACCACCTCAATTACCTATTAAAATATAACTCAAAACAAATTTTAGAGCTCCGAAACCAACAAAGTGACAGAGAAACAAATCTTCCACTGAAGGCAGCCTGTCAGGCAGAAATGAAGAGTTCATCACAACATGCTGGGAATTTTGCCCAGCCCCAAGATAAGCCTGAGGTTTTAGCCCCAGGGCAGCCCAACCAGACCAGCTGGAGCATTCCAAAGAGTGGATCACCAGCAGCTGTAGTGATTTCCAGAATTGTCAACCCAAAATATCAAAGATAAAGTAAAAGTCATTGGAACTCAGCTGAATTTGGGGGGATGGAGGAGTGGGTCCAGCCTTCTTCACCCAGAGACAAAAGCACAGAAAATGGCTGCCCTACAGCTCTCTCCACATGGCTGCATTAGAGCTCCTAGCCTGCAGATTGCAGGGGGGGAAAATGACCATTCAGAGTCTAAGTTCTCTTGCCTTAACCTGCTTGGATCAGGATTATGGTCTTGGGTGGTGGTTGTGAGGTGCATGACCAGTCAGCCAAAGCTGGTGGGGGGCTGTAGAGGTGGTGGCCTCCTAATAGCTCTGGCAGCTGTGAAAACCGCAGTGATTTGGGACAAATCTCTCCTCAATGGAAGCAGAATTCTACTGTGGCAAATAGCTCAAAAGTCAACTAATTGACTGACAACATGAACAAGCAAGGGAAGCAAAGCAAGCACAGCCATCCAACTTTAGATTCCTTTTTGGGGGCAAAAAGGATCAAAGCATGGAATAGCAGGAAGATAACACAGTTAGAACTCCTGCACTGAAAACTTCCAAGAAAAATATGAACTGGTAACAGGCACAGAGGAGCTTAAGAGGGATTTTGAAAACCAAATAAGAGAAGTGGAGGTAAAATTATGAAGACAAATGAGAATGATGGAAGAAAATCATGAAAAGAGACTCAACAACCTGACTGAAGGAAATAACACTTTAAAAATAGATTAACTCAAATGGCAAAAGAGGGCCAAAAACTGAATGAGGAGAATGCCTTAAAAAGTTGAATTTGCCTAATGGAAAAAGAATCTCAAAAAATACATGGAAGAGAATAATTCCTTCAGAATTAGATTGGAGCAAATGGAAGCAAATGACTTTTTGAGAAATGAAGATACAATTAAACAGATCTGAACAAATGAAAAAATAGAAGGCAATGTGAAATATCTCATTGAAAAAACACTAATCTGGAAAACAGGTCCAAGAGAGACAATTTAAAAATTGTTGGTTTACCTGAAAACCATGACAAAAAAAAAGAAACACCTAGAAATAATCCTTCGAAAAACTGTCAAGGGAAATAGAACCAGAGGGCAAAATAGAACTTGAAAGAATTCACCAATCACCTCTTGAAAAATATCCCCAAAAGAAAACTCTTGGAATTTTATGGCCAGATTCTGGAGTTCCCAGATAAAGGAGAAAGTATTACAAGCTGCCAAGAAGAAACAGTTTGAATATTATGGAAACACAATCAGGATAGCATAGGCTTTATCAGCTTCTACATTAAGGGACAAAATAGAACTCAAAAGAATTCACTGATCATCTCTTGAAAACGATACCCAAAAGAAAACTCCTAGAAATGTTATAGCCAGTTTCCAGAATCCCCATATCAAGGAGAAAATATTACAGACTGCCAAGAGAAAACTATTTGAATACTGTGGAAACACAATTTTGATAACTCAGGATCTGGCAGCTTCTACACTGAGGGACTGAAGGGCATACAATATGATATTTTGGAGATCAAGGGAGCTGGGATGAAAACCAAGAATCACCTACCCTGCAAAATGGAATATAATGTTCCAGGGGAAAATATGGTCATTCAACGAGGTGGAGGACTTTCAAAAAATCATAAGGAACTTATCACATTTGGTCTATTTACATGCCTACATGGAAAAACCATAATTGTAAATTGAAACTTTTCTCAGTATGAGTACAGTTGAAGAAAATATATATGTATGTATGTATATATATATGTATGTATGTGTATATCTGTGTATACATATACATATGTCTATATAGGAGGATATAAATGCATATGAATGCATATGTGAGAGTGTGTATATATGTATACAGGTATATATAGATAGAGGGCACAGGATCAATTGAATAGGAAGGGATGATATTTAAAAGGTGAAATTGAGAGGTGGGAGAGGAATACAATGAGAGGATACAGGGAGAGACAGGATAGGGTTAATTATCTCATATAGAAGAGGCAAGGGATAACTGTTACAATGGAGGGGAAAAACAGGAAAGCAAAAGAGAATTGGTCAACCTTACTCTCATTGAATTTGGCTTAGGGAGGGAATGACATCTCCTACAAATTGGGTATCATGTCCTTCAGGAGAGTAGGAGAGAAGGGGATGAGAGGGGTGATGATGGAGGGGAGGGCTGGTTCGGGGGGAGGATTGTTAGAAGCACACACTTTAAAGTACAGGGACAAAGTAGAAAATAGAACAACTGGGATCAGTATAAGATGGAGGGAAATACAGTCAGTCTTTTACAACATGTCCGTTGTGGAGAAGTTCTGTGTAACCACACATATATGGCCTGTATTGCATTGCTTGTCTTCCCAGTGCAGGTGGGTCATCAGGCAATGGGGTAGGGAGATCCATCTTGCCGTATCAAAAAGTCCTAGGGGTGATGGGAGATGATATATTAGAGAGCAGAATGGGGGAGGGAGTATACGATGAGATCTCTGTTTCAGGATGGTATGTAGGGGAAAGATGGGGAGAAAATTTGTAACTCAAAATCTTGTGGAAATAAATAATGTAAACTAAAAATAAAAGTTTATTTAAAAAAAGATTTAAAGAACTTCAAAGAAAGAAAGTGCA
The DNA here is from genome assembly GCA_028646575.1 of Pseudocheirus occidentalis. NCBI lineage: Eukaryota > Metazoa > Chordata > Mammalia > Diprotodontia > Pseudocheiridae > Pseudocheirus > Pseudocheirus occidentalis. The sequence goes on along the minus strand of CM053596.1, from coordinate 223,428,017 downwards.
AAACCAAATATGTATTCACTGATTTGGGAATGACTAAATAAATTCTCATGTATCACTGTGATACAAACTAACTACATGACCCTAGGCAAGTCACTTGACCTTAAGAGCTCTACTTCAATGGTGTCAAATTCAAAATAGAAACCGATTCCTAACAGACATGTTGACCTAGAAAACCACAAATTAAGTTTGTGTTGTATTTTTAATTTATTTCATTAAATATTTTCCAATTACATTTAAAGCTGGTTCAACTAGCTTGACATCTCTTCTGTAGTCAACTCTGTAAAGCTGTAAGTTACAAAGAATGTGCTGACCTCCATTGGTAGAGAGAATTTCTTCTTTTGGGGACTCTGTATCAATGAAATAGAGGCCCAGCCCTTTTCTTTATAGAAATGGAATAGGATATAACTGGATTATGAGGAACAAAAATACAAATGTTTTAGGGAAATATGTGAAGACTTTTAATTAATGATTCATAGAAGCAAAGCCAAAAGAATATTATACATGCAGACTTGAACATAATTATGAGAACACTAAACAACAAGAAAATTCATGTCAAAGATGAATGATTAAAGTTTAAGCCCATATTCTTCCCTATTGCTAATACAGGTAAACCACAAGAGTAGAAAGTGACATCATCTGTCTCTCACAATAATTTTATTAAACCATTTTCCTTCACTGTTTTAGTGAAAATGCATTCTATGAAGAGTTGAGTGTTTTTTCATTAGTGCCTGTTGTGTCAAAAGAACATTTATTTAATTTTGTTTTTAGGAAAAGAAAACATGTTGTACTTGTTTTACTTGACTCAGTAGGTCAAAACTAGGATAATTAAGTTACAGGGACGCATATCTCAGCTCCATAGAAGGCAACCTTATTAAGAGAACTGACTAAAAGAAGAATGTACTATATTAAAAATTTATCTAATCATAGATTTCAAGCTAGAAGAAATCTTAGTCATCCCCTTGTCCTACCTCCTCATTTCACAGATGATGAAACTGAGGTCCACAGTGTTGAAGAGTCCTATCCAGGAAGTAGCATTCTGATCTGGAAAAGAGGTTTCCCACGTCCAAATATCACAAATGTTGTTTTACATTTTATTTGTTTTCACTACAGACTTGTCTTATTCAAATTAAGGGTAGATGATCCACATCTGAGGTATCTGTAGATGAGTTCCAATTCAGTTATAATTTGGATAACATAACCTCTAGAGTCCCTTCTGATTTGGTGAATTTTGGACTTGGAGGCTTAGATAGACAACCAATAAACAATTTAAAACTTTCCCTTTCCATGACTCTTTGTAAGATGAGGTAAAAGTAAAATTAAAATGCAATTTCTTTTGGAAAGGTCTCTTGTTCGTATGATCTTTCAGTCCTTCAAATTGAATGTGTTATGTTTTCAGCCTCACTTTAGTGTCTAAAATCAAAAAGATGTTGAAGCTTTCCATGGATCCTCAGTTTCTCATTCTTGACAAATATGCAGCTAAAAGTGAATGCCCCAAGTGGCATTCAGATGCATGTATAATTTGTCATCCTCCTAGAGACTTAGGGGAGATAAATCAAGGGAATTGTTTGACTCATTCTACATTCTTCTAGAAACTCATTTATATGGCAGGAGCATCAGAGTCACCTCCTGTTTGTTTTAGATAAACAAAGCTTTCTACTTTTATTTGCACTACTATCAACTCTTCAACAGCATAAGCTATATCCCTCCTTATGGGTAGTAGAGTTTTTTTGGAGGGGCTGGTGCTTCCAGGAGAGAATACAACAATTTTCTGTATATATAGCACTTATGCTCAGCATCCCCTGGCCCTTCTGTGGGTTGAGGGATGCCAATAAATTCTATCCCAACCTCCAAATTTGTTTCTCATTGGTCTGCCATGGTACATAAAACTCATAAGCTGAATAACAAATCTATCTTGAGAAAATCTGTGTATTCTGTAAGTTTCAGAAGCAGTGAGCAATGGTGAAAAGCATAGAGGATCAATAGTTGGGAAACCTATATTTGAATCCCAGTTCTCCTACTTGTTAGCTATGTGACTTTGGGTCACTTAATCTCTTTAAAACTCAGTTTCCTCATCTAAAGAATGAACAGATGATCATGAAGTTCTCTTCTAGGTACAAATGCTATGATCCCAACTCTCACCACATCTCTGAATTCAGCTAGACTGGAATGGCCATTCTCTCAGACATTTGCATTCATATTGCGTCATCTGACAACCATATATTTCCTTGTGTTGTTATTTTGCTTCATGTGTGGATTAAACTTGTCTTCCCAAATAGAATGTAAGATCTAGGAGAATAGGAATTCTATCTTTGTTTTATATTCTATTCCCCTTCTTTTATCCCCAAACTTAAGTCCCTGGGACCCTGAAGTTTTTCCATAAGTATGTGAATAATTAATTTTAATTGAATAACACCTTTTATGACCAGGGACTAATACCACATTCGATTACACAAGTGCAGGAACTAGTTGATCTAGCTAACCCTTTTCAATGCCGCATGACAAAGGATTGATTACTGAATTTTGGGAGTGACCTCAATACCATATTACATTATTTTGATTTTTGAGGCAATGGACCATGATTTAGACCTGTTTTGAAGTTTCTCAATTTTTTTTTCTTTTTGCATGACAATTGGGTTTAAGTGACTTGCCTAAAGTCACACATCTACTAAGTGTGTCAAGTGTCTGAGGCTGGATATGAACTTAGGACCTCCCAACTCTGGGGCCAGTGCTCTATTTACTGTGCCACATAGCCACCCCAAGTTTCTCAATTTTTATCCACTTTAAGGTGAGTGGAAGGGAAGAGTGGTTAGAAATCAAGAAGTAATATACTACAGAGTAATAGGGTTAAAGCAACAACAATCCACCATGCCATCAGCAAGAAGTTTTAGGAAAGATGAAGTTCTGTTGTTTGGTCTCACAAAACTATTTCTCTTGTAAATAGGAAAGGATAACTAGGTTCTCAAAATGATAGACTCATAGCATACAAGAGAAACAGTCATTAGAGAATGATCTTAGGCACTCTACATCTGTGTCTCTACCCTTGGAACAAAGGGACACAGACCTGGGATACAAACAGAAGCACTTATGCCCTTATGGGGAGTGCATATTACTAGGGATTTCTCACTGCTTCTGCTTTTACCTTGAGAGCAGGGGCAGTAGAGTCAAAAATAGGCCACAGAAAGAAGCTAGTGGCATTGCTATTCTGCCCTTCTATTCCTGACCTTGAGACCTCCAATTCCTGTTTCTGAATACCAAGAGATACATCACACACATCTATATTTTGTCAGGTCTTCCAATTTATGGATGGGGTTAACTTGGAGGATGAAGTGAATTTATCAAACATGACATAAATATTTAACTCCCTATAATACATTAAATGAAGAAGTTGGATGATGATGCCTGAGATGCCTTGAAACTGACATTCTAATATTTTGTATGTACTAATGTTTTCTTTATTTTGCAAGAGGAAGTAAACATGAAGAAAGCTTGTGAAGCCCAGGGAGAATGATAAAGAAAATGAATGGTGAATAAACTGCATATTTTGGGCATCCAGAATTTAAGTCACAGGGTTCAAATAGCATGGCATAGGTCTAATTAGAGGACAAGATGAAAGATAACCAGAATTTTTCAAAGGGAGATGAGATAAAAGGACTAGATAAATGAACTAGAACTTTTCAGAACAACACAAGATAAAGAGTTTTGACAACAAAGGTTGAAATAACTATTGTATGTGGCTGTAGTATGGAGCATTCCCACATCATATAAAATGTCATGGCAAATGTGGGGGACACTATTTTCGGTAGTCTAGGAATAGGTCAGCCACTGTTACATATCTGTCTGTCTGTCTCTCTGTCTATCTCTCTATCTCTCTGTCTGGCTGCCTTTCTTTCTTTCTTTCTTTCTTTCTTTCTTTCTTTCTTTCTTTCTTTCTTTCTTTTTTCTTTCTATATTTCCATAATTTTTTCATTGATATATACAGACAGATGGACGGACGGATGGACAGATGGATAAATACATAGACAGACAGATATAGATAGATACTGGGGTTTTCAAAGTCTAGCAAGTAAACTGTCTATTAGGAACTTTGAATAGTTTGCATAACTGACCCTTATTGGCATCAAGCTGAGATATAGCATGGTTCTTTATCTTTCTTTGATGACGTTTGGATTTATTTCACAATTTCTGTATACATCCCCTACTCCAGAGCCACCCAGTGAGCCTCTCTTTGTAATAAAGAAAAGCAGTTTAGTAAACTAATCGACATAGCATAGTAGTGTGACTGGCGATATTCTGCACCCTAATCCCCCAACTTTAGGAAGAGGGTTAGGAGGTTCACTTTTTTATATCTCGTCTTGGCCCAAGATGATGCAGATCTAAGGCTGATCATCATCATAATGACACTGTTACCTGTTTAGTGTTCTTTTCATTTACATTATTATAGTTATTGCAGATATAATTTTACTTTTAATCTGGATCAGTTCACTCCAAGTCTTCATACATATCTTTGATTCCTCCCAATCATCATTTCTTACAATATAATAATTCTATTATATTAATTGCCACAATTCAGCTACTCTTCAATGGATAGGCATTCATTTTGCTCACATTTTTTTTTCTATCATGAAAAGTGTTGTCAAGCATATTTTGGCATACACAGGTCCTTTCCATGTTTTATCTCTTTGTCTCATATGCACAGCAGAAGAATCTCTAGGTCAATAGAACATAAATAATTTTGTCACATTTCTCACATAATTTTAAATTGTTTTCTAGAATGCTTTTGACTAATTCATAGTTCATTATATAATAAATTTGTGTGACTGACTTCCTGCAGCCCTTTCTAGAATCAACTATTTATGCATTTAATCATCTTTTCTAATTTACTAGATGTGAAGTAAAACTTGAGTTGCATTAATTTACATTTCTCTTATTATCAGTAATTTGAAGCAATCTTTATATAATTTTAATGATTTATAATTCTGTTTATTCTTATTTTAGCCAATTATTTATTCAGAAATAGTACTTTATCTTAATGTAGTACTTTGGAAGGAAGAAAATGATAGTACCTGAAAACAATATTATTGATGTTCTGTGGACAAATTTGGTTTCATTAATGAAAAAAAAAACAAAAGCTTCTGTTTATATAGTCTAAGTAATATGGCTCAGTTCTTGAAAATAAGTAGCAAGTCTTGGAAGTAAATAACTCTGGCAATTAAAAAAATATAGAATGTGCTATATTGTGTAAGACACTATATTTAAAGGTAGCCACTGTAAACCAGTATAAAAGGGGAAAAAAGTTTGCCAACACAAAATAAGTATATTGTTGACTTATTAAAAGCGCAATATAGGAAAATTCACCAAACTTAAGAAATTCTCACATTTTCAAAGGATTTAGGAAGCTTTAAAGAATGAACTGTAATGAGAATAGATCCATTATTTCATTGGTGTAAGTCCTGTACCAATGTACTATCCAACTCTTTTTCTTGACCCTTTGTCCATATTTTCCCATAAACCTTCATGGAAGGTCCATCCAATTTGAAAGATTTGCATATGGTCTCTTAGTAGCCTAAGAGTGATGATATGTCTCTCAATGTGTTCAGCTGTGCTATGCAATTTTCTTTCATTATTTGACCAGGCCAATTTCCTCTCTCACAAAACCCATAAAATATTAGAATTGGAAGGAATCTCAGAGGCCTCCTAGAACGAATCATTTCTATACCGGAATCCCCCCTACAATATTCTCTCAAAGCAGTTGTGACATCTTTTAAAGACTTTTAGTGAGAGAATCCCACTTGGTAATGTAGACCATTACACTTTTGAATAACTCTAATCTTTAGCATGTTTTCCTTAAATTGACTCTAAATTTGCTTCTCTAAAACTCTTATCCATTGCTCCTCATTCCACCCAACATGGCCAAAGCATAATTAATGTCTCTTTCATGTGACAACCTTTCTAATAATTGAAGACAACTCTTATATCCCATCTTCTCCTTCTTAAGTTCTCTGTTTAACAAAGTAAATATTTCAGTAATATGCCAGACTCTTATATGACTCCATGTCAAGGCCCTTCATAATCTTTATTGCTTTTTTGTGGAGACTGTGGTATTTTAAAGTATCTTTCCTAAAATACGGCTATCAAGACTAAACTCAGTACTCCAGATGTAAGAAGTCTAGGAATGATTTTCACATCCTACATTGGGTACGTGCTGACTCTCTTCATATAGTCTGAGACCACATGACCATTATTGACTATCATTTTGTGTTTTTCACTCATTGAGTTGAAGTATACCATAACTCCTAATGCTTTCTTTTCCCCACACAAACCATTGTCTAGTCATTCTTCTTTCATACTGTTCTTATAGAACTGGTTTTTAAAATTTACATTTATCCATATTAAATTTAATCAATTTATATATGATCTATCTCTACAAGATTTTTGTTGGAACATTGACTTGGTCTTTAATTTCCCTTGCAGCTTCATATAATTTGAAAATTTGATAAGAATTAATTTCATAAATTGATGCAAGTCATTGATAATATAGTTCTACCTCTGGGCTAAGCGATTAATTTTCACTTTTGGGTTTGATCTCCAAGAAAGTAATTGTTCCAAGTTCAAGTTAACCCTTTTGCTCCTCATTCCTAATCCAACAGTTCATGAGCCTCTGCTAGTGCACTTAGCTTTCATATAAATGTTATAGTAAAAGCAGTAGTAACGCTGTCTCCCCTACAAATCTGGGGGGGTGGTACACTTTTTCCAAAATACAAGTGGTAATAACAGGTACTTATAGAGTCTACATACATTCAAAACATTTTCTTCAGTTGGAAGTTTGGCAAGAGAGGGATTGACTTCGACCTGAGGTATTTGATCTATACCTTCAGCATTGGTTGATGACGGTTGATACAGTACACCATAGAAGTATTTAGTGCATAGTTCCATGTACACATCACTCCCATCAATTCAGGCCTCATTCCAAACCATCTCTCACTCTGTTGCCAAAGTGATTTTCCTAGAATGCAAGTTTGACCATATCACCCCTCTAACAAACAAAGTCTAATTTTTTCCTGCATTTTCCAGGATCAAAATTAAAATTCTCTTGCATTTAAAGATCTTCTTAGTTTGGCCTCTTCCTACTTTTCCAGTCTTTTTATTCTTTATACTTCTCCACAAAATCATACTGGCTTGCTTACAGTTCTTCACACATTATGCTCCATCATTCTCCCCCATGCCCTTGCACTGACTGCTCTCTATACTTATAATGCCTTAATACTCCCTCTTACCTCTTAGAATATTTGATGTCTTTCAAGAGGGAAATTCAAATGGTGTCCAGCAAAAGGCCTTTCCCATTTCCTCCTATAAAGATAGAGTTTCCTTCCAAACGTATCTTCTAATATATATGTATCTGGCATGTACCCAATTATTTACATGTTTTTTCTCTTGCTAGAATGTAAGCTCCTCAGGGGTGGAGGCTGATTTTTGCTTTTTTATTCCCAATGCTTAGCATGAAGTATGCAAATAAAAATACTTGCTGATTGATTTATTGAACGAATTAATGAACAGTTACTATGTACCAGGAAATGTGCAAAATGTTGAAGATATAAAGGCAATTTTTTAAAAAAAACCCTATTCTTAAAGAGCTCACATTCTACTGTGAGAGAAGGCAAGTACCTATATAAGTGTGTGCTTGTGTACACATACCCACACCCACTCACCTACACATCCACACACAGCCCCCCCCCACACACATACCACTATGCACAATATAAATACAAAGCAGCTTTTGAGGGAGGCAGAAAGGTAGCAGCAATTGGAGCCATTAAGAAACCATTCAGGAGACAAGAGGTACTGAGTTCAAATTTTGCCTCAGGTACTTACTTGCTCTGTGACCCTGGGCAAGTCACTTAACCCTGATTATATAAGAAAAGAAGGAAGCAAGGGAGGAAAGAAAGGAGGAAGGAAGGAAGGAAGGAAGGAAGGAAGGAAGGAAGGAAGGAAGGAAGGAAGGAAGAAAAAAGGAAGGAAGGAAGGAAGGAAGGAAGGAAGGAAGGAAGGAATGAAGGAAAAGAAAGACCTAGAGATGAGAGATAAAGTGTTGGGAAAGACAGCCAAAAGGTCATTTTGGCAGGACATAGAATATGTGGATGAAACAGATACGTATAAGTATAAAAACAGATTAGATTCAGGTTTTGAAGGCCTTTACATTCCAAACAAAAAAGTTTGTTTTTCAAAAAATTGTTTGATCACAACTGGAACATGAACATGAAAAGAAACTGAAAGATGAAGGGTAGCATCAATAGCCAGGGCCCAGCAGACTTCATGAGCTTCTCCTTTGGAACATTTAACAAATAAGAAGAATTTTGGTTTGCAGAATACCACAATTGTACAGCTATTGCCTCTCAAGTGATACCCAATTATAGAATAGCCTTGTTAATGCCACATTTAGATCTATGTTTAAAAAAATCAAGTTTCTACATTTTGCATCCAAATTAATTGATTATGCACAAAGAGGGCAGGAGTGCCTTGTGGCTTTATTAAATTGATCAGCATCTAATAACTTAATTATCTACAGAAACAGATGTTACTTCTGCTGCACACAAATTATGTTATATGCAGGGGAGAAAATTACAGCAGAGAGCACTACAGAGATCGTCAAAATGACCATATTGAGGACAAGAGGAGAATGGAGGATTGAAATAAGTCTCCTGTTGTAGACCATGGTTCTATTTTAGTCATTCTCAAAAAAACTTTCATCCTGATACCTCCCATAGCCTATACCCCCATCCACTTCTCTTGATGTATACACAGTTCTTCAGGGTTTCAATGTTTCTGACATAGATAAAAAGATAGATACATGAACAGATAGACAGA
>CM053596.1:223395601-223418655 GCA_028646575.1 Pseudocheirus occidentalis | reverse complement strand
GGAAGGAAGGATGTAGGGAAGGAAGGAAGGAAAGAAGGAAAGAAGGAAGGAAGGAAGGATGTAGGGAAGGAAGGAAGGAAAGAAGGAAAGAAGGAAGGAAGGAAGGAAGGAAGGAAGGAAAGAAGGAAGGAAGGAAGGAAAGAAGAAGGGAAGGAGAGAAGGAAGGAAGGAGAGAAGGAAGGAAGGAAGGAAAGAAGGATGTAGGGAAGGAAGGAAAGAAGGAAAGAAGGAAGGAAGGGAGGAAGGAAGGAAGGAAGGAAGGAAGGAAAGAAGGAAGGGAGGGAGGGAGGAAGGAAATAAGTATTTATTAAGGGTCTGCCATGTACCATGCACTATGCTAAGTATTTTAGAAATACTATGTCATTTGATGTTCACCATAACACAGAGAGGGAGGTATTATTATTATTATCTCCATATTACAATCAAGGAAAAGAGAAGCAGAGATTAAGTGATTTAGTCCAAGGCTGAATTTGAACTCACATCTTCCTGACTCCAGGACAAGGACACTATCCACTGTGTCACCTAGCTTCCTGTAAGAAAACAAAAATCAAAAACAAAGCAAGCAAATTAAACTCAAGGATCAGGGAATCGAGGCAAACAGAAGATAAAGCACCAGATAGACAAACTAGAATGAAGCAAACAGCATATAGAGATCAAGTGAGTGGAGGAGACAAGATTCCAAGTAAGTCTCCAAAACAGTGAAGACTCAGGGAAACTGACAGAAAATATAGAATAGGAGGATAACAAATGGGAGAATAAGTAAACATTAAGGGAAACTTTAATAAACTAGCTTTATCCCTCAGATTCAGACTTAAGTAATCCAGATGAGTTTATAGCTTAACCCCTACGAGGGAAAAGTGGATAAAGAAAACGTCTTGCTATAATGAGTAGTATATTTAAAGGAGATTGGGGTGTTTGGGGTGCAGAGCTGAAGCTTCTTTCAGAAACATGCAGAAGATCCTTTCAATATAAGAATGTATCTATTTAGAGAGGGTAGATGAGGGGTAGGGTTGGAAGACAAAGCAGTAGGGGGAAAATGTTGGTCTGCTGTTTCTGGTTGCTTTGACCGTTGGATTGAACTGACTGTTTTATGGATCTGATGAATGGAGCTGAAATAAGTTATTAACCAACTTTCCATTGACACTGCTACCCTTAATCTATCCTCTCATCTCTCTCTCCCTTTCACTGCTAAACTTCTTGAAAAAAATAGCTTAAAATCATTGCCTACCCTCCTTCAATCCTCACTGGTTAATCATCTCTAATCTAGCTTCCCTTCTCACTTCTTTTTCCACCTCCCCTTTCCAAGAACACTAATGGCTGTACAAAATGCAATTCAATGACACTTTCTCAATCCTCAGATGCTTACTTATTTCTATTGCATTTATACTGATAACTACTTTCCAACTCCTTGATCTTTCTGTTTTTGGCTTTCAGAAAATGGCCTTATCTTGCTCATGTCTAGTCCTTACTTCTAATTGATTTGGTCATGTTTCCTTGGGCCATTGTGGCCCTTGATATCTGATTGACTCAAAGCTCTTGCTCTGTGACAGGTAGTCAACAACATCATAATAGCGTATTTTGATGCCTCTGCATCTCTCCTTTCTGTGGTTTGTGGCGTGTGTTTTCCAGTTATTCTTGTCTTCAGGACCATCATGCAGATTCTTTGATGTCTTTTGGACTTACTGCCAGGGCTTAGCAGCTACTCTCAGATAAAGGTTGGCAGTCAGGCCTTGGGTTTCTTATCTTACAGATAAGAGTTTCCAAAGGTCATTCAAAGGCAAGAACTCCAAACAAAGCCTCAAAACATAAATTCAGGATATTTTCTAAGGAGAAGTTAGAAAGTCCCTGGAATTTGAATCCTCTGGGCTCAAATCCTACCTCTGTTACTTAGTACTTGGACAACAATGGGCAGGTGGTTTCTGTCCTGGGACACATTTTCCTCCTCTGTAAAATGAGGGCTTGGATTAACAGAAATCTGATGTCATTTCCAGCTCTAAAAATGATGTAATAAGAAGCCTGGGAGGAAGTGCTTTTCTAAATGTGAATAAAATAAGAAATCCAATTTAGCTCAAATTCTTTTAGTGACTCTTCCCAATTTAGTCCCAGGTCTTCAATTCTTGACCACAGGGACACAACTTTACCATGAATCCAATGTTTTCAGTAAAGCAAATGTGCTAAAATTACACCTAGGGGAAGTTGACCAAGGTACAACTTAAATATACTTCTTCTGTGACATCTCCAGTAGTTTTAGTCACCATGGTTCTCTTACTTTTCTACCAGCTCATTATATTTCAATATAGCAATTAACCAAACAAACACTTAATAAGTTTAGGACATTGTGCTAAGCTCTGGGTAACAAAAATGAAAACCAAACAGTCTAAGACATGGGAAACTATCTTTATAAAGACACCAGAGTGAGAGATGAAATATTGTATATGGACAATAATTTCAATGTGTCTGCAGTGGTACATTTTGGAATAGCAAATAATTTTACATCAGAAGTAGGAGCCAGCTGATATATGACTTTAAATATGAAGTGCAGTAGCTTGTATTTTATCCTAGAGACTATAGAGAACCATGGAAGATTTTTGACTAGGGAAGTGATGTTGATCAGAGCTTTGCTTTAGTTATATTCATTTTGTAGCTATGTGGAGGGTAGACTGGAAAGGCAAGGTAGTTGGTGCAAGGAGACCAATTGGGAACCTATCCAAATAATCCAGGTAAGAGGTGTAGCACCAGCACAATATTCACAGTACTGACTGTAATTGTAAATATGATGACATAGTTCCCAATAGAAAAATATAACAGGCTCTCCTCATAGAAGACAGAAGCAAAGCATTTATTCATTCAGCAGAAAACCAAATCCCAACACCAGGAAACTGAATCCATCATGGCAATATAGAAGTAAATACAGCATAGCACAACATGAAGCCACACCATTCTTTAGCCTTCTCACAAACACTTACAAGCCTAACTGCCATAGCAGGGGGCAAACAAACACTCACAAGCCTAGGTGTCTCACTAGTTGTGTCCTCTATCTCCTTTGGTCTGGCTGCTCTGACTCCCAACATCCTGTGGACTCTGCTCCACCCTTCAGCAAACTCCTTCTGCCACAGTTTCCATCTGATTACATTCAGCCTTTTAGGGGGCAGTGGAAAATCTTCAAATGACCATTACCATTCCAAGAGGTTATAAAGGCTTCCATTGGAAAGAAGATGGGAGAATGGAGCCAATGGAGAGATGGGAGAGATATGATTATTGTCTAACCAGACCTTGTGATACTTGAAATATCTACGTGCTGGTGACTTCAAATACTATTTGACCAGACATTATGCTATCATGCCCTCTATAATCTCATATCATCAGCTACCTATTGAATATTTCAAACAGGATTTCCTGCAGGCATTTAAACTCAGTATGTCTAAATCATTACTTCTTCCCCTAGCAGCCATCCCTTTTTCTAACTTCCCCATTTCTGTTGACGGACCACTATTCTTCCAGCTTCCACAATGGAGAAACTCTGTTTTTTTCTCAACTCTTATCTTTTTCACTTTCTATATCTAATCAGTTGTAAAGTCTTATCAATTCTACCTCAACAACATCTCCATCCTCCAACCTCTTCTCTACACTCAGATAGTCACTACTCAAGTTCAGACCCTCATAAATTCTGGCCTGAACTATTGCATTATCTGCTTAGATGGTTTCCTTGCCTCCAGTCTTCCTCCTTTCCAATTTTTACTCCACAATACGGTCAAAGTGATATTACCAAAGCATAGAGCTTGAAACGTTATTCTCTTGCTCAAGAAGTTGCTGTGATTACTTCTCTATTGCCTGGAGGATAAAAATACAACTTCCTCTGACATTTAAATCCCTTCACAATTTTTCTCCGACCTGGATTTCTAGGCTTATTACATATTACTCTCTTATTACTCCCCTTCACAGTTTACATTTCTGTCAAGCCAGCTTATTAACTCTTCATCATACACAAATTCTATCTCTGTTCTCTGTGCCTTTGACCAGGTTGTACCTTATACATGGAATGTGATTCCCCTTCACTTTCCTCTTTCAAAATTTTCAGTTTCCAATGCTCAGTATATATTATACCTCTAAAATGAATCCTTTCCTTATTCCACCCTCCTCCCTGACTGCTAATGTTTCCATCACCACAGAAAATATTTTGTATTTATTTACATATCTTTTGGACCTACTAATATGTGTACACTTCATCACGTCCTTGAGGATAGGGAATGCTTCATTTTTGTCTTCGTGTTTCCAGAAACTAACGTAGTGCCAAACATATGTTTTTCCTGTTGTTTATGCATTTTTCAGTCATGTCCAATTCTCCATGACACCATTTGGGGTTTTCTAAGCAAAGATGTTAGAGTGGTTTGCCATTTCCTTCTCCAGTTCACTTTGTAGATGAGAAAACTGAGGCAAATGGCCTTAAATAACTTGTCCAGTGTCTCACAGCTAGGAAGTATCTGAAGCCCAATTTGAACTTAGGAATATGAGTCTTCCTCATTCCAAAGCCAATATGTGGTGTGTGTGTGTTTTTTTTGATGGGGGAAAGCAAGTCAGTTGGGGTTAAGTGACTTGCCCAAGAACATGTAGCTAGTAAGTATCTCAAGTGTCTGAGGCTGGTTTTGAACTCAGGTCCTCTTGACTCCAGGGTCAGTGGTCTATTTGCTGTGCCACATAACTGCCCCCCAGTTCCAGCACTCTTTCTATTATGCCATCTAACTGCCCCATATCATTTGTGGTGAAGAACAAATAGGTCAGTTTAATTGAAGCTGTAGATGTAAGACGGAGCCTGCTCAGATTGAATGATAAGATCTGATAGATTTTCAGTATGAGTATTTACACCTTGGAAACTGGAAAATGCTATAAAACAGAGCTTTATTTATTGTTTTGTGGATGGTCTAGACTTAAGAAAAGGATGGAAAAATACTACTAATGTAGATTAAACTTACAAGTATGGCATAGAGAAAAAAGGAAAAAAAAACAAAATTAAAAATAAAATGGGGCAGTTACGTGGCCAGTGAATAGAGCCCTGGAGTCAGGAGGACCTGAGTTCAAATCTGACTTCAGACACTTATTAGCTGAATAAATCATTTAACACTGATGGCCTCAAAAGAAAAAGTATGTCATTTGCAAATTTTTTTTAATAGAGTTAGTTGTTAAACACTTAACAGAGTATGGGTAAAGAGAGGCTATATGCAATCAACCTGCAAAAATAAGCTGGATCCACTTACTTAAAAACTAATAACAGAACTTGGAGTACATGATAGGTTGTGCAGGATGGAGTTGGGGACGTGTTTTGTGGTCCTTATTTGGTGCCCCTCAAGTCATCTTTTTCATAGGTTACCCCATCTGCCTGTCCTTCTGCATGCAGCTCCTAGCAAGCTACTAAGCCCATAATTAATACCTCAAGGATCTGTGATTTTCTCAGAATATGAACTTTCTCCATTGATATAACTTATCTTTACTCAACAAGAGCTGGAGTTCCTTGAGGTTCATTGAATTAAGGGATTTGTCCATACTTCTATAGCTAGTTGTGTCAGAGGGAGGATTTGAAACCAGGTAGTTTTGACTTCAATTTAAACACAATTTCCTACACCAAATTCTCTCCCAAGTCCATAGTACGTGCTTATTAAACAGGTTGTGATGTGACCTAAATAGTGGGGTAAAGGGATTGGATTTAGTAATTAGCCAGGGGCACTGTTATTTGGGCTACTCCAGCTGAATTTCTGTATTATTGGACATGAGATATTCCGTTCTTACAGATACCTCACCTTCAGTAGCCTTCTGTGATGGCATTATCACACAGAGCCTTTCCTCCACTGTAGAGTAACTGCTGTTTTACAGACAAATAGGCAGTCCTTTGAAAAGAGGGATCATAGCTTCTCTGTGAAGGACAGAAGTCAGAAAAAGCAGGGAATGCTTGTCAAAGCTTTATAATGACCACATTCACAACTTTACCTATCTGAATGATACTTTCCTTCCAAGAAGGAGAAAAAGGAAGGTAGAATTAGTGGAAGATTCTACAAACCCCAATCTTTATCACCCCTGAACCATGTGTGCATGGTATAAAAATAGAGAATAGAATGAGGCAGGGTTAGAACTGAAATTCAATTCTATCTACCATGTCAAGATACTAGTGACAGTGGGAAATGCTTCAGAAATCTAAGATACAGGTTCTTTTCTTTAAAAAATTGCAAGTTAGTTATAGAAATTATATGTAAATATAAATAAAATATAGATGTCAATATAGATTGTATCTAAATACAAATGCAAGTAATTAGTGAATAGTTTATAATAGGACAGCTTATCATAAAAGGTTGTAATCAATCATAATTTATACTTGGAAGAAAAGGTTGAGATTTCCAGAAGGGAAAGATTGTTGGAGGCTGGAATAGTTAAGTAAAGTTGGCAAGTTTCAAAAGGAAAGTGAGATTTAGGTTGAATTTAGAGGACAATATTTGTATTTCTATAAGCCAAGTCCTCAGCCTCAGCTATGCTATCATACTGAGGGAAAGAGATTTCACAGCTGCCCTTGTGACCTGTACCACTGCATGATAATTGCTATGAATTGTCAGAAATTCCCAGTGGAAGGATCAGACCTCAGGAGAGATTAAATTCACTAGGATAAAAAAAAGCAAAACATAAGACAAAGGAAAATCAAAATGCTGAATGTGTTACTACCCTGTGGGCAGTAATAACCACAGTGAAATGTTACTTATTAACTTGATTCCTTTTAGCATATGATTTTCCTGTTGCTATTTGACTTAACATTTATCTGCAAATTCTTTTATATAAGTCATATGGTATATAGCAATAGAAAGGGTCAACTGCATGGTAGATTTGTATGTAGGAAAAATATAACCCAAATGGAAAATGTAATGATTAATTCGAGTTAGATATAGTTGTGGAGGCAGGGGGAGAGTTACCAAGTATTAGCTAACCCTGTTCAATAATTTACAAATCAATTAAAATGACATTATTATTCTCCTTTACCACTTAGCTTCCCTGATATTTAAAGGTCATTCACTACTGGAGAAAAGGATTATTAGCAGACACATGGAAATAGCATTTCCACTCTGGATAACACAATATGAGGCCAATTTGTGTCCCAACTCAGTTGTGCCCATCAGTACATAAGGGCAGAACTTTGATGAAATAAAGTTGTTAAATGATTTTTAAGAGCTTCTAAAGCTTGATGATTGTAAAAAGTGAAGTGCTGAACAAGGGAAAGAGAACTTACTGGGACTGGAATCAACATGTCTGGATTGGCATCTCTCTCAGTTTTCTCCCCAACAGGGTGACCTTAAGTTAGTCACTTAATCTCTTTATCCCTGACTTTGTTCACCTGCAAAACAGGGATGTTGTGAGGATGTTGTGAGGATGTTGTGAGGATCAAAACAGGTAATAACTTTGAAAACAGTTTATATATTGCAAAATCCCATACAAAAATAAGGTTTTAGGTTAGCCCAGTGCCAAAGCAATCTCCTTCACAAAACAGACAGTAAGGACTTTAGCTGTCCAAGATTCAGTACAGTTAAACTAGAAAAAACAAAACAAAAACTGATCTTTCAGAGTTTATAGATTTAGAACTGTGAGAGACCTTAAAAGTCATCTAGATCAACTCTCATTTTTCGGAGGATAAGGGACTTGTCCAAGGTTATAAAGGGAGTTGGTGGTGAGCTAGGAATTAAATGAACCCTTCACGCTCCTGAATTCACAATACCCAGGGCTGGCTGCCAAGTACTTTAGTGCTACACTGACTAGTCTACCTCCTTGCGCTCTTAAATGTACCCCAGAGAATTTATAACTTCCATCTCCTTTCAGCCACTCCTTTTTCCCATTTCCTGAGTAATGGAAATTTTTGTCCCATATTATAATTTTTATTCAATAAATGAATAAATATTTGGTAAGTACCTAATTTGTTCTGTGTTATACTAGATATTCTTCCAAATGAAAAGTAGAAGAGAAAGTTCCAGAATTCCCAGAATCTTTACTTGACAAGATAACATTAATCTTATCTATACATTAATAAACTCAAACCCAAACAAAACAAATAAGTAAAACATAGACCTGTGATTTTATCTAATTAGAGAACTCATGATCAGGAGCTCTGACATTTGAAGATCTCCACATGAGTTGTCCTTACAGTTGTCCTGGGGAAATTGAAAGATTAAGTGGCTTGTCTTGGCACCCCCTTTCTCCTCCCTCCCCACACACTGCTAGCATGTTAGATGAGGGGCTTGAATTCAGGTTTTTCTGGCTTTGAGCCTGGTGTATTTTAACACTTTGCATCAAGTATGGGATGTTTCCTTTCATTGCATTTATATCCTAGGCACACAGCACAGTACTTGGGTACATAGTAGGTGTTTAAGAAATATTAAGAATTAATCAATTCATGTATAAAGTTATGCCAGAGTAATTGATGATCTAAATTAGCTGTAGTTATCTACAGAAACATCTCAGTAATGAGACATGACCAACACATACACACACACACACACACACACACGAATAATTTTTGGAAGATATATTGAGGTGATGTAATGGAGAGTAGTCTGGAGTGGGTCCTGACTCTGCATTTAACTAACTAGTTAGGCTTCCTAAGAAAATAACTTGAGTAAGTTATCACTGGGGCCAGTGCAAATAGAGTATATGCATGGCCATGCCCCTTTCAGCTGGGCCCCAAATTGAACAGCTAAATTGAATAGATTGCCATTAGTAAAATACGTAGTATTATTAATAAATCCCAAGCTTTTCCTTGAAATAGAGGCCTGTTTTTAGCATTAATATTCTTGAGATGTTGTATTGTTGTATGACTGTGAAGCATGGAACACTCTAGTCTTTGAACAGATGAGGTTTGAGGATTAACTAAGAGTTATTGGGGAGATGGGTATGAATGGCTAATGATGTCATCACCAAGGAATGTAACAGTCACTTCATAACTCTATGGAGGGGAGGCTGGGGAGTGAGAGGAGAGAGAGAAGGAAGAGTGAGAGAGAAAGAGACATGAAGAGAGACATAGAGACAGTCAAAGAGAGACAGAGACACAAAAAGACACACACCAAGAAAAATAATTCTGTGACATGAGAAAAACTAATCTGACCCACAATCAGTCATCTTTCCCTTCCCCTCCCACACACATCTCATGGGGGCATTTGGTCATTCTGTTTTGGACACAGTTTCTAGCTATAGTCAGAACAAGGTTATTCTTACCCATGTAGTCTGGCCTGACAGGGGTTGTAGGCCTTGTATCTCAATGACAAACTCAAAGTGAAGCTAACTCTGAGGTCTGCTGTCATAAATCCTTTATCCTTGTATGATTTCATTGTCTTCCCTGTACCACAATATGCTTTTGGCTATCAAGCTAAACAATGATGAAAGTGTCTGTGGTGATTATAATGGCAATAATAATGGGATTTTGCTAGTAATGGCAATAGTAATGATGGTAGTAATGATAATTACAATTATGATATGATGGTGGTAAATATGATGAAGTTTAAAATTGTTTTGGCACCCTGACTATTATAGGATGGCTTGTAGATGGTTCTGCAAAAGTTCTTTACTAAAGAAAATTAGGCTTTTTATCATGTATTTCATTCATTCCTTTCTCCTTAATTGAAATAAGAAATTTGTGTTATGATAAACATTTCTGTCATTTTGTGGTGAGTGTATGTGCTGGAATAACCATTTGACTAGCTAATTGAAGGATAATTAGATTTTATTTAGAAATGTAAAATGCGTTACTCATGAGAAGAAACAATCATACTATACTCAAAGTCATCCTTGCTGGAGCAAAGTCCAAGCCTCAGATGCATAACAGGGGAAAACTCCCCTCATATCTACCTCACACACAGCATAGCAGCAACTGCTTTAGGGCAAAATGAAATTATGGATTAAATGACACTTCTGCATGATAACCCTTTTACTCATCTCTGATTGACTCCCTATCACAATCCCCTCAGTGTACATGTTCAAATCTCTTTTCTCAAGTTCTTAAATCAATCCCTGTTATTCTTTTGGTAGATGGCCTTGCTTCCCACTTTATTAAGGTTGAAGTCAACTATTGTGAGCTCCTTCCTTTCCCTTTTTCCACACCTTAAATCTCTCTTTGTTTTCACTCATCTTTCCTTTCTTCCTTTTATTCTCAGAGGATGGATGAGACTATATTTCTCTTTGGCATGACTAACTTCAATTCTTTTACCTTTGATCCAATTTTGTCCTGTCTTTTCCTAGATATTCCTAGGTGATTCCTCGAGACCATTTACCTATTTCTTTGTTCATTTTGAACTTCTCCCTCTCTAATGACTTCTCTGCCCACAAACAAGTTCAGGTCTATATTAAAATTAAAATGTCTCTCCTTGGGCCCATTATTTCTTCAAGTTATTGTCCTAGCCCTCCTTTCCTCTTGACTAAAAAAAATCTGGAAATCGTAGGCTACATTTGTTATCTCTGTTTTCTTATCATTTATTTATTCCCTAACACCTAATAAATTTTGTTGTCATAACTCAGTAATGAAACTATTTTTTCCTAAGTCACTAATGAACTTTTAATCACCTTTCTCAGTTCTCATGCTTCCTGACCTTTCTGAGGGTGATGACTCCATGGTCTACATTCTCCTTTATTTTACTTTTTTCTCTTGCTTTTTGGAGGGCCCTGGTATCCATTTACTTGTTTAACTATTCCTTTTCAGTCTCCTTTTATGAACAAATGGATGGCAATACATTGATTAAGCACTTTTCATGTACAAAGCATGACATTCCTATTTTTCTCTCCCCTCTCTCCTCCAAGTTTAGGTGATTCTTAAAGTTCTGTCCAAGATTATCTCCTTTATGCTCTCTGAGCTTTCACTTTGTGATATCATTTATTATCAAGGTTACAATTATCACCTCTATGCAGATGATGCCTGTTAGAGTCCCTTGCTGGATTTAACAAGGGCTTCAAAGAAAAATTAGGCAAGTCAACAGTGGTAAAAAATATGGGCCCTTTTATTTGGTATGTTTATATATATATATATATATATATATATATATTTGCTTTCTTTTGGAGGGCAGTTGGGGGTTAAGTGACTTGCCCAAGGTCACACAGCTAGTTTTTGTGTTAAGTGTCTGAGAACGGATTTGAACTCAGGTCCTCCTGACTCCAGGGCCGGTGCTCTAGTCACTGCGCCATCTAGCTTCCCCTGGTATGTTTATATAAAGGGTTGAAAAGGAGATCATGGATAATCAAGGAAGCCATATAAACCTCTATAGAATTGATCAAAGAGACTTCATGCAAGGTGCAAGGTCACATAGTCTTCATAGCCACTGAAGGAGCTCTTATATGTAGGTACCAATAAGGCTCTTAGATCTGGAGATCAATTTTTGAGGTATAAACATAAGACAATGTGCTTCCCCTCTGAACCAGTTAGTAGGGATCTCATTTCTATTTAAAAAGTAAATATGCACCAATTGCTGAGAGTTTAAGAAAATTATAGAACTGAAATTCAATAGAGTATGTGGTAAAGAAGGACTTGAAATAGCATGACTGCTATGCACAGAAAGCTGAACAAAGCTACAGAAAATAGAGCAGGAGAGAAGAGAAACAAGTGATCCTTGCTAAGAAAATTTGGAGACATGAACTATGAAAAACTCAGCAGCACTGCTCCATTACTGTAACTCAGAAAGGAATATACACATTGAAAAGAAAACCTTAAACACTCCCTGCCTAGAATACCATCTAGGGCCATACCATCATGTGACAGACCCAACTCAAACCAGCTCATGAAAGCCCATTGTTAAATTTTTAGTATGAACATTTAGACCTTTGGAATTAGCAAATATGTCAAATAAGGGAAGTTAACTAAGTGGTGTAGTAGATAGGACCCTGGGTTTGGAACAAGGAAGACTCATTTTGGCGAGTTCAAATCTTGCCTTTTGGAGGGGCAAGACAGGGTAATTGGAGTTAAGTGACTTGTCCAACATCACACAGCTAGTAAGTGTTAAGTGCCTGTAACAGCAATCAGTTTAACACATTAGGAACTTGTGGCTAAGTATGGAAGGTGTGAGCTCTGTATGGAAGTTGTGAGCCCTGTCCCCTGTTGAGAGGACATGAACTCACCTATTGATGTGGAAGAAGGGAATTGGCTGAGACAGGAGGCCAGTGTGTATATATAAAGAAGAATTCCAGAGACAGAATCAAAATTATCCTGGTGGCTCCTGGTGGAGGGAGCAGAATTGTCCCAGCATCTGGCAGCTGGGCTGTTGGACTGAAGAAGTGAGTTGAAGTTTTTTTGAGGGAAAGAGAGAAAGAGTTTCTCTCCCAGCATCTGGAAGCTGACTGAGAACTGAGATGGAGTTTTTTTGACACCAGAATCTGGTGAAGGCCACCTGGAAGGCCAATATTCCTTCTGGGTCCTAGGACCAACTGAACTGCTAAAGGACTGAAGAAGCATGACTGGGATAAGACTTTGTGGCCTGGCTGATCCTTGAGTTCCAGGCAAGATAAACAGTGAAGGGTTTGAGATGTGCTGGACCATGTGAACTTCAGTGTGTGCCAGGGACTGCCCTGAAAACTGGACAAGGAACTGGGAGCTGTCTGCTTCTGAATCCAGGTGACTGTTTGATGGATTCATGAGGGAGCTGGGACCATGGAAGGGGATCCAGGGAATCAGAGAATCAAGATGAAGAAAAGGCCTCCCCTTGGATGAAACTGAGGGTGGCTGGACACCAAGGGGTGGAGGTTTTGTGTGGTTTTCAAATGATTGTATTTAGTGACTAATTGAATTGATGCATGATTTGCCAAATGAGTGGAAGATTGATTATTGTATTATGAATTGATTGAATGATTAAGTATTGATTTGCCCCATGAGTGGAAGACTGATTATTGTATTGTGAATTGATTGAATGACTGAGGATTGATTAGTGTATTATGACTTGACTGAATGCTTTGTTCTAAATATTGTGGCCACTGTAGTGAAAATTTTGTGGTTATTCTAATGTTAAGCTATTGTAAATATTGTACTGAACCTTGATTTGTTGAGAATATTATATTGTGAATGTTTGCCTTGATTTGTAATGGAACAAACAGAGTGTTCACTATACTGTGTAACCCAAGCTTTAAAAGGTATTCACAGCAGCATTCTTTTGGGAATTTGCTGGTTCATGGTGTTACAGTATGTGAGGCCAAATTTGAACTCAGGTCCTCCTGACTCCAGGGCTGGTGCTCTATTCACTACACCACCTAGTGCCAACCCCCCGCCCTGCCCTGCCCTGGGAGAGTTACTTAACTCTGTCTCAGTTTTTTATCTCTAAAAATTATATGGAGAAGGAAATGGCAATCCACTCTAGTATCTTTGCTGAGAAAACCCTAAATGGGGTCAGAAAGTTTGACAGGACTGAACAACAAATAAGGATTTGATTGATTATCTTTTTGGTTGTTGAAACCATATAGTCAAAACTATGGGTTTCCTGAAACATTATAGGGCCATATGAAAAGTTGAATCAACACTTTCAAATTAATGGTGTTGGAGAATACTTTTGAGAATCCCTTGGTCAGCAAGTAGATAAAATAAGTCAATACTTAGAGAAATTAATTCAGGATATTCACTGGAAGGTCATATACTGAAGCTGACATTATGGTCACATAATGAGAAGATGGAAAAGACCCTGATATTGGGAAAGATTGATGGCAAAAGGAAAAGGAGATGGCAGAGGATGAGATGGATAGATAGTGTCATGGAAACAACCAACATGAACTTGGACAGACTTTCAGAGATAGTGGAGGACAGAAGGGCTTGGTATACCATGGCCTGTGGGGTGACAAAGAGTGGGATATGAATGAATGACTGAATAACAGAAACACTCTGTCTGTGTCCATCTTTCTTCTCTCCTCTCGTTTGTAATACCCTTTCCCCTCCCGAATATTTAACAAAGCATACCTAATCCTCTCCACCACTTAATTTATTCTTCAATTTTAATTATTTTAATTTGTCAGGTCCTGTTACAAGAATTGTTTTTATTCCCTTTCTAATTCCTTTCCTTTTAATGATAACTGTAGGAACTATTCTCAAGATTTGTTATTTCCTAAAGGAGACAATAAGGTAGAATAGGACATGCACTATAACCTTGGTCCAAAGAGTGTGATCTTATTCTTTGCCTTTTTTGTCATAACATGTCCTTCTTGATGTCTGTCGATTATCTCTCTGAACCCTATTTTCATTTCCCTGTGACCATGTTCTTCTTTGGGTTTTTACCATTTCTACCACTCTAATGTGAATCCTTATTGAGGTGAAATATCTTATTTTACAAAAATAGATCTCTTCAAATCTCCAACCTTCTAGTAGATTTCATTGTAGGATCCTTGAGTCATCTAACTTCCACCTCTATAGAAACTTTGAGATGTTGCTAGATTGTTTCTTACATTTTACTTCCTCTTCCCTCCAATATTTTATCTTGACACTCCCACAAATCCCAATACAAAGGAAGAAATGGAAACCTTATTTATTTCTCTTTGTGAATCATCAGTTTTTTTCTTTCTACTCTTTGTTTTCCCACTCCAATCCCACCTTCTCTTCTTTCTACATGAGAAGAGTTCATCTGTTTTGATGTAATATTGATTGGCTAATAAGGGAATGGTATTTTAATTTTGAAATATTAATTCACTTCTTTTATTTACTCTCCTGCTGATATTTTCTATTATACATTTTGCTATTTAACTTGCCCAGTGATATTTCCTATGACTTCTGAATGCCTAGCAGATAATATGCAGCTTAAAGAAAAACACAGGGAAAAAAATACACTTAATATTGACATCAATTAAGGGTTGGTGAGGGAACCAAATATCTTTCCTACCACCTTAAATAGAGGTGAAAAAATGGAACCCCAGAAAGATCAAGTTCCAAATCAGAGATCATCCAGCTTATAAATTCCTGACCTAAGACAATACCCCAGATCTTTTCAATCTTAGAACATCAGAATGTTATTGACTCAATTATCAAGAACATGCTGTATGACTCTTGAGCATGTAGAAATCTAAAAAAGTTAAATTAATGATAAATAATGGGAAATCAATATTGTAATATTTAAGAATGTAGAAAATACTAGGTTTCAACAAATTCATATCTAAAAATTTTGTAGCATAATTGGAAATAATATACCAAGGTTCAATAATTTTAAATATGTACCCCAATAATAAATTGTACTTATACAGAGGAAATACTAAATGCCTACTAAGTAGTCTTCATAGTAGAAAATACATTAGTCACTATAATGTGGTCTCAGTTCAATACAGAACAAAATGGGATTAAGTTTCCCCAACCAAATTTATTGTTTAAAATGTGTCCATAATAAGTGAATCTCAGTAATAAATCTGCAACTACACCTTACTACAGTAAAAAGATGGGCAATTTTCCATCCTGTACAAATGCTGTTATTCACATTTTATGTAGTGTTGGGAAATTAAAAAATGAAAATATGTAGGTTTCACTGACAATCCCTAAGTATTCTAGTCAAGCTGGGTTCTGGCATTCTACTAGGTTTGACAGCAGTCTGAATGAAAGAGCCCTGAATTAGAGGTCAGAGAAGAGCTACATTTCTTCAAAGTGGACTTTTATAACATTACTGAAAATGCATTCTGTTTAAATAGCTATTTGTATAATTACATATATCCAATGGGGGAGAGAAGGAGCACAAAAAAACAATTGTTATTTGGGTAAATGCCTACATTTAAATTGCACTCATGTCAGAAAGGAAGAAAATGATTTTTTTTTTCAAAGCTATGAGAGTTCGGGGAAAAGTGCTGAAAAATCAATTTATTTTCAAAGGAATAGAGTAGACTGATTATGCATCTGTTAGTTCTACTGGCACTGTTTGGATACAATATAGCTGCATTGATTTTGATGCATATGTAATGTGTCTTTTTCACACAAATAAACATATTGTGCAGAAAGGAAAGGAATGACTCGGGAATGGTTGAAAGTATAGATTCAGTATTCTTTTCTTTTCCTATAAAGACTCTCTGCTCCCTGCCTAAATTTAAGAAATTATTTCCAACTATAAACAGGGAGCTTTTAACCCAGGGAAATACATTCCAATCAGAAGTTCAATACAAATCTTGATCTCAGGAGGCATTTACAAAAGAAGGGAGATTTTGTAGCTGGGATTGCTTTGGTGTGTTGCTGTGTGAAGTCAGAAGACAAGCTGACCTCACCAAGGAAATTACAGTTCTAATGAATAGGAGCTTAATGTAGGGGAGTAGTTGAAAACATTGAACTCTCTTAATGACTCAGCCACCACTTACTAGCTTTGAGTCCTTGGATAAGTCGCTGAGGTGTTCTGAGCTTCATCATTTTCATCTCAAAAAACAGAGAGCAATACCTGCCCTTCCTATCTCATATAGAGATATTATAAGGCTCATATGAGATAACACATATGAAAGTGATTTGAAAGTATGAAACATTACAAAACTCTAATTTATCGTTATAACTGAGCACTCATGATATATGTGCCATATGAGGCTGCATGTGTTCTGTGTTCTATAATGGAAATTGAAGGTTCACGTGAAGGATGCTGTGCTAGAAGAAAAAGATGCAATGAAACATAATTTTGCCATTGATTGCTCTCTTCCAGTTTTTCTGGTCCTCCTTTCAGTGCTATTCCAACAGATCTGACAATCCCCATTTGGCTGGGGAAAAATACTTTTTTTTTTCCTATTTTATCATCCTACTTCTTGCCCCAAGAGAATAGTTCCTGTTCATGACTAAAACAATTCACCTCCCCAAGAAAAGGGTTAACCTTTTAGACTGTTCCTTCAGAGCCTTATTCTCTAGTAATAAATAATGAGTGGTAATGGTTTAATACAGCCATTGCTAGAATATTATCTCACTGAAATGGTATAATGTTTTAATTCCCTTAAAAGTCTCATTCAGGCACTGTGGTAGGCCAGTAAGAAAAATATGTTTATTCTTTTGCACCTGACAAATTCTTTGTATGTGAATGTCCCTTCATATATTCCCAAATATTGGAATACATTCATATTCATTCTGGTGTGAAGAATTTCTGCAGAGAATAAAGAAACCATAAAGATGAGATGTGTTATAAAGATGATAAGTAGATAAGCTGATAAGTTGTGGTTCCTTCACTATTGCTCAATAAAGAACTAGGAAGAGAAATATTAATATGGGAAGTAAACAAATAGATAAGGAGATGGTATCTGAGATATGACTTAAAATTTTGGACCATGGCTTAAAATATAGGAATTACAGATTTCTGATCAGAGAAATAGTATAGCTAATAAAGATAGGCAAATTGTAACATCATAATATCTTGCAGATTTAGTTTAAAGGACTTTAAATTAAAGGAGACAAGAGAAGAAGATTGCTTTTGTATATCCACCAAGTTAGATTAAAAAAAGTGAGTAGCAAAGAAGGAAGAATAGATATTGAAATAATCAGTTCACAGAAGTAAAAAAATAAAAAAAAATAATGAGCCAGTAGTAAAACTCATTATCTCAAAAATCCATACTCAATCTCCCAAAGTTTAGCCCACAAAGGAAATGAAAAAGGTATTTTAATACAAAGAGGAAAATTTGACTTTAAATATGTATGTGTGTATGTACATATGTATATGGTTGATAGCATCTTCTTGTTCACTCAAAATTATTAAGCTACCAAAGTGATTTTCCTAAAATTAAAATGGTTATGGAGAAGTAGAGATTCCTTTGGTGTATGAATTGGCTATAGGACTGCTAGTGTCTTTCTCCTCTTATTTTCAATGAGTGTGTGATAGTAATTTAACCTTTAATTTAAAGATGGGCTAACTGAGAACCAGAGACATTCAATGACTTGACCAAGGTACCACAGGCATCTTTTAAATGAAGACTTTCTTCTTCTTTTCAACTATGTGTGTTTTCCTTCCCACTCTACTTTGTATGAACTATTATGCGTGTATTTATTAATTTTATATGTGTATATATAAATAATTGAGTATGCATATATCTTATTTAATCTACCTTTTTATCTATCTATCTATCTATCTATCTATCTATCTATCTATCTATCTATCTATGTATCTCCCTTTCTATGTTCTTCTCTCCCTTTTTAGGGTTTAGCTAGCTCATTGCAAGGAGGGATTATTCAGTTTTTGTAGTTGTATTCCTAGTGCGTAGCAAAATGTCTGGCACATAGTAGGCAGTTTATTAATAAATACTTACTGACTGATTGAAGTAGCAGAAGCAGCATTTGAAGTTCAGTTCTTTTCTTCCAGGTCTAGAGCTTTTTCCAATATGCACAAATCCCTGGAGTTATGATTGATTTGACATCTGAAATTCATAGGAATCTCTAAAAATGAGAGGGTTGAATTAGTTGATGCCTGAAGTCCCTTTCAGCTTTAGATCTGTATATCTACTCCTTCCTCTTCTATACTACTTAAAGACTGAACATAAGGCTATCCTCCCCTTCCCAATTTAGCCGCCACTCTCTCTTTACCCACAAAAAAAATTCATCACAAAATTAACCAAGGAATACCCCTGAAAACGATGAAACCATGCATGTAAAGCTACATTTAGAAGAGATGAAGGCCAAGGTCTGGTTGCAGATGGTCATTTCATTAAAATGCCAATGTGCCCAATAGCTGTAAGCAGATTGTTTTAAAACCACATGTACTGTCCCTTCCTGTTAACATCTAAGCTTAAAGTGGCTTTGATGCCAACATTCCAAAGTGGCTCATTTCCTTGCAAACATAAGCCTCTTAGTCCATCCATAACGAAGACACTAGTGTAATTTTGGATGACTTTTTTGAGGAGCTTTCAAGGTAGATTACCAAATAAAGCATTCCAGTTGTCAGTTGGCAAGTCTCTAACCCATTTGGAAAATCTCAAGATAAATTTCAGTGTGTGGTGGTTTGTCTGAGGATGCTGGGCATAATCTAATCTGCTATTTCAAATATAATTTAGATTTAAGAGGTGTTTTACTGTTCTATTACCAACCAGCCTGAGGATCCAGCTGAGTGTATTACCCATCACATTAGATTAAGGTCAATTAACAACATTGTGAGAGATATTTTTTTCTCCTCTATAATGAGATGAAGCTGCAGTCTCATGATTAAAACCTGAATGTTGGTACAGATGAGATGAAAGATGTTGGTCAGATTCCATTTATGATTAACGCTCTGGTTTGGGGTCCAACAGGACTTGTCATGTCATAACTTGCTGAACTTTTAATCAGAGCTTATTAAGCAGCAGTGGGGTCAACTCCAAGTAATAGAAGTGACCCTTGAACCCAGTGGAAAACATCTGGATGCAAATAAGTTGAGAACAGCAGGTAGATTTTAGATGAAATAGCTTTCACTGTCATACTGTCTACTACAAAAGTATAACAAACCAGCATTTTCTAAGGTATCACTTTGCCATTTCAAATGCCCATGGTTTCTGTGCACACTCTTCCTTTGCTTCTATCCAAACCTGTTGGGAATGCTCTACTATATGCTTTTCTATGAAGTTAAGGAACCAAATTGCCATTTAAATTATATTTGCACTTTTAGCTGAGTACAATAGATGAAAAGCTTTGTCTTAAGTTATAGGCACTTCCTGTATCAGTATTTACTGAGCACCTATTATGTAACTGACACTGATATGACATTATAGCCTGCAGGGCATATATAGAAGTATGAAATACTCTCTCTGTATTCAAGGAGATTCAAATTTTGATAGAAACACAACACATACAGTCCCAGGAAATATAAATATCAGGAAAAAGTTACATATGATCAACTTAAATTTTAAATATTATTTTAGTGATTTTTTTTTTGGTCTTTGTATGACAGTTATTTGTGCAGGAAATAATTCTACCCCAAATGCTCCAGATTGAATTTACCCTTGTGAAAAAGAAAAACACTTAAGCACAAATATTGGATATGGTGCCCACAAGATCAATCAATCAATCAATCAATTAATCAATAAATGTTTATTAAGCATCTACTATGTGTTCTACATTGTGCCAAGCTCCCCCCCCCATATAAAAAGAGGTAAAAGACAGTTCCTTCTCTCAGGGAGGTAACAATCTAATTAGAAAGACAACATATAAACAAGTATATTCAAAGCAACCTATATACAGAATAAATGGGAAATAATTAAGAAGGAAAGCACTGGAATTAAATGAGGTTAGGGAAGGTTTCCTGTAGAAAGTGAAATTTTAATTGGGACTTAAAGGAAGCCAGAGAGGTAAGTAGTCAGAATTAAAAAGGGGAAGCATTCCAGGCATGGGGGACAACCAGAGGAAAATGACAGGAACTGAGAGCTAGAATGTCTTCTTTGTGCAACAGCAAGGAGGCCACTGTCACTAGATCAAAGAGTGTGTATTGGAGAGTAAAGTGTAAGAAGACTAGAAAAGTAAGGGGTTATGAAGATCTTTGAATGATAAACAGCATTTTGTATCTTATCCAAGAAGCATTAGGAAGCCCCTGAAGTTTATTGAGAAGGGAGTGGTGACATGATCAGACCTGTGTTTTAGGAAAAATTGCTATAGTTGCTGAATGGAGAACAGATTAGAGGGGGAGGGAATTGAGGTAGGCAGAAGCACCAGCAGGCTGTTGGAATAGTCCAGATTTGAGGTGATGAGGGTCTGTACCAGAGTGGTGGCACTGTCAGAGGAAAGAAGATGGTGTTTAGACAGATGTGGCAAAGGTAAAATCGATAAACCTTGGCAACAACTTGGACATGGGTAGGTGGGTGGGTATGAAAAATAGTGAGGAATCCAGCATGACTCCTAGGTTGTGAGCCTGAGGGACTGAGAGAATGTTGTTGCACTCTACAGTAGTAGGGAAGATAGGGGAGGGAGAGAGGCTTAGGGGAAATGCTAATGAGTTCTATTTTGAATATATTAAGTTAAATATTTCTACTGCACATTCAGTTCAAGATGTCTGAAAGGCATTTGGAGGTGAGATTAGATGTCAGCATAGAGAGTGAGACAGGAAAAGTAGATCTGAGAATCATCGGCAGAGATGGTAATTAAATCCATGGGAGCTGGTGGGATCACCAAGTGAAGTAGTATAGAGGGATAAGAGAAGAGAAAAGGGCCCAGGACAGAACCCTGAGTTAGAAGGTGTGACCTACAGTTAGAAGGTGTGACCTGGAAATGGATCCGGCAAAGGAGAGAGCAATGGTCAGAAAGGTAGGAGAAGAAACAAAATCATTATCCTAAAAACCTAGAGTGCTTCAAGGAAATGAGAGTGATCAACGGCGTCAAAGGCTATGGAGAAGTCAAGGAGAATGAAAAGTGAGAATAGGCCATTGGATTTGGTGATTAAGTCATCATTAGTAACTTTAGAGAGAGCAGTTTTGGTGGAATGATGAAATTGGATGACAGATTGTACTGCTTAAGAAAGTGAGAGGAGAGAAAGTGGAGACACTTATGGTACATAACCTTTTCAAAAATTTTAACTAGATAGAGCAGGAGAGATAAAGGACTATAATTAGTAGAGATGGAAGGATCAAGTGAGGGCTTTTTTCAGGATAGGGAAGAGGTGGGCACATCTCCATACAAACTGTAGAAAATAATCCAGTAGAGAGGGAGAGATTGAAAATAAATCAAAGAGCAGGAATAATAGAGAGGATAATCTGTTATAGGTGAAGAGATGGAATGGAATAACTTGAACAAGTAGAAGATTAGATATTCAAATGATTTAATTTAAATGATAACGGGTAAAACATTCTACCTCAGAGTTTCCCACTTCTCTGCTTCAAGACAGTAAGTATATTTCATTACCTATTCACTGACATTTTCATACTGCTTTTTCAATTCCTGGTCATTTTGTTAATCATCTTTTTTTCTTACTCTATTGTATTCATGTTGTATATTGTCTCTGGTTTGAAGTATTTCAGCTTCAGCTGACATACTTTATGTTCTCTGATAGTTATTATTTTTTACATAAATATTATTTCTGTAATTTGACCTTTGACATAAGACATTACTTTCAATTAAGTCTGCATGTTTGTGCATATATCTTTAGTCATTACAAGATATCTTTAAATTTTATTATGATCCATAAATGATATATTTATTATTTTCACCTTTTGCATATGTTTGATTCTTTGTATTACTTTTCTCAAGGTATTATAAATGCTAGCATGTGTACTCTTTAATATTTACAATCTAGATATTTCAATAACTCAAATATAATTTTTCCAATAATTTGACCAGCTGAATTTTCCCCTCTTATTTATTTTTCTGTTGGATTTACACAATTCTGAGAGAAGCATATTGAAATATCTCAAAAATATGATATTTGTTTCATGACATTTTGTCTGCCAACTTTTCTTTTTTAAAAATGTAGCTTCTATGTTATTTGGTAGTCATATATACTCACATATAATATACATGGCAACATACCTGACATATATATGTACACATATATGTGTTTACACAAACATATGCATATGTGTATGTTTCTGGTGCCTTTAAGCATCATCCAGATTCCCTATTCATATCACACATTTTTATACATATTTTATTTAGTATTATTATTCAAACTTCTGTTATTCTGTGTTCTTTTCCTGAAGCCAAATAGATTTGTTCTATCCCTTCATTTCATATTTATGTCAACGTGTTCTAAATGTGTTAACTGAATATAGGAAATTGTTGAGTATGAGTGTTGTTGTTGTTTTATTCATGAAGTCCTTCCTCTTCCTCCTCCTCCTTCTTCTTCTTCTTCTTCTTCTTCTTCCTCTTCTTCCTCTTCTTCTTCTTCTTCTTCTTTTCTTCTTCTCCTCCTCCTCCTCCTCCTCCTCCTTCTCCTGCTCCTCCTCCTTCTTCTCCTTCTCCTTCTCCTTTTTCTCCTTCTTCTCCTTCTTCTCCTTCTCCTTCTTCTTCTTCTTCTTCTTCTTCTTCTTCTTCTTCTTCTTCTTCTTCTGCTTCTGCTTCTGCTTCTCCTGCTTCTGCTGCTTCTGCTTCTTTTTCTGCTTCTCCTCCTCCTCTTCCTCCTCGTTCTTGTCCTCCTCCTCCTCTTCTTCCTCCTCCTCCTCCATCTCCTTCTACTACTACTACTACTACTACTACTACTACT
>CM053596.1:223360477-223395101 GCA_028646575.1 Pseudocheirus occidentalis | reverse complement strand
CTTCTGCTTCTGCTTCTGCTTCTCCTGCTTCTGCTGCTTCTGCTTCTTTTTCTGCTTCTCCTCCTCCTCTTCCTCCTCGTTCTTGTCCTCCTCCTCCTCTTCTTCCTCCTCCTCCTCCATCTCCTTCTACTACTACTACTACTACTACTACTACTACTACTACTGCTGCTGCTGCTGCTGCTACTACTACTACTACTACTACTACCACTGTAGGGTAAGTTAATATATTCACATTGAAGAACAAGTTGTTAAATTTTTGTTCACTTCCATCAAATACAGATATATACATATATATCGATGTAAATTCACTAAATAGTTCCAATACAGTGAAAGAGAATGGAGGTATAGATAAAACAGCAAAAATTAATTTGCTTTTAAGTACATTAACTTTAAAATATTTTTAAAATAATAAAAAATTACTTTGTAAAATACTTTAAAATATTAAAATACTTATAGAATAGAAATGAAGGGCCACTGTGTCATTGAAGAGAAATTTTCATGAGAAAACTCTCTCCAGGGAAGCAGATCTGCACCTGTTTTGTAATTTTGTAATTTGTAAGTGTTATTTGGGACTTTGAGAAATTAAGTGATTTACCTAAAAATCTAAGCACATGCCCTAGAGGAAGTCATTTAACTTCTCTCACCCACACCTTAAATCAGCATTTGTTCTTTTATTTTGTTTTTAGTAATCTCATCACTGTATCTCCTTTTAATTTGGCCTCTCCTCTGTTATCTAGCCCAATCCCAAATTACTTGAGTTTGTTTTTGTCATTACTTGGTCTCTGTCTCAGTCTTTTATTTTTTTTTGTTCTTCTCTTTTCTTCTCATTTATTTCTTCATTTCTTTCCTAGTTTACATAAAAAAGGATACCTGATCCTCTCCACCACTTAATCTGTTCTTCATTTTTAATCATTTTACTTTGTTATATTCTGTTTCAAGCACTGTTTTCATCCCTTTTCTAATTCCTTTCCTTTTTAATGATAATGTAGAAACTATTCTCAATATTGTTATTTCCCACATATGGCATGTGCACTGTATCCTTAGCCCGAAGCGCATGATCTCATTCATCTGATAACAAGTCACTTTTAATGTCAATCCATTATCTCTCTAAACCCTGTTTTTATCTACTTCTGCACTATGTCCTTCTTACTTGGGTTTTCAACCATGTCCTCCATCCTAAAGTGAGTTCTTATTAAGGTGAAGGACCCTATTTTATAGAAATACATTTCCTAAAATGTCCAACCCTCTAATATATTTCACTATCAGATCAATGTTTCATCTCACTTCCACCTCTATGGAAGCTTGGTAACGTTGCTAGGTTGTTTCTGTACATGTCTCTTCTTCTCTCTGTCATCTTTCTTTTGATATTCTATTCTGACACTCCTACCAATCCTAACACAAGGAGAAAAAATGAAATCTTATTTATTTCTCCTTATGAGTCATGATTTGACTTTTTATTTCTACTCTTCCCTTCTCCACTCCAATTTTCCTTTCCCATCTCTCTACATGATTTTATATGGTTTACTTTATAACCTATAATATTGATTGACTTATATGATAATTTTTTTACCTTGAAATATTAATTTACTTCTATCTACTATTCTCCTGATTTGTGTTATTTTATATTTTGTTTCTGAGGTTATCCATTGATGTTTCTTTTGATTTCTGAATGCCTCTTAGATAATGTGCAGTTTAAAGAAAAATGAAAAATGCAAGAAATGTAAACTTTTCCTCATCCCACCTTTATTGTCTTGTTTAGCTTTGACTACATGAAAAGATACATTTTAGCTCTTATTCTTTCATTACCATTTAAAAGTATTTAATTTCTTTCATTGTGTTTAATTTGTGTGTTCAATATTCTGCTTATTTCCAGACTGTTATGAAGAAATATTTCAAATTCTTCCTTTTGCTGAATATACAATTAACTTATTCTGAGTTTCGGCTCAGCTTTGGAGGAAAGGTTTTTTTGAGGGGGGAAGGAGGAATTCTAATTAATTGTGACCTTTTAGAATAGCATATTCTAATTGTCTCCTTTATTAATTTTTTTATAAACCTAGAATAATTACATGTTATGATCATTGATATACTTTGGAATATAAATATATAAAACTGTTTCTTTTTTCTTGGCCATCCACAATTTTTTTCTTTGTTTAGTATTCCAGTTTTGATATTTGGCTGCATTTCTTCCTGGTGACTTAAATTTGAACTTTCTCTTGGTGTTTTGTGGATTCTCTTGAATTTTCTTTTGCTATTTACTTTCAATATTTTAGTGATTTTTTTCTGTATGATTTATTTAGGTATAATATTTATATTATCTTCTTTATTTTTGCCAGATTACAAGTCTTTATATTATACCTTCAGATTCAGTAGTCTTGATTCAGAGAGTTTTCATATCTTCCAATCCCATATTATTTCATTTCATTTATTTTTCTTTTGCTTTTGCATTTTGATTTCTAGTTCTATTTCCCTGCAGAGACTCTACTGTTGTAAGTGTCTCCATCAATTATTCTGAATTTCCTAACTTCCTGTGAAACTTGATGATTTCAACCTTAAGTATTGTTAACTTTTTTATTATTGCTTTTGGATTTCCACTTGATTCTTAGATTATTATTTTTGTTAAGACATCCAAAAGTTTGTATTATTGCTCTGTAGGTATTTCAGGGGGACTTCCAAAATCCATTGTTATCTCATTCACCTTCCCTGGATAATTTTTATTTTACTTTCCTTTGTTTTGAAATAATTTATTTCATCATTTTCTTTCCTAGTTTATAAGAAAAAGGATAACTGGGGGCAGAGCCAAGATGGTGGCATAGAAACAACAGGGTTCCACAGCTCCCACATAGACATCTCAAATACCCATAAAATATGACTCTAAACAAATTTTAGTGCTTCAAAAGTCACACAAAAATACAGAAAAACTCATCTCCTGCTGAAGGCAGGTTGGCAGGAAGGACTCATCACAGCCCACTGGGAGCCAAAACCAGCCTGACCTGAAACCGTGGCTTGGTGCCAGGGTGGCCAGGACAAGCCACAACTGGAGTCTTCAGTATAGTGGATAAGTGGCAGCTGTGGAAGTTTCCAGAATTATCAAGTCATAAGAAACAAGGACTAAGTGAAATGTCAGTAGAACTCAGCTAAAGTTGGGGGAGAAAAGATGTCTGGCCAAACTGCCTCCAGGGCAAGGAAGCTGCAGAAGTGGCCCCTGCAGTCACTTCCACTTAGCTGCTTCAGAGCTCCTGGCCTACAGACAAGTAGGGGGGACAAGTAATCATTCAGAGGCTAAGTGCTCTTGTGTTGAGCAGCCTGAATTCAGATTGTGTTCTTGGGTGGTGGTCCTGGGGTGTGTTTTCAGTGAGCCAAAGCTGGTAAGGGCTGCAAAAAAATGGCTGCCTCCCAATAGCTCTGGCAGCTGCAAAAACCCAAGAATTTGGGATGGAACTTTCCTCTCTGAAAGCAGAGTTCCACAGAGTTAAAAATTCAAGTAATTAATTGACTGGCCAACATGAGCAGGCAAAGGAAGCAAAGAACAAACAGCAACCATACTTTAGATTCCTTCTTTGGGGACAAAAAGAATCAAAGCATTGAATGGGAGGAAGGCAACACAGTCAGAACTCCCTCACCAAAAGCTTCCAAGAAACATGAAGACTGCCTACAAGCCTTAGAGCAGCTTAAGAAGGATTTTGAAAACAAAGTAAGAGAAGTGGAGGAAAAATTGGGAAGAGAAATGAGAATGATGCAAGAAAATCATGAAAAGAGAGTCAACAACCTGACTGAAGAAAATGACACCTTAAAAAATAGATGAACTCGAATGACAAAAGAGGTTGAAAAAGCCAATGCCTCAAAAAGTCGAATTTGCCAGATGGAAAAAGAATCTCAAAAGCTTTCTGAAGAGAATAATTTCTTCAGAATTATAGTGGAGCAAATAGAAGCAAATGACTTTATGAGAAATCAAGATACCATTAAACAGATCCAAACAAATGTAAAAATAGAAGGCAATGTGAAATATCTCCTTGAAAAGATCACTGACCTGGAAAATAGATGCAGAAGAGACAATTTAAAAATTATTGGACTACCTGAAAGCCATGATCAAAAAAAGAACCTAGTCAGCATCCTTCAATAAATTTTCAAGGAAAATTGCCCTGATATTTTAGAGGGAAAAAATAACTTGAAAGAATTAACTAATCACTTCTTGAAATAGATCCCTAAAAGAAAACTCCTAGGAATGTTATAGCCAGGTTCTGGAGTCCCTAGATCAATTGAGAAAATATTACAAGCTGCCAAGAAGAAACAATTTGAATACTATGGGAACACAATTAGGATAACATAGGATCTATCAGATTCTACATTAAGGGATTGAAGGGTCTGGAATATGATATTCCAACAATCAAGGGAGCTAGGATTAAAACCAAGAATCATCTACCCAGTAAAATTGAGAGTAATGATCCAGGGGAAAATATGGTCATTCAATGAGGTGGAGGACTTTCAAGCATTCTTGCTGAAAAAACCAGAACTGAAAAGAAAGTTTGACACTCAAATTCAACAAACATGAGAAGGTAAACATAGAAAAGAAATCATAAGGAATTTATCAAAGTTGAATTATTTACATTCCAACATCTAAAAACGGTAATTGTAACTTATGAAACTTTTCCCAGTATGAGGATAGGTGAAAGGAATACAAATGTATATGTGTATGTATGTGTATATATATATATATATAATACATATATATGTGCGTGTGTGTATATGTGTATATATACACATATGTCTATGTAGGAGAGTTTATATATATGTATGAACACATATCTAAATATGTGTATATGTGAGTACATAGAGGGCACAGGGTCAATTGAATAGGAAGGGATGATACTCTAAAAGGTGAAATTCTGAGGTGGGATAGGATTAGGATGAGAGGAGACAGGGAGAGACAGAATGGGGTTAATCATCTCATATAGAAGAGGCAAGGGATAATTCTTACAAAAGGAGAGGAAGAACAGGAAGGCAAAGGGAAAGGGTCAACCTTACTCTCACTGAATTTGACTTAGGGAAAGGATGATATAAATGCTAAACTGGGTATCTTGCCACACAGGAGAGTGGGGGGATCAGAATGAGAGGGGGGATGTTGAAGGGGAGATCAGAATGGGGGCAAGGGTTGTTGGAAGTACACACTTCTGTAAATGGACAGGGACAGGGACAGAGTAGAGAATAGAACAAGGGGGGTGGTGGGGGATAGGAAGGAGGGACTTATAAGCAGTCTCTCACAATATGCTCACTGTGGAGATGTTCTGCATAATTGCACATGTACAGCCTGTATGTAATTGCTTGTCCTTCCAGTGGGGGTGGGTGATGATGGAAGAAGGGACTGAATCTAGAATTTAAAGTTCTGTAATCAAATGTTAGAAATATTTATATCTTAGAAATATATAGAAATATATTATTATTGCTGTTATTATTATTATTGCCATTATTGTTTTTGTTGTTGTTGTTAACTACATCCAACTGGAAATTGAGATATACAGGCCCTGTGGTAGGGAGATCCATCCTGCCCTACGGGAAAGTCAGAGGGGCAAGGGGGAGAACATAGGAGAGAGCAGAATGCAGAAGGGGTTATACAATGGGATAAGGCTGTTTTGAAGGGCTGGGTAGGGGAAGAATGGACAGAAAATTTGTAACTCAAATCTCATGGAAATGAATGATGTAAACAAGAAAATAAATAAATTAACATTAAAAAAAGAAAAATGATACCCAAACTTCTCAAAGGCCATTTTCTTTGAATCTTCTCTTCCCTTGTCAACTTTCATCTCTATGTTTCTATTACTTTTTAGTGGTGTCCTTGCTGTAAGTTTGCTTCTTAGCTCAATCTAGTATTATAGTGCAGTATCTTCAAGATTATCTTTGTTGCACCCTCTATACTTGTTGCCTGTTCAGTGTTGTTTCAAAGTCCCAGGGCTGGAAAAGATCTGTGATCCTCAAATAATGCAGCTAACCAGTAGATTTATTCTGAGGTCACTCTAGTTGAATCTGTATTCAGTATTTTTTTTGTCCCACTTTTCTAAATGGTACTCTTCTTTCTGGGACTAACTTTTGTAAGTTAGTAGATTGACTCCAGCCCAGTTGGAAGTAGTTCAATAAGAATTTGGAGGAAGGATCCTGCTAAAGATGGGGCTAACATGAAGCCTTTGCCCTTGGGTCTTAACCTTTATTGGACACTTCCTGCTTCCACACTGTGACCTCCTATGCATTAGTGAGCAGCTATAACTAGTACTTTCTTTCTATAACCCTTCTTTCACAGTAGTTCTCCCTGAGCTTCAGGGTCCTCCACTGCTACTTCCTTGTATTCATTGTCCTCAACTTTTTTTCCCCTGAAAATAAACTCTCCACTAAAGCAAGGTGTTTATGCGAACATCTTTTTCTAATAGCGTAGGTGCCAGGAGGGTTCCAGGATTGTTCTGGACTGGCATATCTGAGAGTTGGAGTGTGGAGCCTGAGGCTATGGACTAACAAACTAGTTTTCTGGTATTATTATTATTTTTAATAACAATTTCAACATGACTAGTTCTTTCACCTTCCCTCTTCCTGGCATTATTGATTTTTGCTACATTTTGAAGGTCTTTATCTCTTTTGTGGGAGTGGTGAGGGAAAAAATGTTCTATAGATTCTCTTTCTGCTGTCATACCGGGATTCTGCTGTGATAAACTTTAAAAAAATGAATATAACATGGAAAAATATATCAGTACAGAGAAAGGGAAAAAGTGATAATGGCTATAGTAATCTAAAAGTGATTCCCCGAGGAGGTAGGACTTCAGTTGGGTCTTGAAAGATGACTAGAATTTAGTTAAACAGAGAGGAAAGCAAAGAACATTCTAATTCAATCCAGCAAAGAAAGCCATCAAACATTTCTTAGGCATATACCAAACACAAGGCACTGGGAATACAAATACTAAAAAGGCATAGTTCCTGTCCTCTAGGAAGTTACAATCTACTATAGGGAAGGAACATAAGCACAAACAAATGCAATATAGCTTAGAATGTGATTAAATGCATAAGATAAGACCCATAGTATATCATGTGAAGCAGATTTACTCCCAGTTGGAGATCAGAAAAAGCACCAGTGAGAAAGAGATACTTGAGTATGGAATAGAAGGGGAAAATGATTCCACAAGATGAAGATGGGAGGAGAATGTATTCTAGGCATGGGGTGTAGTATATGTAAATGCAGAGTCAAGAAGGTATAGTAAGCAACTGCAGAATAGGAAGTAATTCAGTTTCATTTGGAGTATAATATGAAATAAAGCTGAAAAGTTAGGTTAAAGACTGTGGAGACCTAAAGAGTTTGAACTTATAGTTTATCCTACAGGCATTAGGGAATCATTGAAGGATTTTGAGCAGAGTAGTGGCATAATCTGACCTGTACATTAAAAAGATTATTTAGATTCATGGGTAAATTAGGGAAAGCAAAGAGAGTGGGGCAGAGATCAATTAGGTCACTAGTAAATAAATATTTCTGTGCTGCAAGAAAAATATGATTAGGGAATAGAGTTGGGAATGATCGCTGAATGGTGGAGAGAGGAAAAATAAAACTAAAGATGGTGACATTTTGAAGTGCCAAACTTTGGAGCACCAAAGAGATATATACCAAGGAAGAACTTCATGAAATTTCCACAAAAGAAGAAAAGAACTTCTAATAATTTGGAGTCATGATTAAAAAAGAAAGAAAGAAAGTTGTTTAAATTTAAGTGATTTCTTATTAACAAATAGGAAAACTGAGGTCCAGGAAAGGCAAAGTAATTTATGTAAGATCACTTATGGCAAAAACTGTGAGTGAATAAGTTATTTTTTCTATTCAAAATACCCAGATTAACTATAAAGGACTTATAAGGAAATACACTCTCTACATCCAGAAAAAGAACTGATAGAAGCAGTTATAGAATAATTTCACACATACACACACACACACACACACACACAAATCTGTGTCTAATAGTAGCAGGAGGGAGGAGAGAAGGAAAAAAAAAGAAATTTACATGACATTTCTGTTGTATATTTAAAAGGAATAGCTAGTTGTGCATAGTACATTTGCAGTTTTTTGTAGAATCTTCTTTGCATTCTACTGTTATAGAAATGCTTGTTTTATTCCATAAGTGGAAAATAATTTTTAAAAAGATCACTTAAGTAGTTCATTGCTAATCGAATAATATGATCTATCTTCTGATCCCTAGTTCTATGTACTTTCCACTTTTGTGATTATTATTTAGAGGTTTTCTCGGCAAAGATCCTGTAGTGATTTGCCATTTCCTTCTCCAGATCACTTTACAGATTAACTGATTCTTCTACTCCAGACTATTTCACATATCTATTAGGACATTAGAGATTCATAGACTCATTGGGATAGGAGTCAGGTGATGAGATTCTATTCCTGCCTTTAATTCTACTTTGCTACATGGCATTGGACACATCATTTTATCTCTCTAAGGCTCAGTTAGCTTGTCTGTAAAATGGAAAGGGGCTGATCCCTTCCAGCTCTTTGAGCTTATATGATCAACACTGGATCTGGAATTGGTAGATACAATTTTAATCTCAGCCATACTATTATTTGACCTTGGGAATAGCATTAGTATTTCTGGAACCCCATGTCCTCATTTGTAAAATGAGGAATTTTGACTATGTGACCTCAGAAGTACTAAATTTCATTTTTTTTTTTTTGTTTTTTTTGTTTTTTTTTTTTTTGCTTTTTGGAGGGCAATTGGGGTTAAGTGACTTGCCCAAGGTCACACGGATAGTTTTTTGTGTTAAGTGTCTGAGGCCGGATTTGAACTCAGGTACTCCTGACTCCAGGGCCGGTGCTCTATTCACTGCGCCACCTAGCCGCCCCAGAAGTACTAAATTTCTATGACACTAATATTCCATAAGACTGAATTCTAATCTCAGATTTATGGTAGATGATGCTTTAATTTTAGTTTTCCTATCCTGATCCTTCTCAGCTCTACCAAGCACATAATTATCCATAACCAAGCATTAAATGCATTCTAGTGGTGGCAAAAATGAACAATAACTT
The DNA here is from genome assembly GCA_028646575.1 of Pseudocheirus occidentalis. Lineage (NCBI taxonomy): Eukaryota > Metazoa > Chordata > Mammalia > Diprotodontia > Pseudocheiridae > Pseudocheirus > Pseudocheirus occidentalis. The sequence continues at coordinate 223,386,049 of CM053596.1, read as the reverse complement.
TAATTTATCTGTTTTGGAAGTTCTGATTGGCAATCATCAAGTAGATTTTTTTAATTATGAAAGTTTTAGTTAATGACATAGATTGCTTTTATAAAATTGGGCAGACCTGGTCTATACATATTCTAGTTGGGCTATTACCAATCCAAAATGACTCTTCCATTAGTTTTCTATGTGACCTTGGGAATGTTACTTCACCTCTTAAAGTCTTGGTTTGCTTCATTAAAAATGAGAAGGTTGGACTGGAGGATCTTTATAGCCACTTATAAAGTTCTCAGTTCCATGGAAATATGAATCCCATAGAAAAGGGAGAGGAAAAATTATGAAATGTATTTACATGACGTGTTTCTAAGAGGAATATATATACAGTAAATTATCAAATTAATCCTTAGCATATCCCATTGAGACAGGGACAAAGAAGGTATCATTACCTCATTTCACAGATGAAAAAACTAAGGCTCAGGGAGGTTAAGAGATTTCTGTTTTCTTGGTATTTCTGTAATGGATGCAAATGATTCCTTCACTAGAAAAACCCAAGGGAAAGAGAAGTAATTGACTGAGTCTTAGAGCAATCACTTAGGAAAACTGCAAAATAAAATAAATGAAAAATATAAACAGTGACATATATCCTAATTAATCCCTTAGCTAGTTTGGAAAGCTATACATGAATTGCAGAAGCAGTTTCTTATGCTAGAAACAAGTCACATGGTCAGTAGAATCCCAGTCTGACACTGGTGCTAGGACTAAGGTAGTCACTGCACTAATAGGCTTTCTAGGTTTTAAAAGTGTGGGGGATGGGGAATTAAGTGGGATTGGGAATTGCAAAATATGTTTACATCAGATAAAATGTGACTCAGAAGAAAATGGATCAATGCCATAGATATTTTAAAGGAGGATTTTTCTGTAGTCATACTAAGGTTGTTGCTGGTCCATTTAGAAAGGAACAATATAGATAAATAAATCAAATCACTGTGTTTCTATTTAACTAAATTGTTGGAACAGCAATCTGATGTAAACCTCATCCAAATTACTTAACACAATAGAATTTATTAAGTACCTGCTGTGTGCATGCCGCTTGTGCTAAGCATTGGAAATGGAAACATGAAACAAATGATCCCTGTCCTCATGAAGCTTACAGTCTACTGAGGAGGTCAATAGGATTATAAACTCTTAGAATTAAAAAGGGATTCAGAGGTAGTCTCATGAAACTTGTCCATGAAGAGGAGTTAAATCTAAAAATTCAACACCAGATACTGTTTCTAGAAATTCATGGTCAACCAAGCTCTGCTTGACTAGTGATGGGATTGGGGGCGGAGTGAGGGACTTCTTAAGTTTCTAATATAGTTCAGTGCATTTCTATAGAGCTCTCTCTATTAAAGGAAGTTATTACTTCCAACTAAAACCTTTCTATAAATAGCTTCTACCCTTTGCTACTAATTTTGCCTTATGGGATCAACCAGAATAAATCTAATCCATTTTTCCTATTGACAGCCCCAGAAATATTTTAATACAATCTATTATTCTCCCTCCCATGTCTAAGACACACACATACACCCACACACACCACCACCACCACCACCACCACCACCACCACCACCACTACTACCACCTCCATGATAAATACCACCTTAACCCAAGACTTAATTTTTACTAGCTAAATATTTTGGTATTCTTTAACCTAATCCTCTATCTTGGTAGCCTTCCTCTATCTAGTCTGTCAATATATTCCTAAAATGTGGCTTCAAAGACTGTATATCATACTCCAATTGTGATGTGATAAAGTCAGCAGTGAGGTACTTATCTTGGTCTAGGAAATAAGTTTCTATTACTGAAGCCCATGATTGCATTATTTTTCCCCTACTAAGTCATCTTTAGATTTTTATTGATTAAAAGTGTCAAGACCTTTCCATATGAACTGTTTTCTTACTAACCCTCCCTTATCCTGTAATTGTACCATTGATTTTGAACAAAAATATCACAGTTGGCCTTGGTACTATCAAAATTCATTCTCATAGTTTCAGCCTAGATCCTATTCCGTCACATTTCCATTATTTAGTAGTAATGGGTTAACTTTTTGTTATCTACAGATTCACTAAGTATGCTATTATGCCTTTGTCAAAGTCATAAACAGAAATGCTGAACAGAATAGAGCCAAGGACAAAGTTTTACATCACTCTAGTAGATGTTCCTCCCAACTTGTCAGCAATTCATTAAACACTGCTCTTTGGGGACAGTCTTCAACAAGTCCCAAGTATTATCTAGCTCACACTTGCCTTCACGTCTTTGTATTGATTATTTGATAAAGATGACAGAAGAGATTATCAAATGTCTAGCTGAAATCTAGTTAAAATATTTCCATAGCAGCTCTTTATGTGATAGAGTGAGCTAGTGACCCTGTCCAAGGCAAAAGGGGGGTTTGAGACTTGATCAGCATGACTGACCCTTTTTGAAACCTTGCTAATTATCTTGCTATTTATCACTTGCCTTTCTGATTCACAAACCATCTCCTTAATAATACATTCTAGCATTTGATCAAGATCTAATTGAAAAACCATTGGTTGCATAATTTTTTTTTCACCATCTTGAAAAGAAAGCTGACCAGTATAGAACAAAGAATACGGATTAGGCCTAGAACTCTATTATTTATTACTTGAATAACCACTTATGGAATGATAAAATATTCAAAGAAGTAAGGAAATTAGCAGCTCATGTGTTTAACATAAATAATGAATGACCATTTTTCTCTTAGCTGTACATGGTAGTTTCACAAAAATTGATCATATAATCACCACAAATAAATGCCAAAAAACAGAAATAGAAAATGTACCCCTTTTGGATCATGACAATAAAATTACATTCCACAAGGAGCTTTTAAAGTATAAATTTAAAATTAATTAGAAACCAAATAATCTAATCCTAAAGAATGAGTAGGTCAAACAACAAATCAGTGAAGCAATCAATAATTTCATTAAAGATAATGACAACAATGAGAAAACATACCACATTATGTGGAATTCAAGCAGTGCTTGGGGGAAATGCATATCTCTAAGTGATTAAATTAACAAAAGAATGAGCAGATTAATAAATTTGATATGTGACTAAAAAAAGTAAAACAGCTCATTAAAAATCACCCACTAAATACCAAAATAAAAATCCTGAAAATCAAAGGAGATATTAATAAAAGTGAAAGTAAAAGCCAATACAAAACATTAAATTAATAAATAAAGAGTTGGTTAAAAAATAAACAAGAAAATAAATAAAATATTGTGTAATTTTATTTTTTCCCTTAATTTAATTTAATTTTTTAATTCATTGACTTGTTTATTTACTTTTGGTTTGCAAGATTCATTTATATAATCACTTGAGTTTCAGATTTTCTCCCCTCAAATCTTCCCCCTCTCCCCACATGATGGTGGACAATCATGTATGGAATCTGCAAACACTTTCACGTTGTACAATAGTCTTGTTTTATAGAAGAGTTGTAAGCAATGGAGTGAATAATGTGAAAAGAAAAACAGAAACAAAAGAAACAAAACCAAACATGGAAAAGAGCAATAGCATATGTTGCTTCAGTCTCCATTTAAACTCTGGTTTTTCTAGATCTTTCTCTGAGTGTAGGTATCTCCTTCCATTCTGAGACTTGTAGAGTTGTCTTTTAACTGTGCGTTGCTGAGAGGAGTCCAGTTTTTCAAAGTTGGTCATCACACGTATGATCTATCTGTGACTATGTACAAATTTTTCCTGGTTCTGCTCCTCTCACTTAGCATCAATTTGTATAAGCCTCTCCAGGTAATTATGAAGTCCATCTCCTTCCCATTTCTTATCACACAATAATATTCCATCACATTCATATACCATAATTCATTCAGCCATTCCCCAATTGATGGGCATCCCTTAAATTTCCAGTTTTTTGCCACATACCCTTGATCTTAATATTGCTTACAAATGTACCATTTTTATTTTAAAATATTCTGAAATCTATTTATCTAACTTTAATCTATTGGCTTTTAACCTATCCCTCTGTCTTTCCCTATATAACTGTAAAGACAATCAGGAACAGCTCTACTGAGGACTGCTGCTATGAATAGCTTTGAGGGTCTAATCATATAGTATAATGAAAACTTTCTTTATTCAGCAATAAACTAAAGCATAACATTCAAAAAGCTAAAGTATAACATTCATAACAATATAACAACTTATTATTAAAATGGTCACATAGCCTTAAACAAAACACATCATTCAGTATGTCATATAGTCATCTTTAAGGGGTGGCAGAAAATACAAACACCATCCACCTCTAGGTCACAGTAAGTTATAATCTCCTCAGTCAGTACAGAGTATCCAAGTAAAGTCATCTTTCATCTTGGCTAGAGGTTGGCTTTCAGTCCATCCTTGAGACAATCCTCCTTAAGGGATAGCAGAAAGTACAAACGCCATCCACCCCAAAGTTACAGATCTTATCAATCAATACAGAGTATCAAAAGTAAAGTTGTCTTTCATCTTGACTCTGGGATGGCTTCCAAACCCCATATCTTCTCCCAACTCTTGGATGGATTCACACCTAGGCAGCTCTCTGCTCCTGTTCCACATCTCAGCTCTTTGGGACTGCTTCACTCCAAGCTCTTTGTAGTTTCTGTTTCTAGGAAAACAAAGTTTAACAAGGCTACAACAATATTTGCACACATTACCAGCATTATCATTTCAAATCACTTTCTGTCTAAGGAACCAATATAGACCAACATATAGGACTTCCGTCTGAAAAATCAACACAGAACAACAGACAGGACTTCTGTGAGAGAAATTGACATAGAACAACAGACAGATCACCAGCATCACATGTATTCTCTCTCTCAGTACTGTCTGCTTCCAGCTCTGCTCATGCTCTTGTCTGCTCCTTCCTATTCCACCATTCCCACAAGCTCCTCCCACCATGGGCTCCCATGTGATTACATTCAGCCTATTAAAGGCAGGGGAGATCTTCAAATTCTCTTAGGTCTATTAAGGGTGATACAATGTGTATCATTTCCAAACAAAGACTCTTGATACAATCAAAGCTGAGACTCAAAGGTACTTGATTAGTTAGAACTCAATACAGAAAAAAATCTAGCAAAATAAAATCCTATTTTGCTTGCTATTACAATAACCCTACTCATTATCCTCACCATGACCAACAATCCCTTGACCTTTCATTTCCCTCCTAGGACATCTCCCTTGTACTAGCCACACTCTCCTCTTTTCCCTTTCTTGATTTGGTGAAGCAATTTAATTCTACACTATTCTCTTGTCTTAATGTATTTTTATTTTTTGCTTCCCCCTCCCCCTGCCCAGGATATGTTATGTATGACTTCTTATGTATAATGGGTATCATATTTCTTGACTTTGCAATGGATGTGGGAGGGCCACAAATGGAGAGAAAGAATTTTGAATTGAAAATAAAAAGAAAATAAAAGAAACATGATAAATCATGACTACAACCATACAAAGATGGTAATGAAAAGGCAGGGACTTACTTGAGCTCTCCCAAAATACTCTCTAAGCAACTTTAAAATAATAACTTAAAATGAATTCCAGAATGGCAGAATCCATAAAAAAGGATGGGGTGAAATAATTTTCTAGGTCAAGACAACCTAGCAGGTTAGCAAGAAAGGTCTGTCACACTGCAATACAAGTGAAGTTCAATCTAACACAGACAATAATCTGGCAATCCAATAACTTACTTCACAGACAGTAAGGATGAGTTGAGGTCGGGGGTGTGAAGTTGTGTTCAGACAAGTAGTTAGAATGAGAATATGCAAGACTCTGTTATATTGTCCACACCCACATCTGAGTCATGGTGCAACTTCACAGTCCTAGAGTGAGGAGGAGGAGAACTAGCATGCCAGGTCCTGTGGCCTCAGGTGGAAGGGGACTGCAATCTCAAGTCCAGGGTGGCAAAGAATGTTTGTGGTCCCTTGTAGACTGGAGCATAGACTACCAGAGTAATAGGAATAGCCTTCCTTAGATCATAATATCTTAGAAAAACAATTTACATATGCTCCCTACCCCCCAGAATGTGCTCTGAAAACAGCTGCATAAAATACCTAAGGCTTGTTATTTCCCTCCACCTTGAGAACAGAGACTACCTTTAACATAAGGTTAAAAGTCAAGAATTAGGCTAGAAAATTGAGCAAGCAAAAATGATTTCCCTATAGACATTTATTATGGTTACAGGAAAGATCAAACCAAAATTCAGAGGAAGACAATAATGTCAAGACTGCTATATTCAAAGCCTCAATGAAAAGGATAAATTGGTCTCAGGCCCAAAAAATAATTCCTGGAAAATCTCAAAAACAGTTTTAAAATAAAATAGGAGAGGTAGAGGAAAAATTGGGAAAAGATGAGAATGATGCAAGGAAATCATGAAAAAAAGTCACCAGTTTGATGAAGAAGCCGCCAGAAATACTGAAGAAAATAATATGTTGAACAACAAAATAGGCCAAATGGTAAATGAGGCACAACAATTCTATATTTGATAAATATATGCACACACACAATTCATAGAAGGCAACTTTTTAAAAAGCAGAATTGGTCACATGGGAAGAAATGTAGAAAATTCACCAAGGAAAAGAATTCCTTAAAAGATAGAATTGCCCAAATGGAAAAGGAGGTGAAAAAAAAAGTTCACTGAAGAAAATAATTGTTTTAAAATCAGAACTGGCCAAATGGAAGTCAATGACTCCATGAGACATCAAGGAAAAACAAAATAAAATCAAAAGAATGATAAAAGTAGAAGAAAATGTGAAATATCTCATTGAAAAAAATGACCTGGGAAACAGATGAAAGAGAGATCATTAAGAATTACTCCGCTACCTGAAAGCCATGATCAAAAGAACAAGATATCACTTTTAATAAATTATTTAGGAAAGCTGCAGAGAGCAAAGGAGCTAATAGTACAACCAAGAATAACTTGCCCAACAAAACTAAATATAATCCTTAAGGTAGAAAAATGGTGATTCAATGAAATAGAAGACTTTCAAGTGTTACTGATGTAAAGACTAGAGCTAAGTAGAAAATTTGACATTTAAACACAACACTAAAGAAGAAGCATTAAATGGTACACAGGAAAGAGAAATCACAAGGGATTCAATAAGGATAAACTGTTTACATTCTTATGTAGGAAGATGATTCTTACTAGTCTTAAGTTTATATTATTAGGGCAGTTAGAAGGAGTTTATATATACTGAGGGTAAAGTAAGGACTGAGAAAGAGGAATGAACTGAGAGAAGTGGGGAGAGGTTGAGTGGGGGAAATTATCTCACCTAAAATGGATATGAAAGAGTTTTACAGTAGAGAGGAAGATAAGGAGATCTGGAGTGTTGGGTGGGGAGAGCTGGGACTTTATTCTCATTGAAATGGACTCAAAGAAGGAATAACATACATACTAAGTTGTGTATAGAAATCTATCTTACACTACAGGAGAGTAGGAGGAGAAGGAGATAAGGAAAGTAATAAAAGGGAGAATGTATTGGGGGAGTCAGTACTCAAAAGCAAAATACTTTCAAAACTAGGGTGAAAGGAGAGACAATAGATTAAATAGGGAGAAAATCAGATGGAAGGAAATATACAGTAATCAAAACTACAAAAAAAATTTATAGCACATTTCTCTGGTAAAGGCCTCATTTCTCAAATATATAGAGAGTTGAGCCAGAATTTTAAAATACAAATCATTCCCCAAGTGATAGATGGTCAAAGGATAAGAATAGGGGGTTTTCAACAAAGTAATTGAAGCTGTTTCCGATATGAAAAAATGCACTAAATCACCATTCATTAGAGAAATGCAAATTAAAATAATTCTTAAGTACCAATTCATACCTTTCAAATTGGCTAACATTGCAGAAAAGGAAAATGATGAATGTTGGAGGGGATGTGGGAAAATTGTGACACTAATGCACTGCTGGTAGATCTGTGAACTGATCAAACCATTCTGGAGAACAATTTGGAACTCTGCACAAAGGGCTATAAAACCATGCAAACCCTTTGACCCAGCAATACCACTACTAGGTCTGTATCCCAAAGAGATTTAAAAAAATAGACTTATATGTCCAAAAATATTTGTATCATCTCTTTCTGTGGTATCAAAGAATTGGAAATTGAGGGAATGTCTGTCAACTGGGGAATGACTAAAAGAATTGTGGCATATGATTGTGATGGATTTGATAAATGATTCTCAACCTGTGGTTCATAGTTCCCTGGAATTCTCTGAATCACTTTCAGGGCTATCTGCATGTAAACATTATCTTCATAATAATATTAAGACATTTTACTTTTTTTATAAGATAAATATGGATAGATATTACCCATATAAAGTAAAGTTTTATGTGTTGTCTTAGTCATATTTCAGTTGTGATTGACATTTTGTGAACATATTTGGGATTTTCTTGCCGAGGATACTAGATTGTTTTGCTATTTCCTTATTCACTTCATTTTATTTATGAGGAAAGTGAGGTAAACATGGTTAAGTGACTTGCCCAGGGTCACACAGCTAGTATGTTTCTGAGGCTGGATTGGGACTCAAGTCTTCTTGACTCCAGTTCCGACATTCTATTCACTGTAATTTGGGGGGGGGGGAGGAGTGGTGAGGGAAGGGTGTCACCAATAACTTTCAAGAATTTGAAGGTCTCCTGAGTCCAAAATATCTGAGAATCTCTGGATATTCAGTGACCTCTAATTCATTCAGAGGTGTTTGGATGGCTGAATAGTTGCGAATACTTTGGCTTCAAAGTGGCAAGAGATCTATGGTAGAACAGTCTAATGACTTGTGCTTGTCCAATTGTTATTTAACATTTTTATCAATTACCAAGATAAAGGGATAAATGATATGCTCATCAGATCTACAGATGACACAAAGAATAGCTATCATACTAGAAGATATCATCAAAATACCAAAAGATCTTGACCTGAGAGAGCAACAGGCTGAAATATGGTAAGATGAAATTCAATATGAATAATGGTAAAGTCTCATGTTTAGGTACAAAAAATAAAATTCAGTTCACAACTATGAGATGAATAAAGGTATGGTTAGAGAATAGTTGCTCTGAAAAAGATCAGAGAGTTTCATTGGACTACAAGATCAAGATGAATTAGCAGCGTGATATGTAAGTTAACAAAATTAAGGTGATCTTCTGTTGCATTAAGATTGCATAGCTACCATGATGGTATATGGTGATGGTTACACTCATCTTCAGAATTTCATTCAGTTCTAGGTGCAAAATTTTAAGGAAAAAAAAGTTGGTAAGATGCTGAATTTCCAAGAGCACAATCATAGCCAGGACAGTGAAAGGACTGAGTATATAAAGACTGGTTGTAGGAACTGTGCCTATTTAACCTAGAGAAGATTTATAGGGAAGATAGTTGTCTTCAAGTATTTAAAGTACTGTCAGAAGGAATGATAAGATTTTTTTTGCTTCAACCTACAGGACATACCAAGAAGCCTTGGACAGAAGTTGCTAAGATTCAAATATAGGGCAACTGTCAATAAAAACCCTGACAACTGAAGATATCCAAAAGGAGAATGCTTCTAGAAGTGATGTGCTCCTGCTCCTCAAACATCTTCAAGTAGAATAGAGGTACCCAAACTTATGTTGACTACTGACCCATTTTCTAAAAACAAATTACTCAGTACCCCTCTGGAAATCTACTTTCTTTAACTCTTTAACTTTTTTTTGAAATCTGTGTCATTTCAAAAAAATATGAAATGTTTTTAAAAATGATAGATCTTAAATTTTATGATTTATTGTGAATTTGTGGTGTTTCCTCTGCACTGAAATTTTGATGACACAATATTGTGCATATTGTATATTGTAAACAAGTCCTTACACATTTACATTCCTGCTGCAGTGCACAATAGGATGGCCTGCCAACACTTGCTTGTTAAGACCTGTTGGCAGACTTTATCACTGATTAGTTATAATTTGCATTGTATGTGTTTCTATTTGGAAAATAACATGATCACTACAACTTTAACTCTGTTACACAACAGATGCAATATTCATGAATTGTTTTCCAAGTTCTTTCCTTATGCTTCTACTGCCCCCTTTTTTTTGTTCAATCCCCGTCAACTGCACCTGAGGTTATTATTGCCCTCCCGCATCATTACACCACCCCACCAGAGGACAGTGTCACCCACTTTGGGAACCTATGAGCAGAGATTAGACCACAACTTTCTTGTTGGCTATGTTTTAATGGGAATTCCTTTTTCTATACTGGTTGTACTGCTAGAAGACTGGTTCTCTTTTTCATTGGGTCTATAAAAATAAGAATCAGGGAAAAGCTTTTGTCAATTATGCTCCAGGGGCAAGTTTATTGCCTTGGGATCATCTTTTCATATGCAAAATAGTCATCTAAATTCCTTTGAAGTGCAAATGAACCTATTCTGAGTTTTAAAACCTTTACAAGTGTAGGAAGATCCACTGAAATCTGAAAAAGACCTCTTTTTCTATAAGGCAAGAAAATGTAGTCTGAATGTAACATCTCATTGTTTCTGTACTTGCCCCTTGAAATCAGCAAATCTGTAACTAGTATGAAGGAAGCAGACCCTTGCATATTTTCTATAACCTAGGGAAAATATTTAATATTTTTAAAGATATCTTCTAAAAGATAATTAGAGGAATTCAAATAAAAAATTCATTCGGTGGATGCCACATAGAAGAGAGAACATTTTTAGTGCCTTCTTACTGCCAAAAGGATAAAATACAAATTTCTTCTGGGATTTAAAGCTTTCCACAGGTTTGGTCCAATTTATTTTTTCATGTTACTCTCTTTCAGATACTTAAATTCTTAAGGGATACATGTCAACCACCCCTTATCACCATGCCTACAATACATGCTTTCCACAACCTCTGCTCATGGAAATGCATCTCTGATCACTCTCCAGCTGAATATGATTGCGATCAAAATTTTTTCTTGTGCATTTAATATGGATCTCTCTTTTGCCTTTTTCTTGTTCTGCCTCGTATGATACCTATAGGAATATTTGTCATATCTCCCTGTGAAAATTATAAATTCATTGAGGTCAACCCATTGACTCCCCCATGCTCAAATAATTCTTACTTGATCTTTCCACCCCTACTAAATTCCTTTCTCTTTTCTACCCTTTCTAGCAAACTTCTTTAAAGGCTTGATACAGTAGATACTGCTACTTCCTCTTCTTCACACAGACTTGCTCCTAAACTCATCATTCCACCAAAAATGTCCTGTCCAAAGTTACTAATCATTTTCTATTTGCCAAATTCAATGAATCATTCTCTTCTTTATTCTCTCTGTTCTCTAGGGCTTCAGGACAATAGTCTTGTCTTGTTATTCTCTTACCTATTCAAACATTTCTTCTCAGTCTCCTTTGAAGGATTCTCTTCTGAGTCATGCCTATTAACCACCCATGTGCCATAGGGTTTTATCCTGTGCACTCCTCTCTTTTCCTTCTCTACTACTTCACTTGATTATCTCATTAGTTTCTATGAATTTAATGATAATTTTGATGCTAATGATTCTCAAATTTACTTACCCAACCTCTCTACTGACTTTCATTCTCCCATCTCCAGCTGCCTTGCAGACATCTTGAACTGTATGTCCAGCTCAACATTTCCAAAGCCATATTCATTATGTTTCCCCCTACATCTTCCCTGTTTCCAAGCTTCCCTATTACTGTTGAGTAACAGCAACTAGAAGGTACAGTGGATTGAGTTCTTGACCTACAGTCAGGAAGGCTCATCTTTGTCAGTTCACATCTGGCCTCAGACACTTACTTGCTATATGACCCTGGGCAAGTCAACTCCCCCCTGTTTGCTTCAATTCCTCATCTGTAAAATGAGCCAGAGAAGGAAATGGCAAACTACTCCAGCATCTTTGCCAAGAAAATCCCCAATGGGAGTCATGAAGAGTCAGGGGCAATTGAAAGGACTGAACAACAACAACAACAACAACAACAAAACCATATTTCCAGTCCCCAAGCCTTGAAATCTTCACTATCTCTCACCTTCACCTTCGCATCATCTCTCAAATATCTCTTTCCCTTTTCTTCTCTGATACTACCACCACCTTGGTGCAAGCCCTTTTCACTTTATGCAAAGTTGATTGCAGTTCTCTCAAGCTTGGTTTGCTCTCCAAAAAGGTCTTCCTGCTCTACTGCATCCTTCATTCAGCTGCTAAAGTGTTTTTCCTAAAATACAAGACTGATCATGTCACCTATATATTTAAACTCCATTGGCTCTTCATAATATCAAGGATCACATCTAGAATTCTCTTCCTTAAAAGTCCTACGCAACCTAACACCTTTCTACCTTTCCAGTCTACCTGCTTCTTAACCCCTGCTGCATACTCTTATATCCAATGACACTGGCCTTCTTGCTGTTTGATAAACATGACAATCTAGTTCTCAGTTCTGGATATTTTCTCTTACTGTCCCTCATGCCTGCAATCTTCTCTCTCCTCATGTCCACCTCCTAGTTCTCTTTAAGTCCTAACTAAAATCCCACTTTGAACAGGAAACCTTTGTCATCTAATTTTAAATTCTAGTACACATGTGGCCCTCTAGGTCCTCAAGTGCAGCCCTTTGACTGAATCCAAACTTCACAGAACATATACTCTTAATAAAAGGATTTGTTCTGTAAAACTTGGACTCAGTCAAAAGGGTGCACCCAAGGATTTGGACGGCCACATGGGACCTCCAGGCTGTAGGTTCCCCACCCCCCCTTTTTTTTAGCAACTTCCCTCAGTTAATTCTTTCTTATTTATCCTCTACATAGCTAATTTCTACATGTTATTTGCTTTTTGTCTCCCCATTTTATTGCAAACTGCTTTGGGGCTGGAATTGTTTTTTACTTTCTTTGTATTCCTAGCACTTAACACAGCTCCTGGTACATACTAGGCCCTTAATAAATGTTTATTGACTGATTCACAGAAAAGGGCTATGTCATTTTCATTTTTGCATCTCCAGCTTCCAATACAGATCTTGACACATAGAAGTAGATTGTTGAATTTAATTGAAATGGATGTTATCTCAAACCTCACATGAGCACAGAGCAACAATTTAAAATACATATTTACACCTGAATGGAGCTAAAAGAACAGTGCAAATGAAATAACTGTCATCTTAATAAGTAATAAAACGGCAAATTAAATAACTCTACATACATAAAGGACTATTATTCTAACAATCTGCTGCAGTGGTATCTCTCATAATTTTTTTCAGGATACAGGACAGTTTGAGTCTTATTAGTTTAGTTGGTTGTATGGTGATAACATCACCTTATGGATTTTTTAAAGAAAATGTTAAGTGGAAGGATATTATAATTTTGAAGAGTTTGCAAACTAATCGTATGCACTGAATTCCCCATCCTTATGTAGTTAATTTATTTTTCAAGTAACAGAATGAAGGAAATGTTATGAGGCAGTTAATAGTACAACAGGGAGTCACTTATTGCTTGAGAGTACTTTTGGCCAGGTTTCTGAAGGATAAGTATTAGACACAAGGAAAGACTGTGTGTAATAACATCATAAGCAGTCTTTGCAGGCTGCAACTGCATCAACACAAGGACAAATCATCTTCTGTATTTAGAAACAAAATAGAATAAAGTAACTCTACTTTTGATTTTGTTGAATGAACCGAACTGTCCATTAAGGTATTATATGGACAGAACAAAAGTCCACAGAGGAGTAAATTGTCACACTACATGTAGGATGGTGGTTCCAGGTTCCAGAACCAGGTGTTAGGGAGAGGACAGATAAGAAGGTAGGTGAAATGGAAGATAGTAGGGAGGAGATGGTCAGAGAATGGAAAGTGAAAAATTGAACATGGTGGTAGGGCTTTACTAATATAATTGTTTGGTACAGGCAGTCTACAGTAAGATCATCAGGGCTCCAAAGAGGAAGTTTCTTAATGTAACAAGGCAGTTATTCAGGAGGAGAAGGATAAAGAATGTGAAGAGAAGTATATAAGTACCAATAATATTAGGCATAATATTAAGGTAATAGAATGGTTTAAAAAAAAGTGGCACCACTATTATGGTACTACAACGTAGAAGGAAAAAAAACCCAACAACCTGGTTGAGGGATCAAGGATAGACATATGGATTCTGTTTTCACAAAGACATTTTAAAATGTCTGAATTTTTAACCCACACCAATACATGGAGGTGGTAGTTAACAGTCTAAACGGTTGAGATATTATGGGCAAAAGTAAAGATAGATTGTGACACAGGGCAAATTCATGAAACGGCAAATAGTCCATTTTGTCTGAAGAGCAAGGTGTATGTAGGACCTGGTGGGAATGAAACCAGAAAATAATGTTTGAACTAGAGAATGTGGAAATACTGAGGGTTTGGTTTAGGCATTAGGATAAAATTTAGTAAGGTACCATTGATATTGTTGTATAGAAACTTGATGTGACCAGAGCAGGATAATATGCAGATAAACTAGAGGATATATTGTTGATGATTACAAACAATAACAAGCATTCCATGTGGTAGGGCATAATGCAACCTCACGGCTTTGCTCCCCCAAAGTGACTTTTGGTTTTATTTCAAAATAATACAAGATTTAAAATGACAGAAATCATTTTTTTCATCAGTCTTATGATTGTTAATATCAAAGAGGCATAAAACAGTGAGATTCATATTGCCAAAGGCATTCACCACTATTATGGAATAACATAGAATCCAAGTTCATGAGGGCTCCCCAATCAATGGCGACCCCTTTCAGAAACTGTCATATTAGGAAGACACTGGACTTATTGGAAATATTGCTGAACGTTGCACTAGCTTGTCAATGAGATCCATTAGTTACTCAAAAGAGGGTTACTCAAAAAGCTATCTGTCCAGGGAAAGCAAAAAACAAGAGCAAGAACCCCATCTATAATATGCTGAGCAAAAGGTACTTAAATAACTCCAATAATGGGTAACTTCCTAACTCTGGCCAGAATCTGTCCTACTTTGGGACAAGTTCAATCATTGGAAAGTTTCTCCTCACATTCAGCCTAAATTTACCTCTTTTCAACTTCTAACCATCATTACCAGTTCAGCTTCTTGAAACAAAATGAAATATGCCACTTTTGTTCTAATTCCAAGTTAGCCATTATTTGATTTTAAGGCTTTGAGTACACTTCACTTGCTGGTCCTCGATTCCCTCCTCTGAAGTGTTAGTGGGTTGAGCTGGACGATTTCTATGGACTTTTCAACCACTACATTTCTCTCGAGTCCAAATCTTATTTTTCCCCAATTGATATGTTTTTCACTTCCGTATTCCCAATTAGAAAGATAGGACAGCTATAATAAATTCAGTCCAAAATTGTTCAAGGCAGACCCAGCTTAGGTTCAGAAAAGGGCAAATTGGAATACTTTTGGAAGCTGCTCCTGTGCGAAAGTGAAGATAAACGGCTAAGCAGAAACTGAACATGGGGGCAGATGGTGAGAAAGGATTTGATTAGTTGTTCAGATTGGCATTAAAGAAGGAACTAAGAGGTTCAGGGAAAATGATGAAAGTTTATTTTTTTCCTATCTTTTGACTGATGTTTGTCTGAAGCTTAAATACTTTGGGGAGCTCATAACCATTCGGAGAAGTAAGTCTTATGGGCACAGAGGGAGGAAAGGAAGCCCAGTGCCAGTGGCTTTGAAAGGGTTTTTCTCATTCCAGAATTACTTAACAAATCTTATACAAGGGCAGATAGTTTCATAAATACTGGGGATCTGAAGGATATGAAATAGGTACAAAGACACTTGAAAATTGTTCTAACAGTTAATTCAGTACTATTCAAGCTTCAGTATAATTTTCATTGCTTTGATCACTGAAAATAAGGATGACAGTTTTGTCTTTTGTAAACGCAGGGAAATTCACATTTTACTACACCATTAAATTTCCCATGAAATGGTATTGGATATTTATTTTCAAGAAGCTTCTATTGTAATTGTGAACTGAAAGGTGGGTAAAAGGCAGGAAAGAGAAACCCAGTACCCTAAAAAGAAGAAAACATCAAGAATCAAAAGAAATGAACAAACAGCAATGACAACAACAAAAAACTGATCTTGCTGCCTAGAAAAAAGACCATTAAGAACATCTTTTATCTTACAAGCACAGGGCAAAAAGCAAGCTCCCTCTATAGGGGATGTAGTGAGGTCCTCTTGCAATATATGTGTGTGGGGGTGATGGTAGCCAGAAGAGAGAAAGTTGAAATTTAAGAATGACCAAACCAATGCTCTAGGGAAATAGGTTTTCTGACAGGACTCATAGCCAGTGAATGATAGCTTTAATTGGGGGTCACCCAGAGTTTCTTGTGGAAAAACATAGGCCATGACCCTGATCAGTTTCATATAAAATCTTAGTGGAAAGTAGCCTGATTGATCACTTAAATTCAGTTAAAAGAAATAAAACATTTCCTTCTTATTTCAGAGATAAGATTTAAAATACAAATACTCCTGTAAAAGTTACATGGCCTGAAATCAACTCAAAGGATTTAGGGCCAGAAAGGATCTTAGATGTCAAGCTCCTTGTGTTAAGGGTAAAGAAACTGAGACCCAGGGGCAGCTAGGTGGTGCAGTGAATAGAGCACCAGCCCTGGAGTCAGGAGTACCTGAGTTCAAATCTGGCCTCAGACACTTAACACAAAAATCTAGCCGTGTGACCTTGGGCAAGTCACTTAACCCCAACTGCCCTCCAAAAAGCAAAAAAAAACCTGAGACCCAGAGAAGTTAAATTACTTCCTCAATGTCACATTGTTGGATGGACTAGTATTTAGTCACGGACATTTGCAGAACAAGAATTACCCAGCATCCTGCCTACTTTATTCAATGTACTAGAGCTTTGGGAATCAAGCTGGCTTTTTTTATTTCAGCAGTTATGATAGTGCTTGAGGACTTGAAAAGCTAGAGTCTTTGAGGTCCCTCCCATTATGGGACTATCTCATAATCTAAAGAGTAAGGGAAGAGAATTTGGTCCAATTTCCTTAGACTTTAGAGAGGTCCTAGCAGCTGGTAGCTTGATTACTCTTCCTTAAAATGAGACCCAGTTAAATAGGTCTGTCTGGGTACTCACTAAGGCCAGAAAACTCTTCTACTTCATAGATATGGCTGTCTGGGGAATACATGATAATGTGAACTAAGCTAGGGCTGTAAACAGCGCCTCTTAGATCATCCACTGCTTCAAGTTTGGCCCAGGGTGTCAGGCTAAGCGATAAATACTGAAAAGCAGATACAGGAGGGGAGGAGATAAGCATTGTGGGGACCATGGTTGTATATAGGTTTTGTGGTGATTAGAATCCTATAATACCAGGCAAAGCTAGATGTAAGCAGCAATGTGTAAGTAGGAGATCTTGGATGCCATGGAAGCAATCTTCTGTATTTCACTAGTCAGTTAGTCAAAATGGATTTAATAAGGGCTTCCTTGCAAGAATCTTGCAAGATACTTATAGAATTGTTCCCTTGATAAATTTCTCTCTGGTTCATAAGCAGTCTAGTGGGTTTGAATACTCTTTTACAAAATGCAGAAAATTGTTACTTTGACCCTGATTAAATTTTTTATATCTTTTCTCAAAAAAAAAACAACTCAGTGATTTTTTCACAAATAGATGTTACTTATGGTGTAAGAAACCCTGATTGAGTGAAATGAAAATTCAAAGAATGATACCAACCACAGAATAACCACTACCAAACATGATTTAATGAGGCTTTTATGTCTAGGGGATGCTAGACTATCGTAGACCACTAGGAAAGATTTTCATTAATTTTTCCTAAACAGAAATACTAAAATCCCTCTTCCTTCCCCACCATTTCATTTTCTCCTCAATATATTGAGTTTGCCATCATTAACCACAATCACTGTCATTTTCAGCAGTGGCCTACAATGATCTTCAGCCTAATTACAGGCACTCCAGAGAAATTCTTACGGTCATCATCAGAATTAGCCAAGGATCCTTTAGTCCACTCCAAGAGGTGAACTATGGTCCCAGAACCTATAAAGGGCTGATTTCCTCCTTTTCCCCAAACTCCTATCCCACTTGTTTCTTGGTTCTGAAGGATGCCAACTGAGGTGAAGATTCAATTCACTTTGGTCAATCTATTTATGTATTATATAGTACATAAAACCATAAAAGCATTGGCAGATGAATACTTTAAAGGCTTTTAATCTAGTTTTCCACTGAATGTGTAAATCTATCCCTTAGATCATGCAGCCTTTGTAAAATATTTCTAGTAATGAGATGCTCACAATTTCTCAAGATACCGAGAACCTTTGATTTAAAAATTCCATTGCTATCTTTTAGTTTTTGGAAAAATAATGTCCTTATGTTGAATCAAATCTCCATCCTTATAACCCTTATCTAATGATCCTGGACATGGAGAACAACCACAACACAACTAATCCCACTACTAAATGACAACCTTTCAAATATTTGAAGACAGCTATCATATATTCCTTACATTGTCTCTCTTCATTCATCCAATGAACAAATACATATTTATTAATTTCTACTATATCAGAGTGCTGATTTAGGGCCTAGGAATTACTGAAGCTTAGATAAAACACTGTCCCTTCCTGTATAGAAGCTAGAAGCAAGTAGAGAAATAGGAAACATGCATAGATAACAGCTTAGTGGCAAGGCAGGTAGGGTGGCACACTTTGAGTCAGGAAAACCTGAGTTCAAATCTGCTTTCATGCATTTATTAGCTGTGTGACTCTCCCTCATCCTGGGCAAGTAATTTGGTTTGTAAGTCTCAGTTTCTATATCAGTAAAAGGACAGAATAGAGTAGAACATCATTCAGGTTAGTAGAAGCATAGAATACATAGAAAGTAGTAGTATTACGTAAAGTTGAACAGACAAAGGACCTTGGATGCCAGGGAAAATGACTTTCAGTGGTATTAGGAAGTCAGTGACCAAGTATGAGTAAAATGATAGTATCAGATCAGTGAATAAGAAAGATTGTTCCTAGAGTTGAATGAAAGGATCTCCCATCTAGAAGGGAAAGGATATGAATGACAATACCTGTTAAAAAAGTTATTTCAATAGTTAGGATAGTTGGTAATTAGGATCTTAAGAGGGATATAGAATTGAAGATAAGAGTTGAAACTCTAAATTCTTTAAATTAAAATTCCCAGTTCTTTTAGGCATTTATATTTTTCTTTTTTTGTACTTTTCGTTTTAAAATTATTTTTCTCAATCAACAAAAATCTGATTTTTTTCACTCTTACTATCCTCCCCTTCACTGAGAAAAAAGGAAAGATTCCTGTTAAAAATATTACCCACAACCAAAAAAAAGGGGAAAAAATGCTTTGTTTTTTACTCTTAAGTCCTTTGTTTTCTATTTGGAATTCGGCAGTATATTTCATTAGTACCCTGGGATCATGGGAGATCTTTTTTGTGTCTCATAGTTCCTAAATATTTTAAATACATTTCACTTTATACTGTTTTGTTGTATAAATTGTTCTGGTTCTGTTTACTTCACCTTGCATCAATTGATACAAGTTTTCTAAGCTTTCTCTGAAATCATCATCTTCATTTCCTGCATCACAATTATAGTATTCCATCACCTTCCTACTACATAACTTGTTCAAGTATGCCTCAAATGATATTTGTATAGACTAATGCTTGCCCATCTTGATTACAGGAAATTATTTTCCCTACCCTTGCTTCCTCAGTTTTTCCCATTCTTTTATATCCTCTTCCCTAATCTTTCTATTTGTCTTTTAAGATCATCAAGAGATAACAGAAACCAGACCTTCTTCCTAATTAGATTCTCTCTATGACCCCTGATGATGACAAGGCTCAGAGGGGACATGCAGCATCACCTGATACTGTAGTGTAAGCCGTTTATTCTTGTTTGGTTCCTTTTGATTATTCTTTCATGTTTATCTTTTTAAAAAATATTTCTCTTGATTCTTTGCATGTCAAAGTTTCTATATAGCCAAAGTATTTTCATCTGGAATTCTTGGAATTCCTCTATTTCATTCCCCCATATAATTATACTCAGATTTGCTGAGTAACTTATACTTTGTTGTAATCTTATATGATTTGTCCTCTAGAATATTGTTCTACAAGCTCTCTATTCCTATGGTGGCTGCTCAGTCATGTATGGGACTGACTGTGACTCTTCAGTATTTCATTTTTTTTCTGGCTGCTTAACAATTTTTTTTTATAAGGATGCTTCAGATTTTGGCTATAAAGTTTCTTGGAGTTTTCACTTTGGGGTTTCTTTCAGGAAATGATTGATAGATTCCATTTCCATTCTATCCTTTGGTTCTGAGAGACATAGGCAGTTATCTTTTAAGATTTATTGAAACAAGATTTCTAGGCTCTTTCTTTTAGTTATAACATTCACATAGTTCAATGGTCCTTAAAATTTTCTTCCTCAATCTGTTCCCCAGATCAGTTATTTTTGCTGTGAGATACATTAAATTTTCTTCTATTTTGTCTCTTTTTTATGTTTTAATATTTTTTATGTCATGAAATCATTATCTTTTGCTAGGACCAATCAGCAGCACCTCCCTTACTTTGGTGCTCAGAACTAGACATGAACACTACAGATATGACTGACTGAATTAAAATACAATAAGAAAATCCCTTGATTACTATTAATACATCAGACTGTTAAATAATCTCATCAAATTAAATTATCAATTCAAGTGTCAAGATCTTTTTTACATGCCATTCCATCAGGTTAGACCTCCTAAAACCTGTACTTTAACAAATGTTTTTCTATCTCTAAATGTAGGACTTTTAATATTTATCTCTATTGGAGTAAATTGTATTAGTTTCAGGAGGAGGATGACCAACAAGAACTCCAGTTAGTTTCAGATAATAGACCCAGATTTTTATATTTTTGCCTTGATTCTGTTTTCCAAAGTACCCCTCCTTTCTGTCCTACCTTTCTGAATACCACCACCACCACAACAAGAACTAACATTTGAATAGTGCCAAATCTCCTTTGACATGCACATAGCTGTCAATTCCTTCCTTAACACTCAGTGTAAAAATTTATTGACCAGTACCACAAATATTCTTCTTTCCCTTCCCGCAAAATACTTCTTTTTAATATTCTTTTTTTTAAAAAATTGAGTTCAAAATTCTCTCCCTCCCACCTCTCCTCCATCCACTAAGAAGGTAAACAAAATGATTTCAATTATACACGGGAAATCAGTCAAAATATATTTCTATATTAACCCAATCACAAAGAAGGAAAAACTAAAGCAAGAAAATTATACTTCAATTTGTAGTCAAAATTTATCAGTTCTCTTTCTGGAGGTGCATAGAATTTTTTCTTTTTCTTCATGAGTTCATGGAATTGTCTTGAATCATTCTAATTATCAGAGAATCCAAGTCTTTAACAATTAATCATCATTGCAACATTGTTCTTAGAGCACACAATGATCTCCTGATTCTTCTCATTTCACTTTGCATCAGTTCATAAAGGTATTGTAATTTTTAAATCCACCATCTTTGCCATTTCTTATAGCATAACAGTACTTCATCATAATCATATGTCACAACTTGCTTAGCCATTCCCCAGTTGACAAGTAACCTCCAATTTCCAATTCTTTGCTATCACCAAAAGGGTTGCTATAAATATTTTTGTATATAAATATTCATTTTTTCCATTGATCTCTTTGAGGTGCAGACCTAAGAATGGTTTTATAACGAATTTCTTTTTCAAGAAAGAAAAAGAAATGAAAAATTCATCAAAATAAGCCAAAATGTGGAAAAAATTAGGCCTTTAATGTTTCACCCATATAGATCCCTTCTCTCATCTCTACTAAGTTTTGGGAGATATCTTCTCATATTTCTTTTTTTAGATAGTATTTCTTTGTACCTTCCCAATACCCATTTTTGATTGTTTTGTGTTGGTAATTTCTTTTTACATTCTTTCAGTTTTGGTATATGTATACTATTTTCTTGCCTTTAAATCAGTTCATAAGTCTTGCAATGTTACTCTGTTACTCTATGACTTCTTAAAGGTTTTTAATGGTAGATCTTTGATTAAAATTGCAAGCTCTTTCAATACCTTGGCTTGCCATTCATTTACCTTTAAATCTTGAGGTTATTTAAGGAGGCTGGTGTTCTCTTGCTATCAGATCATTTATCCTGGTCTTTGGTTCTCTTATACCAATGCCTGTTCTACCTTTTATGGTTGAAATATGATTACCTTGTTAGAGAAAATGGAAGGAAAACCAGGGGTGATCGTTTGTGTTTTAGGTCTGTTGTCTGTTAACATTTCACCATGTGGTCCAAAGAGGTAGTCCATTTTTTCCTTCTTCCTTGTCAGATATTACTTAAATTATCTTCATGCTGTCCTTCACATTTTGTGCAAAGTTAGCTCATTTGGGGCTTTACTTGTATACCTGTTCTTTAGATATCTGATTATTAGAGAGTTCCCCTCAAAGGCACAACAGATGCTACCCAATTTTAGAAATGGCTAAGTGTCACAGTTAATAAAGAAATGTTCGATGTGGATTCAGGAAGACCTGAGTCTTAATCTCACCTTAGGCACATAATAGCTATCTATTAAGCCTAGGTAATTCAAAAAGCATCTGTCTCAGGTACCTTGTCTATAAAATGGGGATAATATTAGTACCTGCTACTCATGGTTTCTATGAGGATAAAGTGAGACAATTGCTAAAAAAAAAACGCTTTGCAAAAATCTTAAAGCATTATATAATTGCCAGCTCTTATTTTCTTCTTCATAAGGATTTTATAGTCAGAATTTGTTTTTCTTGAAACTCCAACCATTATAAAGTCTGTTTGATTTTTTAAAAAATATTCTTTGTATATTAGATCTTATCTTCTCCCTATATTTTAAAAATCTTGCATTTATTTTATATATGCCCATTTCCTACCTTCACAATTTTTAAATAACTTGATATAGCTACTTCTCCTGAGGTTTTTTTGCCATCTCCACTTCTCCAACAATTTCTTTCTTTTTGTTGTTTAAGTAGAAATTTGAAATGATACTAAGTGAGAAGAGAAGAACCAGGAAATATTTGTACACAGTCATAGATACATCATATGTGTGATGACCAACCTTGAAAAACCATACTCTTCTCAGCAATGAACAGTTAAAAGACAACTCTACAAGTCTCAGGATGGAAGGAGATATCTACATTCAGAGAAAGATCTAGAAAGACCAGAGTTTAAATGGAGACTGAAGCAATACATGCTATCGTTCTTTTCTATGTTTGATGTTCTTTCTCTTTTCCCATTGTTCACTCCATTGGCTACAACACCTATACAACCAGCTATTGTACAATAAGAAAGAGTTTGCAGTTCCTATACATGATTGTATGGCACTGTGGTAGGGGTGGGAAGAAAAATCTGAAACTCAAGTGATTCTGGAACTGAATCTTGTAAACTAAAAGTAAACAAACAAGTCAATAAAAAAAATTGACTAAAGTTATAAATAAATCCCCTCCTTGCTTCCTCTGTATTTTTGAGGTGTTATCAAGGAAAACCAAGAATTTATTAGATGTTTCATTGTACCAAACAAGACCTTCTAGTGGATTTTTAGGCAATTGAAGTCTTCTGTAATTATTATATCTTATCTGTGCCAATTTTATGATATGCATTAAGGAAATCTATTCATAGCCTCCATCTGACTAGATGATTTGTAGTGGACCATTCTCTGACAATATCATTTCTGGCTATTTAAAAAAATCTCTTATTTCAAATATTCTGTACAATACTTCCATGAAGATGTTTAGATTTCTATGCAGATGTGCATCTTCTTGATGTGAATTTCTCTTATTTATATATTTTTTTCCATGGTGACATTCTAATCATGACCATTTCTCCAATTTCTGGTGATGAGATTATATATCTCTTTACATTAGAATTCTCCCTTTCCCTCCTTTATGTCTATTTCCATTTTCCATATTCATAATATAAACATTTGAAGCCACAAACATTATTACCAACATTCTTGCTTGAAATTCCACCCTAAGAAGCATTGGATATTTCTATTACAAAGTTATGATTTCATTGCCTACCTATGTCATGTTTATAAAATTCTTTCCAACACACTCATTAAAAAGTAGGGAAGATTTCCAGTTTCTGGGATAAGAACTCACTATTTGACAAAAAATGCTTGGAAAACTGGAAAATTGTATGGCAGAAACTGGACATAGACAAATATACTGTATGCCAAAATAAAGTTCGAATGAGTTCACAATCTGTGTATAAAGGCTTATATTGTAAGCAATCTGGGAAAGCAAGGAACAGTTTATCTGTCAGATTTATAGAGAAGGGAAGAATTTATGACCAAAGAAGGGATAGAGAGAATTACAAAATGCAAAATGGATAATTATGATTACATTAAATTGAAAAGCTTCTGTACAAACAAAGCCAATGTTACCAAGATTAGGAGGGAAGTGGAAAATTGGAAAAGTATTTTTACAACCAGTGTCTCTGATAAAGGTCTCATTTCTAAAATATACAGAGAGCTGAGACTAATTTACAAGAAAACAAGTCATTTCCTAATTGATAAATGGTCAAAGGATATGAACAGGCATTTTTTGAGAGGAACAAATTAAAGATATCTATAATTTTATGAAAAAAATGCTTCAAATCTCTATTCATTAGAGAAATGAAAATCAAAACAACTCTGAAGTCAGATTGACTAACATGACAAAACAGGAAAATGATAAATGCTGGAGAAGAAGGAAGATTGGAACACTAAGGCATTGTTGGTGGAGTCGTCAACTAATCCGACCATTCTGGAGAGCAATTTGGAACTATGCCCAAAAGAGCTATAAAAATGTACATACCCTTTGACCCAGAAATATCACTTCTAGGGCTGTATTCCAAAGAGATCATACAAATGGAAAAAAAAAAGACCTGTATGTACAAAAAGATTTATAGCACCTATTTTTGTGGCACAAAAAATTGGAAATCAAGGGGGTACCTGTTAATTGGGGAATGGCTAAAAAATTGTGGTATATGAATGTAATGGAATACTATTTTGCTATAAGAAATGAGGAGTAGACGTACTTCATAATAACCTCGAGAGACATATATAAAGTGATATTGAGTGAGGAGAGCTGAACCAGGAGAATATTGCACACAATTACAAACACATTGTATCTTTGATGACTAACTTTGATAGACTGGGCTCCACTCAACAATGCAACAGTATAAGCCAGTTTTGAAAGGCTCATAATCGAAAGGGAAAAGAATTACAGAGAAAGAATTAGAGTCTAAATGCAGATTGAAGCAAACTACTTGCTGTCTTTCTTTTTTGTTTTGTTCCTTCTTTTTTTGTTGTTCATTCCATTGGTTATAATTCTTTTTTATAACTTAATTAATGTTTAATGTACAAGTATTTGTAGAACTTATATTGGATTGAACGCCACCCTGGGGGGGGGTGGGATGGGGTGGGAGAGAATTTAGAACTCAAGGTATTGTGGAACTGAACTTTGTAAAGGAAAAGTAAATAAACATATAAATTAAAAATAAAAAAGGGAGTTAGGATCAAGAACGTAATCAGAGATGCAGTCTAGGCCTAATATGAATTACTATAGACTGAATCTGAATTATCAGGTTCATAAACTCCTCTCTTGGTGAACTGACTC
>CM053596.1:223331856-223360377 GCA_028646575.1 Pseudocheirus occidentalis | reverse complement strand
ATATTGGATTGAACGCCACCCTGGGGGGGGTGGGATGGGGTGGGAGAGAATTTAGAACTCAAGGTATTGTGGAACTGAACTTTGTAAAGGAAAAGTAAATAAACATATAAATTAAAAATAAAAAGGGAGTTAGGATCAAGAACGTAATCAGAGATGCAGTCTAGGCCTAATATGAATTACTATAGACTGAATCTGAATTATCAGGTTCATAAACTCCTCTCTTGGTGAACTGACTCATTAACATCACAAAACTTACCAAGGACAGTAATAAAACATAAGCTGATTGGGATGAGAGGAGAAAAGACTACCATGATTGTGTTGTACCCAACCCAAATCCCAGGTCACTGCATACCACCTGATTTGTGGCCCACCATTAAGCCCCTTTTATATTTCTATTCTACATTTTCTCATAGCTTGAAAATTGCTTAAGGCATATCTGGGCATATTGCTCAAGGCCAAGTTTCCTGACCCCTCCTTCCCTAATCTGCATTTTATATATTCTCCTTGAATCATTATAGTGTATAAGATTCATTATGGTGCAAGGATCTTATCTAGGAACCACCCTGTCCTGTGTCCCACTGACCAAGCAGGGCCCCTACCCTCTTTGCCCAGAGCATGACCCTAGCCTGTTCTGGGGAATTCCAGTCCCCTCTACCCTGCTCTGGAAAGTGCTGACTATATCCCTCTACCCTGTTCCCTCCACCCTATTCTAGGAGGAACCCCCATGTCACAAGAAGGTTGCACCCTTGTACCCTTGCACCATATTCCCAAATTATCCCTGAGCTATAGATCTAACCAATGGCTGGTCTTTGCTTCTGTGTGTCATGGCTTCTGCTAGCTCCCCTCCCTCTTTGTGGTTTTAGCCTGTATAATCAAGTCTGTACCCCAAAAAGATTACTACCTAAGTTGAATTTACCTCTGGGTGGTCACACACTTGATCAATAAATCCACACCTAAATTTATCTTGAACCCAGGCCTCAGCTCACTCTTATTCTCTGCCCAACAATTCAGCCTGCCTTTCCATCTTTTCCTCCAATTCATCTATATACCAATGCACATAAACAAAATCAATATGTGGGAAATTTCTTATATAGTGCCATAGTTCTTCCATGCCTTTCTCAAGTGAAGGTTAACCTATTCCATCTCTGCTCTAAATTCAAATGTGAACATACTCAAAGACAGTAGAAATGGGACCATCCTACATATGCTAGTGATGGCATTTGCCTTGTCTTTTTATACCCATGCCAAATGTAGCCTTTATATCATGTAAATGTCATCACAATTACTTATGAAGCAGATTTACCTTCTCCCTTTCCTGCCAGATAGTTGTTAGATAGTTGTTAGTTGTCTATTTACGACGTTTGAAAAATTGTTTTGCTTTTAGGAACCAGGTCATAAAAGCCTTGTTTGATTTGGGTATTTTCTCTTACATATTACAGTTTCAAACCCTGTTAGTCAAAAAAGCAAGTGTTATAGCAATTATGTTCTTCCTGGTCCATGGAAGATACATCCTATTCCTTGCATATGCCCCTTCAAACTGGTTTTATAATTCATGATACAGAAAAACAATCTTGCTTTTCAATGCCATCTATAAAATGAGCTATCACCTTCCACATTATTTTCTTATTGAAAGTCATGGTTTTCAACTCAAAAAGAGATAACACCATGACTTCTCCTCTAAACCCAAGCAGCTTTGATTCCTGCCTGGGACTTCAAAATCACTAGAGATGAGATAGAACAACATAGCTTAATAATTGAGGTAATAATAATTATCATAATGGACAAAAATCAATGTTGTATTAATGAATCAACAGTGAGCTACAACAGCTGTCACACAACTGTATCAGTTTATGGTGTTAACCAAGAAATCACATAACTGCAAGCAAGACCACATGAAAAACCTGACTTGGACCTTTTGAAGTAAACAGGAAGTAGGCAGCAATTCTGCAAAAGTGTTCATTTTTGTTAGTGTGAAAGTATTCTGTGAAAATTATCAAGTTACCAAGACTCAGAGTGACAGATAAAAACCTTGAGATGGGGAAAAGTGAATATCTAAGACTAAAAAGAAAAGGTTATCAAATTAACTGAAGAGCAGGCAAAACTACGGATAAAATTGGAGGAATTGACCTAATCTTAGCAGAATACCAATTAGAGAAAAGGGCATAGTATAAGAAACTGGTTTGTATATAAAGGATTTAAGCAAAATTTATTGGGATTTTTTTTATTAAAAAAAGGTGAAGGGAAACAGGCTTCTTTGAGAATTCACACAACAGAAGTTGCTTTTTCCCATCAAGCATTCTGTTTATCTTTCTGCAGTGAACTCTTGTCACTGTATGCTAATGGTCTTTGAATTGTGTATGATCTAAAGAATGCAAGCTGAAGTTGAGAGCCATAGAGTTGTAGGGTACAAACAGTAACCCAACTGAACTCTCTCAATACTACTTTCCAAACAACAGTAAAATAGTTCTTTAAATCAAATTTTGTAGCAGTAGAGTAAAAAAAAAAACAGTTCAGAGTGAGATTTTTTTTAGCCTAAGAAAGCTTAGGAATTCAGCAGAAATCTGTGTCACTGAAATGGTTGTCAGTCCAGAGTGCACGCACGTAGTAGCAGTAGCAGCAGCTTTGGGCCTTGAAAGTGACTGTAATAGGGGCAGCAGCTCCAGAAACTCTCAGCTCAGAGAAGAGAAAAGGATTAGACAGAGAGAGATTCCAGGGAATTGTTTGTTATCATCAGGTACAGCTGGCACTGATCGACAATTCTACTGCCCATAAGATATTCTGAGATGCAGTTCCAGGTACAAAGGAACATTTACAATCAATTACAAGGGAGTCCCTGGTCATAGCTTCAAGGAACAGAGGAGTGCTAGTGTTTGTGGCTGCAAGAGAACAGGGGTCCTGCTTATAGTTCTAAGGCAAGGGGAAAATTAGTGCTCATGGCTATACAGGCAGCAAGGGCACTGGGGTCCTTTCTAGGTATAGACCAGAGTATAAACAAAGAGAGTAATGACTACACCACTCTCTGGATCACACCACCTCTGAAGTACCAAAAACTTGTAGACCCCAGAATTAGTTCCGAAAGCAGTAGTACAAAAAAGTCTGAGACCTTCCCAGCCCCAGGTGAACAGAATGAATTTTTAAAATTTAATTAAATTCTTAATATTATTAATTTTTTTTTCAACATTCAATTCCACAAGATTTTGAGTTACACATTATCTCCTCATCCCATAATAGGAAGCCTACTGAATCCCCCTTCCCCCAATACACTACCTCATTATCCCCTCAATTTTCTAGTAGGGCAAGATCAATTTCTATACCATAGTGTCTGTATATCTTATTTCCCAGTTGTATGTAAAAAAACAACATTTTTTAACATTTGTTTTTAAAACTTTGGTTTCCAGATTCTTTCCCTTCTTTCCTCCTCAACTGCCCCCTACTAGGAAGACAAGCAAGTCAATATAGGTTGTACATGAGTAGTTACACAAAATGTTTTCTTAGTAGTTATACTGTGAAAGACTAAGTATATTTCTCTCCATGATATCCTGCCCCCAACTTGTTCTATTTTCTACTTTGACCCTGTCCTTTTTCAAAAGTGTATGCTCCTAACTACACTCTTCCCCAATCTGCCCTCATTTCTGTCACCTCCTCTTATACCCTTCCTTTCCCCTATTTTCCTATAATTCCAGATATTCAATTTAGTGTGTATTTTATTCCCTCCTTAAGCCAATTCCAGTGCAAGGTTGACCCATTCTCTTTCACCTTCCTGCTCTTTCTCTCCATTGTAACAGTTTTCTCTTGCCTCTTTTATATGAGATAATTTACATTATTCTATCTCTTCCTTTCTCCTCTCAATATATTCCTCTCTCAACTCTTAATTTTATTTTTTAGATGTCATCCCTTCATATTCAACTCATCCTATGCCCTCTGTCTATGTAAATATGCACACACATATATACACACTCACATATACATTTATATACACATACACGCTCCTATTACAATTATCATTTTTCAATGTAATAATGTAAATAGTTCAACTTTAATATATTACTTATGATTTCTTTTTTCCTCCTTACCTCCTCATGCTTCTGTTCCTTCTTGCATTTGAAAGTCATATTTTGTGTTTGGCTCTGTTTTTTTCATCAAGAATCCTTGAAAGTTCTCTACATCATTGAATGATCATTCCTCCTCCCCTCCCTCCCGGTAGCATTGTACTCAGTTTTGCTGGGTAGGTGATTCTTGGTTTTAATTCTATCTTCTTCAATCTCCAGAATATCATATTTCAAGTCCTTGATCCCTTAATGTAGAAGCTGCTAGATCTTGTGCTATCCTGATTGTGTTTCCACAATACTCAAATTGTTTCTTCCTGACTACTTGTAATATTTTCTCCTTGACTTGGGAATTCTGGAACTTGGCTATAATATTCCTAGGAGTTTTCTTTTGGGGATCTTTTTAAAGAGGCAATAGGTGAATTCTTTCAATTTCTATTTTGCCCTCTGCTTCTAAATATCAGGGCATTTTTGCTTGAGAATTTCTTGAAGGATGATTTCAAGGCTCTTTTTTGATCCTGGCTTTCAGGTAGTTCAATAATTTTTAGATTATCTCTCCTGGATCTATTTTCCAGATTAGTGTTTTTTTCTAATGAGATATTTCACATTGCCTTCTATTTTTTAATTTGTGTGGATCTCTTTTACAGCATCTTGATTTCTCACAAAGTCATTGCCTTCCATTTACTCCAATCTAATTTTGAAGGAATTATTCTCTTCAGTGAGCTTTTGAAATACCTTTTCCATCTGGCCAATTTGGTATTTTAAGGCATTCTTCCCCTCGTTGGCTTTTTGGGTCTCTTTTACCATTTGAATTAGTCAATTTTTAAGGTGTTATTTTCTTCAGCCTTTAGCAGGCTGCTGACTCACTTTTCATGATTTTCTTGCAGCATTCTCCTTTCTCTTCCCAATTTTTCCTCCACTTTTCTTACTTGATTTTGAAAATACTTCTTGAGCTCCTCCATGGCCTGTAACCAATTCATATTCTTCTTGGAAACTTTTGATGCAGGAGTTATGACTTTATTCTCTTCTTCTTGTTCTATGTTCTGATCCTTTTTCTACCCCAAAAGGATTCTATGGTCTGATTGTGCTTCCTCTGGTAGATCATCTTGCCTGCCAATTACTTGACTTTTGGGCTTTTTGCCATGATAGAACTCTGCTTCCAGAGTGGTGAGAGCTCTGTCCCAAATGACAGGGGTTTTCACAATTTCCAGAGCTATGAGGAGGGTAAATTCTCTACAACCCCCACAGGCTCTAGCATAATGGCCAAACACCCAGAGATCACCACTCAGGACTGCAACCTAGATCCAAGCAGTTCAAAGAAAGAGCAATTATCTTCTGAATGGTTGCTTGGTCCTCCTACAATCTACAGGCCAGGATCTCTGGAGGCAGCCACTCATCAGCCTCTGCAGCCACTGTGCCTCCACCACCTCTTGCCCTGGGAGCAGGGGCCAGTCTGTGTTCTTTTATCACTCAGTTACAACAGAATGCCCCACTGACTTTTTACTTTCTCTTTGGCATTTATTGATTGAGAAGTCTGGAAACCACCACAGCTGCTGGTGATTCACTCTCCTGACATCTGCTCTGACTGATCTGTGGCACTGGTCAGAGCTGGCCTGGGTCTGGGCCATGTGTCTCATGCAGGACCATACTTGACTCCCAGTCTGGTGCGATAGACACTTCCCGTCAGCCTGGCATGCTGCCTTCAGCAGGAGATTTATTTCTCTCTTTCACTTTGTGGGTTCTGTAGCTCTTAAATTTGTTTAGTCATTTTTAAATTGGTATTGGAGGTGGTTGGAGCAGGAGCCGAAGAAAATTTCTGCTTTTACTCCACCATCTTGGCTCCACCCTCCAGAATGAAATTTTAATATAAAGTTCAAAGTAAAGAAAAAGGCTAGGAAATTAAGTAAGTAACAACAACAATAACTTCCCCATAAAAAGCTACTATGGTGGCAGGGAACACCAAGACATAACCTCAGAAGAAGTAAAAATGTTAAGCAATTCTGATGGAAAGATCAGAGCTAGATAGAAAATTAGACATCCAAACAAAACACTCAGGAGAAGCATAAAAAGGTAAATGTGAGAGTAATCATGAGAGACTCAAAATTAAACTGTTTTATGTTCTTATGTGGTAAGATGATATGTGCAATGCTTAGAAAAAAACTGTCATTAGTAGAGCAGTTAGAAGGAGTCTACATTGACAGAGGGCACAGAAAATGAGTCAGTTATGCTGGGATGATCTTGAAAAAAAATAAAGGGGTAAGAAAGAGGCATTCACCAGGAAAAAGGGGAAAGGGAGAGGTAAAATGGGAAAACTTTCTCACATAAAAGAGGTGCACAAGGAAGATCTTGTATAGTGGGGAAAATGAGAGATGGTTGACAGGCAGTGTGTGAACCTCACTTATCAGAATTTGCTCAGAGGTAAGAATGTACATACACACTCAGTTTAGTATAAAATATTCCTAACCTAGTAGGGAAATAGGAGGGGAAGGGGATTAGAGATATGGTGGTTGGGATTGATAAAAAGGATCCATAAAGGAGGTAATACTCAGAAGGTAAACAGCCTTTTGATGAGGGACAAGATAAAAAGAGAGAGGAAAGTATAAACAGAAAAAAATAGAATGAAGAGAAACACATAGTAATCTTAACTATGAATGGAATTATCTCACCCATAAAACGGAAGTAGATAGCAGAATGGATTAGAAAGTAGAATCCATCAATATGTTATTTACAAGAATCATGCTTCAAACAGAAAAACTTATACAGAGTTAAAATAAAAGTTAAAATGGAATCTGTTATGCTCCAGCTGAAGGGAAATAAAGGCAGGCATATTACTCGTGATCTCAGACAAAGTAAAAGTGGAAATAGGCCTAATTAAGGGAAATAATCAGGGAAACTACATTTTTGCTAAATGTTACTGTAGACAAGAAAATGGTATAAAAATATAGCAAGTTTCTATGATAATAGCCTCATTTTTTAAATACATAGAGAAGTGGGAAAATTTATAAAAATAAAAGCTATTCCCCAATCGATAAATAAGCAAAGGATCTAAAGAGGAAGTTTTCAGAAGAAGTAGCTATCTAAAGTCATATTAAAAAATTCTCTAAATAAGTATTGATTAAAGTAATGCAAACTGAAACAGTTCTGAGGTACCACCTCACATGAATCAGAAATGACAAAGCTGGAGGTGATGATAGAAAATAGGTACACTAATGTAGTGTTAGTGTAGATTTAAACTGGTCCAGCCATTCTGGAAATCAATTTCAAACTATGCCCAAAGAACTATAATACTGTGGATACCCTTTGACTCTGCAATATTGCTAGTAGGTCTGTACCCCAAAAGGGATAAAAGGAAAAGAACCTCTGTATGCAAAAATGTTTATAGCAACTCTCTGTTTTGGCAAAGAATTGGAAATTAAGGGGATGGTCATCAATTGGGGAATGACTGAATGAGTTGTAATATATGATTGTGATGGAAGTAGTATTGTGTTATAAGAAATGATGAGGAGTTTTGTTTCAGAAAAAAAACCCAATGGCAATACTTCTATGAATTGATGCAAAGTGAAATGAGAAGAACCAGATTATTGTGCAAAATTAGAGCAATAATATATTGTGATCAATGATGAAAGATATTCAACACAATATTCTATTCAATACAATGACCTGTGACAATTCCAAAGCTCACAGTTAAAATTTTTTTTCCACCTTTAGAGAGAGAACTGATGAATTCTTGTTGAAAATTAAAATATAATTTTCTTGTTTTTTTCTTTTCTTTTTCTTTTTGATATGGCTAATATGGAAATGTGTTTTTCATGATTTCACATGTATAACTGATATCATTTTACTTGCCTTCCCAGTATTAGGAGGGAGTTGTTATGGAGGGAGAAGATTTGAAACTCAATTTTAAAAAGAGAATGTTAAAATAAATAATACATTTTTATAAAGGAAAAATAAATCAAGAATGGTAGTTGCTTTGCAAGAATCTAAATGCACTTGTCTTTTGATATCAGAATCACAGACTATGTGAGTTGGAAGGACTTCAGAGGCCATCAAGTCCGACACATTTCTGTTCAACAATCCTTATTATATGATTCTTGACATGTGAACATGCAGCTTTGTTTGATGACCTCAAGTGAGAGTGAAGAACACATTACCTTCTAAAACATACCATGCCACTTCTAGATATTGCTCATTGTTAAGAATTCATTCCTTATATCCAATCTGTATTTACCTCTTTGGTGCTTTTCCCCACTCTTCCTGATTCTGCATTTGTTGGCCATCTATGAAATGCCTATTTACTTTTTCCTTCTTAAAACTTTTTAATTATCAGTACTAAAATTTTATTTCTTCTAAATTTCTCTACTACCTTAACCTGATCTTCATGCAATATGAAATTAAGTCCCTCCATTTTGTTTGTGTCCCTCTGGATGACTTCCTTCTTATCAATATTACCCATAAAATGTGGTACACAGAAAGATCCAAATATCGTACTGAAGTGTGGTTTTATGAGAGTGAAGTACAGTGGGATTATTACTCCTCAGTCCTGGACCTTCTCTTACTGCCATCTAAGAGTTCATCCACAACAATCTCTGGAAGTTGGTGCTATTGTTATCCTCATGTTATACATAAGAAACCTGAATTTGAGAGGGGTTAAGTGAGTTGTTGAGTGTCACATAACTACTTAGTGCCTGAACTAGGGTTTGAACTCACTTCTTCCTGCTTCCAAGTTCAGCACTAATGACTATTCTATCCAGCTACCTTGTATCACAAGGCCAGACTTGTGATTTCATCAATACAGAGTCTATTGATGATGAAAACTCACTCTGTACTCTGAACCTTAAAGTTTTAGGGAGTTGTTTAGGGTCACTAAGAGGTTAAGTCATTGGCCCAGGGTTACAGAGTCAATAAATGTTAGATGCAAGATTTGAACCCAGGTCTTTAGTATGCTAAGACCAGCTCTCTATTCTCTGTGTCAGATGATCTCTCCCTCTACAAGTAATTCTAGCTCAATAACTATCTGTTGAATAAATAAATAATAAATGAATCAACAGCTGTTATTTGACAAACTATATGGATCATGTGTGTGTGTAAATATGTTTAGTTTGGTGTAATTTCTTATATTCAAAGCAGTTAATATTTTGTGGAAATTGTAATCACATGTTGATTGGTGGTTTATTCTAATCCTTTTCTATTCCAGTTTGGGGGCATTGCTAATTTGACAGAGAGATAGTCTGTGTTGCCTTTGATGGTATCATTCATTCCCACATTGGGTGAAAATCAGTCAGTGGGTTTGATCAGTCTCAGCAGGCTCTCTATCAGGTTCCAGACAAACACCCTAGAAAGACAGGATACCTACTGATTAACTATATTAGGTATGCAAATGCAGTCTCAGCTGTACCCATAATCAGAGAGCCATCAACCACCAGGAGTCCCTATTTCCTGCTTTTGTTACTGAGATACCATCATCTTCCTAATGTCTGTGAATGTTCTCCATTGTGCTCTGGGGTGTGAGATGCAGCTTCCCTTTCAGAATGCTCATTCATCTTCTGTGGGAAGATTCTTATATCTATTGTATAGCTTCAATAACTCTGAGGTTTTTCTTCTCTGTTATGTTATTATACTTTCAAACTTCTTGATACTGACTTTATTACCTAGATTTGAAGGCCAGTCTGCCACTAAATGAGTTGTATGTGGTTGCAGATGAAACTTTACCTCTCGTGAAAGTCATTTAGTTTCTTATGTGCAAAATAAAGAAGCTAGAGTAGGTGATTTCTAGGTTTTCTCTAGAGCTATGTATTGGTTGATATTTTTATTCCTGGCTTTCTTCAACAAAGAATAAATTAAGCAAAGCACTTCAGAAGTACCTACTATGTTTAATTCATTGTGCTAGATTATCAGTAAGAAGGTGAGTGAGATAATCCTCACAATAGGAACTCACAATATGGAAGGTAGAGATGTAAGTTATTAAAATATAAGTTATAATGTTATAAGAAAGAAGTAAAAAAAACATTATGATCCCTTAAATACAGGAGAATTAATTTTCAGAAAGGGAGCTCAAATGAGGTATTATAGAGTGGGTATAATTTAGTTAGAGCCTTGAAGGAAGGAAAGATTTCCTTAGTACATAATCGTAGAAAGAGATAGCATCCAGAATAAGAGACTGGATATGAAATACATAAAAGGATAGCAGCTGGACAGGGCAGCAAAAATTCAGTGACCTGTCAAGTTTGATTGGAATATAGAATGTTTGTAAGGATATACTGATCACTGAAGTTAAAAAGTGTGACTGAAACTAGATGTGGAGAGTTTTAAATTCCAGGCTAAAGAGTTGTATTACATTTTTTAGTCAGAGGAATATACTGAAAAATTTTGAACTCAGTAGTCATGGAATTGGAGCTGTTCATGCAGCTTGATAGTGCTGTATATTAATGATTTGATGGGGGAGAGGAGAGGGACAAAGAAGTTAGTTTGAGGTCTAAGAAGTACTGAAGGGCTAATTTAGGATAGTGGTAGCAGAAGTGGAAGAATGGATTGATTTAAGTTGGCATCATTGAGTAGAATTGTAAGAAATTGAGAATTGATTGGATCTTTATATGAGTTAGTCATTAATATTTATTAAATGCCTACCATGTGTTAGGCATTGTGCATGAAGGAGAGAAATGGGTCAAAGATGATTTTATGGATTCTATTTTGGGGGAATGGTGATACCAATTATAGAAATAAGAAAATATAAAAAAAGAAGAAGTGATGGGCTCAACTTTAGATCTATTGAGTTTGAGTTTTACTTGAAATATTCATATAAGATGTTCACCAGATAGTCAGACATTCATAATTAAGACAAATTTTTGAGACAAAGCATGAAGGTTTAACAGTTATCTTCATAGAATTTATCTTTACAGAATTGTTAGTAATTGTGGTGATTTGTTAAAACAAGAATATTTAGACAGGAACAAAAAGAAAGCCAAAGACAGAATTTTGGTGTGCTCATATTTCCAGAGAACAAGAAGAAAAAAGAAGAGCCAGGGAAGATAAAGAGATTGGAGAGTGTATCATGGAATCTGAGAGAAGAATATTTAGAAGGACTAGGTGTCACTTCAGTAGGGATCTTGTGGAGTGGTGGTGTTGGTCATGGTAGCAAACCTGGAAACAAATAAAATACAATTGAAATATGAAGGATACTAAATGAAAACATAATTATGTAATTTTGGAAATAATTTTCTATTTTTGATTTGCCAAAATGATATCATATGACTAGATGACATCTAAGATTCATTATATCTACCAATATCAAATTAGAAATACTGAGTTTGTTAAAAAAAAAAAAGGCATTGATGTCCCTGGACAGGAGAGTGTTAGTAAAGCTGTGGAACAAAAGTTAAATTCTGAGGATGAGAGGAAGGAAGGAATAGTAAAAAAGTGAAAGAATTAAGTATAAAGTACTTAAGCCAATAACTCTGCCTTAGCAGGTGGCCCAGGGGTTCTGACTCAGGAACCACAGGACAGTCCCAAGTACCCTGGACAGGTACCATGGACTGGTCATAACCATCACCAATTTCAGGCTGGACAAGATTTACCTCATTGGGGGAGACCTGAAACCTTTTAATCCTGGTTTACCTGTGGAAGTACCTCTTTGTCTGAGAATGAAACCAAAAGCAAGACAAGTGTTGAGTGATTCCTCCTGAATGGATGGATGTTGAAAAATTAGGGGAGGGGCGGCTAGGTGGCGCAGTGAATAGAGCACCGGCCCTGGAGTCAGGAGGACCTGAATTCAAATCCAGCCTCAGACACTTAACACAAAAACTAGCCATGTGACGTTGGGCAAGTCACTTAACCCCAATTGCCCTCCAAAAAGCAAAAAAAAAATTAGGGGAGACACAAGATCATGAGAAAGGAGGAAACATTTACCTAATATTTAGTCCTTACTACATGGAACTTACCAAATGGTTGTTAAATCATGTTTCCTATAATATCTCCAAGGCTAATGAGATCTGGACCCTGATTAAGGGTACATGGGATATTTAAATAGCTAAACTCCAGGTATCTACACACAGTCTTGTCAAACAGCAGGAAGCATATACCAAGCAGGAAAATCTAAACTTGATGGAGATTACCACTACTGGAGAATTTGTCACACAATTCCTAAGTCATATGTACAAATTCCACATAAACCTCCACCTTGCAGAGAGTGCTCAGGCTTATCTTAGAACTTTTAGAGAAAAATGTTGTTGCAAGAGAGACATTGTTGAGTTTTGTAAGACTGAGGGTAAACAGTGAAAAGGAGGCTCCTTTGGTATCTTGCCCACTTTTTAGGAATGCACTTCCTGCATTTAGGAAGTACACAGAATGTCAGAAGCACATGTACATGAAAAAAAGCAGAATGTCACAATTTCCTTTTCAGTAAGAAGAAGCAGCAGGTGTGGGACTGAATGTTAATCATCAGGCCTCCCTCACTTTTAGAAGATATCTTTGGGCCCATGTCTACCTTGAGTATCCCCACTGGCAAAAAAATTTCTTCTCCCTGGCAAATTCCATTCCCCTCCCCCCCAACCTATTCTGCTCAGATGAATAGTGGTACAGTGTTTAGATGTTGTTGGTTCATTGTTTGGGGATTTACCCTTTCCTTCCCAGCAGCATGTTGTTTTTCCTTTTCATGTGTGTTTTTTTTATAAGATACCCATGGTACAATAATGAAAGCAGGCGTGATTTAGAATTTAATTCTGTCTACTTTGCTTCGTTTTCTAATGGACTAACATCATCTTAACAATTTTACTGCTTAGTTAAACTTAGAAAGATGTCACATCGGGCCAGTCTTATTGGATTGTTACTGATGTTAATGTGTTATGGTTTGCTCAGGCTCTTTTTGGTGAAAAATATAAAATTGAGTCAATCCCAGATATGACGGGATATTTGTTTGTTTTGGTATTGCAGACAATAGTAAATCCTCAACGGGCTGTTGTGTCAAAATGGTTGTATGAACTAGATCACCCATTTCCTCATCAGGTCATTTTTTTTTAGCTTTTTAGAGCGTGAAAGGCAGGGTAATTGGGGTTAAGTGACTTGCCCAAGGTCACGTGGCTAGTTTTGTGTTAAGTGTCTGAGGTTTGATTTGAACTCAGGTCCTCCTGGCTTCAGGGCCAGTGCTCTATTCCCTGCACTACCTAGCTGCCCCATTAGGTCATTTTTAAAGACTAAATTGAATTGTACACAAAACAACACTTGACTGGTTGTTTACCGATAAACTTGTAAAGTCTTAAAAAAATATAAACTGCTTGCTATTCTTTCTTCAAAATTTGCCTGAAGTACCATTTATGTAAAGCTCTACCTGCCTTTCTCTAGCTGGTAATTCCTTCTCTTCCAAAACCATAAGGTGCTCGTTTTAAAAAATATACATATAAACATATATATATATGTATGTATATATGTATATATGTATACATATATACATGGATATATATGTGTGTGTGTATTACAGTAAGATAGAAATAAGTGACATAATACTTACCCTCAAGGAGTTTTCATTCTAATGGGTGGGATGAAGTGGGAATATATAGATAGAACATATATGTGTGTGTGTGCATGGGTGTGTATTAGTGATTAATCCAGTAAATGAGCATAGTAGGCACTTAATAAGTGCTTATTAATTGATTTTGAGAAGATTGATTACGGAGATGAAGAAATTAATAAGTAGAACAAATGAGTAGATAGTAGGATGAAACTGTCTTTTAAAATTATTTCTGCCTATCATTATATCTATCTATTTGTATATTTATTCATTTATTCTTTAGGAAATCAGATTTTTGAACATATTTGTAGATAGAAAGAAAAGAATGCATAGAGAGGGAAAAATCAGAAATCCATGAAATTAGATCAATGGGGTTCTGAGAAGACAAAGGGGATATAATAAGATGTCTGCATACAATACGTAGCCTTGATTAAGAGGATTACCTCACTTAAAGAAATAGAAAATGAGGACAAGATGTCAGTTTAAATTAGATGGGGGTAAGGAAACCAGCATTTATTAAGTGCCTACTATGTACTGGCATTGTGAACTTTGTAAATTTTTCTTATTCAGTTCTCCCAATAACAAATCTATCTGCCATATAGATGTTATTTTTACCCCCCATTTTACACTTGAGGAAACTGAGATAGAGAGTGGCTGATTGATTTGCCCAGGGACATACAGATAATAAGGGTCTTAGGTTGGATTTGAATTCACATCTTCCTCATCCAAGCTGAATGCTCTATTTGCTGTGCCACATACCTGCCTCTTTTGAGGAGAGGAGGAGGAGTAGGGAAAACTTATAACAGGGCTTCTATATTTTATTACTTCCTTAATCATTTCCAGTTGGCTAGAAGTAGTCACATTATTAGCTAGTGTCATTTGAAAGATTTGGGGAAAGACCCCCAAAACAAAAATTAAAAAAAAAATCAAGAAGCAATCCTATCCTATCCATTTAGGAGGATGCTTGAAATTCCACTATTAGAAAAAAAATTATGTTGTAATAAGCAATATTATATTAAAAAATATTAGCATACAAATGTATGTTATGATGTTGTTGATAGTATAAATAAATTTTGGGGCAGGAAATCAGCAGCTGGACCAATAGCCCTAGAGAGGGTACCATTCATTTTCATACCATGCAGTTGACTTTAGGTTGTAGTTGAAAACAAAGAAAGCCAGAGCATAAAACCCTTCACAATCTGTCTCTTCCTGCACTTTCAAGACTTACACTTTATTCCCTTCTAGATTCTCTGGAATCCAAAGACACTACTCTTTCTGCCCTTCCTTGTAAAAAGTGTGCCATTTTTCAACACCATGCCTTTTCACTGGCTTTTCCCCATGCCTAGAATGTTCTCCCTTTTTTCTTTGCTACCTCCTGCTTTCTTTAAGACTTAACTCAAATCCCACCCTCTGCAGAAGGTCTTTCCCAGTCTGTTCCTCTTTGCACATTGAGTATCTTCTGTTTGAGATATCTTTGCATTTAAATACAACTTACATCTATGTATCTTATATATGCACAGTTGTTTACACACTTTTTCACCTATTAACATGTGAGTTCCTTGAGGGCAGAGACCATATTTTTGCACTTCTTTGTATCCCCAGAGCTTAGAATATTGCTTAATACTTTTTGATTGGTTGATTGATAGCTTTCCTTCTTATCTGATAGTCACAATTATTGATTAATTATGATTTGATATATTATTAACTTCTAGCTATTTGGAATTAAGTGGTGTAATAATGTGGAGCTTCTCTCTGTCCCTGACAAAAGAACGTCTCAGAAAAAACACTGGCAATGGGTCAGGTAGCCAGAGTTAGGTATCCACATTCTCTTCTTGACAAGAAATGATTCCTGTGATTGAAAAATGGATCTGACCTTTAAAATGAGATAGCTCTCTGAATAATTATAATAACTAAAATTCATCTATCACTTTAAGGTTTGTAAATCACTTTATGCTTATTTTCTCATTAGATATTTTAATGACCATCTAATATGGTCCAGAGCTTCAGATGCACAGTTGAATTTTACCTTTTAGTTGGTGCTAAGGATCAGGGCATAGGGATATTAGGAAGAGAAAGAATGACCACTCATGAGTTGACTGATCAGAGTAAGATAGAATGATGTTGGGAAAATGTATATAGAATTTCCCTTTCAAGACCCAAACGTTGTTCTCACCCATATTTCTTTCCCCAAAATTGCTTGGTTTAGGACTGGCAAAATGAGAGATATTCTGTCAATCCTAATAGTATTTGATGGAAAGAAATACATTTTTAAGGGCAGCTGGGCAGTCAGACCTCTTAAAATCAATCAATAATTACTTATCAAGCATCTTCTATATATGTAAATTTTGTTAATCACTAGAGTTACATAGAAATAAGTGAAATAGTCCTTGCCCTCAAGGAGTTTACATTCTAATTGGTGAGAAAATGCGAATATATAATCACATATGGAATATATATAAATATGTATGTATGTATATATGTTCATACGTACATATGTATGTATGCCTTGTAGACTTGGGGAAGAAAAACTAGCTAAAGAGAATCAGGTAAGACTTCACATAGAAGGTGGTACTTGAGGTGAATTTTAAAGAAATAATAATAAGTAGTTGATACATACTTTTACTTTATCACTATTCACACATTTCTCTCCCCCTCAGTTAAGTAGTACAGTGGATAGAGTACCGGGTCTGAAGTCAGAAAGACTTGAATTAAAATCAGACCTCAGATGCTTACTGTGAAGGAAATG
The DNA here is from genome assembly GCA_028646575.1 of Pseudocheirus occidentalis. Taxonomy (NCBI): domain Eukaryota; kingdom Metazoa; phylum Chordata; class Mammalia; order Diprotodontia; family Pseudocheiridae; genus Pseudocheirus; species Pseudocheirus occidentalis. The sequence goes on along the minus strand of CM053596.1, from coordinate 223,344,086 downwards.
GCAAACCACTGTAGTATCTTTGCCAAGAAAACCCCAAATAAGGTCTCAAAGAGTCAGTTGTGACTGAGCAACAACACATTTTAAATCTAAATTCATTTATTTTTGTGATTATTCACATTCATGTGTTCCTAAGGTCACTGTAATGGATTATACTCTCCCTTTGTAAAAGTCATTTTCAAACATGAATCTCTATATGAGCTGGAATATTTCCTGAAAGTTCATATGTTTATCCTATACCTCTCTATCTCTCTTTAAAAGAAAATTGTCTCTTTGTTGAGTAGGATTCAAACATCTTAGTCACTAATTGATCACCTGCTTAAAAATCCTGAATTTGCCTTCTGGAAATGGTAGTATATTGTAATCCAGAAACCCGTACTGGATCACTGTTTCTAATATTCTGGAAGATATTGTACCTTCTGGCTAGTATTTGGAATGAACATCTATTTTTTTACAACCTCCTTTTTAATGTGGTTGCAGAATTGATTGTATTATTGTGATGAGGACCAAAAGGTTCAGGTGAGACTTTTTGATGACAGACAAATAGAACACCAGGGCTCTTGTGTTTTTGAGTGCCTTTCCTTGAATGCATTTTCCTGTGAGTCATTGTATAATGCAGTTTAATATGTTATTTCCCTCTACATGTAGGCTATTTTTATGATTACTGTTCTTAAAGATTGTTCATCAATCATTCCTCCAATAAACATTTATGAATTACATTTTATGTGCAAGACACAATACTTGGTGATACAAAAACAAAAGAATGATACAGTTCCTCAAGTAAGTTAGGTGTTATAGGAGGAAAAAGTAATTTATCATGTAAGTAAATGCAAGTACAAAATGTTTTGGAAGCAAGGTGCTGAGGATAATAATAACTGTTGGGATGAGGATTGGCCCCTTAAAGGAAGTGATAATTGAGCTACTCCTTGAGGGAGATTGGTGAGCTGGAGGGGAGGAATAAGTAGATTCTATGCACAAAGGATAAACTGCAAAGATACTGCAACGGGAAATTTAGTGTTAGGCATGGGGGATGAAAAACAGACTGGTTTGATTTGAATAGAGTGTATGAAGAAGATTATATAAAAGAGTCCAAAAAATCCTAATGTTCCACCCCTGCCAAATTCAAAATATATGTCAGAGTCATAATATAATGGGCTTTAAATGGACAAGAGGGAAATTAATATTTTGTCTACTGAAGTGGTATAGTACATAGAGTGCTGGCCCTAGAGACAGGAAGATGAGTTTAAATTTGGATTCAACCACTTGTAATGCTGTGACCATGTCTAAGTCACATGAATTCTATCTCAGAATTCTCATTTATAGAAGGGGTATAGAAATAACACTTACCTCCCAGATTTGTTGTGAGGATAAAAATAATATTTGTAAAATTCCATGTAAATATCAACTATTATTATTATTATTATTATTATTATTATTATTATTATTTATGAGGCAAGATGGATTCACTAGAACTTCTTGAGTAGGGGAGAGACCATTGCATTAGGGATACCAAGTCCATGACCTCTAACATAGGCATACCCCGGGTTATAGTCAAGGGCTCTTAATGTTGAAGATGAAGCCATCATTGACATTAGCACAGTTATCATCACCAACATTTGTAATATTTTTTTGTGTGTATGGAATCTCTGTTAGGTCATAAGAAAACCAAGCACATAAGTCTTCTCCTTTTTCACATAAAAATTCCCAAAGGATGCATACAAATACAGGAGAACACATATAAGGAAAACTACTTACGAACAATGAATCTTTATAGTCATACTTCTGTGACAAAGAGGTCTGCCTGGCTCTCGAGTTCTTTTTCATTTTGTGACATACAGTTCAAATACAACAGTAAAATGGTTTAGCCTTGGTATTTTGGCTCTCTATGTTTTTATTTTTTTTATACTGCTACAAGTAGCATTAGATTGAAAAAGAGATGGAGAATTTTTCAAGATTATTGTTGTTTTCCTATTCCTACAGCTTAATTATTCTGGCTCCCTAATTTGTGCATCAGTAGTTTACCTTCTCAGATTCCTCCTTGCTTTCTCTCTTTTGGAAAGGGAACATGGCCTGACCTCACTACATATACCTGAGGAGGAGTAACATTAGACTCTTATTAATTGTAGACATATTAATGTAAATTTGTCAATGAGATTCATTTGCTCTATATCAGCTAGTTGAAATCATGACACTAAGGAATGGTTATGTTTAATGGGTCAGAATGATAGAAATGGGCTAAATTAAAAATGTTGGATACTGTCTAGTAAGGTCTTGAGTGTGGGGCCCTAGACAGTTTGGGAATATCTTGACAGTAATGAAGACCTTAAAAGGAAGTGAATGCTGAAATGTGGTAGGAGGTAAAAAAAAAAGGAAGGTGGGAGTATTTAAGAAAAACTTCACTTTTACTATTTGGAACTTACAATCCTCCCTCAGTTTGTGATAGTGTACTGCAATTGTGTCACTTTCCCACTATGAGACCCTCTATTGAAATAATCTGTCTGGAAATCAATCTTATTAATTAGATGATGGCAACCCAGAGAGGTTGACATGGATTGACATAAAACAATGCTTGGCAGCTCAATACTACCATTGGAAAATATGATTGATGGGTTTAATCTGAACTCTCTTCAGTCAGGACTCAACTGCATTAGGAATCTGGTGCAAGCTCTCATTTCTCATTAATTAAAGTGGTATCTCTTGTCTTCTCCAGTAAGAATCTCAGGCACAAAGAAATAAGCCAGATACCAGAGTTTCCATCTATCAATTTGCTAGGGGTTTGCAGGATTTATTTTGTTTTGCATTTTTTTCCCTTCTTTACATCCTTGTGAATTCCAGTCTCTCACTAATGTCATGAATTTAGTGGATAATCTCCCAGGAGGAAATAATGCAATGCCAAGTCAGGATAGATTTCTTAAAGCAAACTTTTAAAGAGAAATTGAGACTTTAAAATTCATCATAAAGATAAAAAGGAGTCATTCCTTTTATAGCATCCTTCATTGGCTATTCATTTTCTGATTAAACAATTTTCAGCAAATCTTTCCTAATATTATGTAAAATCTACCTCTTAACAATGTTTGTAGATGGCTACTAATTATACACTTTAAGATAATTGCAACCGGATATTTAGACTGTTGAGTTCTGGATTTTATAGTAGGGAGATAACATTCTCTTTCTATCCAGTGAGTGACTCCAACGCAGCAAATGACAACAATGAGAGGTTGGTAATGTTTTGCTTTTAATTTTGGAGAAAAGTAAATGGTAGTATTCTCTGATGGAGAAAGCAAGAGATTCAGATGCTCAGTTTTGAAAAGATATTACAGTTTTGATATAGAAATGGTTAATCCATAGCTGAATGGCTAAGAAGTGACAGAACTGCCCCTCTCTAAGAAACTGAATAACAGTGAAGTGTTTCAACTTATTCTTTCTTCTTTATTTCTTTGCTTTCCAACAAAATGGTTACATTTTGCCTCCCTTTGTTCTTTGTCTGTTTATAACTTCTGGTTTGATTTATATCTTCAAGAGCATTTTACTTTGACACAAAATCTATGATAGATTACAACCAATTTGTGACATAGCTGTGCGTAAATTCTGAGCCATGGAGAGCAAATGGAAGACATCAGATATTCTCTGGAAATACAGAGAATGAAAATTGGTTAGGGGTATCCTGATCATCAGACTCACATCACAACCTTGTGGCTCCACAAGATACAGAGGAGAAGAAAATCAAGTAGATTCATTTAGCCTTTACGTAATATCTGTTCTGTGTGAGGCACTGTACTAAGTGTTAGAGAAAGCCATCTCATGATTTTTTAAAAAATTAATAACATATGTTTAAAATCTTCAAAAAACTGCAGAGGGAAAGACTCACATGAATTAGTACCAGTTTACCCCTTGACTAAAGCCCAGATAGGAAGCCCATGGTTTAAGGAATTAGTGGCAAATGGCCAGGCAAATTTTTTGTTTTCAGGCAAGAAACAGTGTTGGAGCAGGAAAAAAAGGATGCCTCTGAGGGAAGAAAAATGTTGGTCTTTTAAGAATCATCCAGGGTGGCTAGGTGGCACAGTGAATAGAGTATCCACCCTGGAGTCAGGAGGACCTGATTTCAAATTTGGCCTCAGACACTTAATACACTTATTAGCTGTGTGACTTTGGGCAAATCACTTAACCATAATTGCCCTCCAAAAAGCATAAAAGAAAAGAAAAAGGACAAAAAAAGAATCATCCAGTCTTCTTTTTCTGTTGGGAAGACTAAAACAAAACAAACAAAAGAGCAAACTCTTAGCCCAAATTTGGTCAAAGTTAATATCTGCTGATTATGGTTAAAATGTTTCTCCCCTTTCTGGGCATCCTCCCCAGAGTACTCAGCTCTAATTTACTTCAAGCAAATTGTTCATTCCACTTCCTTATCCATTCCAGTTCTTGTTAATGATGTAAGACCAGTTAGCCCCCAAATTGTTAACTAGTTCTACCCTTAACAGCCTCTCAAGGAAAGCAAGGGAACCCAAAATCAAGAGCTTGCATTATCCAGCTGTGGCTGTCCAGACAGACTGCCTAGCCTTTAACATTCTGATATCAGTATTTGGCCTTGCCTAAACACCACTGATATACAATTTCTCCATATCCAAAGTCCACTGTTATCTCTATCTCCCTGGTATTCTCATTCCTGACTCTGCCACTCATTGTTGAATTGTTTCTCACTACAAGTTGGACTTTCTGACAATGTTGCTACTACTATAAAAATTCCTGCTATGAAATCTTAGATGGGTGAAATGAAGCTGTTTTTCATTCCTAGATGGAAGGACTGGGGTGGAAATTTACCCCAAGGACAACAATATTACTGTTCAAATCTTAATGGTGCTGTTTTTGCACAAAGTCACAGCACCATGCTCTTTCCCCACAAAGCCCTATTTATGAAACTTGCATCATATTTCAAAATGCAGAAAGTATCAAATAAATGTTCAGGGCTTGGTTTTCTCTGCATGTCGGGGTGATTTGTTCCACCAGGTTAAGATGAGAATTATTCCACTAGATTTCCACTAGAAGTGGAATGCGCTACCTTATTACTTTAAAAAAACATGTTGGATTAGAGGGTTAGAATGCAAATTGTACACTCAGGCAGAAAAATTCAAACATGAAAGTCCAGGTATTTCTGGTCAAGGGAAAAGTAAAGGAGGACTATTATATCCATTTGTTGTGGACCTCATATGTCATTATTATCATTGAAATTTGACTTATTTACAAAAAAAGCAACTGTCACACGCTTGACTATTGAGTCATTATAATATAGTTAATAAAGAAGTTAACGAAATCTTCATTTGTAACTAATGTGACTAAAGAGGCTATATCTTAGAAATTATTTCCTTATTCATTTGTTTTATACATAACAGTTGTGCTATTACTAAATAAAGATAGAAAGCACATATAAAAAGCATTTTTTCCAAGAATTCCTCTAAAGAAAATTTCCATGACATTCCTCTTTTAGATAAAACATTATAGCAGTTCACAGAGAGTAAATACTAGCTTTGGGAACTGAGGTGAGGATAGTGAGTAGTAATTTTGAAGAAAGTGCTTTTAAGAAACATATGAGAATTTGGATGAAATATTTTCTCTAAAGAAGTTATGTTACTTCTGGAATGTAAAAAAAAAAGATTGCACAAAATATCACATTTGAATGTTGTCTGACCCTAGAAATCACTGAAACTACGTGAAATGTGTCTATTTGACATATGTAATACATATAGTACCAACAGAATAAGCTATAATGTAACTTGAGACCATCTGGAAAAATATTTTTATTTCTTTTTGCCCAAAGGAATTTATCTGACTAAATTAACATTTTATCATTAGATTTTAATTCTTGATGAGAAGGGTCTTTAAGGCTTTTTGGTCTCCACGATTTTCCTAATAAAATGAAAATGTCCTCAGGATACTCTATAGAATTAGACATTTTAATTGTTTGAAGGGGTCTTATATAGCATCCAATTCAACTCCTTCCTGAAGCAAACATTCTCCCTACAACCCAGCAAAAAAAGAACCATCATTTTGCTTGAAGAATTTCAGTGATAGAGAACTAGCTACTTCATGAACCTCTCCAATATAATTTGGTAGGCTCTATGACTGACCATAGTAAGTCATAGTTAGCACAGATATTAAGATAAACAATATTTTAGTCACATAATTATCAAGCCTTGGGTTTCCAAACTGCAATAATGAACACTCAAATAAGAGTAGTCTGCAACTTCAATCCATGTAGGAAAATCTAGTAGATGAATAATGGGTATTGTTCAGATTATAATGTAGAGTTAATTAAAAAAATTGATGCTTATGAAAGGTTATTGAATAGCATGAACAAGAATTGATCAGAATGTTCTAAACTTGTATAAGTAGCAACCACATTGATGAAATCATGGATATTTTGTCTTTTAAAAACATGTTTTATGTGCATTTGTTACCATACTTAATATGTATGTATATATAAATATGTATATATGTTAATTTGGAAGAATATGGGAAAGTAAATCTTGATATATTTATTTTTAAAAAGATGTAATTTTCAATGTTTTGGTAAGTTTACAAAAGCCTTGATTTTTTTATGCTTCATAAATGAAAGATTGAATAAGGAACAAATAGTACCAAAAACAAAAACAATAACAACAAAACACTCTGCAGAGCTAGTTCTATGATACCATTAATTTACAGGTCATATTGAAATATTTCTGATTAGGGTTACAATTACATAAATCTGAACTTATCTTATATTCCTTATCATTTGGGGTTGGTCAACTGAGCTAACTGATTTGGAGCTCTATTTCTATAACATGTTAAATTTTAGGAAAGTTCCCAGATCCCCACCATGAAATGAAACTTAGAATACCTTTGACCTACATTCTCATCCTGAGATGTCAGCATGATCTAATTATTAGGACTTGGTCCTATACATTAATATATTAGTCTAACAATCTATGATGGGGAATATAAACAGCATCCCAAGGTTCCATTTGTCCACAAATAGCTCCCCAATCATGTTGTCCTGGTGCCGTCTTCCTTTTCTACTGGTCTCTAAAATTTCTGCTATTAAAATCACCAAAGGGTTAGGGTAACAAAGTCAGCAGTATTATGGTCAGAACAGGCCCCCTACTCCTTTTCCCCCACAATACCTGGTAGATTCATTTCCAATTGGTGTACAGGTATAAATTAAATGTAGTAGGTTATCAGTCACATTTAATTCAGGATAATGAAAAACAATTATACATTCCATATACATATACTCATGTGTGTATATATGTATGTATACATGTGTGTATATGTATGTGTGTGCTTGTGTGTATGTTTGACTATTTTTTTCCTGTGGGTCTAAAGAGAGGAATTTAGAGGAAGAGAATAAATACAGCCCAATTTCATGGCCATTTTTTATTATCCTAGCAGAGAAAAGATAATTGCTTCCCCCTCTTTATCTGAAATCTTGGTGCATCTCTCATTTGCAATAGAAGCACAAGTTGTATGAAGAAAAAATGACATTATATGTATGCTCTGTCACTGATTTTCCCCATCTTTCCTCCTTTGAGATTGTTCTCAAACTTCACTAAAGATGGTGGTGTCTGAGTCTGAGCCCAAGGCTTTAGTGCCATAAAAATTATGACCAAGAGGGAGGCAGTAGAGCTGGGAGATACTTTCCTATCAAAAGATACTGCTCTGTGGACCTATTTCATCTAGAACCAATGAAACAAAACTAGAATTCCTGGTGCAGCCAATCCAGGGATTTGAGTATACCCTCCTAAACTCCGTAGGAGTTTTCATCAGAAATCCTTTGAGACATAAGGATGCATGGATTGAAAGCATTTCTTATTTACGAAGAAAGTGCAGAAGAGTAGGATGAATAAAATAAAATTAATAAGTGAATGAATGAGTTAAACTAATTATGTGCTTATTTTGTGCCAGATACTGGGTTGAGCACTGGGGCTACAAATAAAAAAGGAAAAGTATTTACTTTCAATGATCTTAAGTTATTTTTTTGGAGGGGGGTTATTGGGATTAAGTGACTTGCCCAAGGTCACACAGCTAGCAAGTGTATCAAGTGTCTGAGACCAGATTTGGACTCGGGTCCTCCTGACTCCAGATTTGATGCTCTACTCACTGTGCCACCTAGGTGCCTCAAATGACCTTATATTCTAACAGAGGAAGAAAATGTATATAGGGAATGGTGATCAGAAAAGAAAATTTTGGTCTGGGGAGTCACAAAGATGTTAGAAGGCTTTCTTCATTCGTAATCCAATTTGGATGAAACGTTTTCTATGAAACATTACTTGATGCATTAGCTATAGTATTCTATACATTTAAAACACTTCCAGAATTCCCTCCTTATTTACCTAGCTAGCAGTTCACAACTTTTGTACAGTTATTTCTGTTCTGGCTCCCCTCCCAGATTGTTAATACATTATAAACAGAAATTGTGGCTTATTTCATCTTTGTATCCCAAACATCAAACACAGGATAAGGCACATATGACCCTGACCGCATCAAGGGTGTCTTGGACTGTATAGCTTAATGCTATCTTCCTTAAGCTTATAGAAAACTATCATTTTTGTTATTTTCTCTACCAGATTTTCTGTGTGAATAGGAAATGCTCAATCCCTGCATATACTAGCATCCCATAGAAAGGTAAGTGAGATGATTATACCTACATACCACTATCCTAGGTTCTTCAGCTTAAAGATAAATATGGAAATAAATACCTAACACACTGCATCACTAGAAAGAGGAATTCTAACAATTTTAGTCTTCCATAGTTTTCAGTGAAACTCATCCCCAGAAAGATAGTGTGTCACTGTGAAATTTATCCAGCAAGGGAATTTAGTTATGAGTATAATATCTAAATTGGCAATGATTGATTCTCTACCAGAGCTACCAGCTGAATCATTGTCAGGTACTCCATACTACATGTGTGAGAGATAGTTTTCTTAATAGACTGGACAGCTGATTCACACAACACAGCCATGGGACCCTCTTGAGGATCCCTGCAGTGCTTTCTGTGAGTCTTCCAACAAGTGGACATATAGAAGGGAGATAAGGCGACCACCAGCATTAAACTGGCCAGATAGCATAGGGAAGTGGCAATTGTCTAAGGATGTCTCCTTAGAGTTGCTGTAAGCTATCTGATTGATCTTGGTATTACTGTAGTTTTGGAGAGGACAAGTTAAGAAAGAATTTGCACCCTGGACCATTCAGTGGGTCCTTTTTTCTCTGAAGAAAAGAGAAACATTTTTTTCTCAGCATTACCTCAGTTCTTCAAATACTTTCTCAGTAAGTAGAACCAAAGTTCAGGATCCTAATACATCTATCCTCTCCAGGATTGTAAAGGATGATTGATGGGAGAATTTCAGTCCTAGACTGACATCAGGGAACTGCTACAATGTAGCTGTGCCTAAAAAGTAGATGAGAGAGAATTCAAGGAAATACTAAGGGAGAAATTTTAACATGGAGCGAAGAGCAGCCTATAGGCTTAATATGAACGGTAATCCCAGAAGAGGTATGTAGAGGGAGAATGCTTAGTTATTTTGTGCAATGCTTTGGCAGAAAGATACTTTTTCTGTGGGGATCCTTTTTCTCCTTTAGTCCCCAGCATATATACACTAATACATGTTTTTGAAGTTGTATAAGATCGGTCTGGTTGAGATGGCATAAAATTTAGATAGTTACATGTTGATCATTACAGACCCCATACTACCCAAGAGGAAAATATGTGCAAAGGGCAGGGCAAGATAGAGAAAAGGAGAGTGGTTTGATTAAACAGGCCCAGAAAATGAATCAAAGGGAATAGGCCTCTGTAATGCAGTTGATAAGCATTATTAATTTCTTCCTCTGTGCTAGGTATCATGCAATTATAAAGAAAAAAACAAAAATAAACAAAGCAGTCTTGGTATTTAAGTAAATTCTAATAAATGTACATAAGTAGAGAGACAAACATGTATAGAGCAGAAGTAAAATAATTTCAGAGAGGAATGGAGTAACAGCTGAGGACCCTGGGAAAAAGTACGGGAAAACAGGCTGTAGTAAGATTGTAGAGAGCCTTGAATGACAAGCTAAAGAGTTTCTATTTTATTCTGTAGGCAATGGATATCCAATGATATTTTTGACCAGGAGAGTGACCTATAACTATGGGAAGATTATTTTGGCAGCAGTGTAAAAGGTGTACTGGTTGTTCCCAATTCCTGGAATGTACTTCCATCTCATTCTCACCTCTTAGAATACCTCATTTGTTTCAAACCTGAGGTCAAATATCTCCTTTTACATGAAGATTTTCCAGGTTCCCCCAGTTACTAGTGGTTTCCTACTTGCAATTATTCTGGGATGATCTATCAATAAACATTTGTCAAGCACTTACTATGTTCTAGGCACTTGTGCTAAGTGCTGGAGATAGAAAAAGAGGCAAAAGAAGTCCTCTTCCCTTGAGGAGGTTACATGCAAACAGATATATACAAAGCAAGCTATATATGGGATAAAAAGGGAATAATTAAGAGATGGACAACACTGGGGTTAAGAGGAAGGCTTCCTGCAGAATATGGGATTTTAGTTGTGATTTAAGTGAAGCCAGGGAGGTCAGTTGACAGAGTGGATATGGTAGAACATTCTAGACATGGAGGACATTAAGCAAAAATGGCTAGAATGGAGAGATAGTGTCTCATTTGTAGAACACCCAAGAAGCCAGAGTCACTACATCCAAGAAAACATCTTAGGCAGCAATATATGAGACTGGAATAGTTGGAGGGGCTAGATTATGAAGGGCTTTGAATGATGATGGTATAGGCTAGAATGACAGTAGGAATGGAATTAATACATGAAATGGATACATGAAAGATTGAAGGAATAATGTTCAGAGCTTAGGGACTGATTCTGTGATGGAGAAGAGAGGATAGAGAAGTCACAAATGACACCCAACTATTGATAAAAAATACTATTTGTTATCTGTCTATTCTCTCATAAATGTGAGTATAACATCCATGGACAGCAGCCTATCCATACTTTCCTTGCCCATAACATTTCACAAATTTGCCATTGAGGACATCATCTAATGACAAAGAAACTTCTTTGATTGTGTCAGTGTTTCATGAATACCATCATATTTCTCTGTTTCTTTCTCACCACATGAGTCACATGCTTCCTTTTCGGGTTCATAGGACATGTAACTTCATAGAAGTTCACAAGAAGAGTTTCCAACAATAGAGTGAGGATGAGGATTCGTTCTATATACAAGGACATGTTGTCATTGACCTGGCTTCTCTTGGCAAAGATACTACATTTGTTCAAAAAGATTGCAATTTCTGGTAGTCTATGGAAACCAGAATTTCCTTTTTAAAGAAAGTGTTTGAGGAAATTAAATAAATAATCCATTTTTTTTAGCAAAACTAGCTTTTTTAAATAAAATGCAATAAATTTACCATAACAGTATTAAGATAAACAAACAATAACTCAATTAAGAACTTTCTGTTTTAATACTTTCTGATCATAGAATCTATTGTGGCCCAGCAACTTGCTTAAGGTCATGAATTCACAGAGCTCTTCTTTTTTTTTTTTAATTAAAAATTTTTTTTTCTTGTTTACATCATTCATTTTCATTACATTTTTGAATTACAAATTTTCTCCCCATCTTACCCCTGCCCCAACCCTAAAACAGCAATCCCACTGTAAAGCCCCTCCCCTGCTCTGCTGTCTTACTTTCTGGTAGGGCAGGCAGGGTCTCCCTATCCCAGCCCCGGTATATCTTAATTCCTAGTTGCAGGTCTCACAGAAATTCAAATTCTAGATTCTTTCAATTCCTCCCTTGTCCCACTGGAAAGACAATCAATTCAATACAGGCTGTGGATGTGTGATTATACATGACATCTTCATAGTGGACATATTGTGACAGTGATCATCTATCTCTCCTTCCTATCCCTCCCCCTCCTTGTTCTGTTCTCTACCCTGTCCCTGTCCCTTTACTGACGTGTGCACTTCCAGCATCCCTCCCCCAAACCCTGCCCTCCCCTTCATCATGCCCCCTCTCATCCCCATGTCCCCTACTCTCCTGTGTGGCATGATGCCCAATTTAGAGTTTATGCCATTTCTTCCCTAAGCCAAATTCAATGAGAGTAACTGAAAGTAAAGTTGTAACAGTTATCCCTTGCCTCTTCTATACAGGATGATTAACCCCATTTTGTATCTCCCTGTCTCCTCTCATTCTAGTCCTCTCCCACCTC
>CM053596.1:223311543-223331356 GCA_028646575.1 Pseudocheirus occidentalis | reverse complement strand
CACCCTTATGATAAAGAAGATTCCCAAGCATTCTTGATGACTAGATGAAGAGCTTTGAAATTCTAGCACAGGATTAAAGAGAAGTATAAAAAGGTAAACATGAATGAACAATGATAAAGGACTAAAAAAAAGCCTTTACATTCAAATATGACAAGTTGATACATTGGTCACCTCTGAAATCTATTGTCAGGAGGATTTATTGAAGAAATTCAATCAGAGAAGGCCTGAGAGTGATTCTGTGATGTCTTAACTATCTTAAGAAATGAAGGAAAGAGGGGTACAGTAATACACTGGGGGGAGAGGAAATATTAGGGAAAATGATCTCACATAATCAAGTACACAAATAGATATCTATACAAACAAAGAGAAGGAATGGGAGGGAGAAGCTGCCCCTTGAACAGCACTCATCTGAACTTGTTAAAAATAAAGGAATAAAATACATAAATACACAGGGTTGGATGCAAAAATACATTTCACTTAATGGGAAAAAAGAAGGAAAAGTGGAGAAGGGGGCTTGGAATTAGGGAGGGTAGGTAAAAAAATGGACACCTAAGATGGATAGGTGATCCCTCACACTAGAGGTGCCAGTTCTCTCTAAATATGCCAAATGCCTGATATAAGGAATTCTGTATTCTGGAGATACAAAGACAACAGTCCTTGCTCTAAAACAGTTTATATTCTACTAGAGGGATACAACATATACACAAACATAGAGGTATATAAATTCAAAATAATTTGCGTAAGAAGAGAACAGTTACAACTGGTATACAAGGTAGCATCCAAGGTCAGCTTTAAATGAATTTAGGGATCCTAAGAAGTGAAAGTAATGAAGGAACTCATTCAAGACATCAGGGAAAGCCTAGATTAATGTACAGAATTGGAAGGAAGAAAGTTACATTGATGAAATACTAAAGAGTCCAATTTAAATGGAAGGCAGAGGGTATAAAGTGGAATAAAATGAACAAAATAAAAGAAACCATACTGTGGAGGGTTTTAAATGTCAGAGTGAGCAGTCTGGCTGTTATCCTTGAGGCAATAGAGAGCAAATTAAGATATCTGGGCAGGAGAGTGATATGGTCAGATTTCTTTTTTAGGACTATTAGTTGGTAGTTATTTGGAAGATACATAAAAATGGAGAGAAAATTGGACATAAGGGAACCAAGTAGGCATAGTTGAGGTAAAAAAGGAACAAATACAATAGCTCAGATGCTAAGTAATAAGTGCCTGAATCAGGTAACTCTTATAGTCAAAAAGAGGGGTGAAGAAGATCTAAAATAAGACAACTATGTACATCGAGAGGACACATATGGTAAATGTGAAGAAACTGTTTTTGAAATGACTTGGAAAATGATTTGATATCAGTGGTAAGAGAAATTGGAAGTTGGACTATGAAAGAGGGAAGAGTCCAAAGCTTGGCCCCAAGGTAACAAACTAGTTAACTGGAAGGATGAGAATACAAGCATATGGAATAGCTAGACATTTAAGGAAGAGGATAATTAGGGATGTTAGACAATTAGAAAAAGTCCAGTATGTTAAACCTTGGGTGCTAACACATTGTTAAGGCAAAGATGTACACTTAATAAATATTTGTGGTACTGAAATTCAGGGCAAAGATTAGGGCTAAATGTAAAGATCTGAGAATCTCAGTGTAGAGATTTTAAGTGAATATGTATAAGTAAATGAGATGATAAAAAACTATTTTCAGAGCTAAAGGGGAACATCTAATTCCTTCCCTTTCCAGATGACAGAGTAAGGCCAAGGGAAGTAAAGTAACAAATAGTATTGTCAGTATTTAAATCCATGTCCTTTGACTCCAAGTCTGGTGTTCACAATACCCTTTCCAAAGAAATGAACTACTAAGTGACAGTGTATACATAGAGAAGGGGACTTAGGATGGAACTCTGGGTATCACCCATGCTTAAAGGACAGGAAATGCATGATGAATGATGATCCAGCAAAGGAAGCTGAAAAAGGAACAATCAGTCATGTAAGAGAATCAGCAGAGAGCTGTGTCACAGAAACCGTGAGGAACAGAATAGCCTGGAGGAGTAGATGTTCAACAATGTGAAAACATGCTGAGTGATCAAGAAGGATGAGGGCAGAAACAATTGTTTAGCAGTTAAAGGATTTCTGGTTATTTTGAAAAGAATAGTTTCAGTTGAAAAGTAGGATCATATTCCAAGATGTTAAGAGGCAAGGAATTGATGATCTAATAAAAGCAAAAAGTGTTATATTACTTTTTCCTAGGAATTTTGGTATTAAAGCATAAATGAAAGTTGAAAGAAAACTTGAGGTAATGTCTCTGTCATGAATATTATTTACAGATGTATGATTCCCAAATATTTGTAGACAACACCAAAGAAGTCAATAGATGAGAACAGATAAAGTGAGAAAATGATCAGTAAGTCAGGCTTCCAGTAAAGAAGGAATAGGATCTGCTGTGGCCAGCACAGTTGTATGGCCTAGCTACCAGCTGAATAAAAGAAAGAGAAAGAGAGAGAGGGAGGGAGACAGAGATGTATTCCATAGTCTGTTTATTACAGAACCATTTAATACAGAGCCAATGATACAAGAAAATCATAGGGCTTATATTCCCTATTGCAGAGATGCTTATGTGACCAGAATGCAAGGACTTATCCTAGGTCTCCACCTTTCCATACCCCAGCCCAAGGCTAATCATTCATTAAGATTTTATTCTAGGACCATGTCCAGAGGCACAAACAAAGAGGGAGTCATAAACAAGACTTGCAAATTAGCTACCCTGTACTTTCTTTAGATATACATAGAACCAATGAAAGCATCCACCCAATTAGATTATACTCCTCCTGTATATCTCTGCCTAGTAACCTTGTAGAAGTGGGGAGCATTTTTAATGGGGCCAGGGCCCCTGAAAATCTGGTCCACTACAAGGATCAAGAACACAAGTAAAAAGACAGTCTTTACAAGGTTTGGAAAGATTATCTCTTCCTTAGAGAATGGAGAAAAGGAGACAGGAGTAGGTAATGTTGTATCCCTGAACTTGTTTGTAAAGAGTTTAGATCCTCTCTGGTCTATCTTCTACCTGAAAGGAATTCCCATCATAACATACCTGGCAACTTTCATTATGTTTCTTCTGTGTTCTCCCTGAAGGACTAAGGTAGGCCATTCTACTTTTAAGATATTTCTAATTGTTTGAATACTCATGTGTTTGTTTGTTTTCCCTTGACATCAATTGTTTGCCACTTTTTCCCATTGATCCTGGGTCTGTACTCTAGGGCCAAATAAAACAAATATAGCACATCTTCCACTTGACAAACTTTTTTTTTTAAGTTTTCTTATTTCCAATCCAATAAATTCCAATTCCAGGAAATAAACATTTATTATCTACAAAGTCTCAAGCATTCTACTAAGCACAAGTGATACAATTAATCAACAATTTCTGCCTTTAAAAAGCTTACAATCAAATGTGGGGAGAATCATGTGAAAGAAAACAGTAGGGGGCAAAAATCAATTGAAGCGTGGAATATTTTCTCTTGAACTGAAAACTGGTAGAGTGCCAAATGCAGAGTTATGGGAATCCAAAAGTGTAGTTTTATCCCACTATAAAGGAAGGCATTTGTAGCTTGGTATTCCATCCTCTAACGCTACAATTAGAAGGGAAGGCAGACTGAGGGATGTGGTTTCAGTCAAGACTTGTGTTAGCAGAAAGGTGATAAGATCAGAGGTGATGATCGTTCTTATTACATAGAGATGAAATCAAGCATAGAATTTCGCTTAATGTCTAAATCACTGAAGAGTTAGATATAGTGGAAGTCTTAGAATATGCATTCAAATAATACCTATTGTGCTCATTACCTGTATGATTCTAAAAATATCATTGAGTCTTCCTGAGTCTCAGTTTTCTCATCTGTAAAAATAAAGGATCAAATTACATGAATTTTTGAGAATTCTAACATCTCTGGATTCATGATACTGGGATTCAGGAATTGTTGCCTTCTTGGCTACTGTTTTCCTTGTTTGGGAGAATATAGTGTTAAAAACTCTAGACCCAGAGTTTTGATCTTCATTGACTAAAAGGTTCACATTTTTATGAATATTATAAATGATAGTTTTGTTTCATGATAACTCATGAATGCCTTTAGTCAGAACAGGAATAGGATGAAAATGTGTTTGTGGATTAGTACAAATCCACTCTCAATATTATAAAAAATGAGATACAGGTTGGGCCCAAAATGGGACTCAGTGGTATTAAAGTTACTAATATATTTCTACTTACTGTCAGTTAGTTGACATTTTCCAGTAATGCTAGACAGTTGTGTTATTTGTCTGAGGATCTTACACTTATTTAGTTTGGCATTGCATGGATTCTAGTATTTCATCTATTTTGTTTAAAAACAAAGGACAACATTTTTCCCCAAAGAAAAAATTATTTCAGGTGTATTAGAGAACAGAATTTTAGAATATTATTTGAATCAAGAAATAACAAGCATAGGCGTTTGTCCAGAAAAGGAGATTCTCCTGAAAATGACTTTTGTGAAAGATTATGCAGTCTATCTTCTATACCTTATCTCTCCAAAGGAAGATGATTCTTGTCTCAATGAAAACACAACAAAGAAAGCATCTCCAAATCAATATATGGAAAATTTAATCCTACAAGCTGTCAGAATCACAAACAGAGAAAGTGAATTTTAATGACAGGAAGACAAACATATTTATTGTGGAAAGGTTAACAGTGAAAGGCCTAATAAGACTTTTTAGACAAGGAAAAGCAAAGGATTATACATTGACCTTCAAATGAGCCACTGTGTGCTTAAAAAATGAGGTCTTTTATTACTTTTTAAACTTTCCAGCCATAGAACACATGGGGTTCCAATAGTATGTCCCTGCTCTTGAATGAGGTAACTGGAAATTATGATTTTTTATGATTAAAAACAAAATCAGGGATTCAAATTAACTAGATGGTTAGTCAACTCTTCCCATTGGTAGCTGTTTTTATCCTTGAAAATTTCAGGAATAGTGTGCCAGGGTGGGATTCTATTATTTTTTAAAAACATTTCCCAAATCTGTAGGGATCAGTGAATAATACAGCAGACTTCTGTTATAATGCAAATCAGTATTAAATTTCTTCAGCTAACCCAGAGATCATACTATGTGCCCTAAACAAAATTATATTTGCAGCTAGATTTTATGTAGCAAACTCAAAGTCAATAGTACAGTTTCCATTCCTCCTGCCTCCACCCAGTGGGATTAATAAAGGAGCGGAAAGGATCACAAAAGACATATGAAAAGAATAACAATATGTGGAGAACTGCTGGCAAAAATGTCTTCCCTGTCCCAAATCCCTGCTTTAATTCAGCCTATTTCTCCTGCCTCAAATACCCAACCCTTTTTCTTTTTTTCTGCTTTTTGGAATCCTATCCTTTTCTCATGTCAGGCTTAAGTCTCACTTTCTAATGATGTCGTACTTATAATTTTATTTCTCACTGTAAATACTGTACTCCTCTGAACTTCTACATCATGCCCAGAACTCTTTACATCTGGAAAGACAACTTTAGCCTTGGAACTTATACTCATCAGTACTCTGTCTCTCCCTCTGATTAGAGAGTGAAGACTCCTCCCAGAATATTCATTTAACGATTGCACCCTGGTAGAAGTGGCATTGACAGGGCCTTGGAATTTGAAATAAAGGAGAACTGCAATAACAGTGGTAGCAACACACAGTGAGTAAAGGGAATGGTCACCTGGTGAGAAAGAGATTACAATGTTAGCCTATGTAACAATGTTACAGTTTTACCCTGTGCTAACACTGGCATGGAATAGGAATATCATCCGGCAGGTCCTTCACCTCCTACCCAATTCCAGGTCACAGGTCTAAGGTGGAGAAGATGTCAGTTGCAGTCATGAGGGAGTAGAGGTCCTATGGAGTTAAAGAGCGGAGCATAGACCAAAAGGACAGTGACCAGTGATTTACCCAGATTATGCCACCATGGAAGCAGTGAAACCAAAAGGGCCCCAAACAGGACTACAGAAGCTCAGGATCACAATCTCTTCCCTCCCCAAGGTGAGCAGATTCCAACTCTCGAATAAAGTTCAAAATCAAGAGATAAGCTTAAGGGTAAAGGAACAAACACCAAAAATAAACTGTCATAGAAAGCTTAGGACTCAAACAGAGGAGAAGATAATGAGTTGAAAACATCTACAACCAAAGTGTCAACTCCCCACCCCCACACACACAATGAAGACTAGACACAAACCCAACAAAAATCACTAGAAGAGCTAAGGATAGTAAGGAGCAAAAAGGACAACATATAAAAATCCATTAAGAACAGTGTGTGTGGGGGGGAGATAATGAAAAGTTAATTAACATTTTGGTAAAAGAAGAAAAAATACTGAAGAAAACAACTCTTTAAAAATCAGAATTGACTAAATGATAAAAGAGATACAAAATCTCACTGAAGAAAATACCTCTTCGAGTGGCTAGGGGTCTCAGTGAATAGAGCACTGGCCCTGGAGTCAGGAAGACCTGAGTTCAAATCCAGCCTTAGACACAACACTTACTAGCCATGTGACCTTGGGCAAGTCACTTAACCCCCATTGCCCTGCCTTCTCCCTTCCAAAAAAGGAAAAGAAAATACCTCTGAAAGAAATAGAATGGGTGAAGTAGAAATTAATGAATTCATGAAACAAGAAAATAACAAAACAAAAAGAGGGAAAATAGAAGAAAAGATGAAATATTTCACTGAAAATGACTTAATTGGAAAATTAATTAAAAAGAGATAACTTATGAATTATTGTACTAACTAAAAGCCATGATAAAAAAGAGACTAGATATCAGATTTCAATAAATTAGAATGGAAAACAATCAAATATCTTAGAACTAGAGAGCAAAATAAAAAATTAAATGATTCTACTAATCCTCTCCTGAAAGAAATTCCAAAATAAAAATTCCCAGAAATGGAGTTAAATTGCAGAGCTACAATACAATATAGAAAGGAAGAATTCAAATGCAAGTGGAATCACACATGATTTCACAGGTATCAAGACAAAGGAATATGGTATTCTGGAAGAAAAAGGAGCTAGAATTATAACCAAGAATCAACCATTCAGTAAAACTGAGTATTTTTACTCAAGGGGGAAAATGGATAATTAATGAAATAGAGGATTGCCAAGCAAGCATTTTTGATGAAAGAAACAGTTGAAATGGAAAAATCTGATTTTTACATATAAGACTTAAGAGAAACAAAAACAGGTAAGCAGAATAGAGAAATAATTAGTGGTTCAGTAAGGTTAAATGTTTAATACTTCTACATGGGAAGATGATACTTGTAACTCTAAAGAAAAGTATCATTACTAACACAATTAAAAAGAATATATAGAGGAGTGAGTTGAATATGATGGAATGATTTTTAAAATTACTTTTAAAAGGTGAAAAAGAGGAATGCACTAGGAAAGGAGGGAAGGAAGAGGTAGAGGGGGTAAATTATGTCAAATAAAAGGACACTAGAAAGAAATTTTACAATGAAGGGAGGAAATATGAGTGGGGGATAGTTGGACAACATTTAAGTCTCACTTTCATTTGAATGGGTTAAAATAGATAGATATACATATATATGAAAATATATACATCCATGCATATACACAGTTTGATATGCACATTCATCATAGCCAAGACAGAAGTAGGAGGGGAAGGGACTAAAAGAAAGGAAGATGGGAGGTTAGATTAAGGGAGGCAGTGATCAAAAGCTAAACATTTTTCTTGGGAGGCAAAAAAACAGAGAAAGATATGTAGAAGAGAATAGGATGGAAGAAAATACAGTTAGCAATCATAATTGTGATTGTAAATAGGATTAACTAACCTATGAAAAGGAAACAGAGAATAGAACGAGTTTGAGAGCAGAATCCAACAATATATGTTTTATAAGAGACACATTTGAAACAAAAACACTTACACAGAATACAAATCAGGGACTAGAGCAGAATCAATTATGCTTCAGTTGAAAAAAAAGGGAGGGGAAGTCTAGTAGTAATCAATCCAGAGAAAGCAAATGGAGAAATATACATGATAAAAAGGACAATCAGGAAAACATTATCTTGCTAAAAGGTGTCATAGAAAATTAAGTAATGTCAATATTGATAATGTATCAATATTATCATTATCATTATACATCTTCATTAAGGATAGTGAAAGCAATCAGAAAATATATATATGAAAAAGATAGGTCACAGCCAAAACAATACTTAAAAGAAAATTTATATCTCTAAATGCTTATATCAATAAAAGAGAGAAAGAGCAAATGAAATGGGCATGTAACTAAAATAAAACAAAACAAAAACCTACTTACAAAAGGTACAAGTTAAAAATCCTCCATAAAAAAACAAATTAGAAATCTTGAAAATCAAAGCAGATATTAATAAAATGTTAAAAATTTTAAATGAAAAATTTAAAAACAATACAGAACTAATAAAAAAAACTGGTTTAAAGAAGAATAGATGTAGTTGGTTAATTCGATTTAAAAAAAAAACAGGGGTGGCTAGGTGGCGCAGTGAATAGAGCACCAGCCCTGGAGTCAGAAGGAGCTGAGTTCAAATATGGCCTTGGACACTTAACACAGTTCCTAGCCATGTGACCACGGGCAAGTCACTTAACCCCAATTGCCCTTCCAAAAAAAAAAAATAAAAAGACATTTGTAACCTAGTAGAGTACCTGAAAAACAGAAGATAAGTTAGGGCTCCCTGTGTGATTAAATGATTGTAATTGACTACTGAAACAAACAAAAAAAGACAACCAAGTAAAAAAGAAAAAAAACAAATTACCATTATCAAAAATGAAAAGAGTTAATGAGCAACCAGAAAAGATTAATTTAAACAAAATATTAGGTGCTACTTTGTTCAGATAAATATTAATAAAAATGAACAGTTTAATGGAATTGGTGAGTATTTACATAAAAATATATTGCCCAGATGAACAGAATAGGAAATAGAATTCACAATAAGACTCTCTTACAAAAAAGGAATCAATCCAAAAAATAAGCTTCCAAAAAGCAAACAAACCATCCCTCCAGGAGCAGATGGATTTACAAGCAAATTCTTCCAATCATTTCAAGAGAAATATATTAAAATATTACACAAATTATTTTCCCAGATTATTAATGCAAAATAATTAAATAAAATTCCAGTAAGAAGATTAGAATCAAAAAGATTTCAAAGATCAAAAAGATCATGCACTGTGATCAGGCTAGATTTGTACCAGGAATGGAAAACTGTTAAATATTAGGAAAAAACCTATCAATTATCATATCAACAAAAAAAGGACATATTATTAACTCGATAGATATAGAAAAAGCATTTGACAAGACACAATATCCAATCTGATTTAAAACACTAGAAAGTTTAGGATCAAATGGGGCTTTTCTTAAAAAGATAAGATTTTAAAATTTTGTTTTGTTTTGTGTTTCTTTCATAATATGACTAATACAGAAATATGTTTTGTATGGCTGCACATGTATAACATATCAAACTGTTTCCCTTTTCAATGAAAAGGAAGAGGAAGAAGGGAGGGAGATAATTTAGATCTCAAAATTTAAAAAAAAATGTTAAACAGTTTTATATGTAATTGGAAAAATATTATATTTTATAACATTTAAATGTTAATATTTACTTAAAACCAAAAACAGGTATTCTCTCTAATGGGGACAAATTAGAAGCTTTAGGTGAAGAAAATTTTCCTTACACCTATTATTAATAAATATTGTACTAGAAATGCTAAGTATAAGAGGAGAAAAATAAATTGGACAAATGAGAATAGGCAACAATGAAACATAATTATGCCTTTTTACAGATTATATGATGACACATAGAGAACTATAGAAAGGCCCCAAATAAACTAGTTGAAACAATTAGCTACTCTGGCAAATTTGCAGGAAATAAAATGACTTTTCAGAAATTATCAGTATATATATATATATATGGTTATAACAAAACACACTATAAAAAGATAGAAAAAATGAATTCCATTTTAAATACTTGCAGATGGTATAAAATGCTTGGGAGTATACTTGCTAAGGCACACAAAATAGGTATATAAACACGGTTGGAAAATAAAACCCTTCTTCACACAGATATAGATATAAATAATTGGAGAAATATTAATTGCTCTTGGATAGACTGAACCAATACGTATTCAGTGCCATATCAGTAAATCTACCAAAAAATTAATTTTTAGACCTAGAAAAAAATAACACTGAAGTTCATTCGGAAGAGTAAAAGGTCAAACCTACAAAGAGAATTAAAAAAAAACCAGACATGTGAAGGAAGGGAATATAGCAATACTACTTTTCAAAGTATATTATGAAATTGGTCATCATCAAAACAGTTTCATACTGAACAAGAAATAAAGTGGTAGATCAGTGGAATAGATTAGATACACAATACACAGGAGCAGAAGAAGTCAGACTAAAATTAGATAAACTCAAAGATCTCTGCTACTATGTCAAGAACTCACTATTTAATGAAATTTACTGGGAAAACTAGAATGTAATCTGGTAGAAACTAAACATAGACCAACACCTCACATTCTCTAACAAAATAAGGTCAAAATACATACCTCACTTAGATGTAAAGGATGATATAAGCAAATTCAGGGAGCATGGGGAATTTGACCTCTTAGATCTATACATAAGGGAAGAGTTTGTGATCAAGCAGGAGATAGAGTATCATGGGAAGTAAAATGAATAATTTTGATTATATAAAACTGAAAAGTTTTTGCACAAATTGAACCTATGCAGACAAAGATAAAACAACTGGGTAAAATTTTGGAGCAAATTTGTCTGATAAAAGTCTCATTCCTGAAATATGTAGAGAACTGAACCAAATTTATATATATATAAAAGGAGTCATTCTCATGATAAATGTTCTAAGGATATGGACAGGTAGTTTTCAAAGGAAAAAATTAAAAGTATCAATAGTAACATGGAAAAATTGCTCTAAATTACTAAGTTTAAGAAATGGAAATGGACATTTTTGAAGTACCATTGACAAATACTAGAGGGAATGTAGGAGAAGAGATATGCTAATGTATTTTTATTGAACTTGAACTAGTCCAACTTTTCTGGGGAACAATTTGGAACCACAATCACAGGCTACTGTATATATGCTTTGATTCAGAAATACAGCTACTAGGTTTTTATCCCACAATGGTAAAAGGAAAAGGAAAAGGACCCATATGTAAAAATGTTTAAGGCAACTCTTTTTGTATTGGCAAAAAGTTGGATGCCCATCAAATAGGGAATGGAAAAACAAGTATATATGATTGTGATGGAATACAATTGAAGTGTAAGAAATAATAAAGAAGAAGATTTTATAAAAACGTGGGAAAACTTAAATGAGCTGATGGAAAGTGAAGTGAAGAGAGCCAGGTGAACAATCAAAACAACAGCAATATTGTAAAGATAATTAAGTCTTTAAAACTTTGGTTATTGATCAGTATAGTGATTGACCACAACTCTGAGGGACTAATTATGCAAAAAGTCTTAAACTTCCAGAAAGAGACCTGATTATTTCAGAATGCAGACTGAAGGATATTTTTTATTTTCTTTATTTTCCTTACCTTTTTTGGCTTGGCTAATATGGAAGTGTGTATTATATGACTGCATTTTAAAGACCATTATGCTACTTATTTCCTCAATAAATGTGAGAGGCTGTAAAGGCAGCAAGAGAATTTAGAACTGAAAAAAATCTAAAATAAAATGAAATGAAATATTTCTTTTAAAAAGGGAGAAAACCTATGGAATCAGAAAAGATTTATTAGTCTAGATTAATAATAAGTTCAGCAAATGAATCTCCCAATTCATCAATATTTCTATAACTTACTTTTAAAATGAACAGAATTTAGAAAGTAAAACTCCAATAGAAGAATTAAAAAATGCATGACATTTGATACCTAATCTACTAAGACACACAAAAAAGTTTTATAAACAGAGCTACATGATGGATTTTACAAAAATAAAATAAGAGCTACATACTTGGAGAGATATTAAGTATTCTTCACTGGGGCTCAACAACAGTACTAGTATTTAAATTTAATTATAGATTCAGTAATATATTAATTAACCTAAGATAAAGTTACATTATAGAAGTAGAAAAATATTACCAAAATATTTGGGGGATATTAGGTTTTGGTCAAATCATAAGGAAATAATGGGAAAAATGGAATGAAGAACATAAGGAAGTCAAAGATTATTATATTAGTAATGTATATCTGTGAAATAAATGAAATTTCAAAGTGGCCTGATATCAGATCAAACCATTTATACAAACTACATCATTTCCCAGTATATTCGGAAAAAAAAGTACTGGATATGGAGTCAGAAGCATGAATACCAGTTTTGCTGTTTTCTACTTAGCACAGTCCTGGGCAAGTGACTACAGGTCTGTGACCCTTTTTCCTAATCTATAAAATGTGAGGTCAGCACTATTGGAGTGAATGACCTCTAAAGTCCATTCCATCAGCAAATAATTAAAAAAAAAGTCATGAATTCTCAATAACATCACAAGGGGGTTCCCTTACTACACTCAGAAGAAATTCATTTAGGAAAATGATGGTGGTGTACCTCAAACCAAAGTCAATATTTAATTATTGGGCATTAATATTTTGTGTACCAGCCCTTAGCCCTCTGTGTTTAGTTTTTGAGTGGCCTGGGAGATTTTCGAGTGCAGCACAATGAGGATTTCACTTGCCTGTCAGATGTGTTTGGCACTTTTCAGTCACTGTAGGGGCTTTTTCAAAGCATAAGTGTGGTGCTTGAAGGGAATTGTGATTCAAAGATGCATCAAAACTTACTAATACAGATGCTTTTTACAAAAAGTTAGAAGTGAAAAGGTCACTCATAGAAGCATTAAAGGTCTGACCTTTACTTTCTGTTCTAAATTACCCAGTGAGTGTATGGGACAATTCCCTAGCACAAAAAGGCCTTCATTGTGAACCTATTAGAATAGCTAGTTTTAGAGCCTCACCCACTGCTAAAGCAGCAGGATGGTTATACTTAAGTTTTTAATACACATTTTATTTGGAGTTATCACAGGGAACTGCAATATTAGAAAATGGAATTTGCTGAAAGGTTATTTTGTTCAGAAGTATGTTGTACCAGGACGTATGTGTGTAGGTACATAATATACACATACACATACACATGCATATACATATATACATATACATGTATTATGTATGAGTATACATATGTATGAGTGTGTATGTGTTTCCCCTTTAGGAAAAAAAATCTCTATACAGTAAAAGTTCCAAAATTCCATGCATTCCAAAAGACTGAAAGTCAGTCATACTGCAATCTAACCCTGACTTATTATTTTCTTGCTAAACAATCTCAAGAACTTACTTAGCCTCTCTGTTCTTAATTTTATTCATTTCTTATCTCTGATTCTTTTTACCACACTAATCATTTATCCTGCAAGTTTCTATCCCCAACACACACACACACACACACACACACACACACACACTTCCTTCGAATATCTCAAGAGATACAGTAGAAACCAAGAATTACTATATAATATTCAAATTCATGGCCCAACCAGTCTATGATTCATCCCACTATATCAATTAATATGAACACATTAGTACTATATCTATCTAATGTCCATAAGCTATTTCGGTAACTATATATGAATATGCATTTAAATAACTATATATGAATAGGTGTGTATACACACAAACATGCAAATACACCCCTGTATTCTGCCATTTATAGATTCACTGAAGTGATTTATCTTTTTAACCCACAGTACCACTATGAAAAATAAGGAATTTCCCAAGCTTATTCTCCAATTCTTAAAGGAGAAGAAATAGACTCAGAGTTGTAGGTAACCTTACAGATTATCTAGTCTGATGATTTCATTTTAGAGTGAAGGCTTAGAGAAGGCAAGTTAACTTTTCAAGAAAAAGCACCCATTTAGTTAGGAGAGCCAGGATTATCACTGAACTCTTGTGACTCTCAGGTTTGCATTCTTTCATTCATATCATACTTTTCTGTCAAAGTGCCTTTATTTGCCTTGAAGCTTCCCCTATCATGAGTCAATCATCATTTCTTCTTTTAGTATTATGAGACTTGGTAACTTCACCTGTTTGTCCTCTCCGCATTCAGCGTTTTCACTCTGATCCTTCCTCTCTGATGCCTGAAGGTTTCTAATTTAGCTTCCTCATTTAAATAATATCAGACTACAAATATATCATTCTTTACAATTTACAAAATACTTTTTTCCTCACATGAAGTTCATATGAGAAATATTGTCATTTTACTGAGGAAACTGAAAATTAAAGGATAAAATGAGTTGCTAAAAGTCACATGATTAGTAATTGGCGAAATTGTGGGTCAGAATTCAGGATCTTTTAAAAATTTTTATTTCATGTTCTTTAGGATACATTAAATATCATCTGGTTGGAATTAAGGCAACACTTTCTTTCACCCACTTGTACATTCCAAGGTAATTAGCTGCACTTCATTTGTTTAGTATTCCATGTGTTCCTCACTTTCAGACTAATACTTTCAGGGAGTAATTTATCATGAGTCTATTCATTTATGTAGATGTTCATTTTATCATATCTTTGGCTAAATTCATGTTACCTTCCACCATATGTTTCATGAAGTTCTTTTTATTCCCTCAGCTTTGTCATTGAGATGGTTGACTCTAGTCATCTTATTCAAATCAAACAAAAAGAAAGTATTTTGAATGATTTATGTTGATAGCTGCATAGAATTGCCCTGCCCTTTCTTCCTCTACGATAGATTTGGCTGCTTGAAGTGAAGTTATCTTCATGATGGTCTGAGTGCAAATGGCCATTATGGACACTGCCACACTGCATGATGGAAGATCCCATGACATGCTGTCTCTTCTTGCCTATGGAAATCTAATAAAACCAATACCACTATTTCTTTATTTCTTTCAGCAAGGAAAACTTGTAAATATTCATTTTAGCTGCAAATCTTTTTTCTCTACTGATTTCATTTGTACTGAGAATGTCAATATAGTTAAGATTCAGTTACACTACTGTATAGCAACATGTTGGTCTTTGAACAGGGATCTCACATCTAGATCATCAATAATAATTTAATATGTATAGTGAAATTGCACATTGTCAGTACCTCTATAGATATCACAATGGACTAAAACAACAAAGCACCATTTTATACCTTTAGTTGCTACTTTAAAGGCTGACATAACTAAAGACTGTTTGCCCAGTGGGAAAACTGACTACTAAAGTAGTCAGATTACCAGGAACAAGTTTCTCTAAAGTTATTTAGATTGGTCCTTAGAAAACAGATGCCATCTCTCATAATTCAGTACAAAAATCTTTACATCATTGCAAAACTCACCAAAAGGTATACTCCCTTGGCATAGAATTTGAGAATCCATAGTCACTTCCACAATCATAGCATCATTAGAACAATATGTTTATTTAAAAGATACTATGTGGTGGCAGAGCCGAAATGGTTAAGAAAAGGAATTCCCCTAAGCTCTCCTAAAATTTCCTCCAAAAAGCTTGAAATAAAGCCTCAAAGTGAATACTGGAGTGGCAGAATCCATAGAAGGAAGGGGTGAAATAATTTTTCAGTCCAAGGCAACTTAGAAGATTGTCATGAAAGGTTTGTTTCACCCAGGTGAGACCAAAATGCCACCCAGCACGGGCTTCACAAACTTAGGCCATGACACAGAAATCCAGTAGCAGGCCTGGGGGGGAGGTTGGTGTGGAGGGTTGCGATTGCATCAGCCACATCAGCTGCAGCTCTGGAGCCCTTAGCTAATTCATTACAAAGGATTGGATAATTGGTCAAAAGGAGATTAAAAGAGTTCCTTTGCTGGCAATGGGTGCAGAACTCCATTGCATTTCTCATACTTAGATTTTAGTCACAGTCCTGCGTGCATTGCAGTCTAAGGGATAAGAAGAGAACTAGCAGAACAAAGGTTGTGCCATAAAGGAATGGGGACCTTTGTCAGAGATTTAAAGTAAAAGCGAGAGTACTGGGGGGGGGGGACCCAAGATGGCAGAAAGAAGGTAGGGAGTTGCTAGAGCTCTCCCCTGTTTCCCATGAAAAGAACATTAAATCAAGCTTCTAAATGGATTCTACAGTAACAGAACCCACAAAAAGATGGAATGAAACAATTTTTCTAGCTTAGAATACCTTATATGATTTCAGGAAATGTTTTCCACCCTTGGCTAAAAGGGAAAATGTTGGCAGGAAGGATCAAAACACAAATTCAGAAAAGGTAAATAATGACAGAATGCCTACATAAGGAGCCTCAAAGGGGAATGTGTATTGAGCTCAAGCCCACAAAGCTTTCTAGGAATAGTTTTAAAAAGCTTTTTGAAATAAAATAGGAGAGGTAGAAGAAAAATTGGGAAAAGAAATGAGAAATATACAAGAGTCAACAGCTAGTGAAAAGAAGTACAAAAGTTGATTAAAGAAAACCATTCCTTAAAAATACAATTGGTCAAATGGGGAAAAAAAAATCTCCTGAAGAAAACAACTCCTTAAAAATAGAAATTGTCACCTAGAAAAGGAAGAACAAAAGCTAATTGAAGAAAACAATTCCTTAAATATCAGCAGTGGGTAAGTGGAAGCTGATAACTTCAAAAGATATCAAGAATCAGTCAAATAAAATAAAAAGAATGAAAAAATATATGGAAATGTAAAATACCTCATTGAAAAAAAAACAACCTAGAAGATAGATGCAAGAGAGATATTTTAAGAATGATTGGACTACCTAAAAGCCACGATTAAAAATTTAAAAGAGCCTGGTCAAAATATTTCAAGAAAATATCAAAGAAAAATGCCAACATTCTAGAATCAGAGGGTAAAATAACCATTGCAAGAATTCATCAATCACTTCCTGAAAGACAACCCAAATTGAAAACACCAAGGAATATTGCAAACAAATTCCAACACTATCAAGTCAAGTTGAAAATTACAAAGAACAAGAAAGAAACAATTGAAATATCTAGTAGCAGTGGTCAGGATTACACAGGAATTAACAGCTTCCATATTAAGAATCAGGAGACTTTGAATATGATATTCTATAAGGAAAAGGAGCTTATATTACAACCAAGAATGAACTACCCAGCAAAACTGAGCATAATATTTCAGATGAAAAGATTGACATTCAATGAATTGGGTGACTTTCAAAGTTTCCTAATGAAAAGATCAGAGTTTAAAAGAAAATTCCATCTGAAAATACAAGACTCAAGGATAAAAAAGGAGGATATTTAAACACAACAGCCACAACAATACAGTTTTCAAAAAAGTTAAGTTGTTTACATCCATACATGGAAAGATGATACTTGTAACTCTTTAGAACTATATAGCTATTCAGGAAGTTAGAAGGAGTATACATAGTATACATACATACATTAGTATACATAGAGTATACATAGAAAGAGTATACACAGAGGGTGTGGGTATGAATTGACTTTTATATGATGATATAAAAATAATTAAGGGGTGAAAAAAAGGATTGCACTTGGAGAAGAAGAAAGGGGGTAGCATTACAGGGTAAATTACATCACATGAAGAGGCACAAAATACTTATTACAGTAGAGGAATGAAGGGAGGGTGTGAACATTGTTTGAACCTTGTTCTCATAGGATTTGGTCCATAGAAGGAATAACACAAACACACACACGCACATACACACACAGTTAGACATAGAACTTGGAGAGAAGTGGGGAAAACAGAAGTAGGAGAGGAAAGGGGAAGAAAAGGGAAGGAAGTACACTGATAAAGGGAGGCAGTGATCAGAAGCAAACATTACTGAGAAGGGACAGGATGAAAGGAAAGAGAAAAGTATATACATGGGGAAAATAGGATGTAAGGAAATACACAATTAATGATCATATATGTGAATATGAATGGGATGAACCCTCCCATAAAGTGGAAGTAGATTCCAAAATGCATTAAACAGCAGAATCCTATAAAATGCTGTTTACAAGAAACACATTTGAAGCAGAGAGATATACAAAGAGTAAGGTGGAAGGATAGAGCAGAATATATTATGCTTCAGATGAAGCAAAAAAAAAATCGAGATTAGCAATCCTTATCTGAGACAAAGCAAAAATAGATGATTTTTTTAAAAATATAAGGAAGGAGGGGCAGAGTCAAGATGATGGTATAGAACCAGGAAAACTCCTTTGGCTCCCCCCATAACCACCTCAAATACCTATAAAATAAAATTCTAAACAAATTTTAGACCTCCAAAACCCACAAAGTGACAGAGAGAAACAAATATTCCACTGAAGAAAGCCTGACAGGTAGACAGGAAATGTTCATCACAGCACACTGGGAGCCAACCCCAGCTCCAGGTTATCCTGTGGGTTCAGCCGCAGTGAGGTCCTGATCAGCCATGACTGGAGGGACTTTGGGAGAGTGGATCACCAGCAGCTGTGGCTGTTTCCAGAATTATCAACCCACAAATGACAAAGATACAGTAAAAGGCCAGTGGAACTCTGTTTTGTCTAGAGGTGTCAGTGTGGTCCAGCCTCTGCCCCTGGAGCTAAAAGTGACGGAAGATGCGGCCCAGCCATGCAGCCACCTCCACATGGCCACTTCAGAGCTCCTGGCCTGCAAATCATAGCAGGGACAAGCAATCATTTGGATGCTAAGTGTTCTTACCTAAACCTGCCTGGATCTGGATCATGGTCTTGGGTGGTGGTCCTGAGGTTTGTGACCAGTGAACCAAAGCTGGTGGGCATTGTAGAGATAGTGCCCTCCTACTAACTCCACAAGCTGCAAACCGCCAGAAATTTGGGACAAAGCTCTCCCATCTGGAAGCAGAATTCTACTGTTGCAAAGAGCTCAAAAGTCAAGTAATTGACAGGCAACATGAGCAGACAAAGGAAGCAAAGCAAGCACAGTCATTCAACTTTATATGCCTTTTTGGGGGAGACAAAAAGGATCAAAGCATGGAACAAGAAGAAGACAACACAGTAAGAAATCCTGCACCAAGAACTTCCAAGAAAAGTATTAATTGATTACAGGCAATGGGTGAATTCAAGAAAGATTTTGAAAATCAAGTAAGAGAAGTAGAGGGAAAATTAGGAAGAGAAATGAGAATGACACAATAAAATTATGAAAAGAGAGCCAACAACCTGATTGAAGAAAATAACACCTTAAAATAGACTAACTCAAATAGCAAAAGAGGTCCAAAAAGCCGAGGAGAAGAATGATTTAAAAAGGCGAATTTTCCAGATAGAAAAAACAATCTCAAAAGCTCACTGAAGAGGATAATTCTGTCAGAATTAGAGTGGAGCAAATGGAAGCAAATGACTTTATGAGAAATCAAGGTTCTATTAAACAGATGCAAACAAATGAAAATTAAAAAAGAAGGCAATGTGAAATAACTCATTGGAAAAACCACTGACCTGGAAAATAGATCCAGGAGAGACAATTGAAAAAGTATTGGACTACCTAAAAGCCATGATCAAATAAAGAAACTAGAAATCATCCTCCAAGAAATTGTCATGGAAAATTGCCCTGAGATTTTAGAGCCAGAGGGAAAAATAGGAATGGAAAGAATTCAATGATTACCTCTTTTTTTTGTCAAAGGCTTTTTCTGCATCTATGGAAACAATCATATGGTTTCTGCTAGTTTTATTGTTGATATGATCGATGATACTGATGGTTTTCCTAATATTGAACCATCCTTGCATTCCTGGAATGAATCCAACCTGGTCAAAATGTATTATTCTAGTTATAAGTTGCTGTAGCCTTTTTGCTAATATTTTATTTAAGATTTTTGCATCTATATTCATGAGGGAGACTGGCCTATAATT
>CM053596.1:223294161-223311043 GCA_028646575.1 Pseudocheirus occidentalis | reverse complement strand
CGGATCAGGGCTGGAGAAATGAGGAGAGTCCCTGTGGTCTGCATTCTGCTCTCTATACTGCGCCCCGCGCTCCTTCCTGCTGCCCCGCTCCCCAAGGCCCGGCCCGCCGCAGCCGCCGATAGCTTCGCTCAAGGTGACTCACCTCCCGGCCAAGGGAAAAGATTTTTGAAGAAGTAGAAATCTCTTACAGTGAGGTCATAAGTTTATGGAAAAACAAAAAAGGAAGGGAAATGAAAGTGTCATGCATATTTGAAATTTCCACATGTAGAAAATGTATTTCTTTTCTGTGGTTGAAAACACTGAATTTTCCATACTATCTAGTTTATGTCATTAATACAGTCTAAAAAACAATCTTTGTAAAATCATATGTGAACCAATATTATAAGTTTAAAGAATGAATATATCAATTTAAAAACATTTTATTAAAAGGACCTACTATAAGAATTCATGATAGAAGAGGACACCAATTTTTGTTAGCAGATTTTCTTCTTTCCCTTTTAGTAAACCTCGGCACACAAAGTTGTGCCTCTCATCATAGTCTAGAAGTGGACTATCACACTGTTTAATTGAACCTGATAGGTCAGATAGGACCAATGACTAGAAGAGCAATAGAATGAATTTTATTACCAATGGACTGATAATTAAATATGTATTTAGAGAGGGTGTAGATTACAGGCACAGAAACAGGGCTAAGCTGCCAGATGTGGTTAAGAACTCTACTTGTTTTGCTTAAAGAGATTTATTCAGGTAATTATATTAGAAGTTGCCAGTTTTTTTTTTAACATTTTAAAATTTTTATTTGCTTTTAACTTAATTTCAGAAAAGACAAAAAAGAACATTTTCATGCATACAGCAAAACATGAAATGATTCCTTCAAAAACCATTAATTTCCATTGTGGAATCTTTATAAAAGCAAAACAAAACTATGTAATAAGTACTACACATTGCTTTCAGTGCTACCCTGCTTTTCTGTGCTCCCTTCAAAGTTTTCTTTCATTCTCTTTGGTGAATTTTTTCTCTCTCTCTCTCCCCACCCTGTCCTAGAAAAAAGCCACCATTAAACACTGATATGTATATATGTAAAATCATACTAAACATACTTCTATTCATCAGATGTTTTATTTTTTCTGGAGTTAGATAGCATTTTTCATAATAGATCCTTTGTCATTTTCTTGGGTCTTTGTCTTGATCAGACAGATTCACAGCTCATCATATTTATAATATTGTTACTGTGTACAATGCTCTCCTAGTTCCATTGGTGTCACTTGGCATAAATTCACACAAATCTTCACAGGCTTTTCTGAAACCTTTTCATTTATCATTTCTTATCATACAATAGTACTTTAATCACGTTCATATACAACTTTTTTTTGCCATTCCCCAACTGAAGAGCTTCCCCTCAATTTACAGGGTTTTGCCATCACAAAAAGAACTGTTGTGAATATTTTTCAACATATATGTTCCCTTCCTTTTAAAATTTTTCTTTTTCCCCCCAATTACCTTGGGGAACAGACCTAATAATGGCATTGTTAGGTCAAGAGCATATGCAGTTTAAAAACTCTTTAGTCATAATTCCAGATTGTTCTCCAAATTGTTTGGATCACTTCATAGTTCCACCAATAGTGAATTAAGCTCCCAATTTTTTCACATCCCTTCCAATATTTACTCCTTTCCCCTTCTATCATTTTATTTTATTTTTTAATAAAGTTATTTTAAAACATTTTAAACATCTATATTATTTTTATTTATTTTTATATAAATTAACTTTTGTTTATTTTTAGCTTACATCAATCATTTCCACAAGATTATGAGTTAGAAATTGTCTCCCCATCTTTCCCCTACTGACCACCCTAAAACAGCAATCCCATGTTTACCCTCTTCCCCAATCTGCTCTCATCTATATCCTCCCCCATTACCCCTCTGACTTTCCAAGAGGGCAAGATGGGTCTTCTTACCCCAGTGCCTATATATCTTAATTCCCAGTTGCATGTAAATAATTTTTATGTGTGTGTATATATATATGTATGTATGACTGTATGTATATATAAAGACACTCTCATGTTTGCATTCATATGCATAAATACCCTCCTGTATAGACATATGTATATGTATACATATATACACACATATACACACAAGCACATACATACATACACATATATATCTATACATATACACACATATATGTATATGTGTGTGTATATATATATATATATATATATACATATGCACATTTATATTCCCTTAACCTATCCTCATACTGAGAAATGTTTTATAAGTTACAATTAACGTTTTCACATGCTGGCATGTAAGTAGTTCAACTTTGATAAATTGCTCCTGATTTCTTTTCCACATTTACCTTCTCATGATTCTTGTATTTGAATGACAAATTTTCTATTCAGTTCTGGTTTTTTTCAGCAAGAATGCTTGAAAGTCTGTAAATCAAGCACCAGTAGATTCCCAAAAGAATGCTACTGTGGACAGCTTTTAAGATTTGGATTACACAGTAATAGTGAATGCTCTTTTTATTCCATTACAAGTCAAGGTTCAGTACAATATTAACAAGGAATAAAAGAAGAATCACCTGGTTTCCCTAAGGGGGAAACCCTTTTCATTTAAAGATTAAAT
The DNA here is from genome assembly GCA_028646575.1 of Pseudocheirus occidentalis. Classification (NCBI taxonomy): domain Eukaryota; kingdom Metazoa; phylum Chordata; class Mammalia; order Diprotodontia; family Pseudocheiridae; genus Pseudocheirus; species Pseudocheirus occidentalis. Next base: position 223,308,415 of record CM053596.1, on the reverse strand, counting down.
CAATCAATTAACAAAAGAAGAATCACCTGATTTCCCTAAGAGGGCAACACTTCTCACTTAAAGATCCAATTAATCAATTCACAATATACTAATATTCCACTCATGGGGCAACCATTAACTTAATCAGTCACTCTTCAATCAGTCAGTCACTAAGCTAGATTCCCAATTACTAAATATCATTAGAAAACCACACAAACTTTCCATCCCTTGGTTTCCAGCAAACCTCAGTTTAGTCCAAGGGGAGACCTTTTCTTCATCTTGACTCTGAGAGGTCTCTCTGATTCCCTGCATCCCCTTCCATGGTACCAGCTCCCTCCTGAATCTGCCAAACGATCACCTGGATTGAGAAGCAGACAGCTGCCAGGTTCTTATCCAGTCCTCAGAGGTAAATAGCTCCCAGGTCCTTGTCATCAGCAAACCTTAATTTCATCCAAGGAGAGCCCTTTTCTTCATCTTGACTCTGGATGGTCTCTTTGATTCCCTGGATCCCCTTCCATGGTACCAACTCTCTCCTGAATCCACAAAACAGTCACCTGGATTGAGAAGCAGACAGCTGCCAGGTCCTTGTTCAGTCCTCAGAGGTAGACAGTTCCAGGTCCTTCTCCAGTCCTCAGGGCAGTCCCTGGCAGACACTGAAGTTCACAGGGTCCAGCACATCTCAAACCCTTCACCAGTTCTCTTGCCTGGAACTCAAGAATCAGCCAGGCCATGAATAAACAAAGTCTTATCATGTTTCATGTTTCTTCAGTCTTCTAGCAGTTTAGCTGGCTCTAGGACCCAGAAGGAATATTGGCCTTCTGGGTGGCCTTCACCAGATTCTTGTTTCAGGAAAATTACAGTTCAGTTCTCAGTCATCTTCTAGATATTGGGAGAGAAACTCTCTCTTTCTCTCTTTCTCTCTCTCTCTCTCTCTCTCTCTCTCTCTCTCTCTCTCTCTCTCTCTCTCTCTCTCTCTGTTTCCCTCTCCCTCTCTCAGCTGGCTTCAGTCTCCATGAATCTTCCTTCACTGAGGAGCCAATTCCAATTCTGTCTCTCTGTCTCTGGAATTCTTCTTTACATACAGCACTGGCTTTCTGTCTCAGCCAATACCCTTCTTACACATCAACAGGGGAGTTCATGCTTTTTCAAAAATGGACATGGTTCATACCTTCCATATTTATCCCTAAGTTACTAGGTGCTACTTAGCTCTAAGTTACTAAATGCTAAAGTATATGATAAACTGATTACTATTGCAAAGTCCTCCAACTCACTGAATGACCATATTTTCCCCTGAAACATTATAATCAATTTTGCTGGGTAGGTGATTCTTCATTTAAATCCTATCACCCTTGATCTCCACGATATCATATTTCAGACTTTTCCATCCCTTAATGTAGAAGCTGCTTGTTCCTGGGTTATCCTGATTGTCTTTCCACAGTATTCAAATTGTTTCTTCTTGGCAGCTTGTAATATTTTCTTCTTGATCTGGGATCTCTGGAACCTGGCTATAACATTTTAGGAGTTTTCTTTTGGGGATCTTTTTCAAGAGGTGATTGGTGAATTCTTTCAAGTACTATTTTGCCCTCTGGTTCTAAAACATCAGGGTGATTTTCCTTGAGAATTTCTTGAAGGATGATTTCTAGGTTCTTTTTCTGATTGTGGATTTCAGGTAGTCCAATAATTTTTAAATGGTCTCTCCTGGATCTATTTTCCAGGTCAGTGTTTTTTTTCACGAAGATATTTCACATTGCCTTCTGTTTTTTAAAATTTGTTTGGATCTGTTTAATACTATCTTGATTTCTCATAAAGTCATTTGCTTCCAGTTGCTCCACTCTAATTCTGAAGGACTTATTCTCTTCAGTGAGCTTTTGAGATTCTTTTTCCATCTGGCAAATTTGACTTTTTAAGGTATTCTTTTCCTCATTGGCTTTTTGGGACTCTTTTGCCATTTTGAGTTAGTCTATTTTTTAAGGTGTTATTTTCTTCAGTCTGGTTGTTGACTGTTTTTTCATGATTTTCTTGTATCATTCTCATATCTTTTCCCAATTTTTCCTCCTCTTCTCTTATTTGGTTTTCAAAATCTTTGTTAAGCTCCTCTCTGGCCTGTAACCAATTTACATATTTTGTAAGCTTTTGGTGCCAGAATTCTGACTCTGTTGTCTTCTTCCTGATCCATGCTTTGATCTTTTTTGTCCCCAAAAATGAATCTAAAGTTGGGTTGCTGTCTTTACTTTTCTTCCTTTGCCTGCTCTTGTTGCCAGTCAATTACTTGACTTTTTAGCTCTGTGGAACTCTGCTTGAAGAGGGGAAAGGTTTGTCCCAAATGACTGGGTTTTTCCCAGCTTCCAGAGCTATTAGGAGGCTGCCTTCTCTGCAGCCCCCACCAGCTTTGCCTTATTGGTCATGCACCTCAGGACCACCACCCAAGACCACGATCCTGATCCAGGCAGGTTAAGGCAAGAGCACTTAGCCTCTGAATGATCCCTTGGGGCCCCTGCAATCTTCAGGCTGCAAGCTCTGAAGCAGCCACTTGAAGGTGGCAGCAGGGCCGTCATTTCTGCTCCTTACTTACCCTGGGGGCAGATGGCCTGAGCTGCTCCTTTTCCCCAAATTTAGCCAAGTTCCACTGACCTTTCACTTTGTCCTTGATTCTTATGGGTTGACAATTCTGGAAATTGCCACAGCTGCCAGTGGTCCACTCTCCCAAGTCTTCCACCTGCTACTTGTCCTGGCAGCCCTGGGGCTGACACCACCACTGATCTCAGCTTCCAGTGCCCTCATATGAGCTCTTCCTGTCCCACCTGCCAGGTTGTTTTCAGTTGGAGCTTTATTTCTGTGTGCTTTTGTGGATTCTGGAGCTCTAAAATTTGTTTAGAGTCATATTTTATAAGTATTTGAGGTTGTTATGGGAGGAGCTAATGAAGTTCTCTTGCTTCTACACTTCCATCTTGACTCTGCCTCCCCTTCTATCATTTTTGCCAATTTTATAGGTATAGGAAGATATCTCAAATTTGTTTTTATTTTAATTTCCTTAATCAAAAGGGATTCAGAGCATGTTTCTTATGATTGTATATCATTGTAATTTCTTCATCAAAAAAATGCCTGTTTAAATCCTTTGATTATTTGTCAATTGGGGAGATAGTGATATTTACTTGTTTATTTTTATAATTAGTTATTTTAAACAAATATGAAATGAGAAAATAATAAAAAGAGGCATACATATATTGTTACTTAAATACAAAGTAAAAAAAGAAAAAATCATGTGCACAGCAGAACATGAGTGTATTCAAAATATAAAACAACACATTTCCATTTCAAGAAATTCTATCTAATTAATACTACATACTGTGTTCAGAACTCTTCATCTTTTCTTTATTTCCTTGTAGGTCTTATTTTGTTCTTTACTGTGCACTTTTGAACTTTGTTGTTTTTCTCCCTCCTTTTCCAAGAAGGCTACAATTAAGCATACATACACACATACATCCATGCATACATCCATCCATTCACATACATATTTGTACATACACACAAACATATATATATATACACACATACATATAGACGTACACTTACATATACCTGCACATACATAGATATCTCTAATCATAGACATATTATAAATATATACACGTATATATTCATATGCATCTATATATGACTACTATACTTATTTGTGCTGTTTCTTTGAAAGTGGATAATATCTTCCTTCATAAGTTCAAGTATTTCCATAGTTTTTTTCTAAATCCACCAACTCATCATTTCCTACAATACATCAACATTCTATCCTAATACTGTCTAGTTATTTTAAAGAATCTAAGATTATATTGACTAATACGACTGACATATAGTACAGTTTCCTTAATTTTCTCCTTTTATTAATTCTATTTTAACTTTATCTGAGATCATGATTACTGCCCCCTGCTTTTTTCCCTTATAAATTCTACTCATGATCTTTATTTTATGTTTGTGTGTATCTCTCATTTACTGTCCTTCCTGTCTTCTCTACTTTACTTCTTCCCTTTACTTTCCTTGCCTATTACTTATCCCAACTCCCCACCAATCTCTCCCGTATTGTCTTCTACAACCTTTTACACTTGCCTTCTTGTTTCTATATGAATTTAGAAAACTTATATAGCTTTTCAGATATATATGATGTGCCCTCTTTATCCCTTTCCCATTTATCTAGACACTCTTCTACACCACGCTTATCCTATTCCCTCACCCTCTTATTATTTATTAATTTAGAAGAATTTTATTCCTTTCTAAATGTATAATTTGTTCTCTCTTTAACCCAGATCTGATGTGAGTAGGGTTCCCTTTAAAAGATCCCTCCCCCCTCTCTATTCTCTTAGGCATTTTTTTCTTTCTGAATTTAGAAGACTTTTATACCCTTTTATCTATCTGTCTGTCTCTCTGTCTCTGTCTCTCTCTTTCTATCTCTATACACACACATGCACACATACATACATATATATACACCTACACACATACATACATACACACATACATATATACATACCTACCTACATACACACATGCATACATACCTACATACATATATATATACTTACACACATACACATATATATATATATATGTATTACCAACGAAAGTAGGGTTACAGAACTATTAATTCTCTTCCCAAATTTAATTCTTCTGTATTGGTTCCTCCTCTTGAACCTCATTTTATAGGATAATTAATCTTTTTACCTTTTTTCTAAATGCTATTATATTTTAGAATCATATCATGTTTAGGCCTGCCTCAATCTTTTTTTGAACTATCTGATTATTAATTACAATGTTTGACATAAAGTTTAGATTTCCTCATATACCAAGTAAACAATTTGTCTTTATTGAGTCTGTCATAATTAGTCTTTGATGATTACCTACTATTTCTCTTGGATCTTGTATGTCAGATAATGATATTTAAAGGAGCATCAATAATATTTTTAACTGGAAATTATGTTGGCCCCTCTTAAATCCTTGCATTGTGTGTGAAGAGATCAAGTGAGTTGGCTTATGTAACAGTTATTTGTCTTTCATTTTTGAGGAGGAGCCATGGAATCACAAGGTAATGTCTCGACATATGTGTGGATTGGATTTAAGTAAGGCAGTGGATGACTTTGCGTCTTTGGTGTGTGACTAAGTACTAAGAGATCCACAGTACCTGTTTCAGCTGCCTTCAAGGCTATTGGAAAATTGTTCTGATCAACCAATTTCACTGAGAGAAATTGCTCTCCTATGGGTTTATAGACTGTCAGAGAGACCCCTCAATATAGTTAGTCCATTTTCCACCATGATTTACCAAGTTATACCATGTTGTACCATGCGCATGCTACAACTTCTTGGAGTCACAGGTAAGAGTTGAATGCCAGGAGGATACCAAAGATGGATGAGCAATTCTGAAAAGGGCTCAACCAACCCTCACCCTAAAAGTATTAATCCTTCTTGAACACCCATATAATTGACTTATTTTAATATATCCTTATCTACCGACTAGAGACTGTATTATATCCTCCATACCTATGCATAAACATACCTAAATATTTGGAGAGAATCTGTTAGATAATTTGCTTTTCTCAGTTCTAAATTTAGCCATTATACCAGAATGCTTTATTTATGCCAACAATTTGGAATTAGCTGCAAATCTTAAGCCCTTCAGCTCAATTTGTGTTTCCATTTTTTAGTGAAATATTCGTTGAGACAAGATTATGTCTTTTTTCTGAAGACTGAACTTCTTTCATATTTTCTCAATTTTGAAACTTATGATTTTCCCATTTTCTTTTTCAATGTTCCTAGGTACAGGATTCCTGGCACCCTTCCATCTATCCTTAAATCAATGTGGTATTCAACCAGTATTTTTAAATACCCATTATATGCCAGGCAATATACTAAACACTGGAGATGCAAAGATGAAAAATGAAAACATCTCAATTTGTAAGGAGCTTCTATTCTATTGAGGCAGATGATGTTCACATATATAAACATTTGAATAATAAGGAAAAGATAATTAAAGAGAGGGTCAGGAATGTATTGGAGTCAGCTCAAATTGGCTTTAGAGAGTTGATTATTAAATATTTAGTGAAAGTAGCTATACCACAAAAAATTGCAAACATCAGGACTTGGTTTGTTGTTTTGTTAATTTGCTCTACTTAAGAAAGTGATAGATAAAAATATTAATAATTCAGATTAAGCTTGAACATGTGTATATATTTTCCCCCAGAGGGCACTAGCATTTGAGGTGGATCAGAAGATGATGCTCAAGTTGAGTCTTTAAAGAAATGAAGAATTCTCTGAGGTGGAAGAGAGCAGAGGATCCATTCAAGTCATGGAGAATAGCCAGTGCAAAAGTATTGATATGAGAGTCACAGAAACAGAGGAAGGCCAGGTTAGCCAAATTATAGAATCTCAGAAATGGAATTATAATGAAGATAGAAGGACATGTGTAATAGTAATCAGTTTATCAGATACTTAGCACTTAGTAACTTAGGGCTAAATAGGATCTAGTAACTTAGGGCTAAGTATGGAAGGTATGAAACTTGTCCATGGTTGAGAAGGTATGAACTCCCCTGTTAATTTGGAAGAAGGCTATTGGCTGAGACAGGAGGCCAGTGCTATATATAAAGAAGAATTCTAGAGAAAGAGAGACAGAATTGGAATGTGGCTCCTCATGAAGGAAGATTCAGGGAGACTGAAGGCAGGTGGGGGGGCAGAGAGAGACAGACAGACAGAGACAGAGAAGCAGACAGACAAAGAGAATTTCTGTCCCAGAATCTGGAAGCTGACTGAAAATTGAATGGAGTTTTCCTGAGACCAGAATCTGGTGAGCCCATCCAGAAGGCCGATATTCCTTCTGGGTCCTAGAGCCAGCTGAACTGCTGTAAGAATGAAGAAGCATGACAAGGATAAGACTCTGTTTATTCATGGCCTGGCTGATCCTTGAGTTCCAGGCAAGAGAACTGGTGAAGGGTTTGAGATGTGCTGGACCCTGTGAACTTCTGTGTGTGCCAGGGACTGCCCTGAAGACTGGAAAAGGACCTGGGAGCGCTCTACCTCTGAGGACTGGACAAGAACCTGGCAGCTATTGGCTTCTGAATCCAGATGATTGTTTGGCAGATTCAGGAGGGAGCTGGAACCATGGAAGGGTATCCAGGGAATTAGAGAGATCTCCCAGAGTCAAGATGAAGAAAAGGCTTCCCCTTGGACTAAACTGAGGTTTGCTGGAAACCAAGGGGTGGAAAGTCTGTGTGGTTTTCTAAGGATTGTATTAGTGATTAATGATATTTAGTAATTGGAAATCTAGCTTAGTGATTGACTGCTAGATGAGTGACTGATGAAGTTAATGGTTGTCCCATGAGTGGAAGATTTTCCCTCAGTCACCACCTGGAGACTGCACCTTTTGCTGAGATCTTCCTTCTGTAGCTTTTACCAAGAACTTCCAAGGACAAGGCTGAGGAACTGTTGTGAGTCTGAGAGAGATCCCTGCTTGATTTAGTATAATTTAGTATAAGCTATTGTGAATTGATAGATTGAATCTTTAAGTGAGAAGAGTTTTCCCCTTAGGAAAAGAAGGTGATTATTCTTTTGCTCCTTGTTAATATTATATGGAACCTTGACTTGTAATGGAATAAACACAGTGTTCACTATTACTGTGAAATCCAAATCTTAAAAGCTGTTTACAGTAGCATTCTTTTGGGAATCTGCTGGTGCTTGGCTTTACAATGTGTTAACCCAGATTGTGAAAGTATGCAAAGGTCAAACAAATTTATATTTTATCCTAGAGACTGTAGATAGCTACTGGAGTTTGAGAACTGAAATGATATAGTCAAATGGAAGATATAGTTGAGAGGAAAGAGACATGAAAACAGGGAAACTAATTAGAAAGACATCTCAATAGTTCAGATGAGAGGTGATGGGGACCTTAAAAAGTGGTGGTTTTGTAAGTGATGAAAAGGTGATTTATATGAGAAATGTAGAGGTAGAAATAGTGGGATATGCAGGAGTAAGAGAGTCAATAGTTGAGTATAACTTCAATGTTATAAACTTGGGAGACTGGAGAGTGGTGGTATACTTGAATGAAATAGAAAAGTTCAATAGGGAGATGGTTTTAGGGAAAAATAATTAACTTTGTTTCAAATGTGTTGCATTTGAAATATCTGTGAGACATCTAATTTGAAATGTACTGTAGGCAGTTAATGATGGAGGAAGAGATTTAGCAGAGGAACTGAGGCTTAATATAAAAATTTGGAGTCATCTGCTAAAGTTGATCATGAAACCTATGGAAATCAAGAAGGTAATTAAGTAAAAGAATATAGAGAAACAAGAGTAAAGGTCTCAGCACAGAGCCATAAAATAGAACCACTCTATAATGGATCACTTTAACTCCCTTCTGAGTTGCAGCAGAACATAAAGTTGTTAAGTCAAGGCTTTTTTTTATGACATCCCAATACACATAAAAAAAACTCAAAAAGTCAATATTATTTTATAGTGTTGTAGGAACATACATTTAGAGCTAGATAATTTAGTATAAGCTATTCATTTTTCAAATGAAGAAATTAAAGCCTAGATAGGTTAAATGATTTCTACACTGGTCCTCATATATAACTCTTAATCTCCTAACTCCCAATATTTTCATTGACTATCCCCCATACCTGGAACTTCATCCCTCTTTGTCTCTACCTCCTGGCATCCCTTGCTTTCTTCAGGACTTAACTAAAGACCCACTTTCTGTAAGAAGCCTTTTTCTAACCCCACCCCCACCCTGCCTTAATGCTTGTTCCTTCTCTCTATTGATTGACTCCAAATTATCTTGTCTATATCTTGTTTGTACAAAGTAGTTTGCTTGTTGTTTCCCACATTAGACTATATGTTCATGGAGAATAGGAATTGGTTTGTCTTTATTTGTATTCCTAGTGCTTAGCATACTTTCTGCCACCTCTTATGTGCCTAATTACTCCTAGTTGACTGATGTACTCATTCTACCAGGTCATACCTTATAAGTAAGCTGCAGATCTAGAATTTGATCCCAGGTTGTCTGACTTCAAGTTTAATGCTCTTTAGTGCTGTATAGAGAAAGTCACAGGATATATTAGTCTCTATATTAAATATATAATTTAAGAAAAGGAAATAAAAATGAGCAGACAGTAACTTATGGGCCACAATGAATCCCTACCATGTATCATCCATCATATCTCTTTCTGATTAAAAATAATTAGCAGAATATCTTTTACTTCAAATCAAAGGATCATCTTAGACATTTATACAGTGATGTCTCCAAGAGGGGTCAAAACAAAGTGGAACAACATTCCCTTAAGTAAACAGAGACTAGATTTTAATTGGCAGTAGCTCATTTGAAATAAAGGAAATGGCATTAGTCTCACTTGAGTGAGCTCAACCAAATAAATATGACATAATCTCAGAAAGTTAGGCAGCAACATGTTTGCTGTTTTGGTCATAAATGGGGAAGAATGTTTTTCAGTCTTCAGAACTTAAAAATTTGTGTTTATCTTACAAGATAGAAAGTATAAGCTATGGAATTTTTTCTTAAAATCCATGTAACTAAATATTGCATTAATGATAATTACAAAACCAGTCAAGTGTAATTTGGTTATGGTATTCTATAGGGATTCCAACATGCATGAGACAAACAAAGGACTGTGGGCAGGATGTATTTGTGGAACTGAGTGCTGAGTAAGATCTATTTTGGGGGGCTAGAGAATTGTGAACCTGAAACCTTACAAGCTGAATTGCAAAACAGCTGTAGCAACTGCTAGAAGTATAAAAGAAGGAGGTTGGAGAACTAAAATCTGCTAAGATTAAAAAAAAAATAAACAAACAGACTAACTACAGAGTTCAAATAACAACTAGCCAAAGCCAGAGTCCAATTTTTAGGCTGCTCTTAAAATTTAAGGAGCCCAACAACTAGCGTAAAGAAGGAAAAGGTTCCTGAAGATCTCAGTGTGAAGAGTTGCAGAGAAATAGGGCAAGTTAGGCATGTAACTATGTTGTTGAAGTGATTTGGTCTATCAGATGTTCTGGAGAATCTTATAAGGCAATTGATTCTAATAGTGAGCTTGAAGAGACAGTCATATTTTGAAGAACAGTCATTTTTATAGAGATTTCATGAAGACTCAAAAGTTTCAGTACTGAAACAAATGAATTTCTAATGGTTTAATAACAGGTGTTATAACAAGTATAGAAACTCTCCTTTTCTTCTCTTAAATCACCTCATCTGCTGAATCCCTGTGAGCAGCCTGACAATTGGCTTTGTGTTTCTTAACTCTATAATTATTATTTTTCATTAGCAATTGGAAATTTCCTTAGCAGATCCCAAATCCCTGGCCATTTCAGTTCTGCTCCCAGGAATTCTTTCAATCTCAGAGATATAATCTTCTTTATGGAGCTTCTGACTGTTCTCTCCTGTTCTTTTCATATTCAACTCATGATCTCAAGATCTCATGATACCACTTGCCCTGTTGTCTGTTCTCTATACCATTACCTGAATCATGCTTGGGTAGGCTTGAAGAGTCTCTTTGGCCCTGGAGAGGATTTTCCCTGTATAGTTTTGTCAGCACACACAAAAGTTGTCCATCAATTGCTTTCTTAACAAGCCTTTGATGGAGCCCCTGAGCAGATCATACATCTACAATTTAGATAGCATTGTACACGGCCTACCCATATGACTTTGAGAGGGTATCATGGAGCAGTGGGAAGGGGATTGCCCTTGGAGTTGGGAAGGCCAAAGTTCTAATCCCACCTGAAAGACCAAAGCTACTTTTTGACTCTTGGCAAGACAATTTACCTACTTGTGCTTTAGTTTCCTCATTGGTAAAATAAGAATATTATACCTGAATGATTCTAAAGACTTTTTCAACTCTTAAATTATTATAATATGATTAGTGTTGCTATGAAGCTCATGAGGAATAATAATATTTGAAATACAACTAAAAATAACTTATTACTTATTAGTGCCCTATTCGTTAATCATGATAATTAACTTCATTATGTTTTTAACTTATTTTTGAAAAAGAAAAATATAATATCCCTGAAGATCAGCAAGGAAAATTTGAATACTAGTGAAGGTAGAATATTTTTAAAAATCAAAGCCAAGTTCAATCATACATTCTTGAATCTAGGACATTTTGAAAATAATGTATATATGAATAATACTTAAGAAAAATGAGTTGAGTAAAAATAAAATTCACAGACAAAATCTTTAAGAAATCCTTCCTTTTCCAAATATTCTGAAATCCAGTTTGACATATACTGGGATGCACAACCTCTGGCCTCATCCCAATGCTAACTGTCATTTTAGGAAAGATAAGAAGATAATAGAAATAGAACAAAACAATAAGGTGTTAGCGATTTTATTCAGTCACATTTCTGACACATAATTTTCATTTGGGTATGTAGCTTGATCACCGTCAAGACCATACCAATTAAAAGTGCACAGCTGAGCCTCTAAACTCTATAAAAAAAATAGCAATAGTTACTTCATCTAAAACCACAAATCTTTAGAGGAAATCTTCAACTGAGTGGCATGACATATAGTTCGTAACTGTACAATTTTCAGGGAATAGTTACATATTTGAGAAAATGCCTTTGTATCATGGGATGAGGACTTGGGGAAAAATACAAATATGAACAGAAGAGCTTTAATAATCTTTGTGATATATATATATATATATATATATATATATATATATATATATACTTTAAAAAAGAATGGGTTCTAGATATATGGTAATTAAAGCTAAAAGCACAGATGAAAGAAAATACAACCTCAATATGGTAAAAATTCTTATGAATTAGCACCAATAAACTGTAATACCTACAGAAGCCACAAAACATCCCTTTCCCCAAACCCAATCTAAACATATTACATCAGGAGCACCAAGCTAATTCACAGGTTTATGCACAGGTTCATCTTTAGATCTCCTCCTACTCCAGAAATGCTATGGTAACAGTTCTTTTTATTCTCTCTACACAGGAAGCAGTGGATTCTTCCTCCTCTAAGGCATGGGAAGAAAAGGAATAGTACAAGCATATTTGTTTGCCCCAGTCCTCAGAGACAGAGTACTTAAACCAAGGGACAGTTCATATTATACAAGAGAGAATTGTGGGCAAGGACCAAGTTTGGCAAGCCCTATATCTCCCCAAACCGAGGAGTGTTAGGTCTCTGATACCTCATGTGGGGAGGAGACTCCTAAAGAGGATCGGCTCAACCCTTCCATCTCAAGTGGAGCATCAATGACCCTTTTTAGGAGCCTCCTCCCCACATGAGGTATCAGAGACCTAACAAACAGAGGAGGTTCATGCAGTCTTGCTCCCTATACTTAAGGATGTACCATGAAGTATAGGTTAGGGGCCAGAAAGTGATAGGGGAATGATAAAAGAATAAATCAAAACCTAAAACAATAATGATGTCAGGAGAAAAAGCTTAAAAAAGTAACCAAGTAGCCAAATCAAGGAAGAAGATTCTGATACTAGAAAGATGAGTAAATTGTAAGAGAATACAATGCTTTTATCAAATAGAATGCAAAGAAAAGTGAACCATTATCTTGTGAAATACTCAATGTTTTAGATTGAAGATTGCAGGGAATAAAAAGGAACTCCAGAACATCTTTAAAAAGAAATTCAAGGCTCCAGCCCTGCAACCAGTAACCTGGCTAAATGAATGAAGAAGGTCAGAATCGTTTGTAAACGTGAAACACATTATGGTGCATCCCTCAGAAAAATGGTGAAGAAAAGCCAAGTAGAGCATGCCAAGTATACCTGATCTTTCTGTGACAAGACCAAAATAAAGAGAAAGGCTGTGGGAGTCTGGCATTGTGGATCCTGTATAAAAACAGTAGCTGGTGGTGCACGGACCTACAATATCACCTCTGTAGTTATAGTCAAATCTGCCAGCAGAAGACTGAAGGAATTGGAAAACCAGTAAAATCTTATCAAATATCTGTATCTCATACTCCAGCAATAAATGTATTATTTATGGAATAAAAAAAGAAATGCAAGCTGTAAAGAAAAAAATTAGACATGATTGCAGGCCAAAATTTAGGATCTTAATGTGATATTTTAAAACACAATTAGTATTTATTTTAAAGGAATATCTGATGAATAATCTCTCCTATTAAATGAAAGAGTGGAGTAGATTTATAAGACAAAACTGAGAATGTGGAATAAAAATCCATTAAAGAGAAACAAAAGGTTTACAATATTAAAATAACACATTGTTGTTGTATATGTCAAAGCAGCTGACCTGGTGTAGAGGGTTAATTTAAAAATCATATTTCTCCCAGAAGAACACAAATTAATTTGAAAAAACCTCAGTATCATAATTTGGGATGTAATTCACTAAATTGCTCAGAACTTCTGAATATGGATAGTAATCATTCCAAAAATTTACTGTTTAATTTAAAATGTGCCAGGTACTGTATTACATATTGAGAATATAAAGAAAAAATAATCGTTAATCACCAGGTATTTTATTCTATCAAAGAGCACATACTGTGCACATATGTAAGCAGATAGAGAACAAATATACATATGAAAAATATAAAATATGTAATAAAGAATTAAATGAAGGTCACTAGGGAGGGACTGGGAGTTATAGCACTTGGAGAATTCAGGAAAGACTTCATGTAAAGGTAGCGTTTGAACATTATTTTGGAGGAAGTGAAGGATTCTAAGGAAAAAGTGAGGAAGGAATACAATAATTTAAATAATAATAATAAATAATAATTTAATTTAATAAATAATAATTTAGTCAATTTAATAATAAAGTAAGTCAATATAAAGGCACAGAGGTGATAAATGGAATGCTAAGTTGAGCAACAAAGACAGGGTCATGTTAGTGGTATGTTAGTACATAGAAAAGGGAATGATACATAACAAGATTAAAAAAACAGTTTGGGAAAGGTTTAAGTTGTGAAGAGCTTAAAAAATCAAATGGAAGAGTTTGCATTCCATTGTAGAGGGAATAGGTATGCAACAGGGTTTATTGAGTGTGTGAGAGTGAAAAGGTTAAGTTTGCACTTAAGGAAAATAACTTTTGCTTATAGCTTTGTGAAAATAGCTTTGTAAGTGTAACACCATGCACCAGCAGATTCCCAAAAGAATGCTACTGTGAACAGCTTTTAAGATTCAGATTACACAGTAATAATTAACACTCTGTTTATTCCATTACAAATCAAGGCAAACATTCACAATATAATGATATTCACAACATTACATCTTATTACAGAAAGTCACAATATGGTGTTCATAACAGCATAAC
>CM053596.1:223265855-223293661 GCA_028646575.1 Pseudocheirus occidentalis | reverse complement strand
AAAATACTCCAAGCCCCCATCCCCAGCCCTCTCTCCCACGATCAGCAGCAGCACCACTTCCTTAAGGACCAGCCCTCTGAAGTCAAATCACTGGAAAATGCTCTTGGTTCCCAAGTTTGGAGATGAGGAACCCTTCCCCAGAAAGAGGCAGGATGGACCAAGGAGGGCTAGACAGGTAGGGACTGGAAAGGACTAGAGTTCTTCTAGGAGGACCCCGTGGGGAAACAAAAGCAGGCCTAGCTCAGCAGCCAATGAGCTTCTTGAGGAAAGCTTCCAGCTGGTTTTCATCTTTGATGCCCACAAACTTGTCCACCACGTCCCCATTCTTGATGGCCAGCACAGTTGGCACAGCAGAAACCACCTCCAGGGTATCCAAAAGATGACCACACATTCTGTGGATTAGGCAGATGCCTTGGGAGTGGAGGTCCTGGGGATGGCCCTGTGCTTTTGTTATGACATGACCTCCTCTGTCCCTTCTTGGGGCTTCCTCATACTCAATGGTGAGGTCTGTGTTGTCGTCAATGTCCACCTTGGCCATCAGCACCTTCCCCTCCTGCTTTGCCACCATTTTCTCTAACCGGGGCCCCAAGATCTTGCAGGGGCCACACCACTGTGCATGGAAATCCACAACTACTGGTGTCTCACTGTTGACAACTCTGTCCTGAAAGTCGGGCCCATCCTGGATGTTAAAGGTAATGTTGGAGATCTTAGTGGTAGAGAATGTCCGGGTCCAACTGGTTGAAGCAGTGGTCTAGCATGGCTGCCCTGGGCTAGAACCTCAGGAGGAAGAGGCACCCAGCGACACTGAGGGAGCTTCCTGGAGAAGAGAGGGGCCAGGAATCTCCTGAGGGCTATACGCTGGGCCATCTCCCTGCAGCACGAGCACGGCCACGAACCCGAACGAGGAGGAGTACCCGAGCCGTCCTACCCTCTCCTCTCCTCTGCCGCCACCTCCGTCTCAGCCTCCACCCCCTGAGGCCCGGCCGGTCCTGGCCCTGCCTACCCGTCAAGGGCCCATAACTACATTTATAAAATTATAGATATACAAATATATTTCATCAGGAGGAGCAGCAGTGGAGGCAGGAGCAATGTCATGAATAAAGGCCTTGTAGTCTGTCTTTTGTAGAAATATTTGAGGAAAGAAAAAGGTACCTTATCTTAACTCAGATTCTCACAGTTTACCAAAAAATCCAAGTCTTTAAGGGATTCTGTGGAAGACTTGACTTACCTGCCTATTGATTATATGTAGTAGGGTTTATCTTATATTGAAGAATCAAAAAGCAAGCATGTTTTCTTAGGGAAGACAGAGTCCAAAGTCCAGTCTTCCTTCTTAATTATTGGAAATTATTCTGTATTTTCAAATTAAACCCTTCCTGGTCTAAATCTTAATTTTTAAAAATCTAATTTGCCTGCTGTAAAAATCCTTGAAAATTAGAGTACCTTGCTCATCATCACAATATTGTTTCTACTTGTATGATAGGGAAGAATCAATAGTTAAAATCCAATTCACCAATGATCTATTTTATGTATCAGTTATATAAAAATAATGCTCAATGAATGCATGGAAAAGAATGGATTAATCACTCACTAGTGCAAAGTACTGAGATAATTGCTGGGGATACAATTTAGAAAAAAAGGTAGCACCTGTTTTTAAGTAGTTTGCCTTCTAATAGGGAAAGAAACAACAGGTTTCAGTTGTAATTCAAATTTACCAGTGTAGGATGAAATAGCAAAATACATAGTAATGACAATTCATTATAGTCATTTCCATTTCTAAAATTAAATAAAATTCATAACTAATGATGCATCATTTGATATTGGTGTTCAGTCATGTCCAATTTTTCATGACCCTGTTTGGGGTTTTCTTGGCAAAAATACTAAAGTGGTTTGCTATTTCCTTCTCCAGTTCATTTTATAGATGAGGAATTGAAGCAAACAGGGTTAAGTGACTTGCCCAAGGTCAAACAGCAAGTAAGTACGTTGGGCTGAATTTAAACTTTGCTCTTGCTGAACTAGGCCCAGGACTCTATCTACTGCACCACTTAACTATCCTATGGATCATTTGCTACTGCCAAGGATTTAATGTGAGAGTTTTCTTCTTTGGATGGTCAGTAGATGTGGCTGCTAAGTAGGACCATAGCACCCACAAAGACAACGGCAAGATCCCATTTCCCCAAGAGTTGCTTCAGTGAATATTGACTGAATGGGTAGGCTAGAAGTGGAGCTAGTCTGCAAGTGTCTGTGAGTACTGGGGCTCTTGTGTTTAGCTGCTTGTCTTAATCAGTGGTTGGCAGTGGTAATGGGGGTGTTGGATATATATATACAGAGAGAGAGAGAGAGAGAGAGAGAGAGAGAGAGAGAGAGTCGGAGCCTTAAGGTCACATATGACCTTTTGGGTATGGCCTTTTAGTTGAGTCCAAGTTCTACAAAGCAATTTTTAACGGGATTTGTTCTGTGAGTTTGGATTCTGTCAAAGGGCTACATTTTAAGGACCAAAGGGATACATGTGGTCTTGAGGCCACAGGTTCCCAATCCCAGTGGAGTATAAGATGCTCCTAATACTCTCTCTAGCCCAGAGAAACATTACCTGCCCTTTTATTCTACAACATAGAATCAGCTCTTCAAAAAAGAGCTACTTACAAAATGCAGTTAAGTAAAATCTCCTATACAGTTTCTTCCTGAATTCCTGATGAGCTATGAGAATTTGATTGATTTCAGATAAGGTAACTCATTTTATTTCCTTAAATATCTATAGAAAAGATATAAAATACAAGGGTTTCTAAAGATTTCCTCCCTCCCCTCATACATGCTTGATGATACCTGCAAAGGTTAAACTTGAAGGCAGGACCATGAATAATTCAATGTCTAATGTCTAAACTTGTAGTTATAAAATGTTAAAAGCAAAACAGAACAAAACCTTGTAGGAGGCCTTCAGTCCATTGGGTAAGAATCAACTAAGTTTGTGAATCTGCAATGGAAGATGAGTATGAATATTGATGAGATCAAACCACAAAGCTACGAATGTTTGGATATATATATATATATAGGTAGCAAAATGGAAAGTAAAAAAATGAATGATTCAAAAAGTATGTGCTATAGGAATCCAAAAAAAATAAATAAATAAATAAAAGACATCACTGTGGACTAGCATTGCTCAGGAACACTTTTATAGGAGGTAGCATATGCCTTGATGGATAAGACTGGAAAGGGAAGTATGTTTGGGGTGTAATTTCAGCTAAAATAATGGTATGAAATGCCATAAAATGGGAAAATTTGAGAAATAATGAATGGACTAGTTTTGCTAGAAGTGAAAATTTTCATGTATAACAAAAATGAACATATTAAAATAAAAAATAACGCAAAAGATGATTACATGTAAAACTTTGAACTTCTGTTGTATAGTTGTTTATTTTTAAATACAGCATTACCAAAAGTCAGTGCAATTTTAAGCTTTAAGAATTTCAGAAGAATAAATGCTACAAACCTTAAAAGAGACATCGTTTGAAAATTTAATTATTTCATTTTGTTTAACATTTATTTAATTTTGTCAATTTTAATAATAAAGTTTGATTTTAACAAAATGAAGCACCCTGTTGTTCATCATTGTAAGAAAGTTTGTGGATGACACTATCTCAGTAAAGAAATTAGGAGAGAAGTCTACTTGCTTAGGCAAGTTGGTCACCTGATCGATCTTCATTAAAATATTTTATAGGATTACATTAAAACTATTATGTATTTATAAAAAGTTCATTCATTGAGTCCAACCCAAGTCTTAAATGTGCTACCTGTATTATCTTGGGCAAGTCATGACCCATATTTGCCTTACCCCATGATCTACCCCTTCTTTGTGCATAATAGGCACTTCCTAAATTCTTATTCCTTTCTTTTCATACAGATAGCCACTTTGCAAATACATAAATTCCTTATGGCAATTCTAGAAATGTGTAGTTAGATTAACTTTACATAAGAACCCCATTCCTAATTAGCTGTGATTCATAGCCAGGGCCTTGGAAGAAAGGTATTCCATGGATTTCACCCTCTTCTCTCCCAGCAGTCACTGATCATTGCAGAGGACAGAACTTATTGACCCGTTAAAAGTTTAAGAAGAAAAAACACTTTTAACTGAAGGATATAAGCATTTCTATGGATTTTTATCCCTAAAAACCAGAGAAATTGCCAAGTAAATGGAGCATTTCTCACAAATCTGTCTTTTATTTCAAGTGCTCTGCTTGATACAAGCAAGAGAAAGATCAAATAATGTTTGAAAGGTATACTTGGTGATGGAGTCTAGTATTCTTTTCTGTCCCCCAGTTGCCAGCCTTCATTCACCATTTCATTTCACTTTAAGAACCCACACACCCAGAATTACCAATTGAATAAGTATTCACTCTCAGCAATGAGCATATTTTCCTGAATAATTATTTCATGATTTCACTACCATGGATAACTTTTTAAAGATCTTTCCCATTCAAATATTTGGCCTCCTGAAGACCTGTTGAGGGTTTTCAGTGATGTTTAATGAACATGAGCTGTACAAATTCATAAATCAAGGGATGAAATGGACCATTGATTTTGGCTCAGATATCATTCGAATATCCAAGAACCTAATTTTAAGTTTAACTTGAACCCTTGGAGAAAGTCTTTGTGTGCATTCTGGGCAAATGTGAACTCCTGGCTCATGGATTGTAAAGTCACTGTGGACTGTGAAGACTTCAACATCTTTCATAGAAGATCAATTTAAGTGAGTTAAGAAAATTAGAAACATGAAGGTTGAGTTTTTGGAGTTTTTTTTTTTTTGGAAAACTGTTCATGTAGATTCAAAATGGTTATTCAAATGTTAAAAGCAATTGGCAAAATATGTCATAAGCCTGACACAGCCCATGTGCTAGATGCAAGTCAGGGTAACATCCTAAAATTCAGTTTTCTCATCTGTCAAAGGGGACAATAGGCCTATGATGCTTAAGCTCCAGTAATAATTTTGAGGATAAAATAAAATTGTATTTGCAAAGAATTTTCAAAACTTATATAAATGTAAGTTATAATGATTACTTTTACTTTTCTTTAAGGAAATCCATATTGTGCTAGAGCCACTCCAACAGAGTCTCTTTTGGTGGGTTCACATCTAATCAACTAGTTTTAGAATATTATGTTGGGAAATTATATTGAAATTGGAGTTATTCAATCAATAAATTAACAGACATTAATAAAGCACCTACTATGTGCTAGGCACTGGGTTAAGTTCTGTTAAAGGAGTCATAAGACCCTGAGATTCTTTGCCATTTATGCCAATGATTGACTTTTAGAATATTTGGTTGACCGTTGTTTTATTTATTCAAAAAGTCTTGTTATTCAAACCGAATAGCTCTTTGTGGGCTGAGACCACATGATATGCTAGTGACTGCCAAGGTCTAATACAAAGACCTTGCGGGACTCCATTAGAATTGCAAGGAGTCTTGAATACACACACACACACACACGAATATGTATGTCTATATATATATATATGCATGTATATGTATATAGGTTTAGATTACCAGCATAGCAAACTCCATTTATTCAGTGAAGGATTAAAGGAAAACATCCACAGAACAGAGAATATCAAAATACAGGACAACTCATTCATTTAGCAAGTAAGTTCTCAATTTAACTGCAAAGTACCAAGGTCCAAGTATCCCATCCTTGGTCAGTACTTTAGTCAAAGTAGCCCACTCCTGGGCAGTACATTCATTTAGTCTCTTCTCAAATGGAGATTAGTTTCCAATCATTAGCAAAGTATATTCATTTGGTCAATCACAGAGCACAAAAAAGTCAAAGGTTTCCCACCTGTGGATCACAATTGAATTACAATGCCATCCATTAATGCCATGCACTTCCTCAGAAGGGGGAAGGAAAGCACAAAAGGCCATCTACCCTTAAGCTACAACAGGGTTAAGATATTATCACAGTATTCAGTGCCCAAGGAGAGGTCCTGTCTTCATCTTGACAGGAGGCAAGTACTCAGCAATCTCTGTTCCTGGGGAGACAAAGCTCAACAAAGCCACAATATACATTGCCAGTGTTCTCATCAAGTCACTTTCTGCCTGCAGAATAGTCCCTACACATACAACAAGAAAATTCTCTTTCATTGCTTCTTAACCAATAGCAAGTTTCCAGGACCTCTACAACAGCAGCACTGTCCTTCACCAACAGGTGAATCTGACAAAACAATATCAGTAGAGACAGACAAAATACCAGCATCACAGCCATGCCTCCTCAGTTCTCAGCAGCTCTACGTAGCAGTTTTCCGAAGTCCTGGGTAGCTTCAACTGGCCCTCAGCAATCTTTCTCTCAGCAACTCTGGCTCTCCTGCTTGAGCCTTCTCTCTGCTTTTGCTTCTCTCTGCTTGAGCTTCTCTCTAAATCCACAGCACCAACTCCTCTCAGTTCAGCCCCCTCTCTTCTCAGGTCAACAAGTCCATCCCACAAGTGGGATTCACAGGCTCTGGGTTTTAACACTCAACCTGAAAACCAAGCCAATACAAGGGGATATTTAAATTCCATTACCATTACAGTATGTATAAGCATATGTATATGTGAATATGTAAGTGTATGTGTATGTGTATACATACATGTGTATGTATATACATACCCAAACAATAATTTTATTTTTATTGGGAGGCAACAAAATTTGACTTGATATAATGAATAAATAAGCATGCCTAGTATAGACATAATGCCTCAAGTGTTTATATGCAATACTCTTTTTCAAACAGAGGCAGATACTATTGTAATTAACAATATAAAATGAAAATCATTTAAAAGTAGTATTGAATTGCTAATGGCTTTTAGTCAGGCATTTTCTCAATTAACGTTCATGGCATTAAACAGTTTAAGCATAACTTTAAAATGATCTAAAACTTATGGAGATCTACAATATTAATGATTAGACTCTGTATAAAGACTATGTATTTGTATAAAGCCATATATTTTGGTTTCAAAATCAACTTCACAGTAAGATGAGAGGGTGGTATAGAGACATAGTAATTGGTCTGAAAAAGATCTGGGGTTCTTAAGTGGGCTACAAGCTCATTAGGAATATGGTATAGTATAGCAGCCAATAACTAACATGTTCTTAGGTTTTCTTGGAGAGAAAGGGTATTTAATACAAGGAGGTGATTCTACTCCTGTACTTTGTCCCAATAAAGCCATATCTCAATTACTGTATTCAGTTTGGACAACCCCTTCTAGGAAGATCATTCAAAAGCTGGAGACTGTTCAGAAAAGAGCAAATCAAGATAATAAAGGGCAATAGTGTCCTAGAACTAAATGAAAGTGACTCAAGACAGCCAATTGTTAAATTTTTAGTATGGTAATCTATACTTCAGCTAACACTGCAAATCGGGGCTTGATTTATTTTTTAATTGTTTGGATTTTTAAAAAAAATGCAGATAATAGGTACTAAACTTAAAAGCATGTTGTAAAAAATCACTGTCATCCACCCCCACCCATCCCTATCCCCACCCCTACCCCCACCCTCAGCTTGTTAAACATCTTCCCATATACCACTGATTATTCTCTATAATAAGGTAGATTTATACATGAACCCTTGGTTCGGGATAATAATTGACATTTATGGAGCACTATTATATTTTCTCATATTTCAGTCAAATTTTATTCTATTTTATGGATGAAAAAGTTGAGGTTTTAAGTAGAAAACTAATTTACTCAGACTCACAGAACTGATTAGTCTCAGAGTCAGGATACACATCCAAGGCTTCAGAATCTATGTTCTGAACTTTCCATTAAGTCATGATACTTTTAACAAGAAAGAAGGTGTGTTCACTTATTAAAAATATACTTCTTGAGAAGTCCTTGCTGACTGGGGCATTCGGAACTCAGCGGTACAGAGCTGAGCTGAGCTGAGCGGAGAGGAGTACACCGAGGCAGAGAAGAGACTACCACGAGGGAGCCATGGAGAATCAATTCAAGTATGAGGAGTATAAGAAAACTGCTGACTGGCTTTTATCCCATACTAAATATTGACCTGAAATTGCAGTGATCTGTGGTTCGGGATTGGGGGGGTTGGCGGACAGATTGACCCAATTCCAGGCCTTTAACTACAGTGAGATACCCAACTTCCCTCAAAGCACAGTACCTGGACATGCAGGGCGGCTGGTATTTGGATATTTAAATGGCAAGTGCTGTGTGATGATGCAGGTCTGATTCCACCCTTACGAAGGCTACCCACTCTGGAAGGTAACATTCCCTGTGAGGGTTTTCTGACTTATGGATGTGCACACCTTAATTGTTACCAATGCTGCTGGTAGGCTGAACCCTAAATATGAAGTTGGGGATGTTATACTGATCCAAGATCATATCAACTTGGCAGGCCTTAGTGGCCAAAATCCACTCAGAGGCCCCAATGATGACAAGTTTGGAGAAAGATTTCCTCCTATGTCTGATGAGTATGACAGGATTCTGAGACAGAAGGCCCACTTCATATGAAAGCAAATGGAACAGGACCGACCGCTACAGGAAGGAAACTATGTTATGGTGGGAGGGCCCAGCTATGAAACCATTGCAGAGTGTCAGTTTCTGCAGAAACTAGGAGCTGATGCTGTTGGCATGAGTACAGTGCCAGAGGTGATAGTGGCCAGGCATTGTGGCCTTCGAGTCTTTGGATTCTCCCTCATTAGCAACAAATCAATATTGGATTATGAGAGCCAGGAGACTGCCAATCATGAAGAGGTACTGGCGGCTGGGCACCTGGCTGTGAAGAAGTTGGAGCAACTTGTCTGTACTCTTGTGGAAAACATGCAGGCACCTTTGAAGACTTTTTGACCCACAGGCTGCCTTGCTCCTCATTTCCCTGCTGTCCACTTTGTATTCCAGACAGTGGACAATCTACAACTGCCCACTATCTTTCCTAACCTAAGATAAAATGAAAGATGACAATTACACATGGACTCAGGATAAATGAGGGTTTTGAACAGATTTTCTTTAAAAAATATCTGAGATTGTCTTTGCAATTAAACTCGTGTGGTAACTGCCTATTGTTTTCTTTGTTCTGTTCTGTATTAGGCCTAACCTATTTCTAACTTCATCCCCCACCTCCCGTCCAACAACAACAACAAAAACAAAAACAAAGAAAAGACTAAAGAGAAAAATGGTGAAAGAAACGAAGAGGGAAAAACAAGAGAAAATGAAAGAAAAGAAAAAAAAAGAAAAAAAGAAAGACAATAATATAAAGATATTTTTGAACCCATAGTTTGATTTTGGGAGTTGTCTGCAGAAAAAGGAAAAAGGAGATTATAAGTCAGTTTCACAGATACCTACACTTTTAAAAAATGATCTCTGTGTGGGGGGGGGTTCTCTTTTTTTTCAATGATTCACTCATCTTGAAATACAACCCCAAAGTCTTTGCCAAATGAATATAGTCATAAAGTTCTTTTTTTTACAAATTGCAATAATGCAAGAGAAAAATCACTTTTTTATATGAATACTGAGGGGTGGAGTAGGGAGGGAGAATATACAAGAGGAAGAGAGGTGAAAGAAATATGCAAAGTGAAAACAGAAGGCATTGACAAGATATGTTTGATTTAAAAGGAGAGAAAAAATAATTTGTCTGATTTTTCCATGAAATGAGCCCACATTCTGTCTTCATTTCATATAGAAAGGCCTATTTCTCAAAATGGATATGCCTTCAGATTTTAATGTCATCAGCATGGAAGTCAGTAGAAGGTACTCTCATGACCTTCCAAGAGCTCTAGGATTCCATGATATATGCCCTGTTGATGAAAATACAGAGAACCAGAGGAGATGATAAAATATAGCTAAGTGATTCAGAGAGTAAATATTAGTTTCACTGCCTGATTGCATCGTATTTTAAATATTTCAATGCACACTGCATGACTGGTGAGTTTAAAGTAGTCACTATTTAGCAACTCTAGCTGCAAAACACCTTAATAGCATCATTCTGAGTGTGTACCGTCCTCTTTAGAGTAATGGGCTTTTGATGATAGTAATCAAAGAATGTTGCCTTTGTAGATTGGAGTCATAGGCACTTTGAGAAATGATTATTGTTAAGGACGTTTCTTTTCGGTAATTTGTGCTTTGCTTGTGCCTTTCCTCTGATTTAAGATGGGTGACAATGCGGCTGCCCCGGGGGAGGCAGAGTTGTGCTTTTCTTTTTCTTTTTTAATAATAAAGTGAGAGGGGAAGATTTCATGAAACTTGATGCTAGTAGGAGAGATATGCAAGCAATATTATGGGTAGAAGAAATAAGAATTGTCCTGGGAAAAAAAAAGTCAATGGAATGATTAGAGTTTTACCTGATGGCAGGTTGCATACTAGTACAGACTATTATGAAATTTAGAGTGAATTAGTTTGGAAAGCAGAGCAATGAAAGGCACTGCAATTATAACAGATGTACCTTGAAATAATGGATAGAATGCGGATAGCTAAGGTCTTCTATTCATTTTGGGTTTAATGAGAAAAGCACACTGGAAAAAACCTAAAGGTAGAAAAAGTTAAGCAAGTAAAAGGAATTTAATCACCTGTTAACATCATTGTCAGTGTCAAGATAGCCAACATTTATTGTGTTTCAAGGTTTACAAATCACTTTAAAAGTCAACAACAATAACAATGTTTGGGGATGAATTCCACAGCTATTAGTATCTTCGGACAGGAAACTAAGAGATGATGTGACTTGTCCATAGTTACTTACAGGTTAAATGGCAGTCAGAATAAACAACTAGATCCAAGATCATCACATCTGTCTCTACTTGACCTGACGACACCTGATGGTCTTCATTGTTATCAGACAATACCTGTTACTTACATATATTTTAATTCTGCTTGTGTTATGGGCCATATGAGCCAGTCCAGTCATGGGCGGAGTCTGGGCCAGGTTTTCCCTGGATCTTGCTTCCCATGGGTGCTAATTATAGCTCAGGGTGTTGGCTCACCTTTTTCTATGACTAGCAAGGAAACAGGACATGATTACCGAGAGGTGACCCCAAAGATTTCACAGCAGCCAATAATTAAGTACAAACTTGTTGTGGGCTGCTCAGTGTCCAGCACTAAGCATGATCAGAGATGTGAATAAGAAATGACCAGGCCATGTGGGTAGTTCCAGGAAGAACCATGAACTCCATTTATTGATTCTTAGAAAAAGGTTTTAAAGTTCCAAAAGACAAAGATTCAAGTATTCTTATCCTAATCATATCCTGGAATTTTATTATCAATATAATAGTCTGCCATACCTGGGAGGTAGCTTGGATAAGATAAGGCTTGTTATCAAGGACCCAGGAAGTCATGGGGAAAGTCAGTTGTCTCTTATCAAAGTATGTCTACAGGACAAAGGATGCTCTGAGAGCAGGCCTCAACCTCAAAGACATCTGCATAGAAACTGATTTTCAAGAATCAAGCATTTTGACTTAGAATAGTCTTTAGTCTGTTACACCTTGGAAGTAACATAATTTGACAAGGAACATGTCCTTTTAGGTGCCTGAAGTCTGGGGGCACAGGCTTTGATATCAGGATATCAAACAAAAGTGCTTCTAAGTGTATGTCGGGGTGGGGTTCTTTGGGGGAGCCAGCCTTTACAAGTTGTGTCACCTTGAGGGGTATTATGGTATACTAAGGTTTTTATCTGAGTCCTGGATCAGGCCTCTTTGGCTCCCCACACCAACTGGTTAATCACTTTTTCCATGAGAAAATCATATGCAATCGACTGTTATAAAAGACCCTTGCTGTAAGACAAAAGCACTACTGATAGGGCTTCCCTGGCTTGTGTTATTCCATTTGCTGCACCCTTGCTGTGCTGCCTAGGGTGCAGGCATCATGCTTGTTGTTATGAGCAATACAAAGAAATACAAGATGCGCTCCTTACCTTTGAGAAACTTATGAACTTAGTAGGGAAACTGGAAAAGAAACATGACACAGTGAAAATAGTGATTTTTGGACCTATCCTTAGAACAAAGAAGAGTTCAAATCCTGTTTCAAATTCATATCTATGTACCAGTTGCATGATCATAGATATTTAATCTCTCTGAGTTTTACCTTTCTCTTATGCAAAATGGGATTAATAGTGCCTATAATAACTACCTCAGAGGATTGCTGAGAGGATAAAATGAGTTATCACCCCTGCTACCATAAAAATGATTATCAATAGCAAAAGGAAGCATGTATTTTATGACAAATCTGTGGTATATACCTGTGGTATCAAACTCAAATAGAAATGGATCGGTGAGGGCTAGAAATTGACTTAGAAAAATATAACAGCATCTTTACTATATTATTATTTATTTTGTTAAATACATCCCAATTACATTTTACTCCAGTTCATCACACTAAGTAGTGACTTTGATGCCTCTGTACAATATGTGCTACAGGAAGTCATAGGAAGGAAAATAAGATGTACTCTTTAGGGAAATATTCATAGGGAAGAGACATAATTGTTTTGTTTTATTTTTAAGTAGGTCACATTCATTTAGCACATTTCATTTTGGCTTTAAGGGGCCACAAATGCATTCTTTCATTTATTGGGCATGATAAACCTTTGGGAAGGGGAATTAAAAAGAGGTGTTCTCCTGATCTGAAGCTCAGAAAGGTAAAGTGAGTCACTAAATTTAATACGGCCAGTCAATGGCAAGGAAGGGATTCAAATCTGGACCTCTTGGATCCTAGTCCAGTTTTATTTTTTCTCTCTCCCTACATCATGACCCTTCTTGAGGGAAAGCTTTATTGAGAAGTGACTTGAACTGAATCTTTAAGGATAGTTAGGATTTGGATAGTAAAGAGGAAAAATTTGGAGAAGGAGAATGCTGGTGATCTCTACAAATCAGAAGATATGCCAGAAAACTGCTGAATAGAGTGCATGTGCATGGGGTGGGAGTAGACTTATGCCAAGGCAGATTTAAGCTTGAAATAAGGAAGTTAAAGAAACTACAGGCATTGTCTTTCATATAGCAAATGCTTAATAAATGTTTTCTTAATTGGTTTCAGTTTAATTGAAAAAAAGTGTAATGGACTGATTCAATAGATAATAAGCACACCATCACTGCAAGTTTTCATACCAGATAAATTTTCAAGGGTGTTGTGGAGAAGGTTCTTGTGTAAGTACAGATTGGAATAAATGACCTCTAATGTTCTTTATAACTCAAGATATTTACATATATGCAAAATTGTTCAAATGATAATAATACTCGTAAAATCCTTAGCACAGTTCCTGGCACATAAGAGCATTTAATGGTTGTCCTATATGTACATATACGTACATGTATATGTATGTGTGCATGTATGTATATATATATGTAATCTACTTTTTGAATATGTCTTTGAACTTCTGTTCCTTCATTTGTAAAATGAGGAGGTTGGACAAGAGATAGCTAATATTTCTTCTAGCTCTAAATCTATGATTCTGTGACATTCTTGAGAGATAGTCTAACCTCTTTTATCTCAACACCACTTCAGGTAGAGCCTTCTGTATTAAGACAAAGGAAGAATGAAGGAACAGGAAGAAGATGTGACTTTTAGCTTTATGCCAGGGTGACCCTAATTTAGAAGTTCTTCCTGACTGAAGGATTGGCATCAACAATGAAACTCAGTAAATATCTAACACCTATGATTATAGTAGAGAAGCAGATAGGGACATTTTGCGCCATCCTTCTCCCTGAACTATTGAACCTGAAGAAGAGGGAGGGGAAAAGATGAAACATTCCAGAAACGTGTTCAGAAGCTTTGGGTTGTGAATTATTTTATTCTTATAAATCCTTTGGTTTTGCTTACAAGGAATGAATTAGAAAATTTCTATGCAATTTACAATTGAAGTCACCTTGGAGTCTACAATTGCACCTGAATTCAATTTTCTCTCTGCCCCCCCCCCCCTCTATACCAATTACTTGGCAAAAAGAAATACGTGGTCATTACTTCCTTATATTCAGAAAGTTCTTGGATTCTGAGTTGAACTACTTTGGGATATCTTGGGGAGAACCCAATAGTGCAGACTCACAATTATACTTCTATTCCCATTAATATATCATTAAATTGTGCAACATTTGCAAACATGCTGCTAATTTCTAATAATAATTGACATGGCATGTATGTGTCCCAGGCAACTCTCAAAGATTTTAAGTATCAGAGTAGATACTGATCTATATTGGTTCAGGGGGTATCTGTATAAGGTAGAGGAAACCTTCCTTCAGAGATGAACTCACAGATATGAACAAAAAATGTTAAGATGTGAAAAGATAGAGGGAATATTGAGTTGCACCTCAATCTGACTGATAACATCTATTTACATATACACATATGAAGCCATTTGTCCCAAATCCCTAATTTTTACCAATAAGAAAATGGGGACCCACAGAGATAAAGTATTTTATTCAAGATCACTCATCTGGGAAGCAGCAAAACCAAGACTTTTCCATATGTCAGCTCCTTATGAGGCAAGCTCTATGTGATAGAGAAAATCTAATTGAAATCCCACTCTGGATATTTACTTCTGGTGTGACCCTGGGCAAGCCATTTATCCTATGTGAGCTTCAGTTTCCTCAACTGCAAAATGGATATAATGAAGCATCTACCTCTGAGGATTATTATAAGGATAAAACAGGATAATGCTTGGCACAAAGTAGGTATTCATAAATGTTTATTTCCTGGTGTTCTTTGTGAGGACCTTAATCTGAGATTATGAGACCTATCTAGATAAATATGTATGCAGGGAGTTCCAGAAGTCTTAGTGTATTGAAGCAATGAGGATACTCTATGTGTCTAGATCTCTAGGTAGATAAAAAGATATATCTGTAGACACATTTATAGATAAATATTCAGATACATAAGTATACAGATAGATATCTCTATCCACAGATATCCTTATATCTTTATCTCGATGTCTTTATCTATCTATATATATATATGTATATATGATACACACATATCTATATCAATAGTGATAGAGATGCACAGATATAGAGACAGAGATACCTATCTGCATTTGTAGATAGATAGATGGATGGATGATTGGATAGATGGATGGATGGTTGGATAGATGGATGGATGGATGGATAGATAGATAGATAGATAGATATAGATATAGATCGGCAGATATAGATATAGATGGTGGAGATACACCTCCCTTAATCTGTTTCCAGTTGCTTTATATATCAACTCATTTGAATATCACCACAATCATTTAAAACCTTTTATATTGATATTATTATTATTATTTTATAGTTGAGGACATTGAAAATCACAGAAATGAAATAACTACTTCATGATGATATATAGCTAGCAAGTAGAAGCAGCAGCATTTGAACTCAGATCTTTCTGACCCCCAAGTCCAACATCTTGTCCACTCTACCATGGTTCCTACAAGATTAAATAGAAGAAGTGGGATGAGGATGTAAGTGGCCTCATGACTCAGTAGCGAGAGAAATAGTGACAAAATTGAATCAAGAGATTTGTCTTTGTCTTGATTTGCTTTTTCTTAGAGGTATGTTCTTGAAAAAGTCACTTAATCTCTTTGTGTCTCAGTTTTCTTACTGGTTAAATTGAGGGCTTGATCTGGATGGTCTTAAAGCTTTCCAACCTCCAGCTCCCACTCTGGTGCTCTGGTAATTTAATAGGTGAGACCTCACCATATTCAACAAGCCTCAGCCACTTGACAAATATTCCCCTCTTGTACACCGATCCTAGTTTTCCCCCAAATCTTGGAATTGTTTCAGCACTATTGATGAGTCTGGAAAGAATGGAATAATTTACCTTCCCACCTCCTTTATGGCGACAGTCAGATACAAACAACAACAGCCCATCCCTAGCAATATGTGTTGACTTTTGCTCACTGCTCTCACCTTCCCTCTTAGGAAGCAAGTCCGCAGAGGTCAGGGCCTGCTCTTCTTGTATATTTATATCCCAGGTTCTTACTACAGTGCTTAACACATAGAAGGTGCTTAATACATTTTTTAAACTCATTTAAAAGACTCTCTGAGTTTATTTATTTGATGCTACATTCTATACCTCCTAATTAATTCCACTAAACTGTACTGCTTCTAAGTGAATAAAGTATACTAGTGAAACTTTTAAAAAAATATATGTATTTTGGCTCTGGTGTTCTTTCTTCTGTGAACTTAGGCTTTGCTTAACTTCCTTGGGTTTCACCTTCTTATTCTGCAAAAGAAAAGCATTGGAATAGATGAGCTCTTGTGGTTTATACCAGCTTTAGAAGTCTATGACATTATTTTTTTTAGAAAAAAAATAGAAATATAGAGAAATTAGCCAATGAGAATTGCAGATTTCTTTCTCAAGAATAAATCTCCCTACAAAATAATTGCCAAGAAATGGTATGTAATCACTGACAATGGAGAAAATGGTAGATAGAGTCACACTAAAATTGTTATTCTACTGTTCCCAGTATCATCATCTTGTTTCTGTCCTGCATACAGGGATCCAAATTCTAGCACCTTTTGGTATCTAGGGAAATACTCTGCAGGCTGCATCTGAAAAGCAGGTGTTAAATCCTTCTAATTGACAATTTGCAAGGATCTGATTTCTACCTGGTGTTCCAACACTTGCCTCCCCTAGTGCTATAGGAAATGAAAAACTGGCAATTTCTTAATGAATCAAACCTGCTCCAGGTATAGATTTGCATAACTAAATTCCAAACAAAAAATTACTCAGACACAATGAGACAAATTTTAATACACCAAGGGATTTTCACCCCTCCTCACCCACATAAAAGGAGGAGCAAGCTATTTTTCCAGCTGACTTTGTTTTTAAAAGAGTTATGTATTCTTTTAAAGGAGATGAGTATCTCTTAGTCAGCTAAAGATTACAGGAAAGAGCTCTGGGAGCAGTTTTGGGATACCTGGTATTGAGGCGTAGTTTTAATAACTACATAGCTGTGTGGCCCTGGCAAAGTCACCTAATTTCTTTTGCCTTCAGTTTCCTTATCAATAAAATGAAGGACTGGGACTAATTGATATCTAACGTCCCTCCTATAAACCAAGACCTTGTGTGCTCAAGATGCCTTTAAAGAAAAGAAGCCAAGAAACTAGGTGGTTTTGTAATAAAAGGTAAGATCACAAAAGATTTGAGGACATATGACCTAGTCAGTGTTTTGGTAATGGTAAGTAATTATAATTAATGTACTCTATGTATGTGTGTATACATTCACACATTTATAATATCTGTATACAATAGGATACATACATAAGTGTGCATATGTATATATATATATATCCACCAATTAAATATAGTTTACTTCAAGGCACCAACTTATCATTTTCAACTTTGTATCCTGTACACAGAATAGCTCCTGGCATACAATAGGCATTTAATAAATTCTTGTTGTTTGGCTGTGTCTACTACAAGTACACACACATACATACAGATACACACCCCCACACACCTGTATGGGTATGTATATGCATACACATATACATAGGTATATAAGTATATGCATAGGCCTCTCTCCCTTTCCTCCTTCTCTTCCATCCTCCCCTCACATTTCTCTTATTTATGTGGGAAACTCTTGATTTTGAAACTCTGCTATTTACTGGCTATTTGTGTGTAACAAAATTGTGAAGAATTTCCTGGGTTGCTAGGATTTTAATTGACTTGCCCGTGGTCACTGGTCATATAAGCAATATGAGTCAGATTCAGTGCTTGAACCCAGGTCTTTCTGACTCTAGGGCTAAATCTCTATTTTAACAATGTAAACAGCCTCTCTAACATGGACCTATTGCAGAGGTAAAGAAATATGTGGACAAAGGGGAAATCAGTAAATGGAATTTCTTTATTTAGTTTTTTACTAGGACTGTGATTTCATCAGCATAGAAAGATACCCTAAGAAAATTTATCTAATAATACAGATGAATACATTCTTATCTCAGACTGTTGCCCAGGGCGTGTAGACAAATTATTCACTGTCTACATGGCCTGGGTAACAGTTATCAGTTCTGTATTCTTTATGCCAGGATGCCTCTCATTTATTTAGGTTTTCAAAAAACATTTGCTGAGAGTGCAGGAGTGTGGCCCTTTAGGTCCTTGGGTTCAGTCTTTTGATTGAGTACAAAGGTTACAGAATAAATACTTTTATTAAGAGGATTTGTTCTGTGAATTTTGGATGCAGTCAAAGGGCTGCACTTGAGGACCTAAAGGGCCACATGAGGCTGTGAGGCTGCAGGTTCCCCACCCCTGGTAAAAACCAAGGCTATTACTTAAATTGAGCCATAATGAGATTTAATAATCTTTTACACTCAGTGGAGAACTGGTTTGGACAAGAAACAGAGGGTATTGAGAAGAAGCCTTTCTGTGCATGGAGAAGAATTAAAAGCAGAACCTTATCTGATTTTGCATTTTAGAAATTATTTGGAGGAATGATCCATAGTGAAATCCCAAAGTGTGCAGTTGACTCTAGGTTATTCTATGCAGTAAATGCTAAGTCATTTAGTATAAACAGTCAAAAATACTGAACTTTGTATGAGTAAACAGAAGTGGACAAGTGTAAAGTATATCAATTAGGAAAAAAACAATTCAAAGTATAATGCTTAATTATAATCTATCATTCTAATTGCTTCTGTTATGCTCCAAGAAATGGACCTAGAGGCCAACTATTCCCTTAACGAATGGCACTAGTGAGTCACTACAACCAAAGAAGATGAAGACTATGACAGATATAATCTAAGTAAAAGTAAGTTGGAAAACAAATTGAAAAGAAAGGAATAACATTTTTTCCTGTAAAAGTGTACAACATCTACAAGTGGAATACATTCTAATTGGGAAAAATATGTAGTATGTTGGCAAATTTTTATGGATTTCCACTCATGTCTTATTTTAATTTGTGCATTTCTGTATATTTATATTCTCAGCATTCTTTAAAAGTACCATGGCATCTTTTAAGTCTGAGTCATACAGCTAAACAGTTCACACCCTTCCAGCTTGTTGGATAATCTCTAAATCCTTGACTTTATGTAGCCTTGACCTCTGTGTCTGTGTGTGCACATATGCACATGTGCTATACAATACTATACTATACTATACTATACTATACTATACCATACCATACCATACCATACCATACCATACCATACCATACCATACCATACTATACTATACTGTACTATACCATACCATACCATACCATACCATACCATACCATACCATACCATACCATACCATACCATACCATACCATACTATACTATACTATACTATACCATACTATACTATACTATGATCTTGTTAAAGATGCTGGGGTGGTTTGCTATTTCCTTCGCTAACTCATTTGATAGTTGAAGAAAATGAAGAAAACAGGATTAAATGACTTGCCCAGGGTCAAATAGCTAGTAAGTGTCTAAGGCCAGATTTCAGGTCCAGCACTCTATCCACTTTGACACCTAGCTGCCACACACACACACACACACACACACACACACACACACACAGAAATCCATATTTATCATCTATCTTTGTATATTTTATCCACGTAATTCATTAGTAAGGTAGCATGTGAATATATCTTACTAACATTGTTTAGGAAATATATACAGGTAGTGTGATAAAATGGAGAGAATATTGAACTTGGATTCAGCAGATCTGGTTCAAATTTTGCTTCTTATATTTACTAGCTATATTACTACAGATAAGTTTCTGGGCCTCAGTTTCCTTAATGGTAAAATAATGATCGTATTACTTTTAATATTCCCGTTAAAAGTTATTATGAGTTCCATACGAGTAAGTGTAAAGAAAGCCTTTAGCAAATATTAATTCATCATTTGAATGCCAATAATTTTTCTACTAGATATAGTTCATTAAATATTGATAAAGATTGTGAGGCTATAACTAGAATTAGGGCTTTGTTGGAATGTCAAAGTAGAATCAAATGAGATGATGAAGAATGAAGCTGATTTCCATGATTTTTTCTATTTGGATATGAAAGCAGAGCCTTGTCAAATTGTTCTGATATGGGAGGATAAGTGAAAAGGTATAGGCAAATGGGAAAACAGAATCAATAAAAGAAATATGCCACACTTTATAATGGTAATATTCCCTAAATTTCTCTGAGAAAGAAATATGCTAATATTTGCATTGAATACAAAAAAATTAGTATTGTGCTCTATATGGAATATGTAGGGATTTTGGTCAGTTCTAAATTTTAAAATACAACATATTTAGAGTTAGCTTATGAGACGGTATGGGAGCTTGTCAGTAGCTAAGAAACCAAATTTGATAATAAACATCTTTGGGAAAAATGGAAAATTTAATTTAAAAATCAGATGGAATTTTCTATATATGGAATTTTCTTAATATATCTGTAACATGTAAGTATCTATATTTTGCCTAATTCCATAATCAGTTTTCTTAGCATTACTTGCCTATCAAGATTGCATGAACTCACAGGGGGCAATTCTAAAAATAGATAGATAGATAGATAGATAGATAGATAGATAGATAGATAGATAGATAGATAGATGGATGGATGGATGGATGTTGGATGGATGGATGGACAGATAGATAGATAGATGCAGAGATAGATGCAGAGAGATGCAGAGATTATACATTATATATAATATATTAGGTATCACATAAAACAGTGGTTCTCAAGTTCCCTAATGCCTTGACACTTTAATATAGTTTCTCATGTTATGGAGACCCCCAACCATAAAATTATAAAACTATATTATAATTATAGTATAATAATAATTATTTCATATAATTATAGTATAATTATTATAAAACAAAATAATAATCTAGATTGGAAGCACATTTAACTTTACTCCCTAAAACTGTACCTTAGAAGGTTAATATAAAATAAACATTCATAAATTTAATTCACAAATTCATAAATTTAACCATATTTTGCCAATAATATTTATTATATCATCTGTTATATATCCAGAATAAAAATGGCCCAACATGTAAAAAATTATAATTATATAATAACAGTTATTTAGGGGAGAACAACCAAGATGGCAAGTAGGAGAGAGCAGTAAAAGCCAGTTCCCAACCATCCTGCTCACAGTTACAACAGTGAAGTTCTAAGAATACCACATGAAATAAAGATTCAAAAATCTAAGGAAAAAATACATTTGGTTACCTTTCCAGGGCAGGAACACTAATGCAGTTCACAGGCAATTAACTAAGGCAGTAACTGAGCAACCAAGGCAAGTCAGGCTTCTAGATTCAGATTCTGCACTCAGAACAAGAAAACACAAAACAAAACAATAACCCTTTTAGGTAACTGACAGAAGTGGGGGGGGGTACAATTGTCCCTTAGGGGCAGCAACTGTCCTCTAGGCTCTACTAAGAAACAATTTTGCATCTATGTTGCCTAGACCCAGCGAATACCTGGATTTGGAAAATCAAAGTAGTTAGGGATCAAATTTTGCCTTTGATCAAACAACACAGGGATTACTGTGTTCACAACTTCCTGACTTTAATTATTGAGTTCAAATAGCAAGGAACCACAGTCCAAGATCACACAGGTCTGAATGGTTACAACTATAGAGAAACAGAGTATGGAATAAGATATTCCAAACAACAAAAAATATAGGCTTAATATCAAGAGGAAAAAACAAAAAAACTTACCCATAACAAAACTGAGCACAAACATTTGGGGTTGGGGCTGGATAAGTAGATATGATAATCATCTGCAAATGGATGATAATTGAAACCATTAATGCTTATGAGATAACCAAGGGAAATAGTATACATAGAGAAAAGAGGAGGGCTTAGGACTGAATCTTTGCCAGCATCCATAGTTTGTAAATGAACTGAGGAGAGATTCAACAGAAGAAACAGGGAGAAATGATTGGAAAAGTGGGAGGAAAATAAAGACAACGCTGACCAAAAAAACCCCAAAAAACAAAACCCTAAAGAAATGAATATCAAAGAGAAGAAACAAGAGTGATTAAGTGTCAAGAGGTATAGAAGGTTGAAAATTGAGTAAAAGCCATTAGATTTGGTAATTAAGACATTACTAACTTTGGAGAGAGTAGTTTTGTTTAAATGATGCAATCAGAAGAAAAGACTGCAAAGAATCAGGATAGTGAGAAGAAAGGAAGTGAGGGTACCTATTGCATATGTTTTCTCAAGGAGTTTAGCCATAAAAAAGAGGGAAGAGACATACTATACTTAGTAAGGGCTTTCTTAGTATGGGGAAGACAGAGATTGATGATTATTAAGATAGTATGGTTAAATTTCTTGAGAAGATGAGATGGAACAAGAACACTCTGGTATGTAGCACTGTTTGCCTTGTCAAGAATGACCAAATCTTGCAGAAAGCATCTGAGTGATATTAGATAAAGAGACAAGGAAAAATGAGAGGTATCAGCAAATGTCTTCATATTTTACAAAATATGAGACCAGGTTCTCAACTAAGAGAGTGTAGGGGAAGGGGATTTATGACTGATGTAAAGGTCTGGACCAGTTACTGTGGTTGGTGGTATGAAAAATTGATTAGGGAGGTATAAAAGAATTATCTTGCCTTAGTGAGAGTATGCAACAAGATTGTAGTGCACCAGCGCAATGTTTTTGTAATTTTGCTCAGTGTCATTTAGCAGCATGTATGACTGAATGAAGGGAATGTTAGGAATAACCCATGGCTGAGCTTTGTTAGCTCAAGATCTTCAATATGACATAGTGATATGAACTTGAAAGAAGAGAACATTGTTGAGAGGAATTTGTTTCCCAAGCAGATAAGTTGTAAGGGGAAAGGAGGGTAGTCAGTGCTGGAGTGATGTCATGGGAAATAATTATGGAGTACAAGCCTAGAGGATTGAGGTTAGGAAGAATAGTAGGGTTTGGAATCATAAAGCAGATGGAGAGGAAGAATGACAAAAATTTATGATTAGATAAAGGAATTTTAGAGTTTGTGATCATGGATGTGAAATGCTCCTGGGTAACAGAAAGATCAAGAGT
The DNA here is from genome assembly GCA_028646575.1 of Pseudocheirus occidentalis. NCBI lineage: Eukaryota > Metazoa > Chordata > Mammalia > Diprotodontia > Pseudocheiridae > Pseudocheirus > Pseudocheirus occidentalis. The sequence continues at coordinate 223,270,761 of CM053596.1, read as the reverse complement.
ATGGTCATCTGTATGTGAAAATAATATGGAGTAGAGCTGTATATTGTGGAAAACATGAAAGTTGAGGAATTTAGAGATTAGGAAGTTTGATGGAATATCATTATATAGGTTAAATTTCTCTAGTATGAAGGCAAGAGTTGGGGAAGAGAAAGACTGTAAGCAAGAAACTGAACACTTTGAAGAAGCAAGAGGGTAACTTTGTTGGTCTGTAGACAATGGTCATCAGCATCTTGATTGAGTAATAAATAAAAATGGAAGGAACCTTAAAGGAGAGGAGGTTACTAAATGATGGTAGACAGAGAGATTCTGGAAGTACCAATGGGGAGCAATAAATATTTGAAATCCCTTGCCAAAACCAGTGGGTTCTGGGGTATGAGTGAAAGTACAATCAGTGCTAGGAAACAACCAGGGAAGCTGAGTCATCAAGATGGAACCAATATGTGAAGGTAGATCAAGGGAGCAAATAAACAACTTTAAAGACAAAAGGCTCTTTGTATCTAAGGAGCTGGTATTCTAGAGAGCCTAATAGAAGAATTGGTAGCTGTAGAGTGAAACTTTGTCAAGGTTGGTTGAGGTAAGTAGGAATAATGCAAGAGTGAGAATGGGAAACAAAGCTTAAACAATGGCAATGATTGGTTGTTGTTTTTTTCTTTCTTTTGGAAAACACTGGAATTGAGTGAACATAACAAGGTAATTGTTGAGGAGTGAGTTAAGCTAGGTTATAATTATTCATATGGCCTCAGGTGCAATTATCCCAGGATATTAGACAGCTGTGTTTGGCTAAAAGAAGGTGTAGGAAAGAGGTGTAAGGCAGGAGCATAAAGGATGCCTGGACATCATTTGGAGCAATAGGCAGAGCATTATGCTTGGAGCATAATGGAATTCAAGTGCATATAAGGTACCCCTTGTGGAACTGTAGGTGGCCAGAGAGGGCAACTGGAGTGTAATAGTTGCTAATGGAGGCAGATCCAGTTTGAATTTTTAAAAGTATGTTGTAACTAGGTAAGATACACACACACACACACACACACAAATAAAAAAAAATCTAAAGGCTTCTCATGCTACATTACCACCTATGATGCTATTCCACTACATGTAGAAAGTCAATTTTCAAATTAAGTATCTGGGCCGCACAATGCATCTGTGAACTACCCACAGAGTGCATTGTAGGCTTTGGGTTGAAACAATCACAGAACAGCAAAGCCTCATACCATCATGATATTTTTTCTATTAGTTCATTATTGTTCTTTTTTTGATGATCTATAGATATTCATCATATAACCCAGGATTTCTAGTCAAATCCATATAGTTAAATATTGAATTACACCCAAAATGCCTAAAAATATTTAATACCTGTTTTATACTAAAATCAGCACAGAGAAGATGAAAATGACTTTAAATTGGGGAGAGGAAGAGTTTGTAAATACGCAATTTGATGGTGTTCTGAGATACATGTAAATGGTTAATAATGTCTAGATCATTTTTGAGAAGCTACAATCTAATTAGAATAAAATACATCTTAATGAGATCAATGAACACCAACACACTTAAGGAATACATCATGTGATGGTGTAACTGTACTCTGCAGTATTCACATGGAGACATATAGTAAAGTTTCACTCACCAGTTCATTCATTCTCCTCTTTTTCATCTTCCTAATCCTCTTCTGTGTCTACCTTTAAGTCAGCTTTAGCTGTGTCCATCGCTGCATCAAACTTCCTTTTTGACCTATAATCTCTAACAGCCTCCTCATACTTCTTCAGTTTAGCTACCTTGTTAGTATAAGGTTGTTTCTCACTGTCACTCAAATTGCTGAATGTTTTACTTTCTCTGCCATACACTCCTTCAATATTCCATGGTTTGTGGATGGCAATGGTGCACTTGAATTTCAGCTTTCACTGGTCCAGAGTCCACTATTTCTTCAATATAGTGAAACTTTTCTGTCTTTGTGAAGTTATAAAATTTAGATTTCTCTTTATCCAACATAGTCTTTCTAAACATTTCATTGAAAATTGTAAAGCTGACAGAAATATTTGGATTCTTTGTGTGCTTTTAGTGCCATGTCAATAAAAAGAAGAAATAAGCAAATAAAAATAAGAAATAAGTCTTACTTTTAGGTTTGTTGGGGTCACCGTTAGCAATGTTCAGTTCTGTATTGTTTGCTCTTCTCGGCAGTACAGGACATAGAACCTCATGCTAATTAACTTGGAGAACTCAATTCTCTCCTTATTTTAAAGTAAACATTTCAGTACCCTGTAGCCCTTAACAACTGTTCAATTGTATTTATATGTCTATATTTCTCTCTCTTCTTATGTTTGTGTTTAAGATTATCTTCTCAGATTTGCTCTTTAACAGGAGTACTTTGCAGTTCTCTCTTTCATTAAATATCCTTTTCCCCCCTTGATAATATATACTCAATGTTACCAGATAAGTTAACTTTTGATTTTAAGTCTTTCTATATTTGCTGTCTATAATAGTATGTGCCAAGCACTCTTTTCTTTTTTAGTGGTTACTGTTAGGCCTTGTGTGATATGTTCTGGGGCTTTTGCTTGTTTAACCTCTTTCTTTTGGTATGACTGTGGTATTTTTTACTTTGGACTGCAAACTCTGGATTTTGTCCCAAATGCTTCCGGGGAGTTTCTGTTTGAGAGCTTTCATTATGCTGGTGATTGGTAGATCTTATATTTATTTTGTTCTCTGGTTGTAGTATGTCTGGCAAATATTCATTCAAAGTTTCTTAAAATTATTTCTATGCTTTTTTATGATTGTGACTCTTGGGTAGTCTTAGGTTCCTTAGATTCTCTCTTTCTGGCTTATTTTCTAGGTCAGTTGTTTTTTATTAGAGGCACCTTGTGTTATTGTTTTGTTTTGTTTTGTTTTTTTCCTTCCTTTGTCATCAGTATTTTTCTTTAATCATTTTTCTCCCTTACTTGCTTTCCTATGACTTTTTTTTGGCTAGGAGCAGTCTTTCTGCAATTCTGAAAGGAATGGTGAAGCCTTGTATCATCCTAGCCTATGTTCTCAGGGATTATTCCACTATTTCCTATGGATATTGAGCTCTTTTCTCTTCATGAACTTCAGGAACAGTTAAGACTTTGTAACTGTGCTTGGTATGATCTGAGCCAGGATATGACCTGTTCACTGACCCTTCAGTCCAAGCCTGGCACATTCATGACATTAGGTGTAGGGTTTGTGCAACATAGCTACAGAATTTAGCTTTTCATGTTTTCATGTTTAGCTTTTCATGTTTCATGTTCATGTACCCCTAGACTCCACTGATAGCTGTAGGTTTCAGACCCTAGGCTTCCCTGGCATTGTACAAGTCCATGTCCTGGAATACTTCCTTGGACTTCCCTCCCCCATCTTGAGCTAGGATTTTTTTTACTTGATCTTTTCCCTGGTACCCTCACACTCTGCACAGATCTACAGACCTAAAAACCTGGACCTGTCTTTTTGTGTGTAACTGGCTGGAAAAACTACTTACTGTAGTTTCTTATTATATTTCTTGACATTAACTTGGACTAGTGTTCTTTCTACAACCTTGCCATTGTATTTCTTCAAAAAGGCTTTTATGTTTTGCTCCCATTCACTCTACCATTTTACAAAGTCTCTTTGGATGACACTTTTTGTAAAAAGGAAATTAGGACACTGACAGAAAGCATGTTGGGAAAACTCCAGAGTAGAGTAATGTAGTGAGTGATAGAACTTAAGTAACTTATTTGAAAGATGATAGCAGGAACCTGGGATATTTAATGTGGAGAACAGAAGATATTAGAGGAAAGTTGTTCTGAAGTATGTGAAGGGGTTTTATTTTTTAAAATATATCAAAAAAGTTCTATTTTCTTTGCAGAGCAAATTGCCTTCAATGGGTATAAATGGCAGTTGTCACAGAAGGGAATTGTTTCTTTGAGAGCTAATAAGTTCCTTATTACTGAATGTTTTCAAGGGAAGGCTGCATGACATCTTTGGAGAGATTAAGGCAACTCATGTTCAGTTATAGCTTGAACTACTTGTCCTCTATGATCTCATTTAAGACTTTGAGTTTGTGATTTTATTTTTGTCACCTTGCTTTTATTAATTATATTTTTTAAAAAAAAGTAATCATGCTGTATGTATGTGTGTATCTATATCTATCTATATCTATATATCCATTTATATTAATATATATTTATATATACACAATATGTATATATGTATACAGACTCATATACATATATACACATAAACACATACATATACATATATATATATATGTACGCACACTGTTGTGGGAATCTGAACATCTTCCCTGCCCCTAGGCCCTTTGATAATCTTAAGTGGCTCTGAGAATCTTCCCTCATTTGAAAGAATACTCTGCCTCCTAATAGGCTGAATGTGGTCACATGGAGCCTGTAATGGGAGGCTTGCTCTTCAGGAATGTCCACGTCTTATTACTTTGTGATTGGACAGTGGATCAAGAGGGCTGTGACATTCTCTGATCCAGGAGAAGGCTATATATGTACCCTGATGTGAGTTTTTGCTTTGGGGCTCACTTTGAGAAGAGTTGTGTGATTTGGCCAGACAAGACACTGGGAAGCCATTCAGCCCCCCTGGTTTAGAAAAACTCAGATATTGGTGCTTCTTTCTCTGGTAACTGAATAGGTATGGATGTAATGGTCAGATAGTTGGAAGCCCATCTGCTCATCTGTTCCTCTGTCTGCTTGTAACTTCTGCTTGTAAGTGTTTGCATTCTCTGAAGTTCAGGGTATAGATGTTTTCCCCTAAACTAGGTAAATGATGTATGTTGGATTGATTAAAGTAAGATTGTTAACCCATTTTGAATTGCTATCCTTTAGAAAAGCAGATCTAAGAACCTGGGCTAGCAGCCACCCTGGGTATGCTAGGGTGCTTGCTGATACACACACAC
>CM053596.1:223238351-223255287 GCA_028646575.1 Pseudocheirus occidentalis | reverse complement strand
TCTTTTAACTGTGTGATGCTGAGAAGCGTCCAGTTTTTCAAAATTGGTCGTCACACATATGATGTATCTGTGACTATGTACAAATTTTTCCTGGTTCTGCTCTTATCACTCAGCATCAATTTGTATAAGCCTCTCCAGGTAAGTATGAAGTCCATCAAGAAGTCCAATGTTAACCTAAAGTTATTGAAACTGAAATAAAACAAATGTATTTTAATGGTACATGTAGTAGATCAAAAAGAAGGAAACAACTAAAAGAAAAAATAAATAAGCTGGAAAACTGATTGAGTAACAACAGCAAAAAGAACCTGGCCATTGAAAGTCACTAGGGCAACAGGGAAGCTCAAAATGCAAACCAATAAGAAGGCAACAAGGTTAAAACTGCTATATCCAAAGTCTCAAAGAGAAGTGTGAATTGATCTCAGGTGAAAAGAAGCTTGGAAGAGCTGAAAAATAGCTTTAAAAATCAAGTTAGAGGGACAGAGGGAAAAAAGTGGGAAAATAAGTGAAAGTGATACAGAAAAAAATGAAAAAGTCAACAACTTGGTAAAGGAGGTACAAAAATACTGAAGAAAATTACACTTTGAAAAAACAGAGTGGTCCAAATGGTAAAAAAAAATTAATAAATAAAAAAGAGACACAAAAATCAACTGGAAACAAGAACTTAAAAAGTGAAATTGGCCACATAGAAAAAAAATGTACAAAAATCACTGAGGGAAATAACTTCTTAAAAAATGCAATTGACCAAATGGAAAAGAAACTACAAAAGTTCATTGAAGAAAATAATTCCTTAAAAATCAGAATTGGGTAAGTGGAAGCTAGTGGCTCCATGAAATATCAACAATCAGGAAAATGAAGTTAAAAGAAGAAAAAAAAGAAGAAAATGTGAAATATATTGCTGAAAAAAAAAACAATTCTGGGAAATAGATACAGGGAAGTAATTTAATAATTATTGGACTACCTGAAAGTAATGATAAAAAACACTGTAGACCTCTTCTTTCAAGAAATTATCAAGGAAAACTACCCACATACCCAAGAACCCTATGATGAAACAGAAATTGTATGAATCCGCCAATAACTTTCTGAAAGAAACCCCAAAGTAATAATTTCCAGGAATATTATAGCCAAATTCTGGAGCTCCCAGAAAAAGAAAAAGATACTGCAACCAGTCAGAAAGAAATGATTCAAATATCATGGATCCACAGTCAGGATAACATGATTTTTATTTTTTATTTTTTTTTAATTTTTTGACTCTTCCATGTTAAAGAAGAGGAGAGATTGGGATACAATATTCTGAAAGACAAAGGAGGTAGGATTGTAACCAATTATAACCTACCCAGCAAAACCAAGTATAATCCTTCAAGAGAAAGAAAAAAGATATTTAATAAAATTGAGAACTTTTAGATATTAGCAGTTCTGTTTGTGGTGGCAACAAATTCAAAATTGAGGGAATATCCATCAATCAGGGAATGACTAACCAAGGTGTGGTATATGATTGTTATTGAATTCTATTGTACTTTAAGGAATGATGAATAAGAAAATGCCTGGAAAAACTTATATGAACTGATATAAAGTGAAGTGAGCAGAACCAGGAGAACAATGTACATAGTAACAGCAATATTATGTGATGATCAATTGTGAATGACTAAGTTTTGTAAGCAATACAGTGTTTCAAGACAATTCCAGAGGACTTGCAATGAAAAATGCTATCAGTTTCCAAAAGGAAAAAAAACTGATGCAATCCAAAGGCAAATCAAATCATACTTTCTTTAACTTTATTTTTCCCTGTCTTGTTTTTGTTTTTGGGGGTTTTTTTTGGTGGAGATAGAGTCTGTGTTTTCTTTCACAAATAACCAATATGGAAATATGTTTTGCATGCCTGCCTGCTTCAGTGTAACCTATATCAAACTGCTTGCTTATCAATGAAGTCAGGGAGGGAAAATAGGGAGAGAGGGAATTTGTAATTAAAAAAATGTTAAAGATGCTTTTACATGCAATGTTAATGCGTACATCATACCTGTAGTTGTAGTAAAATAGCCTCCAGACTACAATCTTGATCCTCAAGCCATGCACTTTCACTTTTGGCCCCAAACATCTTTATTCTTCTAAAAATGGGGGGAAGAGCTGGGGCCTGGAGGATGGGGCTGACTCTGCACTCTTGGTCCTGTAGCTAGAAATCTTATTTGAGTGGTGATTGAACTGAGTCAGCCTTTCTCTGTCTCTGTCTGTCCCTCTGTCACTCTGTCCCTCTGTTTCTGTCTATTTTTTTCTTTTGCCATGTGTTGTACCTCAGGAAATTTCATAGGGATATATCTTACCAACTTTTATTTCATCCAGGTATTCTTTCCATTCATCAACTTCTTTACTTATATTATGAGTTATACTCACCTGGAGGCCTATTTTCACTGCTGACACAACAGTGAATACAACTATGTTGTTTTCTCATAGGCCTTTCTCCTACTCGTTTGTGTTAACCATGTATTTTCCAGTCCCTAATTCTTTTATTGTTCTTTCCTGAAGGAGCCTTTCAAAGTTTAACACAAAGTCAAAGGCTATTGAACCACTCTGTTTCTAATTCATTAGAAACTTCACCTAGGTGCTTTCCCTGTCCCCACACCAATTGTTGTCACAAGTCTAAGAAGCACAAACATTTTAATATTCCAGACTCAGAACACTGTATCATTGGAATCAAAAGTAGGTGGCCTAATGCCCTGCATTTACTTGTATCCATTCCCTGTCACTTTTTCATCACATCTCTGTTCTGTCCTAGCCATCATTCAAAGTGGTCCTCTCTAGGAAGATGGGCCTACTTCCTTAAAAAATGGTCATAAATTTATAAAGTGTCACACTCTGTATTCATTTACTAATATACTGGATCACAACCCATATTGAAATGGGTATCTATACTTCCTTCTTATCCCCCACAAATTTTTTTGCTATTATTTTCAGTGAACCATAAGAGAATTAAACCTGGTCAGAGGTTAAGAATTTTTCAATGAATATCCCAATATCTCCTCTAGTTATCACTCTAAAGTAACTAGAAATGTCATACTGTTTTAGGCAGTTGGAATAACACAGTTATTACATCATTTTCCTTTATTTATGCATTCCCTAGATTCTCCTAGAAGCTTATATTTTGGTAGGGAGTATGAGTACACAACATTCTATAAGCTCCATTGAGTGTTTTTTTTCCTCAGACAGTAGTTGCTCCCAAACCAAAATTCCTTGATAAAGTTGTATTCCCACAACTAAGGTTTAGTTTTCTATTAGTAGCCTATTGTAGCTACTCATCAAGATACCCAGAACTAGATGCAAATGTAGGGAGAAAAAGTTTTGCCTAATGTGCTATTAGATTCTTTGCAGAATAGCGTTGTGCCTATATTATAAAAAACAAATATTCATCCTAGGCTCCAAAGCAACTATGTTGTCTAGACATCAATACCCCCTATTCTACGACAAGTAAGTATGCTCAAAATCTTCAGTGGTTCTTGCAATACTAATGCAGGTAGACTTTATTCCCTCGAAAACCAATCAACAAAACAGAACAAATTACATAACAGAAGAAACCTATCAGGAAGCATATCACTGGACCTACACAAATTCAAGTTGTAATTTTGGAAAATTTTAATGATGACTAAATAATCTTGGCTTAATTGCCCCCACTAAATCTAGAAACTAGGGACTTCTGTTTGTTAACTCAAATTGAAACATTTTGCTATTTTCTAATCAGAAAGTCCACATGAAGAACAGCATCAAAACATTAAGTATTTCATGAGTAGAGAATAGAACATTAAAGCAAATTAATTTCTTGTGGCAGCTATATGGTAAACTGTTGGACCCTGTATCATAAGGATATGGTTTCAAATATTGCGTCAGATACTTACTGTGTAAGTATGGGAACCATTTAACTTTTATTAGTGTTAGTTTCCTAATCTATAAATTAGGGAAGGTAAAAATAGCACCTATTTCACAAAATTGTAAGGATAAATTGACACAACATGTAAAGTTTCTTGCAAACTTTAATAATAAATTAATAATAGCTATTATGATATTAGCCATATTCTTATATTAGCATAGCATCCTTCAACCTGATTAACCCCTCTACATTTCAGAATAGTTTGTCACTCAAGATCCTCCAAATCAATATCTCTATTAGTGAAGAGTAAGTTTAACTTTTTTTTCTAAAGCAAAAGAGTAGTCTTGGGCTAATCCTAGACTAATAGTTTCAATAAAGGGCTAAGTCATTGTCTAGGATTGATTACTTTCCCTACTCTTCTCCTTGTTCATGTTTATGGTCTTCAACTCATGTGTCTTCATGGCTTTTGATCATGCTGTCTCCATATAGTTCATACCATGACTTGTTCTAAATGCTATTCATCTATTGCCAAACTGCTGTCCATCATATTCTTCCCTACATGATTCATTAGGGAGATAGTAATAGTGGTGCTCCTTAAGATTGAGGGTGAGTAGGGGAGGAAAAAAAAGAAGTATGTTCATCATACATGTAGCATGAACTTCTCTTTGGAAGGGAATAGGTAAGATTTATAAAATGACTGTTCCTATGATTTGAAGATCCGCCAGTTGTACTAATATTATTGTGACCATCCTCCTCCTCCTTCCTCTTCTTCCTCCTTCTCATTATTATTAATTCATTACAAAGAGAAGATCCCTTTCCTTCCACAGGGAGGCAGTACGATATAGAAGAAAGAAATATAGTTCTATGTTTTAAGTCCTAGTTTCATGGCCTGGCTCTGTTATAGTACCTGCCTGTCTTTGGGCAAATCATTTCACCTCAGTCCCAGATTACTTAACTCTAAAAAAACTGGAGATTGAACTAGATAGAGTCAGGTCCCTTCTAGATCTAGACTTAAAAGCATTTTATTGCTTTCAGCCCTTTGCTATCATTTATTAGTTACAGATGAATCACATGCAATAAAATTCTTAAGGGAACATTTCTGATGAAAAAGATTTAAGGTAAGGAGAAAACAAAGGGAATGAAACACCCTTGAACCTGACGTGAATATACCGAATTCCATATGCCTCAAACTAAAACTAATATGTCTGCTACCAAAATGGAAACAAAATGACACAAAAGGGTTGATAACATGCTCAGATTTAACCATTAACATTTGCCTTCCTCTTCTTCCCCTCATTAAAACAAACAAAAAAAAAACAACAATAAAACTCAGATAAATTCTATCTGGGTATTGAAACAATTCAAGTTTACTCTTCTCTAACCCTAGATAAAACCATAAAGTCCAAGGAATTAGAATTTGTTGATAAGTAGGTTTACTTTTTCTTATGAAAAGTATTACTAGTTTGTAAAAAAGATATACGACACATGTATCCATCTAATGGAGTTCTGCTCTATTAATCTGCAATGGTTCTATCTGTAACAGCAAATCTGAGCTATTTAAAATAAAAAGCACATATAAACACATTGACTTGGCAATAGAAAAAGGAATGATAATGCCGTTCTTTTACAACTCTGGCCACAAATCTTTTATGTTGTGAATTGTTCATATGTTCCATTGCCTTTCCCCTTACAGTGGATTAGGTCAAAATATAGTGATGGGGAACCTTGGTTTGTCAGTGGGTATCATTACAGTTAGTAACACTGACAGTGACTATTTATACTAATGTCTGTCTTAGATGCTTCAGTCTCCCTAGGGGTCACTCTTACATAAAAGACAAACCACTTTGAGCTGGGTCAATCAATTTTCATCAGTGATATCTTCCCTTCCTGATCTGACACTCTAAGATAGTGGTTCTCAACCTTCCTAATGCCATGGCCCTTTAGTACAGTTCCTCATGTTGTGGTGATCTCCAACCATAAAATTATTTTCATTGCTACTTCATAACTGTAATTTTGCTACTGTTATGAATCGTAATGTAAATATCTGATAAACAGGATGTATTTAAATTGAACATAACCCACAGGTTCAGAAATGCTGCTCTAAGAACAAGTTTCTGGTTTAATTGAACAAGAAATCAATCTATAAGTATTTAAAAAGTTTCTATTACACACCAGGTATAGACACTAGAAATGTAGATTAAAAACAAAAAATCTTATGGCCCCTGTCTTTGTAGAATATATAAATCTACTAGAGAGATAAATTGTATGGATGCAAATATATACAAAATAAATCCAGGGAGGGCTTTATATTGTAGCCCTGCGTTTTAACTTTGCAAAAGCTAGACTTTGAATGAGAGAAGGATTCAAAGTAGTAAAGAGGACCTGCGTTACTTGGATTTCATTGGACAAAGTCTGTGGAAATATGTCGAGAGGAAACATCAAATGTAAGGAAGAACAAGAAAGCCATGTAGTCTGGAATATAAAGAAGATGGAGGAGAATAATATATAATAAGGCTAGAAAGTGATATTGTGGCAAAGTTGTGAAACATATTTGGACTTTGTATTTCACCATTGGGATTATAAGGGAAGACTCTAGTTCATTGAACAGTGGAGAGATTAAGTGTTTTGGTTTCTATTGTTATGTATAGAAACAGAGAGAATTGTTCTGTTCCCCCAAGAAAGATGGAAATGAGGTACTGTTCTTGGAATTTAAAATTAAGTAGACAAGTGAATAGTATTTTTGCACAATCTTGTTTCAAGAGGTTGGAAGTGGGGGATTCTTTACCCTACTGACAAACAAGGTCCCTGGTTCACTTAATTTTGCAAAATTTTGCTCAGGTAGCCTAGCATACCACTAAACAATAATTTGTGGATCTTCCAGGAATCATTAACCTTGAAATAACCCCTTGTGGGCAAGTAGGTGACATATATTTTAAATATTGTAATGTAGCATAGTTTAAATAATAAATGCATATATGGAAAGTATTTTTCAAACTTCTGTAGCACATAATGTCCAAAGTACTTTCCCATACATTGTCTAATTTGTCTATTTTCTTAAGAAGGGGGAAAGGAAGGGCAATTGGGGTTAAGTGAATTGCCCAAGATCACACAGTTAGTAAGTGTTAAGTGTCTGAGGCTGGATTTTAACTCAGGTCCTCTTGATTCCAGGGCCGGTGCTCTATTCACTGTACCACCTAACTGCCCAGTTGTCTAATTTGTTCTTTAGCACTCCTATGAGCTATGTAAGACAGGTATTATGATCCTTTCTTTGCAGAATAAGAAAGAATGAACAGAAAGTTTAGCCTAAAATAGTAAACTGTTTTTCATGACCACTATTTCCTGGATTATTCTATTTCTCTTAGTTTGCAATTAGATTTGTTTTAAATTGAAATGCCAATAGTAATAGATTAATTTATATAGCACTTTGTGGTTTGCAAAAGTGTTTCATTATAACAACCATATGATGTGGAAAATATGTCATTTTATTATCCATCCTTTACAGATAAAGAAAGTAAGGCACAGAGAGGAGAATTGTTCAAAATCACTCAAGTTCATGGCGAAAATAATATGTAAGACCTGTCTTCTGACTTTTGAGTTTAGTGGGGGTTTTTTGTGTTCTTTTTATTACACAGCAGTGCAGGAAAAACAGGTGCACAATTGAAAACTTTTAATAGAATTATTCTCATGAAGTTCCTTTTCTAATATTTAAAATGCCACAATACATAAATAATTGTAAAATCTTCACTTTTATAATACTCAGTGTGCCTACCCCACTTATAACTTTTAACTCTAGAAATATGGGTTTTAAAATGTAGCAAGGGAATCAATCTCTTCTTTCCAACATTAAAACTATTATTTGCTTTATTTGATGAAAAAGAAAAAAGCAGAGTTTTTTTTAGCTCTAACTAGTCTTGAATCATAATTTAAAAAACACAAAGATTAATAGAAAGTCTTATTAAATGGGTTATATTAGTTTAGAATTTGTGCTAATTCAGGAAAAGTTAATATCAAGATTTGTCTTCGCAGATTGCATCGTAAGGGAAAATATTTGGAAGAGAATAAAGTGTTTATAAGTGTTTTAGAAGTACTCCTTTATATAAATGAGTATTTACATTTCATAAATATAATCGTTGATTAATAATTTTAGATTCAAATTATTTTTTTCCTTCTAGCAGGTTTCTTGAGTTAGATTTTGAGTCCGTGTGTACACAAAGGCAAAATGGGCATATTTTCCTCTTTTCTTTACCTTTTGAGTTTTATGGAAAATAAAATATTTCTACCAGTTAAGTATTGATGATGAATTTGACTAGGAAAATGGTACAGGAAAATGGTACAGGAAAATGGTTCCAAAAGAGAAAGGGAAGGAAAAGTTTGTGGGAAAGCAGCAGGAACACAGGGAAAAAGGAGGAGGATTTGACTTTCTCTTGTATGATGAGATAATATAGACAGCCTGGAGATGTAGATGAGATAAAATAATGCAGTGGAAAGAATGTGAGATTTTGATAATAATAATAGTTCAGTTAGAATCTTGGCATTGACTATGTAACCTCAAGCAATTCACTGGACATCTCTGGGTCTTATTTTCCTCATCTGTCTAATGATAAGACAAAATATAAGCTACATTCTAGCTCTAAATGTAAGATCCTTCATCATTTAAAACTTTTTTTCTTTTCTTGGGGAACTAGATGATTAATGTGACAGAGCTTTCAATGGCATCTGGGACACCAGGAAGATGAGGAAAAATAGAGCATGTGATCTAGCAGCAGTGGACCAAGACAGGACTTATGGCAGAGAGCCTCACGTTCCATATATTTAGGACTCAGGATTTACATTCATTTTTGAGACCAAATAGTCATTTATTCACAGATTTCTGTCTTGTCTTCCACATTTTAATAATATTTTCCTTTATAATGTAGCATCCTCTGGGAAAGTTGCCCAGGAGTAGTAGTTAAAATTGGAAAACCTGGGGGGGGTAGAAATTTGACTGTCAGAGCACTGATAAGGGCATGGAGCCTTTACCAGTCTCTTTGATGAGGAAAAAAATCTATTGCAGGCCCAGAAAAACAAATTCAATAGATCATTCCAATAGCTGCATTTGAACTCACACAGGGGAAAACTTGTGACTTTTGTGAGATACCCAAGGATATCAGGAGGAAGTGATGGAGATACAAGGCAAAGGAACTTTCAGAACCCCAAGCTCTGAAGAGATAAGCACACAATCAGATCTCCTGAGAGGAAAGGATAAGTGAGGGAGTCAGGAAGTGGTAGGGGGCTAGGCCATTGAGGCATGATTTTCAGGCCATTGATAAGAAGATCAACAAAACTATTGGAGTTCCTCCTGAGTATGTTATATCAAGTCCTTATCTTTGTGTTTAAAGTTAAAACATTTGGCTCATCCCACACTCAATGATGAAGGTAAATAAATGTTAGGTAATTTTAGAAATGAGTCAAATTCCTTTCACATTTAATGGATTTGTTTCCCACCTCTTATTTCACAGGTAGGAAGACCCTAGAGATAGGGCAGCAATCTGGAAGTTTCTAGTACGGGTCATGACAGTTTCTAGCATGAGAGGTTCTAAGCACACACAGAATATTCTTAAATAAGTAAATGGTATAATGAATTGAGTCCATTGCAGAAATAAACTGATAGAATGGAAGGGCTATTGGTATGGTTCTAAGAATTATAAAATGTCATTGTTTCATTTGGCAGTAAACATCCCTCCAAAGTCCAAGATCAGATGATAATTTAGTATTTATGTTAGGAATGAATAAAGGAAAAAAATTATACACACACACACACACATATTTATAAAATGTTCTTGTGAGATTTAAAGACATTTTAGGTAGCAGATGTAAGGTTAGAAATGATCCAATGTTCCAATTCTGTGTCCATATTAGAATGGGAGGGGATGTTTCCTCAAAGATGGCTTCTCAGTTTTACCCTTTTGTACAGTAAGTCTCCTTTCTGCCAGTGATACTAGAGATACTCCCTACTTTTTAAAGGATTCCAGAATAATAATTAATGGAGTATGAAACTACCATGTTTACCTCTGCTCTACATGCATGCTTTGGATGTGGGAGCAAAGGAGAGAGAAAGAGAAGTTGGGAAAAAGTCTAACTCATCCAGTGATTGAGTTAGGGAACTTTAGACTTAGGGAACCTTTTTATCTGGCCTTGGCTGAACTTCGGAGTAACTCTGTTGTACAAGTATCCATGATCTCATTAAAAAAATTTTTTTTTATCAGAGTTTGCTTATGTACTGAATTTGTCATTCAACTCAGTCATTCAGTGTCAGTCTCCAGTCTCCTATAAAACCTATAGGTATATTGAATATGATACCATTCACCAATTCACTTTTGTTCAGTACTTAATATATGAAAGTATCTTTCATTCATGAGAGGCACGAGCAGGCAACTGCTTAAGGCTATGGTGGGCTTAATGCATTCAGCTAGGGTGTATCTTTAGGGCAGAGCAAAGCTGTCTAAAGGAAGACCAGATCCAGAAAACCATAAAGGGTGAGCTATCAGTTATAGAGTAATACTATATTGGAATTAATTCAGAACCATGAAAAATATTGTTGCTTTGGAGAATACTATGGAATTATAATGAAGAAAGTAATAAAAAGAGCCCGTAGGCTTTTTTAGAATCTCTGGGCAGGTTTCAATTTACTGAACAAGATGTTCAGGTGGGAATGCTAGGTAAATGCTTTGCCATATGCATTTTTCAAGATAGTAGACCTTTCCAAATTTCCTAGAGACATGCTTGGATAAGAAGATGTATGTAAAATAACTGAAATTCCTTATCCCTCAGATACTAAGTTCTTCTTTAAAAAATTTTCCCATCACACATGGTTTTTTAGATATTTGCTTTAAATTTGGAATTCCAAATTCCTTCCCTCCTTGACCATCCCCCTTCAATGAGAAGGCAAGCAATTTGATAAAGGTTATACATATGAAGCATGCAAAGCACATTTCCATATTAGTCATGTTGAGAAAGAAAGCACAGGCAAAATGACAAATGAATTTTTTTATGTATACTTCAATCTGCATTCAGGCTCCATCAGTTGATTTTTTGGAGGTAGATAGAATTTTTCATTATGAGACTTTCAGAAATGCAATTTCATTGTATTGCTGAGAGCATTCAAGTCCTTCATAGTTGATCATTATGCAATATTGCTAAGTGCAATATTCTCCTGGTTCTGCTCACTTTACATTGTATCAGCTCAAGTAAGTCTTTCCAGATATTTCTAAAAGCATCCTGTTCATCATTTGTTATGGCACAACAGCAGATACTAAGTACTAAAAGAGTTTTCCTCCCAGTAAACCATAAAGAGATAAAGGCATTATCAAAATAGGAATAATGTTATGTCTTCAAAAGTGATTTTGCCAGTAAGACAATGATGTTGGTAGCCATGGGCAGTCAATCACATGATTCCAGACCATTCTATGTATTATCTTGAAAAAAATAATCACCTCAGAGATGGAAGTCCTTAAGGAGCCATTTGAAAGAACTTCTAATCACAGAAAGACAAAGAATTCAGTAGCTGGAAGGAACCCAAACATTAAAAGGAATTCTCCACTTAAAAAAAAAAAGTTGAGTTCTGAATTGTCTTCCTCTGTCCTTGACTCTCTCCTTTCATTAAGCAGGCAAGCAATTTGATCCCCTATCTTCTGTCTGAAAATTTCAAAGGAAGGAACTCTCACTCCCTGTCTAAGAGACCTGTTCCACTTTGGGGTAGGCCTTATTGTTAGAAAGTTATTTCTGACACTAAGCCTAATTTTTTTTATTTTTCAACTTCTACCCAATTTCTCCTGGTAATTGATGCTGTTATTACTGGGTCTCATAATCCTTACATATTATCTATAATAGTGATATGAAAGAAAATTGGTAAAATTAAAATGTCTGTGAACTATTAAGTCTTGAATGGAGTGACTAAGGTTAATTAAAGCACCATACTATGTTCTCAAGATAACCTAGATCTCTTTCTGTTAAACTTTTAAATTTGGTATTATCAGATTTCTCATGGCTGAAGAAGAGAGACAAGATTTTTTTCCCATCAGAGTTTTGCTGATTTGAGTACAAGGCACAAGGTTTTTCCATATCTAGCCACTTTTCACTGGATTGCAGAAAAAGTTATGGGCAAAAAGAACTACTTATAGGCAGTAGTTTTCACAAATGACTTCATTTTCTTTGGGAAGATGCTGGAAAAAATGTTCAGAAAGACTGCTCAATGTTTTAGGATTGATATATGTGGTCTAAAGCTTTCCAATAGCTAATTACAGTTTTTTTCTGAATATTTGTTAATGTTGCAGATCATATATGTTAAAAAAGAATGAATACTGACTCTAAAAAGGAAAATAAAGACAAATTCTCCAAAGAATATCCAAATAACTGTTAGCCAAATGTAGTCCTTCTACTAGGTCTGGTGTGTGTGTAGTTGGTGGCCTGGGCGGGGGGGGGGAGGGGGAAGAGGGAGAGTAAAAGACAAAAGTATATGAGAAGAAGTGGTGATTTATAGAAACAAGACAGAGGTACTAGGAGCAACATATTAGAACTTGGAAGCTGAAAGGGAGAGATTAAAGCTCATGACTACCAGAAATGAGAAGTAAAAGATGAGAGTCAAGTCCTAGACCAGAAAAATTCCAAGGTATGTGGCCATGCCAGGCTTCTTCTTGAGAGCTACCACTGAACACACTCCCCCAAGTCAACAGAAGTTTAACTATCTATTTCATGAAGCAGTTAAAGTTTCCTGCCAAAAAGAGGACACAAAAAGAAAGCCAATAGATCCCAATTCCATGGAAAAAAACTAAGGTCTTTGGCTGAGAATTCTTCAGTTTTAAATTAAAGACTGGACCCAAACCATGTTTTCTTAACTCCAAGTTTAGGATGCTAAGCACTCTACCACAAAGTATTCTAATCATAAAATAATTCTGAATTGGATACTACCAGTCAGATGAATAGCTGTCCTATCCACCTATGACTTTAGCATATACTACAAGTTAGAAAGAAGCAGTACAGACATAGATGATAGATGCCCTTTCCTATAAGGTTCATGCTTCAGAGATCATAGTGATTCTTCTAAAGGGGATAAAGGCAATTGGTAATTCATGAAAGGATTTCTATTACAGGTAAGTGAGGAAGAGAGAGAAAGCCTGGGATTTTCCCTGAAAAGTACAACATCTGAATGCACATCATATATCCCTAGGCCAATCCTCCTCACCCAGTTGAACAAAGCTGACTGGTGGAGGACTCAGTTACAGATTGTTGACATATAAGATGTGCTGCTGGGCAAAAGGATAATAATCGTAGAAGAATTGGGGCTGGTTCACCAGAGGCCAAACAACTGCTAGGGAAGTGTCAGAAATTGGAATTTACAAATGGAGCAATAAATCAAATAGTAGGAGACATCATCCAAGATATATGAAGACACTTAGTGCCATACAAAACCTACCATTATAAACCCTACAAGAGGTCTTTATAAAACTAGATTAAAAGAATACTCTAGATGTATTGAATAACAGATCCAATTGACCCTGAATGGCAGCTGACATATATCAGAAGTGATATATGGTGTTGTCTGAAGATCTCAAGCAGTAGCAAATGTTTTGAGCTGTTGTACACAGATTTCTTTTCTCTGGAGGTAGATGATCAGCATCTTAGTAATTACTTTATGCTTAGGCCTATCTAGGTGGTGCAGTGGACAGAGTGCCAGTCCTGGATTCAGAAGGACCTGAGTTCAAATCCAGTCTCAGATATTTACTAGCTGTATAACCCCCAGGCAAGTTACTTAACCCTGTTTGACTCAGTTTCATAATCTGTAAAATGAGATGGAGAAAGAAATGGTAAACCACTCCAGTAGCACTCCAAACCACTTTGTCAAGAAAAACCCAAATGGAGTCATGGAGAACCAAACATGACTAAAATAACTCAGCAGCAAAAACACTTAAGGAGAACCAGAGGGCTTTCACTGTGGCTCATATGTAATGGGGAAATTTATTTCGTTTCATGCTTACCCTGCCAGAATACACACTTATTAGATTCTAATTTTTCAAAACAATCCACTCAGATAATTACTCAGTTACCTCAGTCTGGCATCCAGTTAGATATCTAAAACCATGCGTTAGCACCTTGAGGAAGATATTCAATGAAAATGTTTCATTTGCCTTATTAAATATATTGGCAATACACTGGCCAAAACAGTAGATTGAACATTTGATATTTCAGTATGTTCTTGTGGATTTTGGCAGGTTGTATTTCTTGCACATATTTACAACATAGTTTGGGATACAGCCATAGGATTTGTCTTGGTTTGGGTTGATATTTGGATAAAGATCTGAGATGCTTTTTGAACTGTACTTTAGAGCAGAGTAAGAGAGGAGACCTATGGTCAAAATTTCACTTGACTGGAAAAAAAAATCATTGGGAGCATCCTACTGCCTTGGAAGAATATTACATGGGAAAATATTGAATAGAATAACATTCTGAAACCTGAATTTACTCTCAATAATTTTAGATGGAATCCTAATACAAAATCTAGGTGTTATCAAAATACATGAGAAGACCAACCAATGCAAAACCATACCATATCAGGTGATTAAGAGACTAAAAATTCTATAAATGTACACTATAGGACTGGAAAACAGCCACAGATCTACAAAGATATCACAATCACTTTTTATCAATAGAACTGGTTGTATCAAAAAGTGAAAAGGACTCTGCGAGTATATACAAGTCAAACAATGGAGTCTTAGAAACAATCTGTTCAAAGACAGTAGCTGTCTTCAGAAGGAAGCTAATGATGATGTGACCTGAATCAGGATTCTAAGGAATATAAGGACAAATTATGCATCATCATCGTGGAATGAAAGATGTAGCAAATTCCTAATAATTAGATCCAGATTGAGAGGTGGAAGTGGGTGTTTTAAATGCACACAATTTCCCAGTTTGCAAAAGGGGGAGCTCTGCAACAAGAAAGTAAAATGAAAACCCCCAAAACGCCTTTATATTGTGAAGGTGGTATATGAAAAAAAGATATAAATCCAGCCTCAGACAGTTACTGCTTGTATGACCTGGGCAAATCACTTAACCCCAATTGCCAAAAAACCAAAAACAACAAAACAACAACACCAAAAAAAAACATCTTATTTGAAAGAAAATATTTTGCTCACACTTTTCTTTTCACTAATTTGTCTCACCTATTCCCCTGCAAATTAATATGACTCCATCTTTTAACCTAGTATACAGTCACAGTAATTCTATGTTGTCTTTTTCATCTCTATCATGGTGATGCTTTCAATTTCTTTAAAGACTAGAGAACATTGTGCCTTTTGCATTGTTATATCTGTCTATAAGCTGTATTTTCCCAGGGATCTGAATCATTTCTTGATAATTAGTTATTCTGGGAAACTGATTAATTATGGGCAGGTAGGTGTCACAGGGGAAACAGCAATTGGCCTGGAGTTAGGAAGACATGAGTTCAAATGTGGTCTTAGACAGTTATTGGCTGGGCAAAGCACTTGACTCTGTTTTCCTCAGTTTCCTCATCTGTTAAATGAGCTCAAGAAGGAGATGGGTAATAGCTTCAGTATACTTGCAATAAAATCCCAGAATGAGGTCACAAAGAAATGGCTGAATGATAACAGCAAAAATTAGCTCTATGGGTTATACGCCTGGAAAGATGCAATCCATTTCCTCTGATGTGAACCTCAGAATCATGATTCTAATCATGAGAATTCCATTTTAAAAACCTCTTTGACACCATAATTTCACAGATTAATCTTCTTTTAGATGAAATGGTTCCTTGCCTTCCAGGAAGAGTAAAATGAATTAAATTTAACTTGCTAAGTGTTTACTGAGTGCTTATATGCATTCATTCAAATTCTCTCTTAGATACACAAAGCTGTGTGGAGAGTCCTTGCTTTCATTGAGTTTATAATCTACTCAGGGATATAAATCTTTAAGATAACTATAGTTTCCTGTTTGTTGGAGTAGAAGAGAATTGAAGTGCCTTGTAACTATGAGAATCAGAGATTTATATAATCATATATACTTTTGGAAGCTTTTCCTAATCTTCCCAACTGCTCTTCCCCAAGAGCACCTCGCAAAGTCCTTGCTTGCCTTCCTCTCCTAAACATGGTGTATATGCTTGTGCATTGTATGTCCCTGTATTTTCATCTTAACCACTTAATTGAATGAGTTTCATAAGTTCAATAAACAAATCATTTTTAATTTTCCTCTCTGAGTACAATACTTTGAATACAGTTGGTACTTAATTCCTGTTTAATGAAACTGAAGGGCATACATTCCTTAAGGGTATGATTTACTTTGGAGAAATGGGTATACTACTTGTTATTAAAAAAAAAGAAAAAGACAATAAACCCCTCAGAATTATATCTTCTATAAGCTTGGCTTTCTCCGTAGAGAGACATGAGGGGGAAAAAAACCCCAAAAACCCAAACTTCTCCCACCTCATTTGTAGAGAGTGGCTATGTGTGGGACATTGCAAATTGTCAGATTATTTTTTCTTTTTGCTTCATTGTTGGTTATGATGATTATTTTTTTCTCTTCCTTTTTTATCCTTAAAATCCCTTTTCTATAAAGGATGTCTGTCTGGAAGGGTTGAGGTGGAAGGATTCAAAGAAAAATTAAGGTAATAGAAAAAGAAAAATAAATAATACAATGTTGCTTTCAAATATATTAAAAAAAGAATTGTATATTCAGATAAATTGCGTGAAAAACCTTGACGGAATTCATTAGAAGTATTGGTTTCCATGTGAATGACCATAGAAGAAGTGTGGTACAGTGTATAGAGGACTAGATTTGAGATTGGGAAGACTTCAATTAAAGTACTACCTTTCACAAACATTGCCCATGTTACCAAAGATGAGTAGCTCAACCTTTCAGGGCTCCAGATGCCTAAAACTATAATTATAGAAAAATTGCTGATGTACGTTGTTGAAGGAAATATTAGAAAATTACCTACCATCATAAAATATGCATATGTATACACACATATACACTATTATATAAATATAATATGTAATATTGCATCATATATTTATATATTATAAATATGTTTGTATA
>CM053596.1:223210425-223230508 GCA_028646575.1 Pseudocheirus occidentalis | reverse complement strand
TAGTAAATACCCACATTCTCAAGCCTTCAAAACAGGACAGGCAATCTCAGGCAAAGGTCCTCCTCTCCTCATTCATGGCAACTGCTCAGTGTTCAGGCAGCCTTGTGTCAAGCAGCTCTGGCCCTTCCACAGTTCTCCTCCCTGGCAGTCCTCAGCAAGAGTCCTTAGCAGAGATTCAGACTGGCTCAAAGAAAAAGGAGTTCACGCTGCTGCCACTGCCGCTGCCACCACCGCTGCCACTGCTGCTGCTACCAGCACAGATGATAGCTTGATTCCGGTGTTCTCTTGCTCCACCACTTCCTGCTACGTCAGCAAGTTCAAGGGGCATGGAAGACCTTTATATCTCAGTATCATTACATGCTTTTAACATTTTATCCTTGAGTTAAAGATTTTGGAATTTGACTATAATATTCATATTAGTTTTCATGATAGGATCTCTTTCTAAGTCGTGGTTGATGGACTTATCCCATCTCTACTTTTCCCTGTCTCGTTCTAATGCTTCAGGACATTTTTCTTTAATTATTTTTTTGTATTATTGTATCAAGATTCCTTTTTTATTTTTGCTCATAGCTTCTTGGCAGTCTGATTACTCTTATATTTTCTCTTCTTCATCTGTTCTTCTGATCAGTTGCTTTTCTTATAAGACACTTCCCACTTTCTTTTCTTCAATATCCTCTTCTGAAGATGAACTTCAGTCCTCTCTATTCCCATAATAACTTTCAGTGGTTAGATTCTTTCTCCTTTCCCTGTGGATTTTTATTTTTGGCAGTAACAGTTTAATGTATTTAATCACCTCCAGCCCTGTGGTATGTGGGATTATGCTTCTTGCCCCAGATCTTCAGTTGTCCCATCTAGTCCAGAACCAAAGCCAAACCTCCAGCCTCCTGTATGTGCCTACAGTTGAGGGCATTGTACCCCACTGCTTCTACGCTCTCAAGGCAGGTGCTGACTACTTCTTGCTCCCACTGCTCCCTGCAGCACAGATGGGTCTGGTGTTCCTGGTCAGTAGAGGTTCCCTCTCTCTTCCCCAGCTCTGATACCAAATTCCTCTTACTATTTCAGGGGTAAAATTTTCTGTGGCTGGGACTGAGGCACCCCTCCCCCCAAAACAAACAAACAAACAATTAAGCCCTGGACTTGCCACTTTTTGTTAAAGGAGATCCTAACCTGGAGGTTTTTACTCTTCACTGGAACCAGACCTCCTCCTTGGAATTTTCTTCTGATCTTCTTGAATTTGTCCTTTGAAGACTTCCAATTAAAAATGCTCAATAACACCTGTTGAAGTCAATATCATTTTGAAGTACTGATATTAATTAAGAAGCTTTATCTTAAATGTCTTTAAGTCAAAGTATTCTTCTGTGTAGTTTCCAACTTTTACTCTATTTGTGACTTTCAAGAAAAGGAGCTTTATTCTTCTACCACATGAGAGCCTTTCAAATATTGAAAACTGATATATTATCCCTAAATGAAAGGCAGAAATGACATGCATTATGCCCTTGCTAATTGCTACATCTATTTCTAGGGGTACAAGTAGTGAAGACATTCTGTGAGTTTTAGGAAATTACACTGCAATTGAGGACACAACACTTAGGAGAGTGGTGGGTGACTAGGGAAGCGTACTTTGTTCCTGAAAGTTAAGGGTGAGTAATATCATAGGGAACAGATAAACAAATTCCATTTATAAAACAATGACAAAGTGGATTTCATCACAGTTCACAGTTACAGAACTGGAGGGGAAGGATAGTAAAGGATATGTCCAAAGAAACTAGCTTGTCATAGAGGTTGTTTTAAACTGAGAAGTTGGTTGGAGAAGAGTAAATAAAGTTTGAGCTATTTCCTAGAATAATGGTGATGGAGTCACCAATCACGAGGTTGAGAGTCCAGGTTCTTCCAAGATGTAGTTTCTGGTTTGACTATAAAGTAACTGGCTGGGAAGTCATGGAAAAGGTGGTCTTTTCTCCTGGCTAAACACACCTATGTTTTTCACTCACCTGATGTAATGATTGTAGTTTTGTTGCAGTTTTGTGGTTTTCATTGAGAATTCACCATTGATCTCATACAACTGACCTGGTAGATTATATATCACTTCCATTTCTCCCTCCCTATAAAACTCACCCAATTTTTTCACACCATTCCTTGTGGAGAGATACACAAGTAATTATCTAAATGTATAAGGGTACATTTTATTTACTAAATTATTTCTTGGAATAAGATGTACTCTTGGGTTAAGATATTTCAGTCATGAGTGATATCACAACAAGGTTCAGTAATGACTTACTTTGAGATCATATTTACCACAATGTATTAATATTTAAAGATAATTGTATTTATTACATATACTCTGAACATTACAGAGTCAAGAATATATATATGTGCTGTTTTGCCCTTAATCCCTATTATTTTCTCTTGTGGCTTAATGAATGCTTCTATTGAATTGCTTTTTCCTCAGTCAAACCTACTGTCCTCTGTTGTTTCTGACTTGACTCTTTTCTCATGCTCTGTCTCTTATTAGTTTAAAGCTCTCATAATTAGGTAGTAGGTCACTAAGAAAACATATTCTTTCTCACCTAACCCAATAACTAAGCAAAATAATGTACGGCCATCTTCTCTGGAGGAACCACGTATCCAGGGCCCTTGATGTTTGTTTCACCTAAGAAATATGATGAGCCCTTTCTCTAAAAGTCCTTGAGGTGTTGAATGGAGAAAGCTGTGTCAACTTCCCCCAGTGTTTCAAATAATTTGAATTTTATATTAAATGGAGTTTGGTGTGGGAGAAATCATTAAGGCAATAGACCATAAATCTCCCTTCTGGCTTAATCACAGCTGTCCCATCTTTGAAAGACTATTACTGAAATGAGTAGCCTGCAAAACTGACCTGCTTCTGGGGTTTGCATAGTTAACTGACTCCTGAAGCAAGTTATTTCATTTATGGGAGGACAAAGCATCCAGCCCATCTTTGGCAAGTTAATTTAAATGGACTTATGCTACCTGTTCTCATTAATGTTTATCAGTAAAGCTGTGAATTCAGCATTTCTGTTGGAGCAAAAAATATGATGTGGTGATATCAATATTGATATCTACATATACTCATTGTGTGCATATGTGTATATACACATACATATATACATCTATACATATGAATATATCCTCAATATCTCTTATATCTATCCTTTTCATGCTGTTGCCAATATAACCACCTAGTGTATGCCCTCATCATTTCTCATCTGCATTATTACAATAGCCTTATACAAGTTACGTGTTGCCTGTGGAATTTGTAAATGTTCAAATGAGTGACCTAAATGTTTCTTGTGTTGAGTCTTGGGTAGATATGTTTGGAATCTTGACCACCCATTATCCAGGGGAGATCCCTGCCTTGGGAAGCAGGAAAAGTTGCCATAAGACTAACTACTCTGTTTTCCTCTGAGAGAAGGGATACTGAATGGGAATTATATCTATCTGCCCCCATAAATATTACTGTTCTAGGAACATGATTATTAAGCTCTAGAAACTTTTAGGTTTGTTATCTGCTAATTTTGAATATCCCATGCCTGTATATTTAATTCTGACTACTTTCAACAAAATATGAATTACATAAAACACAATTAAAAATACCAAATACCATTTACCCAAGTATATAGCAAACAGAATTTCAAGAAGATATATAGATTCAATATACCAGAAAATACACAAAGTGCATGGACCCTTCCTGGAATGGAGGTATCTCAGCTCAACCAAGACAGAGGCTTTGATCTTGTCTAAAGTCAATGAATCAAGGACATATTGAAGAACTGAGTTTTAAGTTCATCACTAACGTCTACAGGTCCCTTCTTTATAGCCCCCAAAGTATGTTCTCTTTCCTTGATTATCTTCCTGAAGAAATTGTAACCATGTGTGTGTCTCTCAAATAAGGAATAAAGTCTCTCCTCTTCAAAGCTTTCACATCAGCTGTGAATCTCATAAAGGCATTTTGTTCATAACAGTAAATAATGATATCAATAGCAGAGTTAATAATCATTCTCTCAATTAATCTTGAATCACTTCTAAACAAGCATGCAAAAATCCCCCATCGAAATCCATGTTACCCTCCTGATTAATGCCCCACTGTCTATATCCCCTGTCTCTAAATCATTCTCCACACAACTGCCAAACTATTATTATTTAAACTCTGATTTGACCCTGCCACTTCTTTGCTCCTGAAACTACATTAGCTTGCCATTGTTTTTTGACTGTTTTACATTTAAATATTTTACAATTAGCTCCAAGGTATCTTTCCCAGCTGATTACATATTATTCCCTTTGCTTCCCACATTCCTATCTAACTTGTCTACTTCATTCCATATATATGGTACTGCCTTTCCTAACATCTTTGCACAAACTTTCCCCCACACCTACCATGATCTCCCTCCTCAGTTTCATTTCTTGGAAGTCTCAGCTTTTTTCAGGGCTCAGCTATTCAGTTCATGGGGCATACCTTTCAAGAGAAATCTTCTGATTTCACTAGTTGTTAGTGCTGCTCCAAACGGGGTGTTTTTATTTTGCTTATATACTGTATTCACTTATCAGTGAACATGTTTTATTCCCCTGGAACATAGAAGGTCCTTGAGGGTAACACTTCTCTCATTTTTGTACTTGCAACTCTAATACTTAACTCAGTGATTAACATATAATAATGGGTACTTAATAAACGTGATTAATGGATTGATATGTGCCTAGCACTGACCTAGGTACTCTTGGGAAAATGAAAGAAGTATGACAAAGTTTCCTTTCCATCATAAAACTCAAAGTTTTCTTTGGGAGACAATTCTATCATACACAAAACAGAGAATGTAGCTATTGTTTAATTATATATTTTATTTTTGTCATCGTAAATCAATCTGTGTTCTCATCAGTAAGAGCAAATGAACATTGATCATAGCCATTCTATTATTTTAAATTTCATTCAATTGCTACACCTATCTTTCCATATACCCTACAGAGAGGATCTACCTGAAGTGATGACAGTTGTCACTTTTAGAATATGTGATACAGAAGATATGTATTCAGAGAAGTATGTGTGTGTGTTAATAAAGACTACAATATAGCATTTCTGACCTTACTTTTGAAACCCCAATTGAAATAGAATATGATGAAATACTTTTTAGAGTTTGTCTGTTTGTCAGTGGTTTCACTTGGTTTATGAGGATGACAAGAAAAGAAAATATTCAAAACTAAGATTTTATTTTTAAAAACTTCTGTTTTCTTAATTATATAAAAACAAATCAGTGGTTAGACCTTTTAATTGGAAGATAAGTAGGTACTGATTATAAGGGGAAGTAGAAGGAAGGATGTTCCAGACAACTAAAATAATCTGAAAAGAGGGACAGGCAAGGAATGCCCACAGCATGTTCCTAAAATAGTGAATACAGATTTAGTTGGGGAAGGTGTAAGATGGAGTAATGGGACTTTTTAAAAAATTGTACCAATAACAATGCCTTCATTTCCAATTTTATTCCTCCCGATTTCTCTTTGCAAAGAGGCATGCTTGCAATTAAAAAAATAATTAAAAAGGAAAGAAAAGGAAAAAAAATTCAGCAAAACTAAACAGCAAAATGAATGAATCTGACAACATATTCAAGATTCCAAAGGAGGGCTAATTCTTACCTGAAACCTGTAAAAGGCAAGGAAAGTCACTTTGCCTGTGGGGTTCAATGTCCTCTTCTATAAAATGAGGGGATTTGGTTAGATCATCTTCAAGGTCCCTTCTAGCACTTATGTTCTATGGGTATATGGTTCTAAATGAGCTTTCACATGTGTTGCCAGTCTTTTTCCTCCTGGACATAAATTCAATGCAATCAGAATTCTTGCTTACTTGCTTAATAAACCCTGTTATTTGCCCAAGGAAAACATATATAGGAGTCAACTATTGACATCTGATTTTGTAAGGATTATATAAAGGAAAGGGAACCAGATTTGGCTCTTATGCACCTTCCCACACTGAAGGCCAGTAACTAGAAGTACATGCCTGTTTGCTGAGTAAAATGTAGTACTTCCTTGCCTAAATCTTCTCTAGGAAAATCACGGAATTAAAAAATCTTGGAGTTGACATAGTTACCTTAGAGGATATATAAACTTATGTCTAAATAGGAACCCCTTTGATTGGGGGTATTTGTGTAATGCTGTATCTCATGAGTCCTCACAGTAATTATCAATTGGTATCAATTCATCAGACAGGCTTAATTAGCTTTTAGAAATACATATCTCCCAAAATTAGGGACATAGTTCATAGAAAACTTACCCCCAAATTGTATATTAATTTTTGTACATGTGATGTTAAAAATGGCATGTTCTGATTGTTGTAGTGTTCATCCAACCTTAGAGAGTTCAGGGGAAAACAGGCGCTAACTAAGAGAACACACATGGTCAAAAGGTAACAACTTTTGGTTGCTGGAAATACTTCTCCTTCCCTGTTCCCACTCTTCTTGGGGGTGCTCATGAAGTTCCACCTTATTATTAAATAGCTTCTTCATTGAGAATTTGCAGAGTTCTGAAGACATATTTCCTCAATATTTCTAATTTTTCCTTGCCTCCCAATTCAGACACTGGATCAGTTGTTCCATGAATGATTCTAGGACTACGATATTTTCATAAAGTCCGAAAGCCTCTGGCACCCTAAAGTTCAAAGTTCATCTCTGATCAAGAGAGAATAAACAAGGCCAAGGTATAGGATCTTTCTCTCCTTCCCCATGTGACACTTCCTCAAGATTTTTACTGGAAGTTTTTCTTTATGCTGGCAGATGTTTGAATTTCTGGTTTCTTGTCTGGTTCACAATTTTGTTCAAAACACACAAAGCATAATTAAGGCTCTTGAACCAACCTGATTAGACTTCTTGTGAGTGGAAATGTCTTTGATTCATTTGATTAATTCAAATGAGATATCCATGCCTTGTTTGCAGCTAGTTCCTACCTCTGATTGGTTGTTTCAATTGATAGACATTTTTTTCACCTGAGAGTTATCCAAATGGAGTTTCTAGATACAACTAAAATGGCTCAAGAGCAACAACATTATTATAAGCTAGGTGGGACTAATTCATTGACTTGGCTCCTTTCCATTCACCTTTTCTCTTATACCAAACTGGAATCAGTTTCCCTGTAATTTTTGTACCTTGCTCTTCGGTCTCTGCCCCTGGAATAAAGCAGAAGTCTAACCCTCCCATGGCTACATTTCTCTTCTTCTGACAGGTATATGACTGCTCTATTTTTTTGTTTTCTCTGAGTGACAGAGAATTGAAACCAAGTATGTTCAATTATAGGTAATAAGCATTTCTTCAGTACCTACTTCATATGACACAGGTCCTTGAGACAAACAAAATAGATGTGATATATACTTTATTCACAGGGAACCTACAACTTAATGAGGTTGGGAGTGGTGGAGAGACATAAATATAAATGTTTATTACACAAAGTGGGTTGTGGAAGGAGCAAAGGAGTGGTCCAGATAAAGTGCCATATAAATTTTGTGAAAGCAGAGATCAGCTCAATTCCATTTAATGAAAGAAACATTTGTTGAAGGCTAACTGTGTTAGGTGCTAAGGTAGAGCTTAGGTGTGTAGGTGCTATGGAGGAGATCAGTTCCTGTCCACTCAGGGTTTACTATTGGTAAAGCCACTATTTGTATTTGTTTACCTTCTTTTGATACTATCATTTATTGAGGATCCTTGTATATTGGGTTGTGGAAGGCAGCCTGGGGCAGGGGCTTACATGCTGGGCCTGGGCAGTGGCAGCCCATTGTCAATCAGGGCTGATATCAATGGGGATAGACAAGTGGCCTAACTCTCAACTAAATGGAAGGAAACAGGAAACCCTGTCAGTGCACTAAGACAAACGTCTAGTGTCTCAATGCTAGTTCAAAAATGATTTTGGGAAATTGTAAAGGGCATATAAATGTAAATTGTTTCCTGTATTGTCATTTTCTCAGTTCTATCTAACCCTAGATCTTAACTTTAGAGACTGTGTTAGATTTTCCTTTATCAGAGTTTTATAGAAAGAAAGGTTGTAAGAGGCCTTCAGCTCCTCTCTGTCCCTGTCACTACTCTCTATTTCTAAAGATTTGTTCCCGACTTCATGTGGGGCATAAGGTATTATAGATATATAGGTGGCAAATCAGGTAACAGTTCATAATTTGAGGTAAAAAAGATCTAAGTTCAAATCTTGCATCAGATATATGCTAGTTATGCCATTCTGGTCAAATCGCTTTCCCTCTAAGTTAAGTTAGGTCTAAAATGGGGGAAGTGAATTACCTACATCACATGGTTGTAAGCAAAAAATAAGAAAACATATGTAAAGCTCTTTGCAGACCTTAAAAGTACTATCTAAATTCTAGCTGTTATTACTATAAGGAACAGAAAGATTTAATCCCCTTACTAAGGTTTAGAGATTCTGGGTTTGAAATCTGAAGAACTTATTATGATTAGGTCAGATGTGTCAGACTCTCTGTCCTGCAAAACAAACAGACAAATAAAAACAATACCAAAACAGTCCTGTGTCAGAACCAGATAAAAATCTAATTGGGAAATATTTAGCAAAACAAAGTATGTAATAAAAAATAGATAATGTTAATTTGTGGTGTTCTAAGTCATTATAGGTGACCTTAAACAAGTTATGTAAAAGGACATTTAATGAAAAATTTTATCCACTTCCAGAGGGGGAGGAGGGGGGGGCGCGCTGGAGAGGTGGAGTCTGAATGCAAGTTGAAACATACTTTTAAAAATAACATTTTTGTTATTCTTTTCTTTTTGTCTGTGTTTTCTTCTACATGACTAATTTGAGAATGTTTTGCATGACTGTACATGTATGCTTTATATACAATTGCTTACCATCTTCAGGACAGGGAGAAAATTTGTAAAACAAAATTTTTAAACTTGAATATTATTTTTTGTTGTTCTTTAGTTGAATTTGAGAAAAAAATAAAAATTGAATGTTAAAAAAAAACCATTCTCTCCTCAAGGACTCAATTTCCTGCTCTGTATAAAGAAGGAATTTTGCTAAAGGATCTCTAAGGTCCAATTCAACAATAAATCCTACCAACTTCAAAACAGGAAAAGGAAATCTTTGTGCCAAGTTGCTTCAAGAAGTGAAACAAAATAAAGTTTGAGAAACTGCAATGAGGTTTATTTTTATAAAATCTTAGTTCATTAAAGAAGGAATGGACTTAAGACATAATTTGAACTAATCCTCACATTTTACAAATATCTAGAAACTCAAGAAGTATCAGAGGATGTGATTTGCTCCAGGCTTTTGACTTAATAAAGGAAAGGATTTTCTCTTGATCAGAGCTATAGGAAATGAACCTGATGATTTCAGAAATAGTAAACTCCCTAGCAACATTGAAAATATTCAAGAAGAAATTGGATAATCATCTATTCAGGGCACCATACATGGAATTGCTGCATTGAATGGGAGTTTGACCTTTTTATTGTTGTTATTCAGTGGTTTTAGTTGTGTCTGACTCTTCCTGACCTTATTTAGGATTTTATTAGTAAAGATAATTTCATTTCCATCTCCCACCTCATTTTACAGATGAGGAAACTGAGGCAAAGTTAAGTGATTCTCTCTGGGTCACACAGCTAGTAAATGAATGAAACCAATTATGAACTCAGGTCTTCCTGAATCCAGACCCAACACTATCCACTGTATCACTTAACAGCCCAGCTAGATAATCCCAAAAGTCAATTCCCTGTCCTAAGATTCCAGGTTTTCTAAGATTTTATTTGTTCTTTCCTCAACTTCTTCTTATCTCATTATTTATCATAGACTAGTTTCTTCTTATCTCATCATTTCTCAGAACCTAGTTTCTATATCACAGGCATGTTTTATAGGGGCACAAAAAGTATGATTCTCTAACCTAAGCAAAAATAATCAAAATTAATAAACTGGCTACTAGAAGATTAATTGTAATCTTCCTGTCATATGCATGTTTTGTATATACATATGTGCATCTATATAAATGGTTAAATATGTAATTAATTGATCAATTCACATTAAAGTATAAACCAGATCACGTGTCCCATAACATTTTTTCTTTCTTCTAACACAAAAGGATGATAATGGTAATTAATTTAACAGGTTCTTAGTAACTAAGGGCTAAGTCTTCTGTGAAAGAAACAGAAGGTGTGAACTCTGTCTCCTGTTGCTGACATAACAGAAAGTGATTGGCTGAGACAGGAAGCCAGTGTGTGTGTGTGTGTGTGTGTGTGTGTGTGTGTGTGTGTGTGTGTGTGTGTGTGTGGTGTGTGTGTGTGTGTGTGTGTGTGTGTGTATTTAAGAAGAGCTCCAGAGGACATAAAGTCTGAATCAAGAATTTTTACTCCTGGCGGAGGAAGCAGAATTGTTCCGGCATCTGAGACCTGTGCTGCTACTGGACTGAGAACTGAGATGCAGTTTTCTATGAGAACAGAATCTGATAAAGGTCAAAGTGGCTGCTGCCTCCTATAAGGCTGAGATTTCTTCTGGGTCCTAGGGCCAGCTGAACTGCTGGAGGACTGAAGAAGCATCACCAGGATACTGCTTTGTTTGTTTGTGGCTTGATTGATCCTTGAGTTCCTCTACCAATAATGAGATATTCACAACAGTTCCTCAGCCTGGTCCTTCTAAGTTCTCAGTAGAAGCTGCAGAAGGAGGACCTCAGCAAATGGTGCAATCTCCAGGTGGTGACTGAGAGAAAATCCTGGTTCTCTTCCATATATACAGTATAGCTCCTCCCTGTTCAGCCCCTTCCTATTAAGGTGTTAACTACTTCCAAGGAGTTAACTTGAAGTAAGGAGCTAAGTGCCTTTACTAAGTGCTAAGTGCCTTTACTAGGTGCCAATAGAAAGGGGCATGGAAGATCTTCTGATTTCATTAACATTACAGTTCCCAGGCAACAGAAGTTGTGAACGTTTTGAGACCTGTGAACTTCAGTGTATAACAAGAACTGCCCAGAGGACTGGACAAGAATCTGAGAGCTATCTGCCTCTGAATCCAGGTGACTGTTTGGTGGATTCATGTAGGAGATGGGACTGTGGAAGGGGATCCAGGGAATCTTAGAGACCATCCCAAGTCAAGACTTCTCCTTGGATATTGAACATGTGATGAAATTCAAGTTTACTCGACACTGTAGGGTGGAGGGTTTGTGTAATTTTCTAATCATTGTATTTAGTGATTAATGATATTTAGTAATTGTGAATCTGGATAAGTGACCGATTGAGTTGACTTATGATTGCCCCATGAGTGGAAGACTGACTTGTACTGGGAAAGATTGAATGATTAAGTAAGAAGGGTTTCTCCCTTAGGGAAATAAGATGATTATTCTTTTGTTCTTTGTTCTAAATACTGTGGCCACTTTGGTGAAAACTATGTGGACATTCTAATATTAGGCTGTTGTGAACACTATATTGTGATTTTCTGTGATAAGATGTAATATTGTAAATATTATACCTTGCCTTGATTTTCTGAGAAAGTTTGCTGTGATTTGTTATGGAATAAATGGGGTGTTCACTATACTGTGTAATCAGAACCTTAAAAGATCTTCATAGTAGCATTCTTTTGTGAAGTTTCTAGTGCATGGCTTTATAAGCATCCATCCTTTCAAAATTTTTAACAGAATTTTGTATGCTTCCTTTGGTTATTTTCATACTCTGTCTTGCATTTTACATACAGACACACACATATCCTCATTGGCTAGATTGTAAGCTGATTGAAGTAGTAACTTAAAAAAATTATCAGTGTGATCCCTTGTAGCCCAGTATGCTTTACATAGTAGCTACTCAATAAGCATTTTGAATAAAATTATATATGTATATATGCACATATATGTGAATATATGTGTGTCTATGTGTGTGTGCATGTGTGTGTCTATGTGTGTATAACTTTATATAAATGAAGACTATAGAACTCTCTGTGATTTGATACTGAGGGACACAGGGAAAGAGCACTATGCTTTAAAGCAGTGATTCTTGAAGTATAGAGTAGAGACTCCAGGAGGTCCCTTAAACTCTTTTAGGGAATCTAAAAGATCAAACCACATTCATAATAATACTAAGACATTTTAAAATATTCTAATATGGTAAATAATGCTAAGCATATTCCATTGAGGATCCCTACTCAAACTCTAATCAGTATCAGTCAATTCATTATAATTTCATAAGGAGTAATGATTGTTAGGAATAATTTTACTGTACTCATCTAGTAATATATTTTAGTCAGCCATATAATTATTCTTAATCTATATTTTATATAAGTTACAAAGGAATACAGATTCATTATAAGAAGGCCATATAATTGCCTCCAGATTCAATATAATGGTGAATACTTACTTACCAGCTATGAAGCATACTTGACTAATCACAAGACCACAAGAATGCAAGAACACTGACATGGATATCTCCATCCTGTTTTGTTCAAATTTCATGATTCAACCAAGTGTGAGTAGGGGCATGGCACCGAAAGTTCTCAAGGTCCCCAAAAACATTCTTTTTTTTTTCATCAGTACCAAGTTACTTTATTGGGATGTAAATGGTGGTCGTTTTTGGTACAATTATGAAAGATCAGATAACCAAAATATGCATGCACTGAAAGACAGTCGGAGTGGCACCCACAGTTCCTGGTGTGGGGGAAGCCAGCGTGGCTTAGCTCTCATGGTCACTGTCTCCAAGGGTGTGCTTGTCAAAAAGATATTAGGCCACGCCAGAATCGGGGCCCCCCATCTTCTGCACGTTGGTTATGTGGTCACCCAGCTGCTTGATGGACTTTACATGTTCTTCCAGGTAGTGGGTTTCCACGAAATCACATAAGTGGGGGTCATTCTTGTCAGTTGCCAGCTTGTGCAATTCCAGTAACGACTGATTGACATTTTTTTCCAAGTGCAGAGCACACTCCATTGCGTTCAGCCCTCTCTCCCAGTCGTTGCGGTCGGGTTTCTTGATGTCCTGCAGGAAGATGCGGCCACCGCGCTGGTTCTGCAGCTTCATCAGCTTCTTGGCGTGCTCGTGTTCGCTTTCCTTTTGCAACTGGTGCAGGAAGTACTTGGCTTAGTTCTTAAGCGCCACCTCGTCGGGGTCGAAGTAGTAGGACATGGACAGGTAGACGTAGGAGACGTAGAGCTCCAGGTTGATCTGCTGGTTGATGGCAGCTTCCGAGTCCCGGTGGTAGTTCTGCCACATCTGAGAGGGGGACGGGGAGGGGCGGGCGAAGGCGGTGCTGCGACGAAGGCTGGGCGGAGGCGGCGACGGCCGGGGGCAGCTGAGCAGGCGGCTGCTGCTCGACGGTAGGACGGAAGAAGTGTTGGTTAGTGGAGGTGAAGGTGGAGAGGTGGCTAAGGGCGGCTCCGGCCGGGAATCGAGCAGCGGGTTTCGTTCAAGCACTGTTGAAGCAGAAAAACGCAGCGACTCCCCTTCCCTGCGCTCCTGGACCCCCCAAAATATTCTTGGAGCGTATATCTAACCTGTACCAACTCTTCTTACTCACTACCTACTTAGTGGAGCTATTTCCTGCCTAGCCCAACTGGTGGCTTGCTGATATATTGATACATTGCCTAATTTAGCCTATGCATCATATGTCAGCTAGTGGAATCATTTCTTATTTGATATAACCATTCTTGAATATCTAGATATGGGGCCTATAAAAATAAGGGCTGTGGTAGGAAAGTACACCTCAGATCATGAAGAATGTCTGGGGACTGTTTCACTGGAGGGGGCTAGGTCACTTTTAAAAAAGTGTTTTAGGTCAGAGCTCTGTCTCAGTTTCTCTTTTGGTCATCTGGGGTGATATTTTTGCCCCCATACAACGCAAGCTGTCCTTTAGGGGATTTGCAATAATTTTCAAGGTTATAAAAATTGGGAAAACTTGTTAATGCAAAATGAAGTGAACAGGCCTATGAAACAGTTTATACAATAAGAAAAATATTTTAATCATAAACTACTATTTGAAAGACTTAAGAACTCAACAAAATGACCAAACACAGTTACAAAGGAATTATTATTAAACTTGCTATCCACCTCCAGATAAGAGAGCTAAGGGACTGGAATGCAAAATGCAGAAAGAATTTATTTCTTCCTTCCCTCCTTCCTTCCTTCCCTCCTCCCTTCCTTTCTTCTTGAAATGAGTAATGGTGGGAATTTACTTTGTTTTATTATTTATTTGTAACAGGTTTTGATTCTCTTTGCCTTCTCAATGAACAGGGGAGGGAAAATTGGAGGGAGAAAATTTGAAACTAAGAGTAAAATAAAATTGGTTTTTTTAAAGAAGATTGTAAAGGTGTCATGAGACTAAAAGTTTGAGAACTGCTCCATAGGGGTAAAAAATGAGAAAATATGAGCCTAATTAATTTCATAACTATACAAAAATCAATAATTGATTGTTTTAAATGGTTAGGGGCTTCCCTCACTTGTGAAATGACAGTAAAATAAACATTAATTTCTAAATTATAATGATATTAAAATAGCACAAATAGGATATATTTAATTAGTTTGGCAGGAAAGTTTTTAATTTTTTTTTTGCCAGAGTTTGGTTAGTCATGTTGTCAAAAAACATCTGTGAAAGGAAATAAATAAAAGAGATTCCAATTAATACAGGAATGGCTTAATAAAATGTAGTATGCAAATATAATAAAATATTGGATGGCCACATGAAACAATGAAATGGGGACCTCAGAGAAACATGCAAAATCTTTTTTATATAGTGTCACAGAATATAGAAAGTGATATATGTATATATGTATATATATATATATATTTTATATATGAGTGTATATATATATATATTTATATATATATATATGTATTAGACAAAATAACTTTCATAGTTAAAATGAATGCAGCACCAAAATTCAGAATAATTGCAATAAACTATCGTGATTCAAGAGCACCAAAGAAGAAATATAAATATCCCTCATCTTAATAATGAGATGGGTTCATATAGGTATGAAACAGTATCTTTACTGTCAGATGTAGTTTCTTCATACATCAGTTGTGCTTAGGGGCTTTTTTTTTGTTACTTAGGTTGGTAGATGGAAGTATAAGGAAAAACACTGGTAAATGATTATGATGTAAAAAGATGATCAAAAAAGAGGAATGTATAAGTAGGTTTATATATTATACATACACACATGTCTAGGCTGGAGTAACTATGCATGATTTCTGTATATTTGTGTGGGAGGACTGTACATGTGTATCTATATATGTAAATATTCTCTTAGGAATATGAGTATATGCATGTGTTTAAGTATATTTTACACACTATTATACATACCTATATAAATATGCAACCTACATAAAGAGAATGTGTGTATATGTACAAATATATCCATATATACAAATAAACACATATATACTTTGTTACTGATAACCTTTCTATTGGAAATAATTTTCCATTATTCTTGTATTTTTCAGATATATTTCCCTATGTATGTTCTTGTATTTCCTTGACATTCATATTTTCTTAATATATTTTGTATTCTCTAAATATATTTCCTTACATGTGTTCTACATCTGTGTATATACACATAAACACACAGACAAATGTATATATGGACACATATACATATATTGTCTTATTTAAATGCAGTCAACAAACAGCAAAGTAATATTTTGACCTTCGCATGCAAAGATAAGAATCTTGACTCACTATTCATAGGACATTCACTCTAAGTAATCTCTCTGGCAATGGAAATTGATTGCACTGATTCACCCACACTCTATTGTTGTGCATGGTACTAGTTTTGATAATTGTTCTGCCTGTATTAGCTGACTGTCTGTAAGCCAATCTGAGACCAGAAAAACCAAAGTTAGCCAAACCACAGAATATGTTTTTCGGTGTAGTGATCAGTATATATGAATGATCATTTAAAGCTTTATTTATTTATTTTTGGAAGTATGCTTTGAATCACAGGCAAAATGTTTCCACCTTCCTGTGTGGTTGAATTTTTATAAGGCAGTTTTTCAGAAATTGGATATTATAAGAGAATAGGAAATGAGCATTTCTTCCTCTGTTAAGATGCTTTTAGGACATTTCTATGGATTTCAGCCTCCACAAATCAGGAGAGAATCTAGAGCTTATAGTGCTTACTTCTTTTCATTTGAAAATTGTGTTCCTAATTGTTAAAATTCTCTAGGAGCCACTGGGAACTGAAGAAATATTGTAATTGCTGTATGGTGCGGCACTTTCACCATCCAGAAATAGTGTTTAATGAAGCTATCACTCTAACCACAACAACTTTATTAACTCCAAACTTAAATGGCTCTATGAGATGATCCCCTGACCCATAAAAAAAAAACAAAAGAACCATATAATGAATGTTTTGTCATTTTCTTCTAATAAATATGCAGCAAAATGAGTCTTTCTAATTGTTATCATCTTGAAATCTTTCTTGTTCCGTCTCTTATGATATATTACTATGGCCTTTTCATTTTTACACTTCAAATCCCTTCATCATTTCTATCACTGCGCCTGACTTCCACACCTTCAACACTGTGTTCATTTTTACTGTTCTTTATTCTAAACTCCCCTTAACTCAAAGAAATTGTCAGTTCTATCCATACAACTTGAAATACAGGAAGTCCTCAAACTTGGAGCAATAGAGAAAATTCACTGTAAGCTGAAATGATTTAAAATTTTCACCAAGAGATCATATAATAAGGGCCCATGAAAGCCCAATGATCATTTCCTCTAGATTTTATAGAAATGAATTATATAGCCATGCAAAGGCACTTTAAAGTTTCCACAGTTGTAATCAATTAAGAACGAGAGTTATCGTTTACACATTTTAATTTTATTTCATTTAATAGAATCCTGTGAAAAGGGGTGTGCAAGATAGGTCTGAGCCTCTTCAGACATAATGAGGAACAGGGTCTTATGTGTAAGAACACATAGTTTCTGTGCTCACCACTTTGAATGTAATACTAATGACAGCCATGTAATGGGAAGAACATAATGAGTATGAACTGCTGTAAGTCAAATGATTATAAACCAACATTTATATAGAATATTTATTAAACCTTATTACTATAATTTTTTGAATGTATCAAAGTCTGGGTTTATTTCATTCTATCATCATGTAAGGACATATTCATGTTCTACTAGACTTAGTTGTTTTGATTATGATGTTTAAGTGATTATCCCCAGGATTTATTACCACCATGAGTTTAAAATATCCATCATGACTTCTTAAAATTTTTGCATATTCTTTTTTGGACATATCCTGCTAACATCATCTTCACCTGACACTTCATTCAGTCATAAGATTTGGAAACATATAAAACTGCCAAAATCACAATGGATTATGTTTGATACCAAGTTTAAAGGGTTGAGATCATTGTTTGGAATTTAATTGTATCTCTACATGGAAGGTATAGATGTATTTATGACATATCAATGCATAATCAAGAATAAGGGATTGTCTATTTTCCTGGATGATTTTGTTATTTCACATATTTCATATCAGAGTAAAAGAGTTGAAAGTCTCCATAGAAAAGTCGTATCACCAGAGAGCACTTCAAGAGAGCTAAGAGCAACTTTCAGGTCTGGGGATGGGTGGAGCAGAGGGAACACCTTGGTACCCACAAAGTCTCCCCAGTGGAGCCCAATAACATGGGAAGAAAATTCAACATGTGTCCACAGAGACTAGAATAAAAAGAGAAGTATCCATGACACTGTAGTGAGAAATATCTACTCTTTAAACTCCATTAACATTATAGGCTATTCAAAAAGTGGAGATCTGATGGGAAGAGATTTTTGTCTCTAGAAGCCAGTATTATTCTTTTCTTCCAGGAGAAATCCACAGGCCTAGGTCACTACTAAAGGCTGAAAATCCATATGGGATGATGATCGGATTCATTGAATTTTAAGAAATATTGTTGTAATAATGTTAATGTCATTTTCCTTTTTGAGGAAATCCAAATCTTGGGGTGCTACTATTAGGCTTATATTGAGGTGGGATACAGCACAAAAGGAAGAATAATCTTACCAATAATTAGTGGGATATTTTGAGTTCTTTCTGAGGTTTTTTATTTTACATGGTACAAAATTAAGGTTATCCAATATTAGATAGATAGACAGACAGACAGACAGACAGACAGACAGACAGACAGACAGATAGATAGATAGATAGATAGATAGATAGATAGATAGATAGATAGATAGGTATTACCTTCAAAACTTCTTTGGGAATGAAATGTCTCTTAAACATATTTGTGGAGACCTTGACATGAGATACATTTTAAAGTTCCAAAAGACAATTCTGGGTTGGGTCAAAAGAAAATAATCCAGGATTACATGGGTTCTTCCACTGATGGT
Source organism: Pseudocheirus occidentalis (assembly GCA_028646575.1). Lineage (NCBI taxonomy): Eukaryota > Metazoa > Chordata > Mammalia > Diprotodontia > Pseudocheiridae > Pseudocheirus > Pseudocheirus occidentalis. The sequence continues at coordinate 223,212,205 of CM053596.1, read as the reverse complement.
TAAATTTTCAGTGTGTGCATTCACACTGTAGAAATAGGCAAATGCTACAAATCAGGGTTTTTGGTTGACTGTCTAGACTTAGAATAAACTTGTGTTCAATGGGATTGCCCATTTTGGGGGCAGGAAGGATAGTTGTTAAAGATTTATAAGCATGTCACTGACTAAACATCATGAATGATTTCTTTTATTAAAGAGAAAAGAGATGCTAAACACAATGAAGACTAAATAATATTACAAAAGGGGGAAATAATTATATTTTAACAGATAAGAAAGGAATAGTTATTAATAGGGGAGCTGTTCATGAATCAGCTGTCTGTATAAAATCAGGCCATGGACTTCTTAGGACAAAGATGAAAACTTTTCCCAAATTAGAAGAAATAAAAAGAAGAGAGGGTATGAAATCATGAAAACTCCAGGATGGCATATTTTAACAAATTGCTGAGACTAAATAACAGGAAAGATATGAAAGAATAAAAATTGACCAAAAGTTTCCCCATTGTTTTAAAGGACATTTAATCTATTTTTATAAAGATTTATTTTTTTATAAAAAGAATTTTTTTATAAAGATAAACCAGTAGCCAAGAGATTGATTCAATGAACAACCCAGGGCAAAACCAATTTAGAATACTAAGTCATTTATAAAATCTTGCTTAGAGTAATCATGAAAGATTACAAGTAGTATTGACGTTAAAAATGAGGTGATGTTGACATTTTAAATGAGAGAAAAACAAGGTATAAAAAAATGGAAAGTGACTGAAGGGGAGGTGAGAGAAGGAAAGGGAAGGGAGAAGGCAAAAGGGAATAAACACATATATAATGCCTCCTATGTGCCAGGCACAGTGCTAAGTGATTTATACATATCATATTATTGGATCCTTATAACAGACTCATGAGCGAGGTGTTGTTATTATTCCCATTTTTTAATTAAGGAATCTAAGGAAAACAGAAGTTAAATGACTTGCTTACAGTCTCTGAGATAAGAATTAAACTCACGGCTTCCTGACTCCAGGCCCAGCATTCTATCCACTGCATGATCTAGCTACCTTAATAAAATTAAATTAAGCAATACTAAGGACATTTAAGGATGAATATAGAAAGAAAACAGTAGAGGAAACATAGGGGAGGAGGGGACTGAATAAATATCTTCACAACACCAAACTCTTTCCTAAAGTAATGCCAATGAAGCCAACTATTTTGTGGAATATAGCGTCACAATCTTCCATGTGCTACATAAAGGATGTGGTATTTACAGTCTTTATGACTGAGTAGTATAAAGAATAAAAGATTGCAGTGTTTCTTTTTGATTCCTAATAAAAAAATCACAATTATAAATATGAAAAATATAAGAGATTAACAATACTTTTTTTTCTTTTTTATTTTTCCTCCACTTCTCTTATTTGGTTTTCAAAGTCCTTTCTAAGTTGATCCGTAGCTAGTAGGCATTCTTCCAGCATCTTGGAAGCATTTGGTGAGGGAGTACTGACTGAGTTGTCTTCCTCCCGCTCCATGCTTTGATCTTTTTTGTCCATAAAAAAGGATTCTAGAGTTTTACTGCTGTTCCTAGCTTGCTTCCTTTTTCTCATGTTGGCCAGTCTATTAATTGCTTGGTTTTTTTAACTCTGTGGAACTCTGCTTCCTGGAGGGGGAAAGCTCTGTCCCAAATCACTGGGGCCTTCACAGCTGCCAGAGCTATTAGTAGGGTGCTGCAGCCCTCCCAAGTTTTGGCTCACTGAAAGCACACCCAAGGACCACCACTCAAGACCACGATCCAGATCCAGGC